>OW203681.1:8690000-9435000 GCA_934044485.1 Apeira syringaria | reverse complement strand
TAAACGGACGATATAAACGCACGCTTGTGAATATAATATCATGAGCGCAAACGTTCACATAGAACCGTCATATGCACGACGACGACAACGCCGCCGTCGCGCAGTGTGGTTTATGTTATTATGCAGCCGGCCCTCAGACAGGAGTGGTCCTGGATGTGTCTCCATGGACCGCAATGTGCGTTCGAAATGTCGATGTTCAAATGTGTCCTGCAGTTCACACTATGACGCGCAGTTAACTGCGTTCTTCATCGACCCGCGAGCCAAGTGATCCACCGTCCAGGGTAATTGTTTTATATATTATTTACCCTGGGTACACAATATTAATGTAATGTCAAATTTATGTATAATATCTTAGAATGAGAGTGAAAGAGAAGAAAGAGGAACCTCCTTCCTCCTTCCTACTCTCGCTTCTAAACCGTTATAGTGTTGACGAACACGCATACACGATTCGAATTATGGATTTCTAATCGTCAAAATCGTATATGTACGCGACGCGAGACACATGGACACAAAAAAGACGCACAACGCAAACATATTAACGAGCGCATTCTTTCCGTATATATCTCTGTTTTTATATTGATGAAAATATAACTTTGAATATAATGACTTTCGTCATATATAAAACGTTAATGATCCTTCCGCAGGTTCCCCTACGGAAACCTTGTTACGACTTTTACTTCCTCTAAATGATCAAGTTTGGTCAACTTCCCAGCGACGCCGACGGCCGTGAAGCCACCGCGTGTCGGTCCGAAGACCTCACTAAATCATTCAATCGGTAGTAGCGACGGGCGGTGTGTACAAAGGGCAGGGACTTAATCAACGCGAGCTTATGACTCGCGCTTACTAGGAATTCCTCGTTTATGGGGGATAATTGCAAACCCCAATCCCCAGCACGAAGGAGTTTCAACGGGTTGCCCGGGCCTCTAGGCCAGGGAGAACATGTTGATTCCTTCAGTGTAGCGCGCGTGCGGCCCAGGACATCTAAGGGCATCACAGACCTGTTATTGCTCAATCTCGTGCGGCTCGAAGCCGCCGGTCCCTCTAAGAAGAATTTTAATACGTCGCCAGTGAGTTGCGCGACAGAATCGCGCACACCGAAATGACGACGCCTATTTAGCAGGCTAGAGTCTCGTTCGTTACCGGAATTAACCAGACAAATCGCTCCACCAACTAAGAACGGCCATGCACCACCACCCACCGAATCAAGAAAGAGCTGTTAATCTGTCAATCCTTCCGGTGTCCGGGCCTGGTGAGATTTCCCGTGTTGAGTCAAATTAAGCCGCAGGCTCCACTCCTGGTGGTGCCCTTCCGTCAATTCCTTTAAGTTTCAGCTTTGCAACCATACTCCCCCCGGAGTCCAAAATCTTTGGTTTCCCGGAAGCCGCCCGCCGAGCCATTGTAGTAACGTCGGCGGATTGCTAGACGACATATTTACGGTTAGAACTAGGGCGGTATCTAATCGCCTTCGAACCTCTAACTTTCGTTCTTGATTGATGAAAACACCTTTGGCAAATGCTTTCGCTGATGTTCGTCTTGCGACGATCCAAGAATTTCACCTCTAACGTCGCAATACGAATGCCCCCAGTTATCCCTATTAATCATTACCTCGGAGTTCTGAAAACCAACAAAATAGAACCGAGATCATATTCTATTATTCCATGCACGAAATATTCAAGCAGCGTTTTGAGCCCGCTTTGAGCACTCTAATTTGTTCAAAGTAAAATTGTCGGCCCACCTCGACACTCACTGAAGAGCACCGCGATAGGATTTTGATATTGAACCGGGCCGTGTTACCGGCCGGCTCACCGACGATATGCTCCGCAAACGTGTCAGTATCACCGCGGGTGCGGTGCACCGACAGCGCGGCGCACAAATGCAACTACGAGCTTTTTAACCGCAACAATTTTAGTATACGCTATTGGAGCTGGAATTACCGCGGCTGCTGGCACCAGACTTGCCCTCCAATTGTTCCTCGTTAAAATATTTAAAGTGTACTCATTCCGATTACGAGGCCTCGTAAGAGTCCCGTATCGTTATTTTTCGTCACTACCTCCCCGTGCCGGGAGTGGGTAATTTGCGCGCCTGCTGCCTTCCTTGGATGTGGTAGCCGTTTCTCAGGCTCCCTCTCCGGAATCGAACCCTGATTCCCCGTTACCCGTGACAACCATGGTAGTCGCAGAAACTACCATCGAAAGTTGATAAGGCAGACATTTGAAAGATGCGTCGCCGGTACGAGACCGTGCGATCGGCAAAAGTTATCCAGATTCATCAAAATTAACGACATTGGACGCGAGGCCCTCCGTCGATTGGTTTTGATCTAATAAAAGCACTCGTCCCATCACTGGTCAGAGTTCTGATTGCATGTATTAGCTCTAGAATTACCACAGTTATCCAAGTAACTGAGTAAGATCTAAGGAACCAAAACTGATATATTGAGCCATTCGCGGTATCGCCTTAATACGGCTTGCACTGAGACATGCATGGCTTAATCTTTGAGACAAGCATATAACTACTGGCAGGATCAACCAGGGAGCTTTCTATATCTCTCTCTCGCTCACTCGATCATTTACGATTGAAGTGCGAGACGAAATTCTCCGTTTACACACAAGCCCTAACGGTTGGATCCTATTAAAGATCCGTACAACCGAGGTGTGTCTTTGTTTTATTATAATTTTTTCTCATTGATTTCCTGTCCTAACTCTCTGCTCAATTAACTTTTTCAATTGTCACATTTTTCAAATACATACTACAACACTACATACTACACACACACACACATACACACACACATATGTGTTACATATGTTTTGCGCGCCGCGAATATGTGTATATTAATTACATATATATAAATATACACAAACACGAGCGCGCTCATACAAATATAAACATACGCGCATATATGTATATATATATACTACTACTACTACTATAGCATGAAAGAGAAAGGACAGAATTATATAAGATAAAGAGGGAGAGAAGAGGGGGAAATAAAAGAAATGGTCACAGATATGTTACAATCCATTGTTGAACGTTCATAGACCAAGACGCGTACACGACACTCGTAAATTTTGTTTTGAAATCGAGAACAAGCACGATTCCGCCCGGTATTACGAGAGTCGAAACGCGTATTTGTGAAATACGCTCACACCGCCTTCGTCTGTACCGTCCAGCGTATATAAAAATTTATTTGCAATCGGGTTGGATATACACACAAATATATATTATTATATATATATAATGTATATGCGCGATCCCCCCCGAGATGGCGGCGCTATCGAACAATCGACCACACACCCCCCACACCGAACCCCGTGTATCGACGGTCGCGGTCGACACGACGACGACGACAGTCGCGTTTTCCACGTACCGACACGATAGCGGATGAGGGGGGGGAGGAGGGGCGGTGGTACACATCGTCTCTCACCGCCGCTTTCCGTGCCAAAGAGACACGATGCAAATAAATAAATACAATAAATACAGTTTTCTAACTACAACTAATCTACTATGATAGAAATATATAAATATAAAAAAATTAGTACTTACGTGATGGTTGTGTCGGCGTGTCCCACTTTACAACAGTTAGTGTGCGTACATATACACATACCGACAGCGCGAGCGCTATACGGGTGGTGGATAAACATACACAATAACGCGTAAAAATGACAACACACGCACACATAAAAAAAATCAAGTATAATAATTCATTATAATATTCTTGTTGGTAGATTTGCGAGCGAAACTAACTCCACACACACACACACACGATAGTGTGCCGTGTGTAGTTTCGTTCTCTTAAACCGATCGTTTGTACATATACACCATAGCGTTGTACGCGCAGCTTTGATATCGATAGTGGCACATGTCTATATAACACACACACACTATCGCACAACAACTACGAAACAATACCAGGTCCGATCGACACAGCGCAATAAAATTCATCTACAAATCCAGCTAAAACCGAAAGCGACACACCCCCGATATATAAAAGAGTATAGTGTTGTATAATACAAATAATTATATGCATAAAAATTTATACATATAAAAATAGAAAAACACACCATGAATATCGTAAGGCACGCCCCCCCGCCTTTGCCGGCTTCGCGTTGTAAGCTTTTTCGTCTCGTATTCTCTTTTTTATTTATCTGTTTCAGAATAGTTTTTATATATAATTCCACAAAGTTTGACAAACAAATAGATATTTTTCGTCTCACTTTAAAAAAAAACATACAAAACGATTCATCCGCAGCGACAAACGAAAACGAATACTTGGACGGGTCGGTACACCATATATATATATAAATATATACAGCACATTTGTCCGACCCGACCGCCGAGACACTCCAAATGTAGCGATGTTTGAGAGAGTTTATCGATAAAGCGCGCAACGCGCGCGCGCGCACGCGCACGAGCACGCAATCGACGCATTTATAAGCGCGAAATACCTGTCGAACGTAAAAATGAAGAAAAACACCGATCGCACATACGAATATTCACTCCCGTTGCATCAATCGCTTAATTGCAATGTGCAATCGAACTGGACCGATGCACCAGAGATATAAATACACCTCTATTATCGATATGACGATAATAGAGATAGACAACAAAACATTCGTCTCACTCAATTAGACGCCAATATAACAATAATGTTACTCATTATTATTATTGTTTAATTAAATCATCAAAATAGAACAAAATTACACCGACCCCAAAAACGACCAAACGAACCCACAACAACACAGTCAACAACACCGGCGTCGCGTCACCTTGTATATATATACCTACCTACCTACCTACCTAATTATCGAAATCGATTAAAATGTGATAATAAATAATTGAGGACACTCTCTTCCGAAGAGAGAATTAACACAATTACCTTGTTACATCCGTTTTATTGATTCTGCTGCACTGCACCGTCGACCGTCGACCGTCGACAGGAACAGCAGCAGCAGCAGCAGCAGCAGCAGCAGCAGCAGCAGCAGCAGCAGCAGCAGCAGCAGCAGCAGCAGCAGCAGCAGCAGCAGACCCGATGATGGACACGTTCACCTGAAATTGATACGACCACACCATATCAACAAAACAATATAAAAAAAAAATATAATAAAATTGCAACTAGATGGCCCCTAGTAGTGTATAACCTATACATTAAAATAACAGAAAATAATGCAATTTCATGTAAACGAATTGTATAAGTGTAAATATATTGGAGAACCCCAAAAAAAAAAAAAAAAAAAAAAAAAAAAAAAAAAAAAAAAAAAAAAACTCCTCTTCGATGTCGGTATAAAACATTGCCCATACCACCAAATGATAATAATGATAATAGCCAATATTGTGGGTTTTTTTTTTTTCAAAAAAAATAAAAAAAAAATGATTTACTAGCGACAGCTATTTAATTAATAAACAGATTCAATATAAAATATAGCTTCTCACATAAATAGACTTATTTTTTAATTAATTACTTTTTAATATTTTCAAAAAAATAATCAAAAAATTTGTTAAAATTTGTTTACCTACAATACATGTTACATATTGTTGTTAACCGCTTGATTGAAATTGCAAAATATTACATGTTCGTTATTCAAATTGACAACCGGTTAAGTACCGGGTACATATCAAACAGTGTGTTGTGTGAGTGGTTCTCGAGATCCTGGGTTCGAATCCCGGCAGGGGCGAAACAGGGACGAATGCGATGAGAAGGTGTAGGAGATGTTTCTCCAAAGTCTTGGATGTTTGTGTGTCGTGTTTGTTTGTGTCCATGCCTACCGCGACCGACACAGGGAATCCTAGTGCGGTGGTTCGAGTGTGATAAAATATAATAATGAGATAGATAGATAGATAATATAGTAACTCAATAAATTTCTTATGTTTATAGCTTACACTGTCGTAGAGGAACAAAAGGCGGACTTATCGCTTAAAGCGATTTCTTCCAGTCAACCTATTGTTTTGGAGAATTTTAAGCAAAAATGATAAACGGTGGCATTCCTTCACCTGAAAACTGTACAGTGAACTAAATTAAGAATAATATCATGTAGACACACAAACAAGCAACACACAATTAATAATTAAAACAATAATAATTTTTTTTTTTTTTTTAAAAAAAATGATTATTAATTACTTGTCTTAAGATAAAATATAAGAGAACGGCTGAACGGATTTGGATAAAATTTGTCACAGATATAGAGTGTAGTGTGGAAAATATAAGATTAATTGGCAATATCTATTCCTATATTGTGTGTTTTTAATAAATCAAATGCTTCATCGTAGAGAGCATCATTATCACTTAACATCAAGTGAGATAGTGGTCAAACGTTTGCCAATGTTTCAGGACAAATAATAAAATATATATTGATAGTTTACCGTTGTCTTGCGATAAAACAATTATAGAGTGAAAGAAAAAAGAAAAAAAAACAAATAAAAAAAATTATGTATCACACAATACACTGTAGGTATATATATGTCTAGTCAAAAAAACTAAAAAGTTAAAATTTCGTATTAAAGAAAGATAACACGTATTAAAAAAGAAAAAGAAAAAAACAATATTCAAGTATTTTTGTACATAACACATAATATTATATAAAAAAAATAATTACATCTGTGTTGTTACACAGATGTAATCAGTTGGTAATGTTGGATGTGGTTCGCTCGGGCCGGTTTATCTAATATTATATTATATAACAAACAGACAGACAGACAGACAGACAGACAGACAGACAGACAGACAGACAGACAGACAGACAGACAGACAGACAGACAGACTGACAATATTGTAGTCCCTCGATGTAATATGTATAAAACAATAATAAGAGATAAGTGATATCGTCCTCGGACGAATCACCTGGCGTAGGGCTGAGTCTCAACAGATCGCAGCACGACGCTGCTCTACCGAGCACAACACCCCGCCAGGAACGTAAGTCGTCTACAGACTATTCCGAGCCCCGACATCGAACTGAGCTAAGTGTGGACAGTGCGGAGCCGTGGCGCGTTGAATGCGAGGCGCGCTTCGCGCGCCTCGCACTTATTGTACTGCGACAGTTTGGTATATATGTAAATTATTGAGTATATAAGGATGTGATACTAATTATTACACAAGTATTATCTACCAATACACGGTTTTAATAACAGACTGTCTCTGTAACAGTGTAATTAGTTAATTGTAGAACAAACCGACGACTGAAGCGAACGACCCGAGACAACAATAACACGAGCGAGGATATACACCACAGATCTATCGCGCGGGTATATTATTTCTCCAAAACTACATATTAAATTATATCAAGATGTTTAATTAAACATTGAAGCGCGTGAAACGCAACTGTTTATATACAACTAGCTGCGCCCCGCGGTCGTGCCCGCGTGCTGATGAGAGTGATGATGGAAATAAACCTAATTGTTAACCAGAGTATATGTATATATGGTAGCTCTATACCAAAATTCATCGAAATCGGTATAGCCATTTGAGCGTGAAGGAGTAACAAACATACACATCAACTTTTGCATTTATAATAAGAGTAGGACAATGAACGGCAGCACCTCAGCACCCGGCCCGGGGGGCGGAGGACGAGCCGGCGACTCCCGCCCGGGCGCGGCGCGCGGACCTGCGGGGCTCCGACGCACTGCGATATACAAAAATATAAATTACAATCAAACAAACACACAGTCACATCTCGGTCGTACGAAATTAATTTGAAGCACATTCTCGTATAATCATCGATCTCATAATACACATCCGATATGAACGAATACAGACATCCGACTCGGTGAGGAACTGAACCGTATTTAATACAACCAATCTGCAATATGATGTGAAGCAACATTTAAATATTACATAACAATTCGTTACTACTATAATTTAACCTACATTTTTAAATAAATGAAAAATATTCTATACTTTTCATTAGTAACCATCCGTTTCTAGGAACTATTAGGCATAACCGATAACCTGTCGATGTGAGCCTCGTCACGAGTACGATCACTACACCCGTGTTACAGGACCGACCAAGTTTCCACCTGATGTTTACCACCGACGACTCGTACCCGAACATATATAAGGCGGGTATCTAGTCTACGTAAGTATATAGGAGCCTCGATAGCAATAAAACATAGCGGCGTATTGTACTTTCTTTAGCGGCCTTAACCGTGCGCGCCCGAGCGGCTCGTCCATATTATATTGGTAAAAACATTAATGTTGAACAAACCTGGTAAGATCGCCAACACGGGCAGAGGACGTGGACCACTCGCGAGCGAACCCGGGCGGGGAGGTAGAGAGCGGGAGAGGCCTACGGCCGTCCGGAGCGCCGCTCCTCTGTAACGGATGGGTGAGATCGTTAGGGATCTACATACTGCTCGGTGCGCAGGAACTGGGTACATACACATACCAAACTTACATAAAGATAAAACATCGAGGGCACTGAACTCAAATCTTTCAACTGTACTGTACAGACAAACACAATACCAACATTACATCGACTTACCTACTCGACAACTTTAGAGAAACTCAATTACATTTCCAAAATTACTAAAATGTTATTTCAAGGAATTTTACAAAAGAATTACCTAACAACCCCCAACCGCCCCCCACACAATCAACTCTTACATTCTAACAACATACAAACACAAACTTACGAAATACAATAAAATGTTGTCAGTCGGAGAGAATCATCGACACACATCAAGGAAACGCTTATTAGTTCAATGAACACCATCGGAGTATACAATTAGTACAAGACGAGTGTCAGAAATAGCGCTATAACCAAACAAAATTATCCAATTGAAATCATAAATAGCGGAGCGATCTGTAACCCATGTGCCGAAACATCTGCTGCGATTGGCCAACACTGTGCGAAGAGGCGGTAGGTGGGCGTGTTGATAAAATAAACGAGTCTCATTGGGCTAAAACATTCCTTTAGGGCGTGGCTGCGCATCTGAGCCACGCCCATTCGGCGTTTCATTAGAAAGTGGCGCCACGGCAGGTTTGAGAACTAAAATCAAACGCGGCGGCGGCGCGATAAACAAAAAAGGGAAACGTAGATGGCGCCCTATAAACAGTTCGAGTTCTTACAAAGTCTTATGGATGGCGTTAGTTTGTTTGAAATAGAAAGCACGATACATACGCGAGTAACAATCATGTGAACTACAGTAACAGTCACAACTGTCACGTGTTCCCGACACAGCCGCGGTAATATATAATACGGGAATTTCATGCGTAAGCGGTTGCTTTTATAATCTTATTCTGTTCGGCGATCGTTATTTATATGCAGACTTCATTTCACACTTTTGAGTGTTGAAGTCGTTTCCATTTTTGGTACACATTTCTATGGTATAAAATAATTAAGTGAAACTTAAAAACACTGTAAGAGCGTTTAATATACCTAACGATGTTGCCTATATAACAAATAATAAAACTAGAATATGTACGGAAATAGAAAACTAAAAATTTTTTTGAAAACCAACCATTACATTCGTTAAACGAATTTGCTGAAATGTTTCTTACGTTCTTATTTATGTATTATAAGCTTATTATTGTAATTCTGACTTGCCCAGTGTAACGACCATTGTTATAAGGCCCATAAAGTTTCTTATTCTCATTCTTATTCTTAATAAAATAAAAAAGAATTTTTCAGATGGAGGTCCGCGACTCATGTGCAATGAGTGTTGAAGTCGGTTGCATTTTATGTTAAAAAAATTTTTTTACCCTTTTCAGTGACCCTTGCTACTCACAGAATGTCGATGTCCTCAACCGCGACACTAATATCATCAAGATACGCGTAGCAGTTTTCAGTTATTGGAGTACAACTCAAAAACCGCTTGTCCGATTTTGATGAAAGTTGAATGGGACCACCACGGAAGTATACTCTATCTAACAAAAAAAGAATCATCAAAATCGGTTCATAAACGACGAAGTTATCCGCGAACACACATTAAAAAAAAAAAACATATACGGTAGAATTGAGTAACCTCCTTTTTTTGAAGTCGGTTAAAAATCGTTGTCAAACTGTGGCTCTGAATGGTTTCTCCCCGCACTCTTCTCTCTCTGCTAATCATGAATAGCAGAGAGAGAACACTAACGCGAAAACTAGACAATATGCATTTTTAACTAATAGATAATGATTGTTGATGATTCGCCAGAGGGCGCTGCCTGGTGCAACATTAGCTCCGTATTAAAAAATGTTTTAAAATTATTGTGTGCGATATATAACTTGAAATTTACGTAAAAGTGGCAACAGTGCGCCTACCCAGTAGTGTGAATGTGATCTTGGTGTAATAATATGTGGTAACCGAAAATTTAACGCTATAAATAAGTGATCGAAGCCAAGTGCTAAAACCACTATCTAGATTGATAATTAACTGAACAACAACATTCATTACACATACAAGAGTGCCCCAGTGAAATATAGTGATAAAATAGTCCGGATCTACAGTGATATTCACGGAAATATTATCAACCGTCATCAACTCAACCATAATAATTCTGCTACACCAATTCGAATTATTTGAACTTTGGACCCTCAACTGTTATATTCTACGCATCACGAATTTCAAACATACAAGCGATCACCAATTTCGCACCTCATGTCAACTACACCCGTGGCGTAGCCGTCAGAGACTGGTCTCAATTTGGACGGAACTTTAGCAACGAGGGTTCGAAAACATCGTGAGCCGAAATGTAGTTTTTGCACTTTTATTTTTGACTTTTAACTGGTTTTTGCTTTCATTTGGTTGGAGTCGGCTTGGCTCATTTTTTTCTGCGTGCTAACATAATTACGCACTGTGCACAATGGTAAACAACTGCGCGGCATGCAACAGGGTTATTAGAACGAGTTCGACCTATTTAAAATGCATAAAATGCAGCAACAATTATCATCCAGTATGTGTCAATATTTCCGATCGCAAGCTATCAGAGGATATAAAATCATCCTGGATCTGTCCCTCATGTCAATGCAGGGAACCAAAAAGGGATAACACAAACACGCCGGTACGTGGCGTGTCTTCGGTGGTGGCAGCAACAGCGGTGACTGTATTGTCCGGACAGACCTCGCCTAGCGTTTCCGAGCAGGAGTGCGCAAATCCAATAACTATGACACGGGAAGTCGCTAGTAAAATGCCCACCCTTGCTAGCCCATCCGTTCTTATATCTTCTGACCAGAGTGAATTATCCACGTTAACATCAGAAATCAAGCTTCTTCGGGGAGACATTGGAGAAATAAAATCGCAAATGATTTCTTTGACAGAACTAGTTAAACAATGCTTTACAAGATTGGATGAGCACGAGAAAAAATTGGTCGATACGGAGGAAAGACTGCGGCAGCTGGAAAAGAGGGAGAGTGAGATCTCTATGAATCGAAACAAAATATATGACCTAAGTCATGAAATCGCGACTCGCGCCCAGGCTAGCCTTAGGAATGAGGTCGAAATTGCAGGAGTAAATGAGCTCCCTAATGAAAACCCGTTGCACTTGGTACAAGTAATTGCAAAGAAAATCGGAGTGACGCTGGATACTAATGACTTGGACTATGTATTCAGAGTTGGACCTCGGGCCCTAGAAACGGCGGGATCTGAAAACGTTAGCCAGGGTGAAAGGCCCCCACGACCACTAATAGTCCGTTTCTTGCGTCGACATAACCGAGACACCTTTTTGAAATCAGGCAAAAGCAGACGGAACCTTACCTGTTCCGATATCGAAATAAAAGGCGCCTCCAGACGTATCTTCATAAACGAGCGGCTGACTATGGAAAATAGGCTGTTATTTCGATCAACTAGACAGCGTGCTAAATCGGCAGGATACAAGTTCTGCTGGGTCAAAAACGGCACAGTTTACGTCCGGAAGCAGGAAGGAAACCCCGCAATTGCTGTCAGAAACATGGACGAGATGCAGCAGCATTTTAGCCCTCCTCATAATCAGTAACAATCCAACTTCAATTTTTGTAATACTCGTAATCTTAATTTGCCCGCTCTTTTATTTCTTTTATGATTTTTTTAGTATTGGAAGAATAGAAATCGAACACTTATCTATGACACTCCAACCACTCAATTTACATTTCACTAATGCACCTAAGCACTATTTACCCAACACTACCTCACACATCCATTCAAATAGACACACCCCTACCTGCATGTGGCACTCTCTTACCAACATTGATACTTACCTTTTGCTTGATATGACAAACTTGCTCCAGTCTTACATCATTACATTATTTCATTATTATCAGGATGGCTTTACTTAGTGTAATGAATGATATTGATGAAATCGTAAATATTGATTGTCATACCCTTGATTCCGTAGATTCTTGTAAAAGTAAATTGGTCACCCCAATTTACAATTTTAAAATTCTATCTTTTAATATAAGAAGCTTTCAAAGAAACTTCGAAAACTTTGTACTATCGTTAGAACGCGTGGACTGCGATATAGATGTAATTGTCTTATCAGAATGCTGGCTTACCGATGGTCTGAGAATTGACCCTCTTCCAGGATACAATACGTTTCGTTCTAGTACCCAAAAGAATAAAAATGGAGGCGTAATAGTGTATGTTAAAAAAATATTTACTTCTGTTACTTTGGAACCAGGCATTGCAGACGCGGACTCCGTGTTAATAGTCCTAAATGACAAAATTGCTATTATGGGTATGTATCGATCGCCTTCTTCGTCTGATCTAGGTCCGTTTCTTCATTCCCTGGATTTAAAACTTGATACACTGAGTGAATATCCATTCATTGTCATCTCAGGGGACATTAATATAGATATATGCAATGACGTCGTTAGTGACACAGACTATATGTGTCTTATGGCATCCCATGGCTTGCTCCCTGCCATACATAAACCCACTCACGGCAAGACTTGTCTTGACCATATCTTTATAAAATCTAACACTAAGTCAATTGGATTAATCTGTAAAACGTCTATTACAGATCATGACTTTACAATTGCTGGTTTACTTGTTGCTAGACAAACTCTGACTACACCATGTATTAAATTGAAAACCGATGTAGACGCCGTGGCAGCTGAAGTTAAACACCTTGACTGGACTATTGTCACGAAAAATACGTGTGTTAACGCAGCTGTGCAGGAATTTAACAATATCTTAACTGGTATAATCAACAAGCACACCCGAAATATTAAAATTGGTCGTAAATGGGTTACTATGAAGTCATGGATCACACCAGGTTTACTCAGATGTATGCGACACCGTGACAAGTTACATCTTGACTGTAGGCAGCACCCAGACGACCCCATCCGTCGAAAAGTGTACGCACGTTACCGCAATTTTTGCAACAAACTTATTAAAAAAGCAAAACATGAGTATAATAGTCGCCAGCTTCTAGAAAGTAGACACGATACGAGAAAGCTCTGGAAAACAGTCAAAAATATGTGTCAAACTTCGGTGAACCAATCTGATTCTTCCCAACTCTTAAATTATAAGTCATGCGCAGAAATGTCATTACAAGCCAGCAATCATTATTTTGTTTCTGTAGGGAAAATCTTAGCGGGCACCATATTACAAAAAAATAATATGACTCAAGATGCTCTGATAGCTACGTATAAGCCTAACACTTCAACTACGGATTCATTCTTTCTATACCCCACAGACCTATTCGAAATTTCAAAAATAATTTCCAAATTCAAAAGTGACAGTTCTCCAGGCCCCGACAAGATTACTGTAACTGTACTTAAGAAATCTCTTGAGTCTTTACTTGTTCCCCTTACATACATCATTAACTTAAGTCTACAAACGGGTGTATTTCCAGACTGCTGGAAAATTGCCGCGGTTTCCCCTATCTTTAAAAACGGAATTAAAAGTCAACCTGATAACTACAGACCAATAGCGCTGCTCAGTATCACATCGAAAATTTTAGAAAAGATAGTCAATACTCGTCTTGTGTCATTTATCCAAAAGCATCACTTAATATCAGATAGACAGTTTGGTTTTCGAAAGGATAGGTCAACCGAGGACGCTATATCACTACTCGTCGGTCAGGTCTCAAGCTACGTGGAAAATGGTGACAGCTGTATCGCGGTGTTTCTAGACCTGGCCAAAGCGTTCGATACGGTCTCGGTTGGCCTGCTACTCAAGAAAATAGAAAGCATGGGAATCCGCGGAGTCGCCTATGACTGGTTTCAGAGTTATTTATTCAATCGTTCGCAGTTTCTTAAGATCGGTTCACATCGCAGTGGTGAGCTTCCTGTTGAATTCGGCATTCCACAGGGCAGTATATTGGGTCCTACATTATTTACTTTATACATTAATGACATAGTAAGTTGCTCCCTTGAACATGCGGACATCATTACCTACGCCGATGACACAGCGATACTCTTTCATGAGAAAAGTTGGGAGCAGGTATATTCTAGTGCTGAGAGGGGCCTAAGTTACATTTCATGTTTACTGAACAAGAATCTTTTAACCCTAAATGTCAAGAAAACTAAGTACTTGGCTTTCTCTAAAACGTGTGTCTCAAGTCCACCCATTCAAAAATCTCTGAAATTACATTCTTGTTCACCAAATCTAACTACTCATGAACCGAGGTGCACATGTGACTTGATTGATCGTGCTAATAAAGTTAAGTACTTGGGGGTTTTTATCGATGAAAATCTTTCTTATAAGGCTCATATAGTAGACTTGGCTTCACGAATAAGAAAACTGATTTTCATAATGAAAAAACTGAGAGACTCTTTGACGCTCGAGTTGTTACAACAGGTTTACTTAGCGCTCTGTCAATCGATCATGCAATATTGCGTCTCCATCTGGGGTAGTGCTGGAAAAACCGTTTTCATGGTGGTAGAAAGAGCTCAGCGAGCTCTTATTAAAGTCACATTAAAAAAACCTTTCAGATACTCAACGGACAATCTCTATAAAGACTTTAAGGTTCTGCGTATGCGGCAATCGTTTGTATTTAATGCTACTTTGAAAGCCCATAAGCTTATGCTAAATCATTCCGATTATGAGCAACTACTGTCTAGACAAGTCTACAGGCTGCCACTTCCTACTGTCACGTCTCAACTGGCCCGTAGAAGCCCAGCCTTCGCTCACGCTAACACGTACAATCAAGTTTGCAAAAATTGCTCTATTAAAGGATGTAATGTTCAGGCTTGTAAAAAGATAATCCATAACTGGCTTATGACCTTATCATATAATGAAACAGAAAAGTTAATATGATTCCCTTCAGGGTAGCCACATAAATCTAGCTCACATATACCTATTTTCACTTTCACACACAATTACAATGCTCACAAACGTAAAAGTACATAATCTTAATTTTTCTATGTACTGAAGTAGGTAACCTTATTCATCCCCACGCAGATATACACACTCACTCACTTTTCCTGCACACACTAACCCACAAACACATACCACACTTCCTCCCGCAGCCAAAGAAATGTAAATGTAAATTGTTATATACAAATTACGGTAGATTACTATTAGTTAATTGTACTCCGAGCCCCAAGACACAGGCTTTCGCCTAGTTTGGGTCTCAACGCTTAAAATGTTTGTAATACTGTACTATTTGGGAAATAAAAGTTTATAGTTTTATAGTTTATAGTTTATGTTCTGCGACTGGTCTGGTAACTATAAATATTTAGGTAGATGTAAACACAAATAGGTATTTACTTAATAAGGTTCAAGACATTGTATAAAATTTCTCCATCATTTCTTTTTAAAGGATTATAGGTATAAGTAACTGGACTGAATAGTTTTATATGTGGAAACTGTCTTAGCTTGTTCGTACTACACTATTATATTCTATAGACTTATTCATTAAGCTGTTTGTTTTCCATTAATTAAATAAAAATAAATACCTACCTAGGTACCCTAGTCAACAACCGCACGTGCTAAAATTGACGATAATTAGAAAAACGCAATTTAGACACAGCGGTCGGAATTATTATTCGGTCGGACATCGTCGTGTAGTGTGTCGCTTCGGAGGTTCTCAATTTGGCTTGTATGTATGTTACGTGTGTTCCGCGAACATTGCGCCAAGTGTGAATGGAATTTGAGGATTCTTCATTCGTTCTATAGGTCAAGTGTCACAGGTGGTCCCATATAACTTTTATTGAAACAGAAATGTCACGAAAACCACAAAGACCAGATTAGTACGAAGTCTCATTTTTCCCATATTTCTTTACGCCGCTGAGACGACGTCGAGGTTTGGAAACAGTTGTAGGTTTTTGTGATGTAATTCTCTCCTCCACGTGTTCGATGGTCAATTATTACATGGTGAGCATACATGAAGTACATGACAAAATAAAAGCTATGAACAAGGTATAACTGGATATCGCAGTCATATTCAATTCAGTGCCCCCTGGCGGTGGTGAGGTATACTTCGAGTATATGAAAATAAGTTATTAAAAACATATAGCTACATGGCGCTGTAACATTTAATACAGTGCCCCCTGGCGGTGGTGATGTATACTTAACGCAACAAAATAAAAGTTGTTAACAAACATAGCTAGATGTCGCCGTCATAGTTGATTCAGCGCCCTCTGACGGTGATCAGACTTATCAATTAGAGATGTTTGTAAAAGCGCCACCTAGTTAAAATTGTTTTCTTTAACACTACTTTCTTTTCGAAGTATCTATCAAAGGTCATAATCAATTACGTAAATATCTAATTACAATATTATTATGAGCATAGAAATAATATGTACGTAGTACATATTTTTAAATTATTTATTTCTATTCTTCTTTAAATAAATTGATGATGATGATGATTCATTTAAACGATAATAGATGTCATACCATACATTGTAATTAGATATATACATCGTTGATTATGCGTCACCTATTAAAGATATCTTAGTACTTCACCATCATCTCAGCCATAGGACGTCCACGGCTGGACATATGCCTCCCCCCCATTGACCACAAGGACCTGTTGGAAGCGGTCCGCATATAGCCCTTGCCTGCGATCTTAGTCAGATCGTCTGTCCACCTGGTCGTTGGCAATCGTATGCTGCGCTTGTCAGTCCGTGGTCTCCATTCGAGAACTTTTCGGCCCCAACGGCCATCAGTTTTTCGAGCTATGTGCCCTGCCCACTGCCACTTCAACTTGCTAATCCGCTGGGCCATATCCTTGACTTGCGTTCTTCTACGGATCTCTTCATATCTGATTCAATCACGTAGAGAAACCCCGAGCATACCCCTCTCCATAGGTACTTCAAATATCCCAAATGCAAGTATAAAAGAACCCTAGGCACTTACTACACAGGGACCAATCAAATTTTAATTCAATTTTCTGTTAAATCTGCTTTAAAATATACATATGTTATATTTTAAAGCCAGTATAAACATATCATTCGATACAACTTGACCTCGTCTAATAAACTATTATTATAAAGAGGTAAAGTTTGTGAGGGTGTAGGGGGTGATCTCTGGATCTACTGAACAGAAAGCCAAGCTAAGTTATTTGAGTGTCATCTATTTCTATATATATCAGTCATGTACCTCGAACGTCCTTCTCGATACTGGCATGCGTGTGGAACAGCAGACTCGTGCGCCGAGCGCGCCTTCGGGGTGTTCTCCGCATTTCCCGAGCAATGTCGACCCCAACGCGTGGCTCCGGTTCCCAGCATGTATAACTGATGAGTTTTCGCATCTCCGACTGCTCCGGTAGCAACAGCTCCTGGCCTGGAATTGTTTAAGTCGATACTTGTGAACACAGATCAGCTCGAACTTTTCTACACTCATCAATATAAATTAACTTCTCACAAGGTACCATAATCAACGCTAAAGTTCGGACGTATTTTTGTTCCTAATCCTCGCCAGAACGAGGAACTGGGAATGTTCCCGCAGAAACAGTATCGACAACAACAGATCCTGATGAAGGTTCCTCTCACAGCTCTAGCTTTCGCCGAGCTGGAGGTGCCTGGGTGTGAATTTGCAAATGCGGAGTGACTTCTGTTCGTCTCAATATTTACACAGATAATTGCATTGCCATGTAATTGAATAGGCGCTAGTAATGTTTAATGGCTGTTTAATGCCGGCTGGCTGTGGTGGTACCGGCCTAGATAGTACTTCCCCGTCTCTTCCCGCGGGTGCCGTAAGAGTCGGCTAAGGGACCACGTACCAGAAAGTGGGCAGCAGTGCCTTCCGAGGATTGAAAATCATACTGCGCTCGCCAACCCGTCTGCCAAGCGTGGCGAGTACTGGCAAATCCCCCCTATATGGGGGAGGCATATGTCCAGCAGTGGACACACATGGCTGAGAGAAGAAGAAGAAAAAGAATGTTTAATGTAACCAAGTAGGACTGCCGGCACAGTGCGTGACGGGCGGGATGTCGCCGCGCGCGGACTACAGACATGCGCAGTCGGCGCTGTCGGACATTATGTACAACAACATAAGCTTGGAGTTCTCCACCCGCGCTCAGTGGTGTGGGCGCCTGCAAACTTACTTTAATTAACACATTAGATACATACATTAAATTAAATAAGATATAGTAGATATACTTCTATCCGGTTCATTAGGAAATTATTGGGGGAATGTTATGTCCAGCATTGGACTTCCTATGACTGAGATGATGATGATGATGATGATAGTGATATAGTATACAACTATTTGTTCAGCCTGTAGCAGTAGCAAAACTATCTAGTTTTTTAAGCGCTGCTTAAAACGCCATCTGGTAGACGCCTTGCGAAGTCATTGCATACAAAGGTTGCATTATTCTTTAATTTTTAAATAGATTGTCGTAATTGAATTTGATGGGTCGATTTGAAGCCGTCTTAGCCTCAGCTTCTGTCTGTCGATCTCTAGCTCGATCTAGTTCCAGTCACCAGTATTCCGTGTGGTGTGGTGTGGTGTGATGTGATGTGGTGTGGTGTGCTTATGTTTGCAAATGACCAACCATTGAGAAAATACAGTCATTTGTGATGAGTTATGCCGTAAGTCTAGCTTAATTGTATTTTCCACAAGTGCTGACTATTAAGTGAGATAGTGCTCAAATACGTGACCTAAGATCCTATCCCACTAATGTTATAAATGTGAAAGTTTGGATGGATGTTTGTTACTCAATCACGCCAGAACGGCTGGACGGATCTGGATGAAATTTGGCACAGAGATAGGTTATGGTCTGGAATAGCTCATAGGCTACTTTTCATCATCATCGCTACTAGGGTCTGCTCAGTACTAATTAAAGCACAACTTTAATAATAAATCTGACAAGCATGTTTCAGCGCCATCTATGGTATATTCTATAAACTATTAAGGAGCTTGAACCAATTTTTCACAAGAAATGTAATAAAAACTTGGGAGCTGTACTCAAGTTTCAATATTATTTGCTCCCCCGATGCAAAAAGAGAGGTGCTATAAGTAAGTTTGACGTGTATGTGTGCAAGTCTTGCTTATCAAGGTTTTGTATTGCTCATACGTGCGTAGCATCCTCGAGTATTGTTCACAGGTTTGGAGTCCCCAATATGACATTTACATTAATAGATTTGAACCTGTTCAACGCTAATTTATGAGCTATTTACAATTTAAATGTAAGACAGCAACTATGAGTCAAGATGTAAAAGACACCATATGTTGCCACTCCATGTCAGACGGAATATCGCAGATATAACGCAACTAGCAAAGATTGCGCAATACCAACTAGATTCTCCCTACCTCCTTTCTAAGATAAGTTTAAAAGTTCCTACAAGGTCTATGAGACATCACATCTTTCTTCATACTCCGAATCGTTTTTAGTTAGATTGATTCATTTCATTTTCAAATTCATTTAACAAAGTTATTACCAGAAACTGGTTCGATGCGTTCTCCCTATCAGCGTTCTTTATCACTGGTGACTCAAAATTATATTTATATCATAGAATGTTAGCAATCAAGTAGTAAATAGTTACTTATATGCGAAAGCAATTAATTGGTGTTTAACCAACAATGTTGCTATATAGCTACATAATTTGAAATTTTAACAAGTTATGTATCACTGTTTGCTTTCCAAATAAAATAAAATGTCTGGCATCATGGCTCCTAAGTGAATGAACCGATTATGATGCTTTCTTTTGTTGACGTGAAGATATGTTCAGACGGATCAAGGTCTGTTCTTAAAGTTTTTAATTTTATTAGTTTGTTTTGGTTTTGAAAACTATCTCAAATGACGGATTATGCCTGCCTAATATATTGTTAGTCACTTGTGACATCAAGAACAACCTAGTTTGACGGTCGTCATGGCTCCGTGATCGGAGACACTGACCTTAAAACTGCAACCCCGGGCTCGAATCCCAGCTGGAGCAAATATTTATGTGATAATATGATGTGATGCACAAGTGTGCATCACATCATTGTGTTGTCAACCGTGTTTGTTCTCGGTTCTTGGATGTTTGTGTACATTTTGATTGTGTGTCCATGCCTCCCGCAACTCAGGTTATCCTAGTGCGAGGCTGCGAGTGAATGTCAAAACTCTGTGTATAAACAAGATGATGGAACTTCATGTGAGAATGGGTGTCACATTGCCAACTATCTGATCTGTTCAGATAGTGTGGGGAAGTAGCTTCAAGTTCTCACTCCTAGAAATGTATCATTAAATAACCGATAAGCTAGCCACTTATGTACTCACTCTGTTTATTGGGGATTCATAAACCAGGAGGCTTCCGTGCCGCCCATATTATTGCGAGACGCAGGGTGGTCAGTCCAGCAATCTGATGTTGCTGGAGAAGAAAGCCGACAGCCCAATGCTGCTGATGCAGCCTTCCTAGACTGCGTGCCGTAGGTAAAATGAAGCTCTCTGCATTCGACGATACTGAGCGTCTTGTCTTCTACCCCCGCAGCCCCTGCACAGGAAGCTGTAAATTAGTCATAACATAAATTAGTTGCTATTTTTACATCAGTATATAATATTTTATTTTAGAGTTATTAATTAAAGTGTACACCGGCCATCCATCTGAAGTCTTCTTTGAGTTTAAATGTCAATGTCTTCATTCAATGAAATAAAATTGACGATTTGAAGTAAACCTCTACTCAATAATCTCAGAGAAGTGGAAGGTGGCTGGTGGAACTTGCTGGTGACAATTTGGATAAATGAACAGAACTAATTAAGAGGAATCTAATGAGACCAACTTTACTTGATGAGTTTACTGATACTCATAGGTATTACAGGATTTCGTCCATCGTTTCGTCTCCATCACCAGGGTAGTTCAGTGGTACCAGCATACATTCATGGGCGTTTCACTTTGAAGTAAATACCCAATATGCATCTAAGATCCCTGGCGCAGCTAATAAGCAGCTAAGTATATTCATAATTTACATAAATAAAGTCATAAATTGTAGCTAATAACCATAATGGCCATGTCAGCTATCAAATAGAGAACCGCATCAAAATCGTTCCAGTCGTGTGATGCCACGGACAGACACACAGACATGTTATGTGTAACTTATAGCCCCCCACACTTTGAGTCTGGGTTAATAATGGAATCAGTAGAGTATTTAATGGTTCGCAATGCATAGACAGCGCTAAAGGTATGATGTCTAAGACAGAGAGCACTAAGGCAGGTTGGGCCAGATGTAGACCTGAGCTACAATATACCGCTGTATAAGCTGCTAAGGCTACAAGATTCACATGGGACTTCCATTCCAATAGTGTAGCAATCATTTATGTGCTCAAAAAACTTATGACTAGACCAGTATTGCAAAAAGCATTACAAATATGGTAATGCTCGCAGAATTTAAGATGAAAAAGAGCCATGGCTCTTGTACAGGCAACACTAAAGCAGATACTTGCAAGAGACAGCCAGGAAGAGAATCGGCTAAGGCAGGTCTTGTCTGTAATCGGTTAAGAATGAAACCAAGAATATTGTAGGATCCATACGGAGAAACAACATCTGGTTGTTATCAAGCAATTGCTTGACAGAGAGGTTGTGTGCGAGAGGAGGAAATTGACATCAGTACTGTTGAAATTGCCCTATATTGAATAAGGTAGATCGTCAACCAAATATGGGGGTCACATTGTCATATGTCTTGGTCTTAGGTGGAATGTGGAAGAAGGAATCAACTCACATATATTCCCAAACAATAATAATAATTATGTCTAAAGCCTGTTAAGGATAAATTCTTGTCGATTGTCGATTTTCATGAAATTTAGTATGAAGGGGGTTTCGGGGGTTGTTTTTATATTTAGAAAACGTCATTTATCTGTGATTTCAGGCAATGAAAAACTGGTACAATATCATTAAATATGACTCTTGAACCGCCAGGTGGCGCCACTACTTCCGGAATACAAGGCGATTAAAAGGACGAAAACTGGTACTATGCGACGGAAACAGGAATGCCCTCTCTATATAAAAGCTTCCAGTTACGGTCAAGTTATTTAATAGATGTCATATCATACATTGTAATTAGATATAATATACATCGTTGATTATGCGTCACCTATTAGAGATATCTTAGTACTTCATCATCATCTCAGCCATAGGACGTCCACGGCTGGACATATGCCTCCCCCCTATTGACCACAAGAACCTGTTGGAAGCGGCCCGCCCGCATATAGCCCTTGCCTGCGATCTTAGTCAGATCGTCTGTCCACCTGGTCGTTGGCAATCGTATGCTGCGCTTGTCAGTCCGTGGTCTCCATTCGAGAACTTTTCGGCCCCAACGGCCATCAGTTTTTCGAGCTATGTGCCCTGCCCACTGCCACTTCAACTTGCTAATCCGCTGGGCCATATCGTTGACTTGCGTTCTTGTACGGATCTCTTCATTTCTGATTTAATCATGTAGAGAAACCCCGAGCATACCCCTCTCCATAGGTACTTCAAATATCCCAAATGCAAGTATAAAAGAACCCTAGGCACTTACTACACAGGGACCAATCAAATTTTTTATAAATTTTCTGTTAAATCTGCTTTAAAATATACATATGTTATATTTTAAAGCCAGTATAAACATATCATTCGATACAACTTGACCTCGTCTAATAAACTATTATTATAAAGAGGTAAAGTTTGTGAGGGTGTACAAACGCAAAGTTATAATATGTAATAAAATATTAAGTTGACCTGCAAATGATAAAAAACTTTAATGGGGGTGATCTCTGGATCTACTGAACCGATTTTTAAAATTATTTTACCAACAGAAAGCCAAGCCAAGTTATTTGAGTGTCATCTATTACTATATATATATGAGTCATGTACCTCGAACGTCCTTCTCGATACTGGCATGCGTGTGGAACAGCAGACTCGTGCGCCGAGCGCGCCTTCGGGGTGTTCTCCGCATTTCCCGAGCAATGTCGACCCCAACGCGTGGCTCCGGTTCCCAGCATGTATAACTGATGAGTTTTCGCATCTCCGACTGCTCCGGTAGCAACAGCTCCTGGCCTGGAATTGTTTAAGTCGATACTTGTGAACACAGATCAGCTCGAACTTTTCTACACTCATCAATATAAATTAACTTCTCACAAGGTACCATAATCAACGCTAAAGTTCGGACGTATTTTTGTTCCTAATCCTCGCCAGAACGAGGAACTGGGAATGTTCCCGCAGAAACAGTATCGACAACAACAGATCCTGATGAAGGTTCCTCTCACAGCTCTAGCCCTCGCCGAGCTGGAGGTGCCTGGGTGTGGATTTGCAAATGCGGAGTGACTTCTGTTCGTCTCAATATTTACACAGATAATTGCATTGCCATGTAATTGAATAGGCGCTAGTAATGTTTAATGGCTGTTTAATGCCGGCCGGCTGTGGTGGTACCGGCCTAGATAGTACTTCCCCGTCTCTTCCCGCGGGTGCCGTAAGAGTCGGCTAAGGGACCACGTACCAGAAAGTGGGCAGCAGTGCCTTCCGAGGATTGAAAATCATACTGCGCTCGCCAACCCGTCTGCCAAGCGTGGCGAGTACTGGCAAATCCCCCCTATATGGGGGAGGCATATGTCCAGCAGTGGACACACATGGCTGAGAGAAGAAGAAGAAAAAGAATGTTTAATGTAACCAAGTAGGACTGCCGGCACAGTGCGTGACGGGCGGGGTGTCGCCGCGCGCGGACTACAGACATGCGCAGTCGGCGCTGTCGGACATTATGTACAACAACATAAGCTTGGAGTTCTCCACCCGCGCTCAGTGGTGTAGGCGCCTGCAAACTTACTTTAATTAACACATTAGATACATACATTAAATTAAATAAGATATAGTAGATATACTTCTATCCGGTTCATTAGGAAATTATTGGGGGAATGTTATGTCCAGCATTGGACTTCCTATGACTGAGATGATGATGATGATGATGATAGTGATATAGTATACAACTATTTGTTCAGCCTGTAGCAGTAGCAAAACTATCTAGTTTTTTAAGCGCTGCTTAAAACGCCATCTGGTAGACGCCTTGCGAAGTCATTGCATACAAAGGTTGCATTATTCTTTAATTTTTAAATAGATTGTCGTAATTGAATTTGATGGGTCGATTTGAAGCCGTCTTAGCCTCAGCTTCTGTCTGTCGATCTCTAGCTCGATCTAGTTCCAGTCACCAGTATTCCGTGTGGTGTGGTGTGATGTGATGTGGTGTGGTGTGCTTATGTTTGCAAATGACCAACCATTGAGAAAATACAGTCATTTGTGATGAGTTATGCCATAAGTCTAGCTTAATTGTATTTTCCACAAGTGCTGACTATTAAGTGAGATAGTGCTCAAATACATGACCTAAGATCCTATCCCACTAATGTTATAAATGTGAAAGTTTGGATGGATGTTTGTTACTCAATCACGCCAGAACGGCTGGACGGATCTGGATGAAATTTGGCACAGAGATAGGTTATGGTCTGGAATAGCTCATAGGCTACTTTTCATCATCACCATCAATCATCACCGTGCGGGTGAAACCGCGGGGCGCAGCTAGTAAAATAATATATGTACTTGCCTACCTCACAAAAATAAGTTCTGCGTAGGATATTTGTCTCAAACCCAAATGTTAGATAATACAAATAGTAGAATAAGGTTTGTATATTTTGTTGTACAGATCATGGCTACGCTACTAGGGTCTGCTCTAGGTCTGCTCAGTACTAATTAAAGCACAACTTTAATAATAACTCTGACAAGCATGTTTCAGCGCCATCTATGGTATATTCTATAAACTATTAAGGAGCTTGAACCAATTTTTCACAAGAGATGTAATAAAAACTTGGGAGCTGTACTCAAGTTTCAATATTATTTGCTCCCCCGATGCAAAAAGAGAGGTGCTATAAGTAAGTTTGACGTGTATGTGTGCAAGTCTTGCTTATCAAGGTTTTGTATTGCTCATACGTGCGTAGCATCCTCGAGTATTGTTCACAGGTTTGGAATCCCCAATATGACATTTACATTAATAGATTTGAACCTGTTCAACGCTAATTTATGAGCTATTTACAGTTTAAATGTAAGACAGCAGCAGCTATGAGTCACGATGTAAAAGACACGATATGTTGCCACTCCATGTCAGACGGAATATCGCAGATATAACGCAACTAGCAAAGATTGCGCAATACCAACTAGATTCTCCCTACCTCCTTTCTAAGATAAGTTTTAAAGTTCCTACAAGGTCTATGAGACATCACATCTTTCTTCATACTCCGAATAGTTTTTAGATAGATTTATTCATTTCATTTTCAAATTCATTTAACAAAGTTATTACCAGAAACTGGTTCGATGCGTTCTCCCTATCAGCGTTCTTTATCACTGGTGACTCAAAATTATATCTATATCATAGAATGTTAGCAATCAAGTAGTAAATAGTTACTTATATGCGAAAGCAATTCATTGGTGTTTAAACAACAATTTTGCTATATAGCTACATAATTTGAAGTTTTAACATGTTATGTATCACTGTTTGCTTTCCAAATAAAATAAAATGTCTGGCATCATGGCTCCTAAGTGAATGAACCGATTATGATGCTTTTTTTTGTTGACGTGAAGATATGTTCAGACGGATCAAGGTCTGTTCTTAAAGTTTTTAATTTTATTAGTTTGTTTTGGTTTTGAAAACTATCTCAAATGACGGATTATGCCTGCCTAATATATTGTTAGTCACTTGTGACATCAAGAACAACCTAGTTTGACGGTCGTCATGGCTCCGTGATCGGAGACACTGACCTTAAAACTGCAACCCCGGGCTCGAATCCCAGCTGGAGCAAATATTTATGTGATAATATGATGTGATGCACAAGTGTTTGTTCTCGGTTCTTGGATGTTTGTGTATTTCGATTGTGTGTCCATGCCTCCCGCGACTCAGGTTATCCTAGTGCGAGGCTGCGAGTGAATGTCAAAACTCTGTGTATAAACAAGATGATGGAACTTCATGTGAGAATGGGTGTCACATTGCCAACTATCTGATCTGTTCAGATAGTGTGGGGAAGTAAGCTTCAAGTTCTCACTCCTAGAAATGTATCATTAAATAACCGATAAGCTAGCCACTTATGTACTCACTCTGTTTATTGGGGATTCATAAACCAGGAGGCTTCCGTGCCGCCCATATTATTGCGAGACGCAGGGTGGTCGGTCCAGCAATCTGATGTTGCTGGAAAAGAAAGCCGACAGCCCAATGCTGCTGATGCAGCCTTCCTAGACTGCGTGCCGTAGGTAAAATGAAGCTCTCTGCATTCGACGATCCTGAGCGTCTTGTCTTCTACCCCCGCAGCCCCTGCACAGGAAGCTGTAAATTAGTCATAACATAAATTAGTTGCTATTTTTACATCAGTATATAATATTTTATTTTAGAGTTATTAATTAAAGTGTACACCGGCCATCCATCTGAAGTCTTCTTTGAGTTTAAATGTCAATGTCTTCATTCAATGAAATAAAATTGACGATTTGAAGTAAACCTCTACTCAATAATCTCAGAGAAGTGGAAGGTGGCTGGTGGAACTTGCTGGTGACAATTTGGATAAATGAACAGAACTAATTAAGAGGAATCTAATGAGACCAACTTTACTTGATGAGTTTACTGATACTCATAGGTATTACAGGATTTCGTCCATCGTTTCGTCTCCATCACCAGGGTAGTTCAGTGGTACCAGCATACATTCATGGGCGTTTCACTTTGAAGTAAATACCCAATATGCATCTAAGATCCCTGGCGCAGCTAATAAGCAGCTAAGTATATTCATAATTTACATAAATAAAGTCATAAATTGTAGCTAATAACCATAATGGCCATGTCAGCTATCAAATAGAGAACCGCATCAAAATTGTTCCAGTCGTGTGATGCCACAGACAGACACACAGACATGTTATGTGTAACTTATAGCCCCCCACACTTTGAGTCTGGGTTAATAATGGAATCAGTAGAGTATTTAATGGTTCGCAATGCATAGACAGCGCCAAAGGTATGATGTCTATGACAGAGAGCACTAAGGCAGGTCGGGCCAGATGTAGACCTGTGCTACAATATACCGCTGTATAAGCTGCTAAGGCTACAAGATTTACATGGGACTTCCATTCCAATATAATAGTGTAGCAATCATTTATGTACTCAAAAAACCTATGACTAGACCAGTATTGCAAAAAGCATTACAAATATGGTAATGCTCGCGGAATTTAAGATGAAAAAGAGCCATGGCTCTTGTACAGGCAACACTAAAGCAGATACTTGCAAGAGACAGCCAGGAAGAGAATCGGCTAAGGCAGGTCTTGTCTGTAATCGGTTAAGAATGAAACCAATAATATTGTAGGATCCATACGAAGAAACAACATCTGGTTGTTATCAACCAATTGCTTGACAGTAGAGAGGTTGTGTGCGAGAGGAGGAAATTGACATCAGTACTGTTGAAATTGCCCTATATTGAATAAGATAGATCGTCAACCAAATATGGGGGTCACATTGTCATATGTTTTGGTCTAAGATGGAATGTGGAAGAAGGAATCAACTCACATATATTCCCAAACAATAATAATAATTATGTCTAAAGCCTTTTAAGAATAAATTCTTGTGTATATACATCTTATGTATATAATTTGAATCTCAGAAACGGCTACAACGATTTTCATGAAATTTAGTATAAAGGGGGTTTCGGGGGTTGGTTTTATATTTAGAAAAAAAACGTCATTTATCTGTGAATTCAGGCAATATCATTAAATATGACTCTTCCCAACATCTATTGGTGAATAGTAATACTATTTAAACAACAACTAAATAAAATTGTTTTACAAGCAGCCAAACAAAAGCTACTTGACAATAGATGGCGTTGTTAAGTAACACTATTGAAAAACCAAGCAAAGCTTGGTCACCTGGCTATTTTTCTTTGTTCAGGCAACTGTAAGCAAAGTGCTACAGTATTATAACAATGCAATACGTATCTTTAGTATTACACATACAATTTAAATATAATTTTAATTTGAATCTGAGCAAACAAAATATAGAATAAATTAATTATAGAGCCTTAACAAAATGTCTGTTCATCAAAGAAGCCAGGTTCTAAGTTATGATGAGCATCATGCTATCGGAGCTGTGCGTCGGTCTCTTTATTAATGACGCGGTCGTTATTCCGAGGACGCCGTGTGTCAGGGACCTGAAGGACATCTAATATACATCTGGCAATGAATCTATAAACTAGCGACTTCTATACTGTACATACTTGATGCTTGTGTGAAAGCCGTATCCTTCACACTGCTTCAAGTGCGGTGGTCAGTCCAGACATCTGATGTAGCTGAAGGAAGCCTGCTCGCCGATGCAGATGCGGGCTATGTCGACTCTCCTCAGCGAAATAATGTGGTGATGTCGTATCGCTTCACTTGTTGCACTAGATGGCGCCATGAAGCCTCTGCACCGGCCGCAGTCAGAGATCTCTAACGGTAATAAGAGTATAGGTGTTACTTAAATAAGGAATGACAATTTCTAATTTCTGTGTTAGATTGTAAACTATTGTTCTTTCATGTCGGAGTTTACAAACTATAAAAAAAGTATTTTTTAACAGACTTCAAAAAAAGGAGGTTCTCAATTCGACCCGTATGGTTTTGTTTTTCTCTTTTTTTTTTATTTGTGTTTGTTACCGCATAACTTCCGACTGGGTGAACCGATTTTGATCGATCTTTTTTTTTATTTAAAGCTGGTGCTTCCCGTGTGGTCCCATATAAATTTCATCAAAATCGAACAAACACTTTTTGAGTCACAAGTCAAAAACTGAAAAATTCGTGCTTATACTACAAGATATTATAGTAGCGGGTGAAGACATCGGTGAACATACCTACACCACAATAACAATTGATCCCAAGTAACAAAGGTCACTAAAAAGAAAGAAAAAAAAAATGTTTACTAAAAAATGGAACCGACTTCAACACTCAAAAGTATGAAATAACTTGTCGAAGTCGGTACCATGAGCACAATATTTTGATATCAATTACTTTTGAACTGTGTGATAAGTAAAATTTATTGCTTGTCTCTTTCCCACCAGATTTTAATTCGAGGGTAAACAGCATCTTCTATGCAGGTATGACCCAAGCTCGACTACCAGGGAGAAACATCTCTTTTTACAGGGATATGCGTGAAAAGCACTGCCTGAACCTACTCAGTGTTGGTTGACAGTTGACACACAAGGTCTCCACATTATCACACCACACGATTCATGTAGACCTAGGAATAATGAGTATAAGCACTTACCAGCACCTTTGTTGGTTGTCTCTCATGGACACCAGTGCCTCAGGCGTGCTTACCCTACAGCCATCTCGTCGGCTCCCCTGTTTGCCTCCCTTTCGCCCGCACGCCATCTCGTCACTCGTCTGGCGGGTTGGTAGGTGGCCAGGGTTCTGCTTCGCCTCGAGCATGTGAGCCGCATCCCGACCTGCAGCCTACCGGTACCTTAGTCAAATCCGTACTTCCCATTTAGCGCCATCTATCCTGTGGTAGTATCCACGCTCCGACAACGCCATCTGTTCTGTTAGGTATGAAACATCTATCCTAGTGTAATCTATGCTTGTTAATATAATATAGAGGATGCTCCTCGCGATTGCTCGCGACGACCTATTATTTGTGAAACATTATCAGCATCATCATTCAAAAAGCTAAACTATGTTTTTCAATCATTTCATAATAAACCCAGTTCTGAGATAACCGTAGGTACAAAACAAGACCAGACTAATAATATGAAATCTTCTTCAACAATATAGCAATGACCCAACGACTCTACCTCTCGGTCTCTTAAGCCGACTCGAGTCGACTCAGTTTATTTATTTATTTACTTTAAAGGAAGACCAGGAGCCGTTATACATAATAGATATACTCTAATATAAAACTGAGTTGTCATTGTTGAGTCACACAGTTGAGTTATCATTATCATCATCACTTGACATCAGGTGAGATAGTGGCCAAATGCTTGTCCCAATAAAAAAAATTAAAAAAGTTTATAAACGCCGCTTTTCTAAGGTAAGTGATAATATTATTATAGGGGGTTTTCTGACACCCATATTATGCAACATCAATCATAATGTCATTCGTTCAATCAATACGTAAAAAAGATTTTTACCAAATAATGGAACCGACTTCAACACTCAAAAGTGTGAAATAACTTGTTGAAGTCGGTACCATGATAGTTCAAAAGTAAGTAATATCAAAATATTATGCTCATGGCTTCGACAAGTTATTTCACACTTTTTAGTGTTGAAATCGGTTCTATATTATTCGTAAAAAATTTTTTTTTACTCTTTTTAGTGACCTTCGTTATTTATGGGATCAATTGTCATTGTGGTGTAGGCATGTTCACCGATGTCTTCACCCGCTACTATAATATCGTGTAGGTATAAGCACGCATTTTTCAGTTAGACTCGTAACTCAAAAAGTGCTCGTTCGATTTTGATGAAATTTAAATGGGACCACAGGGGAAGCACCAGCTTTCGAATAAAAATATAACGATCAAAATCGGTTTACTCAGTCGGAAGTTATGCGGTAACAAATAAATAAAAAATGCGAGTAGAATTGAAACCTCCTCCTTTTTTTGAAGTTGGTTAAAAATGGGCTACCACCATACAACAAACTTGATTTCTATTTGTTAGTTTTTGCTCGTGTTTATAACGGCAACAAGTAGTCGCTACATATAATCACAGGATATTTAGTTACCTAGGTACCTATATATTCACTTTGAAGATTATCTACAAAATAATTATATACAGGGTGATATTGAGTTCATTAGCATACATTTGGTGTCATATTGCACTTTATTTTTTAGTGGTTTCTGACATAACATACATAGAAAAAGTCAGTATTTAAAAAATATATTAAAAACTCATGTAAGTATCAAACTCACTCGATTCTCACACGCTACTAAATCGCTTGCACGCTACATAGGTACCTACTCAGCGTTTTATTCCTTCGCATGACAAGCCGCCCGAGAAGGAATGGTATTTCCATTTTATTTTGTAGATACCTGTGCAGTACAACAGGCATGTTTTTTGCCATTTTAATAGATCATCGGTACGGAACCCTTAGTTCGCGAGTCCGACTGGCAATAGGCCGGTTTTTTTTCGTTTCAACGCCGAACGAAAGTCGGTCTATTCGTTTAGAAACTACGATGCCACAGAACCACCACAAACTTATATAAGAGCACTGCGTCGGGCGGGGGTTAAACAGTGCGTAGTAGCAACACATCGAATTATTATATCACACCGAAACACACTGATCTTAAGGTACCTACGTAATATGTAAATATTAGCCAAAAATTTGAAATTATTTCCTCTTTTCTTTTGATTCTGTATTGTAATCACCTAATACATTACTGAATCAAAACACTTTATAACCTACTACGTAAGTACCTACGTACAAGCAATCGACTGATACCTATTATCACTTGAAGGATTTCTCATTTGAGCTATTTAATTTAGTTCCATTGTCCTACATTCGGTTCTTTATAACTCGGACACTTATAACCGTTCATAATCGACTGTTATTACACATTAACACAAACTCATTTTGGCAAATAAAAACAAATGTAATTTTTTTTCCATCAATATTTCGCGCCAAGATTATGTAGAGCTACTAATCGGCGGTGACAGGCGCGAGTCGCGTCGCCGCTCGCACTAGCCCAGTGCGTGTGTACCTACCTACACAGGTAGGTATAAACCTACTAACTTGTTCGATGTTGTCTTTTCATTTTGTGAGTTGTCATTTCAGAGAAAACGATTGTCTACCCAATGTGAAACATGAAACCTACTAGGGCTACTAGCCACCTGAAATTATATCAATCAAGTAGTTCATACCTACCTGTGTGTAGAAGGTGCAGTAGTACGTAGGCAGATGTTGAAGCCAGGCACTGCAGGTCTCACTCGCACCCGCTCCTCCTCCTTGGCCACCCTGGTCCCTGCCTCACCAGCAACACTCACCTGCAAACAGGAAATATTATAACGAGTAAGTGTCTACAGTATGTAGGTACCTAACTTATGCATAGCTCGTTACAGAAGAGTAAGATCAAATAGGTATTAATAATATTGATCAGAGCAGCGACCTAGAGAGGGCTATGGTCGAGGGTTTTTCGCGATTGAATCAGAAATGAGTTCCTTACAAAAACGAGTCCGGCGCTATAGCTACGTTTTTAATTACGAACAGCGGATTTGCAGTTGAAGCAGCAGTAGGCAGGCTAGGTAGGTGGTAGGTGGCTTGGTTCTCGAAGCAAGACTACAGACAGACGGGTAGCGCAGACATCCACCGACCACACGAGGCGGACAGACTGGATGATGAAGAGAATGGATTCCGCGGCGGTGCACGTCCTGTGTCGAGTCGAGATGATCAGACCAGATTACAAATTTTGTTTTTTTTTTTTTAAATGACCTTATATATACCTATTAGCAACATTAGCTACCTGCGGCTCGCTGCTCGGCGCGCTCGCCCATCTACTGATTAGGTACGTGAGTACTTCAGTTATAGGTACTTACCTACCTACATATTGCCAAGACACGGATCTTCCTCTCAGAGAAAATATTGGCCACAATTCACCATAATGGCGTAAGTATACCCGGTACCTGGATGCGGGCCGCTTCCAACAGGTCCTTGTGGAAATCAATGGGGGAGGCGTACGTCCAGCAGTGGACGTCCTATGGCTGAGATGATGATGATACCCGGTAGCGTTTCCCCAAAGATACGACGGTGTTACAGTCCCGATTGAATGTCGGAGGCAGGCGCGATGCCTGCGTCGTAGGTAGGTACCTACACCGGACAGTGAGTTATACAATCTTACGGGCCGCACGATACTTACCATCAAATAGGACAGGTATAAGCGGTCTCACGTCTATCTGGCTCCCTACGTACCTACGTACTATTGACATGATTAGGTAAGCACATAGATCAAATAGTTAAAAAAAACTGTACCAATCGAGTATAACTAGGAAGGTAGGTGAGTAGGTAGTGACCTAGGTAGGTACCCATCCATGGAACACTAACAACGTATTCTTAAAAACATGAGAGTATAATCAACGTACCGAGGCGAAACCCGATATGTAGGTACACATTACAGATAAGTAGGTACATATATTACCGTCTCGACGTCGATGTGAGGCTGAGGAGCGACCACTTGAATAATCGTGCGTCGGTTCACTTCACCCAGAAACAACTCGGGAGGCGAACACACGTGAACACAATAGTTACGTACAGTCGAATTGAGAATCTGCTCTTGTGAACTAACAATAGATGGAGATATAGGTAGGTACGTTAGGCACTTCCCAAACCGTTCCCAAGTCTCCCAGCAACGCGGCGACACTCTCGAGTGAGACCACGCCACGGGTAGGTATGTCACTAGTGGTTACCCATACAAGTTCGTTACAAATATGTACATACCTACTACACTCCGCTAAACAAAATTGAGACAAGACCTAGTAGGTTTATAGATATTACTTACGTAAGTACTCTGTGAAGTACCTACATGCTTAGTCATGATGCCACGTGGCACGTGCCACGCAACAGCGGCGCGGCGCTGCCACGTGGCCAGCATCGGTGATAGTGGTTTCACTGATGGCAGCGCCAATCATACACAAACATTATGAATAAGTATTTAGATATAGGTAGGTACCTACTTATGTAATCACTACGGAGGAACCATCTCACTCCACAACAGCCAAAACTCTATCTTCAATCGTCATATAGGAATACGTGCCTATTATAACGACACACAACTAACCTATAGCTGGTGCCACGGCTCCTTTGATGAGCTCTGTCCACGTGCTTTCATTCTACCAATACATAAGAATAATACAATAAGAACCTACAATAGCTGAATAAAGAGAAAGATGAGAATACTTACTTCTTCAGTCTGCTTTCCACTGATTTAAATCACTTTTTGTATACGTCATTGTTAAATTGACTTCCTATGCTGTGGCCTTCAGCCAATATCGTCACGTACCTACTCGGCTGACGTCACCGTCGGCGTCGGCACGCCTTTGAAATTTGAATTTCGAAGCTATATTTCAGTAATTCACATTTAACTCACACAAATGTATAAAAGCAAATATTAATTATATAGGTACTTATGATTACGTTGTATAATTTCGTACAGGCACAAACAGGCGAAACAGGATCTCAACATGAGGTGAAGGAACCCTGCCGCACACTGCGAAGGCGGGAACCAAAATGAAGAATTAAAGAAATGATACGGAAAGACGCCGCCCGCTCGCCAGCGCTACATACCCCAACCACAGCCTATATAGAACAGCCAGCCCACTCCACAGATTACTTAGGGATTACTACGGTTTCTGCGAGCGCGACTGCGTTACTTGCCTAAACGCTACGCACCCGCTAGGGTTGGCTCGGCTTCAGCGCGCGGCACATTACAGATATGGGTGGTTTCTGTATCAGTAATTATTGCGTGCTTAGCAAGCTGATTAGTTAAATAACGCGTCAGCATATTCATGTTATTGATAACTTACGTGCTTACAATAATTATACAATTATCTTTTAAATTTAGCTTTAACAATTCGTAATTGGCAATAGAAAATCAAATCATACTCGTAATTTTCCTTATTTATACGTATTGAGATATGAAACGACACATAAACTCCAAAAGCCATAAAGCCACCGCGGCCACACGAACACGTCGTCGTAGCCAAGATCATCCTGAGTTTGGAGGTATAGCTATGATAATCTATGTTTTGCGAAACGCGATTACAAGGCGGCCCGAACTATGGAGTGAGATTACTGTTCCTATATAAGCTGTGACCCAACGAACTAGTTCTACTAGGACGAAAGACACAGAATTTCGTAGTTAATAGGAAAATAGTGCAGACCGCTGTTCGATAAATTTCGCAATATCGAGTATCGATATCGATCGCGCAAATGGAAACCATCACGGTACTGTATTATCCCACTTCCCACTATCCCATCCCATCCCATTCCACTATAATCCTACTAATATTATACATGTGAAAATTTGGATAGATGGATGGATGTTTGTAACTCAATCACGCCCGAACGGCTGAACAGATATGGATGAAATTTGTCACAGAGATAGATTATAGTCCGGAATAGCACATAGGATACGATTAGTCCCGGTAAAATGTATGATTCCCGTAGAATAATTGATGTAGAGAGAAAACCGTAACGCTCGTGGGTGAAATCGCGCGACGCTACTAGTATATTATAAGGCGAAAGTTTGTATTTATGTATGTACGTATGTATGTTTGTTACTACTTTATACTCAAACGGCTACAACGATTTCGATTAAATTTGGTATTAATTACGATTAACACGTAGGCTACTTTTCAGCCCGAAAAAAATGTTTGTTGTGCAGTATTTTCGTTTAATAAGATATCCAAAGCCTTGAATAGAATAATATCAGGAAATGTTTTGTTCTTTATTGTGGGTTGAATATTGGCATAGCTACCTAATTATTTTTAGCTTATTGCGAGTCGCTCATGAAAAACTTTAAAAGTAGAAATGGAAAAAGAACATTCACGCTTGAAAAGTTGTAACACGGCATACTTTAGCGTGTATTATGAACCAAATGTGAGGAATTATACCGTGCACCTGCACCTGTAGGGTACGCCAGCGAAGCCGCGCCTGGGAAACCACCATCTAATTATTATTAAAACTTTAAAAATTACTTTTTGACGGCAAGTAAGACCAAGGTACAAGGTTGAGGAAACATAACAAATATTAATTGCGCTTAAAATCTTTTATTTAATGCAGGCAATTATTTGCCTTGCGCGGGAGGGTGGGGATTCCTTTCACCTCGCGGCTTGGACCACATCTTGTTGTATAGCAGATAAAATTAAATTAATAAAGATAAATATTTAAAAATATGTTGGTATGTATTTAGGTGCCCGCCTAACCTCGTAGCATCTGTTAGTGTGCTCCGTTATAAGCTAATATGACTTAAGGCCATACAGTAGGGACTTATGGTCAAAACTTGAAAACATACAAATTTGTATAAAATTTTGTTTTGAAACAATTAAATTTCAAATTGTAATTTATTATGTAGTTATAAATGATCTAGTGTTTATGGTCAAATATGAATTAGCAAACAAGTACCAAACCGTTAACTAATCTGAGAAACAAAAGAAATCAGATATTTTATGAATCCATTACAGCGCCGCGGGCGGCAATAATACCAACCACTTATAACAATCTATTGTTTACCGTGAGTTACCATTACCCTGATTTGGAACAAGTTTCAGCGTGCTAATCGATATTTTATCGTGTTACGGACACAGCCCTATTCTGTGCAGCGGCGAGCGGCGAGGTGCGGGGTGCGAGCGGCCGGTGGGCGGAGCGAGCGCGCTATTGTTTGTAATGTAACCAGTACTGTTAGGCACCATTTACAAAACTGGAAATTCCGGACAAGAAACGATCATTTCAATAAATGTTAGTCACATGATACAAACTTTGGCTCGCGTAATTAATCCGTTATCAAAGAAGATGGTTGCGACAATAGTGAAGAACTCTTACGTTGTCAGTCGTCGCTAAAAGGCAAGTACCTATGTGGAAATCAGCACCTAAACTAAAACATGGAGGTACCTACATTAATTGTACTAGCTATAAATATGAGCTATTGGCGATCATTATTAAAACTAATCTATTTAGTCGATAAAAATCGTTGTTAGTCGCTGATGGCGCGGGCGGACACGGTTACCGTATCAACATGATTACTCATTGGTAAGTATGTATTAAGTACTATACTCGTACATACGACTAAATAAGTTATTACGCATAATAATACGTGCGGAGTAACCATGTAGCTATACATACCTATATCACTTCGTATCTAGCACGTATTTCAATAATTTACATAACTGTTTAGTGTAAAATGAAATTAAACGAGTTATAAAATAAACAAAATTGACTCTTAAACTTAAGAATTAATTGTTAACTATAATATTTCGACTTTCGAATTCAAAACTATAATAATGTGGACTATTTATATATATTCTGACATGTACAAATGAACTAACAAATAAGGAGATGACATTCAGTTTGTATGTGTTGCTTTGGAGAAACATTTACATTTTAAATCACATATAGTGCGTATGTGTAAAAAATTAAATAAATTCATTTATGTTCTAAGAAGATTACGACAGAGTTCTGGTCTAAATACGGCGCTTGCCGCGTGTTATGGTTATGTCAGTTCTCAGTTCGAGGTCCATATTAAAATTACAATGTACTCTAAGTAAAATAACCAGACATGTAATAAAGTCGGACCAGTCATACAACCCGGACCAGTCCGGAATAATCCGGACGGATGGTAGCCCTATCTCCAGTTACATATTAGAAAGAGCAAGCGCATCGCGGCTGCGGCGGCGCAAGGAAACATAAGCCGCGCCGCGCGGGCAGTTACTTTGTAGGTACGTAGCGAACGCGCGCACAAAACAGGTAGGTATACCTATAACGCGAGGCACCGTTCCTCCGCCGCGCGGCGCGGGCGGCTGTGAGCTGAATTCGGATGGCAGAATAATCTTTTCCTTGTCCTTATCCCACACTAGGTGGGGTCGGCAAAACCAACGACCTCAGTAACTTTACTGAGGCCGATGGGCACAACACGTTTTTCTCTTCGATTCTATTCTATCATCAGTCATCTTAGCGCGTACCAACTAATGATGTTTTACTAAAGATGACGTATATTCTACTGCGCGGTGCTCAGATTTTGTTCCTTTACGACATAAACATGCTTACTGCGACAGATAATACGGTACAAATAATATAGAAAAGGATAGCTATATGTTTACACTTGCGCTTGAAATACGCTTCATAATGAAAATGACTACAATTGAGTTAATTTTGCCGCCTCAGTTTCCGCACGCTTGTGCGACATCTACCTCATATAAACATACAATATCATTGCATGTGACCACTAATATGTACCTATAACATTTCAGTTCGAGTCTAGAGCTTCTTGCTGTCAATATAGGTATTATACCGACCGACCGGAGCAGAGGGAGAGTCGCGCCCGCAGCATTTGCTACTCTTGCTATAGGAAAGTACTCATCGTACCTATAGTTGATCCGCCCTGACTTCTCTCGTGTGTGTGTCGGTCAAGTCACAGGTGAAGTCGACAACCATACTCTGCCATTATCTATTATGTATACCTATATAGGTATCGTAATGCTAGAGCTGCATCCCGCGGGTTCTGTTCTGAACCATGGCCCATTTATGTTCTAGGTACGGCTAGGCGGCTGTCCCTGCTTGTGTGGGTTGGTTACCTACCTAGTACGGTAGGTATACACCTATAACTAGCCGAAGCCCGTCGATGTGCTCTACGGCGCTGAAGCATTTCCGAAAACCGGCTCGGCTTGTTCGGGAGGCTGGAAGTCATCCGAGCTGCGTTTGGCTTTGGCCTGTCTATACCGGCTATTTTTTATCTTTTTTTTTTACATATTATAAGTTTGCGTTTGACAGCTGTCTCTACTGAGGTCGTCGCCTGTCGGTACCTAAGTAGGGGAGCAGGCGCTAGTTACCCACCTATCTAATATTTCGGTAAGTATATCATCTACTCAGCCCCTGATTCAGAACGCTCGATGACAAACTGAATAGATTCGATTCGATATTGTTCATACAATTTACCTATATCACACTCACACCCCCGCAATAGGATTCGCTGTATCGCGGGAGGCATGGACACACACGATCACAGCACACAAACATCCAAGACCCGGGACAAACATCTACACTCATCGCACAAATGTTTGCCCCTGCCGGGATTCGAACCCAGCGTCCCGGAGACACAGTAGTCATGTCACTGACATTAACCACTGCGCCACGGGGACCGTCAAGGTCGCCGTATAGGTACCGTCAAGTATATTTAGATCATTTTTAATTTGCTCACATTTCGTAAATGTGCTACCTAAGTAGAATATTCTAATCTGTACTAAATTGTGTAACAAAAGTTCTCCACCCCGCGCTCCCTCCGTTACAGCGGCAGGACGGACGCCGTGGGCTTTAGTCGGTAGTGGACCCTGGCTGCTGTGGGTGCAGTCAGGGTCGGGGGTCGCCCAGGACCCCCAGGGAGCGGTGATGCTCGAGCGAGCCCGACACACCCCACCTACTTTGCCGGAAGACGGGAGTGCGTAAATGCATTTTTCCTACGGAAAAAAAAAGCTTGTCTTCCATACAATGTTACACTCTATGTAGCATTGCCCCCACTCTCAATAACTACAACAATGAATAGATGCCAACGTTAGTAATCAAACCTAGTGTAGGTACCCGCGTTCCTTTATAGCTTTATTATTATCCTAGACCGTAATAACCCCGACATCCTGCACACCCACAGCGTTTCTAAGAGTAGGTAACTCGTTCTTTGGTAACTAATAGGGATCGCTAGCACGCGGCAGACTGTTGCTGACCGTGACTAGCGAGTACGAGTCATACATTACTTATATCTATATATTATCATATACCTACCTACATAGTTTATATCTGTAACTTTCAAACTGTAAACATGGCTAGTAGGTAGTAAGAGATAACACACATCTACTAGTCTAACGCTCAACTCAAATGCACCGTCCCTTCAGTGTCCTTATGTAGAGTTTACACTGAAATAGAGAGTTCTTTATTTGGGGCAAAAAATATACAAAGCCAATAGGTAATTAGGGACCTACTTACTTACCCAAGTAATTAGAGATACATAAACATATTGGTCAGAGAACAAGTAGGTGTTGCAGTTCCCCGCGCCCCCGCGCCGCCCGCCGCGCTACGCACGGTCCGATGAACTAACCTAACCCCGTCGTGCTATGTGAACCCACCACTACAGAATACCATCCTGCCATCCAAGCCGTAACCGTCCGCGGCGTAGGTACCTACCTACCTAGCCCTACTGATTATTATGGATGCTTGTTACTCTGTCACGGTCAAACGACTGGACTAATTTGAATGAAATTTGGTATGGAGATAGCTTATCGGTACCCTACCCCTGTCTTAATACACATTGGCTTATTTTCATCATCACCGTGCGGGTAAAATCGCGGGGCGCAGCTAGTGCACAAATAATAATATAATATCTAGGCTCGGCTTTTATACCGATCATTATAATTTAGTACGCAGGTACCTACCTAAGTACCTAATTATTTTGTGTAACGTGATATTTATTTGTTATTTTATTAGTTATTTTTAATGTTCGATTTTATTATGATCACTTATTAACCGACTTCAAAAAAGGCGGTTTCTCAATTCGACCATATAGGTAGGTATAAGTTTTTTTATGTGCGTTCGCGGAAAACTCATTCGACTATGAACCGATTTTGATGATTCTTTTTTTGTTTGATAGAGTATAACTTCCGTGGTGGCCCCATTTACAGGTACCCACTCAGCTACGATGAAAATACAATTTTGGATTCAATATATTTTATTGTATGTACTGGCAGGACTATATAGATATTCTAAACATATTTGCCGCCGTCATTTGCCATTTCTTTTTTTTTGTATTCTCCAACTTGAGTAGGTACCTACGCATCTCCCTGCGTTTGTTGTGCAGTAATTGTGCTTTGTTGTAATGTACCTACCTAACACTTATTGATCAATGTATTGTTTATCTTCTTCTTTTAGATTTGTTTAAACTGTATTGATCTAGCGTTTGACAACTACCTATCTCCCTTGATTGTCAGTGACGATGTGGTCGAAGATGTTATCACGCTCGACCTAGAATGCTTACTTACTAGGTAATTTGTTCGAAAAATGGAGCCTCATTCGGGTCCTTCGAAGTCCAAGGAACAGCTGATGTTAGTAAAAGGTTTGAGACAGATCACGATGCAGATAGATAGGTGCCTATAGTATGTATATGTATAGGATGTGGTGTGACTGTCGTCGAATCACAATACAGGTGGAAGATTAAATGTGCCAACTCGTCATAACTGATGACTAGAGTGCAACACTCAAAAGTGTGAAATGACTTGTCGGAGTCGGCACCGTGAGCACGATATATTGATAATATTATGTAGGTAGTTACTTTTACTTCAACAAGTTAGTTCATACTTTTGAGTGTTAAGTCGGTTCCATTTTATGGTATTATTTTTTTATGTACACTCTAGCTAGTGCAGGGACCGAACCGATGGCACGCAAAATAAAGTTTCGGGCGCGTCACTGACACAGTAAAAGAAAGAATATTTATTACTGTGTCACTGATCCTAAAATTAAATGCATTATGCATTACGAAAACAAAGTGTGAAGTAGGTAGGTATGATAGGTATGAAGAGAGAACGCTACGGAACGTTGGGGTGCGGGGCGCGGGCGGCGAGTCTTAGCGCTCGTTTGTTTTCATACCTAACCTCTTACTACGATCTAATCTACGTCGCGAGTTTCACTTGCTATGACGCATAGTTTGTTAAAGGCCGCTCTACACTGGCGCGAATCAAAGCGCGATTTCACAGCACGAATAGGTACACCGCAACTTTCCTGTAAGGAACCAAGACAAGATAAGACACTCGCAATGGTTCTCGTTCTCGATAGTTTCGCACTAAAGTTCACAACGTCATAACATGAGATGGACGTCGTAGTAGCTGCTGCTGCATCCCTCACGCTGCTGTGCGCATTAGCGTACTTTAATTATGTCAATATTACAAATCAAACATAAATTAAAAGTAATATTCCAGAAATACCATTTCTAGCTCCTTTGTCCGCACTCATTCTTTTAACCGACTTCAAAAAAGGAGGAGGTTCTCAATTCGACCCGTATGTTTTTATTTTATTTTTTGACGTATTTAACGTTTTATAAATTGATGAATACCAGCAACACTCATGAAAAATAGTAACGTTCCGCGTAACGTTCCACCTGAGTTTTGTATTACATAAAATAATCAAAGTCAAAGTCAAAGTCAGACAAAGTCAAAGTCAAAGTCAGTCAAAGTCAAAGTCATAAATGATTATGACGTTATCACGTAAATCTATCGTCCGTAAACCGACTTTACAGACAACCAAATTTTTATTTGTGTTGGATACCGCATAACTTCCGACTGGGTGAACCGATTTTGATCGTTCTTTTTTTTTTAAAAGCTGGTGCTTCCCGTGTGGTCCCATTTAAATTTCATCAAAATCGGACTCACTTTTTGAGTTACAAGTCAAAAACTGAAAAATGCGTGCTTATACTACACGATATTATAGTAGCGGGTGAAGACATCGGTGAACATACCTACACCACAATGACAATTGATCCCATGAGTAACAAGTCACTAAAAAGAGTGAAAAAAAAAAAATTTACCAAAAATTGGAACCGACTTCAACACTCAAAAGTATGAAATATCTTGTCGAAGTCGGTACCATGAGCACAATATGGTGATATCAGTTACTTTTGAACTATCATGGTACCGACTTCAACAAGTTATTTCATACTTTTGAGTGTTGAAGTCGGTTCGGTTTTTTGCAATTTTTTTTTTTTGTAATTAAGATATCGCTCTACATGCACTGCAACTAACTAATTGCTAACCAATACGGCGGCTCTGTCGACACTGAGCGGAGCGCGAGTGTGGATGGCGTGTAAGCGGGTTCGCGCTTCGCAGTCCCTTTGACGCGGGACAAAAACCGACAAAAATCGGGGAACAAAGCGCGAATTTTCAGTGACCCAAGCTACTCACGGGATGTCGATGTCCTCAACCGCGACAATAATATCATCAAGATACGCGTAGCACTTTTCAGTTATTGGAGTATAACTCAAAAACCGCTTGTCCGATTTTGATGAAAGTTGAATGGGACCACCACGGAAGTATACTCTTGTCTAACAAAAAAAAAAACCATCAAAATCGGTTTATAAACGACGAGGTTATCCGCGAACACACATGAAAAAAAACATATACGGAAGAATTGAGAAACCTCCTTTTTTTGAAGTCGGTTAAAAATCGTTGTTAAACTGTGGTTTCTCCCCGCACTCTTCTCTCTGCTATCTATGAATCATGAATAGCAGAGAGAGAACTAGACAATATGCAATTTGAACTATTAGATAATGTTCTGCAACTGGTCTGGTAACTATATATATATAGATAGATGTAAACAGAAATAGGTATTTACTTAATAAGGTTCAAGACATTACATACATATTTTTATAAAAATTTCTCCTCCATTTTTTTTTAAACGATTAGGTATCGGTAACTGGACTGAATAGTTTTATATGTGGAAACTGTCTTAGCTTGTTCGTACTACACTATTATATTCTATAGACTTATTCATTAAGCTGTTTGTTTTCCATTAATTAAATAAAAATAAATACCTACCTAGGTACTAGTCAACAACGTGCTAAAATAGATGATAATTAGAAAAACGCAATTTGGCTACAACGGTCGGAGTTATTAGTCGGTCGGACATCGTCGTGTAGTGTGTCGCTTCGGAGGTTCTCAATTTGACTTGTATGTATGTTACGTGTGTTCCGCGAACATTGCGCCAAGTGTGAATGGAATTTGAGGATTCTTCATTCGTTCTATAGGTCAAGTGTCACAGGTGGTCGCATATAACTTTTATTGAAACAGAAATATCACGAAAACCACAAAGACCAGATTAGTACGAAGTCTCATTTTTCCCATATTTCTTTACGCCGCTGAGACGACGTCGAGGTTTGGAAACAGTTGTAGGTTTTTGTGATGTAATTCTCTCCTCCACGTGTTCGATGGTCAATTATTACATGGTGAGCATACATGAAGTACATGACAAAATAAAAGCTATGAACAAGGTATAACTGGATATCGCAGTCATATTCAATTCAGTGCCCCCTGACGGTGGTGAGGTATACTTCGAGTATATGAAAATAAGTTATTAAAAAAATATAGCTAGATGGCGCTGTAATATTTAATACAGTGCCCCCTGGCGGTGGTGAAGTATACTTAACGCAACAATATAAAAGTTGTTAACAAACATAGCTAGATGTCGCCGTTATATTTGATTCAGCGCCCTCTGACGGTGATCAGACTTATCAATTAAAGCTATTTGTAAAAGCGCCACCTAGTTAAAATTGTTTTCTTTAACACTACTTTCTTTTCGAAGTATCTATCAAAGGTCATAATCAATTACGTAAATATTTAATTACAATATTATTATGAGCATAGAAATAATATGTACGTAGTACATATTTTTTCTATTTTTAAAATTATTTCTTTCTATTCTTCTTTAAATAAATTGATGATGATGATGATTCATTTAAACGTTAATAGATGTCATATCATACATTGTAATTAGATATAATATACATCGTTGATTATGCGTCACCTATTAGAGATATCTTAGTACTTCATCATCATCTCAGCCATAGGACGTCCACGGCTGGACATATGCCTCCCCCCTATTGACCACAAGAACCTGTTGGAAGCGGCCCGCCCGCATATAGCCCTTGCCTGCGATCTTAGTCAGATCGTCTGTCCACCTGGTCGTTGGCAATCGTATGCTGCGCTTGTCAGTCCGTGGTCTCCATTCGAGAACTTTTCGGCCCCAACGGCCATCAGTTTTTCGAGCTATGTGCCCTGCCCACTGCCACTTCAACTTGCTAATCCGCTGGGCCATATCGTTGACTTGCGTTCTTGTACGGATCTCTTCATTTCTGATTTAATCATGTAGAGAAACCCCGAGCATACCCCTCTCCATAGGTACTTCAAATATCCCAAATGCAAGTATAAAAGAACCCTAGGCACTTACTACACAGGGACCAATCAAATTTTTTATAAATTTTCTGTTAAATCTGCTTTAAAATATACATATGTTATATTTTAAAGCCAGTATAAACATATCATTCGATACAACTTGACCTCGTCTAATAAACTATTATTATAAAGAGGTAAAGTTTGTGAGGGTGTACAAACGCAAAGTTATAATATGTAATAAAATATTAAGTTGACCTGCAAATGATAAAAAACTTTAATGGGGGTGATCTCTGGATCTACTGAACCGATTTTTAAAATTATTTTACCAACAGAAAGCCAAGCCAAGTTATTTGAGTGTCATCTATTACTATATATATATGAGTCATGTACCTCGAACGTCCTTCTCGATACTGGCATGCGTGTGGAACAGCAGACTCGTGCGCCGAGCGCGCCTTCGGGGTGTTATTAATTTAATCAAATCTTCTTACTGACGACTAAAATCTTAGGATTAGGTAATACTTTCATAACCTGTCACCCGAATATGACTTCACGAAACGGACTATAGGAACAAACCTGATCTAGGGTCTGATAAAAGATACTATCAGTGGTCATTGACTCCAGGAGGTCGGTCATTTTCACGCAGAAAATACGACCGATCCGAGCGAAACGGCTACAACTATAGTTCTCATGACGCTACATCTTATTAAGAGATAATTATATTATTTCTATGCAGATCCATCGCATCAAGCATGAAAGCATGTACAATGCTTCAGCTAGAGGAGTAGAAATGTTCAAAACAGGACTATTTCAGAACATATTTCTATTTGAAATCAAATTTTAGTATATGCAGACTACCCTCATTTTTACTGTTACCCATTATAGTAGACTACAAAAATGAGGAGCCTAAATAGACAATGCTTTAGATTACCGTCTCATGCACAATTTGAGCAAAAAATAAAACATTTTAGCGACCTGATATCACAGCACTTGCAGTCGCAGTATGATTGTATACTGCGTCTTCCAAACGTTTCAGGAGCCTAGGTACTACTAGGTACAGCGATCCCATCTTCGGCAATATTCAGCACGCGACGATCCAGATAAGTCTGACCGAACTTTAATATGTAGGTACACCTGGAGCTCGCGAAAACTCAATGGCACTAGGGCCAGGGTTTTCTTTTACCTAAACGTGTTACTCAGACTAGTCGAAGAACGCCAATGAAGCTAGCGCGCCACCGGCGCCTGGCCGCTGAGCTCTGTGGGGGAACTCTCTCTGGTGGGGGAACTAGAACGGGGCGGAAGCTACGTCACAGCTGTCGAAAAGGGGGGTATAAGCGTGTTCGTTCCGGAAGTCGAGGTATCCGCTTTCAATATTAAAGGCTTGGAATTATTTTTTTCATATTAATTCATAGCAGCAATAGGTCGTCCACGGCTGGACATATGCCTCCCTATGTAGGGGGATTTGCCAATACTCGCCACGCTTGGCAGGCGGGTTGGCGAGCGCAGTATGATTTCCTATCCTCAGAAGGCGCTGCTGCCCACCTTCTGGTACATGATCCCTTAGCCAACTCTTACGGCACCCACGGGAAGAAATGGGGGAGTACTATTCTAGACCGGTACCACCACGGCAAGAGGCTTGGAATATCAAAGCTTAATTATGAAATGTTTTTCCCGTGCGAAATAAAGAGCATCTGCCCGTGAATACAGTGAGCCGTCTAAAGGGCGGACTGGCGAACCATCAACCAAAGACGACTATCATCGTAGGTATGATCGACATACTTACATGGCGTTTGATGAGTGCCGCACACGCGGGGTGATGGAGAGTGGTGCAACCAGCTGATGATGCTGGAGAAGCCAGTGTAGCGCGCCGCCTCCTGGACGACAGGATGACCGGCGGTTGCTTGTACCCCACCGGCGCCGACGCGCAGGATACCGCCATCGAGAGCTGAAGGAAACCAGGAGTTATGTAATTAATCAATACCTACTGTACACATATAAAATGAGATATAAAATTATTTGCTATTAAATTACTTATCATTAGAAAAAATTCTTGCGATCAAACCCCGATGTTTTATTAACAATGTGTTCGAATCGCGAAAGTCTAAAAATTACAAGAGATATAACATGGTTCGAAACCGCGCGATAGGAAGTTACCATCAAACAGGATAAGCGGTCAAACGTCTGTCGGGTACTTACCTGAACGAGTACCTACATAGCGCCCAGGCCCCGACCGTGGAACATTTACGTTCTCTTAAAAACTATGAGAGCATCATCTATAGGTATAGGCGCAATCATATAGGTATAGGCGGATGGTGTACCTACCTATCTATCTAGGCATCTAGGTACGCATCATTCAACACTTACAATACTTCGATATACCTATCTTCACTGCCCTAATGAGGAGCAACAACTCGTATCATCGCTTCATTTAGAAGAAAGTGATAAAAAAAAATCAGTCGAATTGAAAAACTACTTTTTTGAAATGTGAACTTACAACGAAGAGATAGGTTAATACCTACCTACTAGTTGTGCCCGGCGGTTGTTTGTACCCGCGTGGTGATACAAAACGGTGATGATGAAAATAATCCTATGTGTTAATCCAGAGTATAAGCTATCTCCATACCAAATTTCATCTAAATCGGTGTAGCCGTTAGAGAGTGAAGGGGTAACAAACATACCCAGAAACTTTCGTATTTATAATACTAGTAGAGCCCCAAACATCAGGATAAATGCGCTATTCCAGACTATAATCTATCTCCGTGCCAAATTTCATTCGGATCCGTTCAGCTGTTTAAGCGTGATTGAGTATCAAACATCCATCCATCCAAACTTTCACATTTATAATATTGTTGGGATTAGTAGGATGTTACTGGTTTATCTTGGGTTTATCGCACATTAAGTACAACCTAGGTAGGTAGGTACCTACGCACCGCCCAAACCGTTCCAAGTCTCCCAACACGCCTGTCGAGTGCGACCACAGCATGAAGAAGCGTTGTTGAAACTACCACTAGAGGTCACCCATACAAGTTGTGACCGGCTAACAACGTGTAACCCGTGTGATCAGTTCCATTCCAAGTACCTACCTACCTACACTCCGCTAAACATACAATGAGACAAAGCTACGTAGGTATGTACTATATTCTTAAGTATTCCACCTAGAGGTAGAGCCGCTGATGCGACGTGGGCGGCACACGCCGGCCGCCGCGCGGCAGCGGCGCGGCGCGGCGGTGTAACCTCGAACAATACGAATATCTACGATTAGACTTACCTACCTACCAATGTAATCACTTAGCAAGAACAATCAATCACCAAAACTCATCTTCAGTCATCATCTGTCAAACATGAGACGCAACTAACCTGTAACTAATGCGTCGGCTCCTTTGATGTGCTCCGTCCACGCGCTTCCATTCTATCAACAAGAGTACCTACATGAACTGGACAGAGAGAAAGATGAGAACTGTGACCTGTTTCGACCCACCTCTTTATAGCACTAATTGGACAAGTCATTGTGTAATTGAACAAAGCCTTCAGCCAATAGGTATCTAGGTTACACGTGCTCGGCTCGACGGACGTTACTGTCGGCACGCCTTTGAAGTTTGAATTTCGAACCCATGTTTCGGTACCTAGTTCACTTTTAACTTACACAAATGTATAAAAAGAAAAATTAATGACATACCTATGACTACGTTCTGAATTTCACACAGGAATAAATAGGTGAAACTGGACCTCAACATTTTGAACAAAAAACCTTCCGCACACTGTGAAGCCTGGAACCAAAATGAAACAAATAGAGATAGGACGCTAGTCTCTAGTCTAGTTATTACTAGTTAATATAGAAATAGTGCAGACCGCTTTTCGATAATTTTGGCAGTATCGAGTATCGATATCGATTGCACAAATAAAAACCATCACGGTACGGTATTAACCCACTAATATTATAAGCGCAAAAGTTTGTATTTATGTATGTTACTCCTTCACGCTGAAACGGCTATAGTGGTTTCAATAAAATTTGACGAAGAGATAGTTTAGACCCTGAATTAACACATATAATAGGCTACTTTTCATACCGAAAATAATTACTGTTCCCGTGAGCTACTCAATTAATTCATAAAACCTGGTTACTCATTTACGCACAAACGGCTGCGTCGATTTTAATGAAATTGGTATGGCGATAGGTTAGACTCTAGACTAAAACATAGGCTACTTTTCTTCTCGAAAATAATTAAGAATATTTTGTTCCTAATTGTGGGTTGAATATTGCCATACGTACCTAATTATATTTAGCTAAGTACGAGTTGTTCAGGAAAATCTTTAAAAGTAGCAATGGAAGGAAAAAAAAATATTTCTCGCTTGAAAAGATGAAACACGGGATACTTGAGAATGTTTTTTATTAGCCAAATGTGAGAAATTATACCATGCACCTGCACCTGTAGGCTATAGGGCACGCTAGCGAAGCCGCGACCGGGTCAGCCAGTACCAAATTGTTCCTCTATCTATATCAATATGTATATTATTTGTATTATCCGCCTTTACTCACGTTTATAGTCGAAGATTCGACCTAGGTTTTGGGCATGTGCAATGCCCATCCTCGAGTAAGTATACGCTTCCAGATCACGGCGACCCGGGCGACCACAGTGGTATAATAATGTGTCAAACTCAGGAGAATTTCCATAATAATCCATTTAAAATGTTGCCATAAATAACAAAATATGTTAGATACAATGCCATCGCGTAGGTAGGTACACACAAAATACTAAAATAGTGTTATGCCCACCTAAGCTTATTAACTTTAAGAATTATTTAACATGACAAAAACGAGGTTAAGAAAAATTAACAAACATTTGTTGAACTTAAAATCTTTTATTCAATGCAGGCAATTATTTGTAACTAGCGGTCCGCTCCGGCTTCGCACGGGTAAAACATTTCAAAATTAAAAATAAACCCTAATTTTTTGAAAATGTAATATACCCTCAGAGTGAAAGTAGCTTTCCAATGGTGAAAGAATTTATTAAATCGGTCCAGTACTTTTTGAGACAATCCGTTACAAACCTACTTACCTACATACAAATCTTTCCTCTTTATAATATTAGTATAGATGTACAGGTTACTTGCAAAGTCCTCCTAGTACTTCCCCAAAGTCATTCCATGAAAAAATCATACTTTTAAAAATATATATTGTATGTCGGCGCAACACTGTCAAATATTGTTCAGTTAATCTGTAAGCCCTCTATTCTAATGTTATAAACATAAATTTTGTGTTCTGAAATGTTAGTATAATTTCTGAGTAGAACTGTAATCCATAAGATTGATTTATTCGTATTATAATTAATTTTTGTGACGTAATTTGATTCAACTTTTACCAGTACTTCGATGTAAGTCAATTTTACTATTGTTAAATACTTTTGATGTTCTACCTTTCTATAATGTATTTGTAATAACGTTTTTATAATTAAGATTTGATTTGGAATCCATAACAGGGTTAATTGTAAAAAAAAAATTGGTTGCCTGTAAAGTCGGTATATGGGCGAAAGTTTTACGTGACAACGACTTTGAGTGCCTTTCACTTTTTATGTCTGTCTCTCTCGCTCTTAGGCGGGCTAACCATGCCCGAGTGGAAGGGACGCGTGCCTCTCACTCGCTCTCATCGTGAGCGGAGCGTAACGCAGTTTCTTGAAGTGTCACCCGGCAAACCAATTTATAAGACGTTGTCACGTCAAAAACACATTGCGAAAAATACACCAGCGCCTCCTACTGCCATTTTGAGGAACAACCAAATGATGGCGACAGGCGTGCTCCAAAAGGTTTAATAAGATCTATTTGGTCCATGTTAAGATTCATTCTGTTGCGGATTTTTAAGTAGAGAATATGTGAGTGCGAACCCTTGTCTAATTTCACCTTAGATTCCAAGTAAAATCAGCCTTGCCTTTATTTTCAAAGAATATTCATGTCAAAGTAAATCTTTTAAGAGATAGTGTTGAAAATACTATCATGTAATAATAATGAAATATTTTTGTTTTCACCATTGTGTTTAAACATTTATTTTAGTTAGTAGAAGCAATGATGTTTGATATAAAGATATAATATCATTGAGTAGAAGTAAATTTAATGTAAAATGTGATAGGTGTTCCTAGTTAGGTAGGTAGATCACAGTGACTATCTCTACTTAGCAATAGTTTATAGCAGTCAGTCTTAGAACCTGTTCCGAGTCCTGCGTCCACATATACCTCGTTGAATAAGGGTATGTTACCTTCGCTAGAGTAGCAAATGCATTTATTAAGATAAAACACTTATAACTAATTACAATCCATGTATATGATCGCAAATGATATGATATCAACTGTAATGTTTGTCTATCAGTCCTATTAATAGTTCATACAATCAAAGATGAAGAAAAAGATGGCGGTAAGAACAACTTCCCTCAGATGCGGAGAGCTAGTAGAGTGCTACTAGGTATAGCTTAGATGGACAGAGCGACAGGATGGTATTCTGTAGTCATGGGTTCAATTCCCACAAGTAGTCGAATTTCTTCCTACAGTTAATTTGAACAAATTAACTTAATTTTACATTTCCATGAATCAATTTTATTTATTTATTGACATAAAAACGAATTAAACAGTTACATTTATGTCACAAAAATCAATATCTAAGTACTTAAATGTAATGTACAATTTTAACCATAGAATGATTAGAAATATATACACAGCTTCTATTTCAATAAATTTTTAATTATAGTTATTACATGAAGATAATAAGATAATTACAATAATAAAATAGCAATGAAATAATGATGTCCTATATCAGTCATAAACTTCGTGAGTTTTAATTTTTAGTAAGAACCCCTAATTATTTGTGGATATAAACAGCCTAGATATGTTACTCGGTGATGATGTAGCTGTTAACGGTGAAAGAATTTTGAATATCAGTCGAGTAGTTTTTAAGTTAATTACACAATTATATGTCATTTCGAACTCGCTAAAATAAAATATAAAGAGAATATTTAAGAATAAAAATAATTTTGAAAAAGATTGTAAATTATAACTATAAGTCACCTAAAACAGGATAATAATAAAATATCAATAAAAATAATAAAAAAATGACTATATTGTTTCCTTAGTTGTCTTTCATCGTATAAACGTTACTCTACCGTCAGCAAGAGTTTGTGATGGTTATTACTCGATCACAACAGAGCGGCTGCAAGGATCATTATGAAATTTGTCACAGAGATAGTTTATACAATTAAAAACATAAGCTGTTCTCCTGACAAAATATCACGCTTTCGTGGGATAGCCGGAGTCTCGGCAAAACCATAATCCACGCGGGTGAAACCGCTTGACACAGGCAGTACAATACCTATGCAGATGCATCGCTACGTTCATAGAGAAGCCTCCCTGTCCTGTGTGTGTGTCCTACACAGTTCAGATTCAGATTTTTTTATTGTTGGCTGTGTTATACATTCAGTTCTTAAATATGTTGTATTGGGGTATCAACAGCTATGTCCATTCGAACATACAATAGTTCAATGGCTTATATCTAGTATTTAACATATTGCTAGTAAACATTAAACATGAATAATTTAAAGACATAGTACATAGTTACATTCTACTAGCGTTAACGCCGAAAGAAAATATAAAAAATGTATGAGATTGACACTTCCATGGACGTGACGTAATAAGAGTATGTTTATACAATGATATGAGTAGAGTATACGTCCATGGACACGTCAAAGCGATATATCACGTGATCAACTAGAACTATTATCGTAAATTATGATTACGGACACAGCCCTATTCTATGCAAAGGCGCGCGGCGAGCGGCCGGTGGGCGGAGCGAGCGCGCTATTGGTTGTAATCCAATACTGTTAGGGGTACCATTTCGAAATCTGGAAATTCCGGACAAGAACCGGTCAGCAATAAATTTTAATCACGTGATACTAAACTTTGCCCCGTGTAATTAATCTGTTATCGGATGGTTGCGGAAATAGAGAAGAACTTTAAGGGCACTCAATTGTCGCTAACAGGAAAATACGTGGAAATCACTTAATACGACATTTGTATAACGGTAGGAACTATAGACATTAGCTATGGGCGATCATTATAGAAACTAATTAATTTTGACGGTAAAAAACAGTGTTACTCGAGTGATGGAGTGCGCAGTCGACAATGACTGACACGGTTACCGTATCAACATTACCTAACTACTAATAGGAAAATAACACCCTTTAGGTACCATACTCGTACCTACTAATAAGTTATTACCATAATACGTGCGCAATAATAGCGAATTGCAGTGTGGGTACAGTTAGTAGCCTGTCAATTGATATTCGAATAGTCATAGTGAGAAACTTTTGTTAAACCTACACTCGAAAAAGCACGTATTTCAATACAGTCGGTTGCTTTTTTCAACAATTGCCCATCGCTATTAAACGGTATTGTGGTCACATGTGATACAATATTGATTCGTAATTCGTACACGTGGCTTGAGATATTGACGACTCTATAGTTAACTAGGATTATTGACTGGAAAAAATCTTGCAATTATCTTATCGCTGGTTTGATGTTGTTCGACAACACAGCTCTTATCAATTTGATGGTATCTTAACAAAATGATGTTTTATAATATTGAGATTCGTAATAAGCCCAATCGAATTATGATTGAAATGCATAAAATGTTTGCATGACAGTGCAAACATTTTTACTGGTAATTTTTCTTCGGAAATATTTTGATTCTAGGAACAAAATAACGAGAACCGAAAATGTTAGAAATTTCATTGAAAACAACTTTTGTCATAACTATGTATTTTTCCTGCAAAATGGAAAATAAATAGATATTCAATAAATAAAAATTGACCCTTAAATTCAGGATGGCGGATGATGGGACGGGTCTGGTACCTCGGCAACCTACATTTAGACTGCTAGTCACTGCCCCTGACTCCCCCAAAGAGTACCGAAGGAAAATTGGTAGTAAATATGTTTGCAATGTCAGTTGGCCGCTGATCTGAGCTAATTCGACTGGGCTAAATCATTTATTTGTAGTAAATTATAGTAAACATACATTAAAACGTCAGACTATTCTATTGAGAATTTGCGAGTAAATTTTGACACCCATATTTTAAACTGGAATCTACTCTAAGTTAAAAAACCAGACATATTATATAGCCGGAGCAGTCATAAAACCCGAAAAAGTCCGGATAAATCTGGACGGATGGTAGTCATATCCACAGTTATATATTAGAGGGAGCAAGCGATCGCGGCGGCGCGGCGGTGGCGTCATCACCCAATTTTGTAGCGAGAAGCGAGCGAGGCACACCGCGTCCCTCTCCGCGCGTGCCGCCCCCCTCTCTACTCTACTCTGCGGCGCGGGCGGCGTCCTTGAGCCGAACGATGACGATGGAATATGGACTCGGTAATACCTACATAATAATATTACCTACCTTACCGTGTTATGGATGTTACAGTTCGTTCCTAGGCTAGGCTCAACAACGGCCGGGCCGTGTGGACGTGTCATACCGAGGTGGAGTAGGTACCTACCTGCCTACTGGGCTACTGTTCTATGTGAAATGGCGTAGGTAATAACAGCATTAGCAACAATAATCATAATAATTACTCACTGAGGTAGTACTCGTAAACGTACCTCAGTGTAGGTAATTACTTCATTATGGTAGGTAGGTAAATAGCCTACCTAGGTACCAAAGATTATTTCCATAAAGTGTTGGTTTTATGTATGTAGGTAGATAGCGAGGTTTGAATAATGCCCTTGGTCACACTATAATTGTACGGGCACAGCACAGACAGCGCCGCGCCGCGTCCGCGCGCAACCACTTGTAAGGAGGTATTGTAAGATAGGTACCTAAAAACGTAGCGTTTATGTTCGAGTCACCTTGACTCCGTAGAGTTACGGCCAAAGCTATAGGTACCTAGGTATATCTTGCTCTGACAGCGGATATGCGGCGTTCACGAACTCAATTAGAGCCAATGATATTTAGTAAGTACCTATTAGGTATGTTTATATGATTAAACATCATTGATTAGAGCATTATTTGCTCCACCCAATAACTATTTAATCATGACCGTTCACGTCAACCTGTCAGAGCACATAATGCTCGACGATAATCTTTCTACCTCTAGATTCGATCAAATCTATCACGTGATCCTTGAATAATGTACCTACTGATGACTTGTTCTTGTTCTGTGACATGCTATGATGTCGTCACCACCACCTAGTCCACCTAGACCACCTAGTCGTCCGTGAGAGATCGATCAAATATTATCCGACGAAGCTCCTGAACGCAGCCTGTGAAACAGTCGCCCCGCCTCCTCGGTAGAGTCATCAATCATCCGATTATCAAATGGTTTCATCAGTGGATAGCTAGGTACTTACATGGCCGAGTGACACGCTGCAGCTCGCCTAGATAGCGTAGGTACCTGCGTCACTCACCCATAGACTATGGCTGAGTGACGCTATCTGGATTGGCACTATGGGCCATAGTGTATAGGCGCCTTCCTATAGCTTAAGTATGACCTACCTACCTACGATCACATCGTCACTGACCATCAAGTGAGATAGTGGTCAAACGCTAGGGTCTATACAGTATAAAAATAAAAAAAGTACCTCCCTATATAGGTAGGTACTGAGAGTGTTAAAACCCGTTTTGCCCACTACCTACTATTACCATATAATTATGTGTAATTTATTACACACAATATTCACCTATGCTATTACGAAGTACCCACTTACTTCAGTGGTTTTAACACTCCCAATGAGCTCTACAGGTACTTAGGGATCTAGCTACAGGACGGTCCAGCCAGAGTCCAGCGAGGGGACGGGGACTAGGTAGCTTCTATGGGGACGTGAATAGACATCTTTTTTTAACCGACTTCAAAAAAGGAGGTTACTCAATTCGACCGTATATAGGTTTTTTTTACATGTGTGTTCGCGGATAACTTCGTCGTTTATGAACCGATTTTGATGATTCGTTTTTTGTTAGATAGAGTATACTTCCGTACCGTCCATGAGCACAATATTGTGATGATAGTAACTTTTTTGTGAACTATCATGGCCGACTTTAATAAGCTATTTCACACTTTTCAGTGTTGAAGTCGGTTGCGTTTTTTGTTACAATTTTTTAAAAGTTTTTAGTAAAAAAGGGGTTAAACAGTTTGATATAAGTGGTAGATGGTGATGGGTGAATGCCTATACCTAGTGTTAACCAACATGGTTTTCTTTAGTAAGTTCATTTACTTAGTTAGGGTAAGTAGGTACCTATGTACCTACCTACATACCTAGGTACTTATTACAGAAATTACCTACCGCGGATCTGCTTCGCTATACCTACGTTAGGTACTTACCAACAACATAGGGTTGACCTCGAAAAAACAAATGTTTACCAAAAAATGGAACCGACTTCAACAACAAAATAACTCGTCGAAGTCGGTGGTACCATGATCACAATATTGTGATAATAGTATCGTTTGAACTATCATGGTACCGACTTTAACAAGTTATTTCACACTTTCAATTCAAGTTATTATAGTAAAATGTATACATTTTCAACTTAAATATTGACGTGCAGAATGTACCTACACTCAGAAATGATTCTTGTGTCGTAGGTTCTGCATTACCTTCGATTGGTTCATTAAAGTGAGGTCCCAGAGGATGAATACATTGTGTCCTTTATATAATAAACGTGTGTGTTAGTGTGTGTGTGACGTATTGCCGAATTAATTATCTTAAGAAGTTTTTCGGTTTCATCATAGCTGAGATTACTCAGCCACTTTTCAGTGTTGAAGTCGGTTCCATTTTTGACGTGATAACGTTTTATAAATTGATGAATGCCAAAATGAAAAATAGTAACGTTCCGCGTAACGGTGAATGGTCAATGGTCAATGGTCAATGGTCAATGGTCAATGGTCAATGTCAATGTCAAAGTCAAAGTCATACATGATTATGTCGTTATCACGTAAATCTATCGTCCGTAAACCGACTTTACAGACAACCAATTTTTTTGCATAACTTTTTTTGACGTGATAACGTTTTATAAATTGATGAATACCAGCAACACTCATGAAAAATAGTAACGTTCCGCGTAACGTTCCACCTGAGTTTTGTATTACATAAAATAATCAAAGTCAAAGTCATAAATGATTATGACGTAATCACGTAAATCTATCGTCCGTAAACCGACTTTACAGACAACCAATTTTTTTTTAATGTGTGTTTGCGGATAATTTAGTCGTTTATGAACAGATTTTAATGATTCCTTATTTGTAGATAGACTATATTTCGTGGTGGTCCCATTCAAATTTCATCAAAATCGGTCAAGCGGTTTTTGAGTTACACTTCAATAACTGAAAAGTGCTACGCATACCTACACGATATTATAGTAGCGGGTGAAGACATCGGAGAACATACTTACACAACAATGACAATTGATTCCGTGAGTAACAAAGATCACTGACAAGGGAGAAAAAAAAAATGTTTATCAAAAAATGGAACCGACTTCAACACTCAAAAGTGTGAAACAACTTGTCGAAGTCTGTACCATGAGCACAATATTGTGATGATAGTTACTTTTGAACTATCATGTTACCGACTTCAACAAGTTATTTCACTTTTGAGTGTTGAAGTCGGTTCCATTTTTTGCTAAAAAAAATTTTTCTACATTTTAAACATGCAATGTATGTACTTATGTATGTTTGTTCGGGTGAAATCTTGCAACTCAATTTTGAATTACAATACTGCAGCTACTACAATAACATTTGAGCAATCCACTAGCTATTGGTAGCCTATAGATAACTCAAATGCTCTAACCCGCTACCGGTGTGAAGTTAGCGGCCAAAAGTTAGCGGCCTTTTTTTTTTTTTTTTTTTTTTTTTTTTTTTTTTTTTTTTTTACGTGGGCGAAAAGCATTTACGCACTTCCGCCTACCGGGAAGTAGGCGGGGTGTGTCGGGCTCGCTCGAGCATCACCGCTCCCTGGGGGGCCTCATGGCCCCCAACCCTAACTGCACCCACAGCAGCCAGGGTCCACTACCGACTAAAACCCACGGTGTCCATCCTGCCGCTATAACGGAGGGAGCGCGGGGTATTGCATACCGCGCCCCCACCACGGCCGTCCGTTTCCGGACCCCTCCAGGGGGGAGGATGACCCTCCCCCTCGCGACCGTGCCGGGACCAAGAGCACGGCCGCACCACCCCGGGGACCACACAGTGCAAGGAACGCCAGACTTCCCACATCCGACGCTCGTGGTCCCCTGCGATGGGCCAGATGGAGCAGCCCCATCGCCAGCCGCTTCGGCCGCCACCCTCCGACGGCGGCCATATCGGCGCCACAGCAGGAGACGAACTGAATCACTCCCGCCGCAGCGCCTCCTCAGCTGCAGCGCCGTCCCACAGCGCCGCTGCCCCCCTCAGTTGCAGTGCTTTGCAGCACCGCAACCTACCGTCTGATGGACCGCTCCTCGTCGGCTTGGCGAGCAAAGCCTATCGGGAGCAGTCCCGGCCAAAATACTATAAACATACATAAATAAATGGATACAAATAAACTTACATAGATATGAGACACGCGAGTCGCCGGACGATGTCTAGTTACGTCTAATTCAGAGGAATTAGACCAAGAACAGGCAGCACCGCGAGAAGGTAATCGCCAGACTTGCCTTGAGGATCATCACGACCTGCGCTTCCCCCAAGACCGTAGCCTCCCTACTCATCACGGGATGAGTAAAGAAGGCCTGGACTTATCCAAAACAAGCAACGTAAACGCTGCAAGCATAGGCATAGCAACTATTTAATGGATAAACCCAGACCCGCCCAAAAAGTTAGCGGCCTTCGATAACCCGACCAAATGAAGAAGTCGCACATTAAAAAAATATCTACTATAATATATAAGCGAAAAGACGAAATAAAGAGAAGTGGGAGATGGAGTAAGATTCAAGGGTGAATCTTATGTTACTAAAAGAACGCCGGGCGTACAAGTGCGGAAAAGTAATTAGATCTTTGGCCTCTCGGTGTTATTCTGCAGATTTGACCGTGTTAACGAAGAGGTATCAACTTGCGAATAGTACTGTTAGATAGCTCTTATATTAAACTTCAAAATATATATAGTAAAAATTAGTGCAGACGTTTGCAAGAGTCCAAAAAGATTTTTATTTTATTAGCCGCTAGTTTGCCCACGAAGATTTGACCGTGTTATCGAAAAGGTATGAACTTGCGAGTAATACTGTTAGATAGCTCTTGTGATGTACTTTCTAACGTATATCGTAAAAATTAGTGCAGACGTTCGCAAAAGTCGAAAAAGTCCGTTTTACTTAAAAACATTAAGATTTTTGCAGATTTGACCATGTTATCGAAAAGGTATCAACTTGCGAATGGTACCGTTAGATAGCTCTTGTAATAGGCTTTCAAAAACATATTGTGAAAATTAGTGCAGACGTTTGCAAGTGTCCAAATATATTATTTTTTTATTAGCCGCTAGTTTGCCCACGAAGATTTGACCGTGTTATCGAAAAAGTATCAACTTGCGAGTAATACTGTTAGATAGCTCTTGTGATGTACTTTCTAACGTATATCGTGAAAATTAGTGCAGACGTTCGCAAAAGTCGAAAAAGTCCGTTTTACTTAAAAATTTTGAGATTCTCGCAGATTTGACCATGTTATCGACAAGGTATCAACATGCGAATGGTACCATTAGATAGCTCTTGTAACAGGCTTTCAAAAACATATTGTGAAAATTAGTGCAGACGTTTGCAAGTGTCCAAATATATTATTTTTTATTAGCCACTAGTTTGCCCACGAAGATTTGACCGTGTTATCGAAAAGGTATCAACTTGCGAGTAATACTGTTAGATAGCTCTTGTGATGTACTTTCTAACGTATATCGTAAAAATTAGTGCAGACGTTCGCAAAAGTCAAAAAAGTCCGTTTTACTTAAAAAATTTGTGATTTTTACAGATTTGACCATGTTATCGAAAAGGTATCAACTTGCGAGTAATACTGTTAGATAGCCCTTGTGATGTTTTTTCTAACGTATATCGTGAAAATTAGTGCAGACGTTCGCAAAAGTCGAAAAAGTCCGTTTTACTTAAAATAATGAGATTATTGCAGATTTGACCATGTTATCGAAAAGGTATCAACATGCAAATGGTACCGTTAGATAGCTCTTGTAATAGGCTTTCAAAAAAATATTGTGAAAATTAGTGCAGACGTTTGCAAGAGTCCAAAAAGATTTTTATTTTATTAGCCGCTAGCTTGCCCACGAAGATTTGACCGTGTTATCGACAAGGTATCAACTTGCGAGTAATACTGTTAGATATCTCTTGTGATGTTCTTTCTAACGTATATCGTGAAAATTAGTGCAGACGTTTGCAAAAGTCAAAAAGTCCGTTTTACTTAAAAAATTTAAGATTTTTGCAGATTTGACCATGTTATTGAAAAGGTATCAACTTGCGAGTACTACAGTTAGATAGCTCTTGTGATGTTCTTTTTAACAGTTATCATGAAAATTAGTGCAGACGTTCGCAAAAATCGAAAAAGGCCCTTTTACTTAAAAATTTTGAGATTCTCGCAGATTTGACCATGTCATCGACAAAGTAGCTATCTAACAGTATTACTCGCAAGTTGGTACCTTGTCGATAACACGGTCAAATCTTCGTGGGCAAGCTAGCGGCTAATAAAATAAAAATCTTTTTGGACTCTTGCAAACGTCTGCACTAATTTTCACAATATTTTTTTGAAAGCCTATTACATGAGCTATCTAACGGTACCATTTGCATGTTGATACCTTTTCGATAACATGGTCAAATCTGCAATAATCTCATTATTTTAAGTAAAACGGACTTTTTCGACTTTTGCGAACGTCTGCACTAATTTTCACGATATACGTTAGAAAAAACATCACAAGGGCTATCTAACAGTATTACTCGCAAGTTGATACCTTTTCGATAACATGGTCAAATCTGTAAAAATCACAAATTTTTTAAGTAAAACGGACTTTTTTGACTTTTGCGAACGTCTGCACTAATTTTTACGATATACGTTAGAAAGTACATCACAAGAGCTATCTAACAGTATTACTCGCAAGTTGATACCTTTTCGATAACACGGTCAAATCTTCGTGGGCAAACTATTTGCTAATAAAAAATAATATATTTGGACACTTGCAAACGTCTGCACTAATTTTCACGATATACGTTAGGAAGTACATCACAAGGGCTACCTAACAGTATTACTCGCAAGTTGATACCTTTTCTATAACACGGTCAAATCTTCGTGGGCAAACTAGCGGCTAATAAAATAATAATATTTTTGGACTCTTGCAAATGTCTGCACTAATTTTCACAATATGCTTCTGAAAGCCTATTACAAGAGCTATCTAACGGTACCATTCGCAAGTTGATACCTTTTCGATAACATGGTCAAATCTGCAAAATTCTCAAATTTTTTCAGTGAAACGGACTTTTTCGGCTTTTGCAAACGTCTGCACTAATTTTCCCGATATACGTTAGAAAGTACATCACAAGGACTATCTAACAGTATTACTCGCAAGTTGATACCTTTTCGATAACATGGTCAAATCTGCAAAAATCTCAATTTTTTTAAGTAAAACGGACTTTTTTAACTTTTGCGAACGTCTGCACTAATTTTCACGATATACGTTAGAAAGTACATCACAAGGGCTATCTAACAGTATTACTCGCAAGTTGATACCTTTTAGATAACACGGTCAAATCTTCGTGGGCAAACTAGCGGCTAATAAAATAATAATATTTTTGGACTCTTGCAAATGTCTGCACTAATTTTCACGATATACGGTAGAAAGTACATCACAAGGGCTACCTAACAGTATTACTCGCAAGTTGATACCTTTTCGATAACATGGTCAAATCTGCAAAAATCTCAAATTTTTTCAGTAAAACGGACTTTTTCGATTTTTGCGAACGTCTGCACTAATTTTCACGATATACGTTAGAAAGTACATCACAAGGGCTATCTAACAGTATTACTCGCAAGTTGATACCTTGTCGATAACACGGTCAAATCTTCGTGGGCAAATTAGCGGCTAATAAAATAAAAATCTTTTTGGACTCTTGCAAACGTCTGCACTTATTTTTACAATATATATTTTAAAGCTTAATATAAGAGCTATCTAACAGTACTATTCGCAAGTTGATACCTCTTCGTTAACACGGTCAAATCTGCAGGATAACACCGAGAGGCCAAAGATCTAACGACTTTTTCGCACTTGTACGCCCGGCGTTCTATTAGTAACATACGATTCACCCTTGAATCTTACTCCATCTCCCACTTCTCTTTATTTCGTCTTTTCGTTTACATATTATAATAGATCTTTTTTAATATGCGACTTCTTCATTTGGTCGCGTTATCGAAGGCCGCTAACTTTTGGCCGCTAACTTCACACCGGTTAACCCGCTACCGGCCGGCAGCGTGCCCAGAATGCTAGCAGCATTGCCACGCTGAATTGCAATGCTGATTTGTTGAGCCAAATATGTGCCAGCATTTTAGTCACGCGTCGTCCTAACATGTGTCTCAGGAAGATGTGACGGCGCCAAAGTGTCAACGCATGTAGCGTCCCACACTAAAGGCCGCCCTAACTTCCAGGGAATAAGTGTCATTTTGAAGCAGATATCTTCAACCGATTGAGCTGAAATTTTGTACCTATACAAGTTCAATTTGGATGACAATGCATGCTTAACTTTGTGACGTCATTCTACATCCAACATGGCGATCCAAGATTTCTCATGACTAGTTATTTTTAATGCACTTCTACAATATGGGTACTTACCTATTAAATTGAATGGGCTTGCTAAGAATACATCGAAAAATGTATGTATGTCTGTTTGTATGTTTGTTTGGGTGAAATCTGAATGTTTGGATGGATGTTTGTTACTCAATCGCGCCAGAACAGAAGAACGAATTTGGATGAAATTTGGTATGTGGATACGTCAGGTCCCGCAATAAGGGGTACCTACTTAGGTACTTAGGCTAGGTACTTTTCATCATCATCATCAATCATGTTCAAGTTTTCACTCCTGCCGGCACTCCCGGAGTTCAACCAGTTGTTTTTTTTTAATACTGTCTGGGCCATCCGCTACCTTGGAACTCTGGTTAGATTTTCTCATAAAGTATAAAACTTACAACTATCAAAATTATACCTACAGAGAGTGCGTTTCACTTTCGATGATTATAATGAATGGAAACACATCGGGAATAATCAATTCATTAGATCTTACCAAGAAGAGTCGTTTTGCGGTCGTGATAATAGCTGTTACTCCTCTGATACTCAACTTCAACTTCTTGTTGCTGATGGCTTGTGCGGGGGGGGGGGGGGGGGGGGGGGGCACAATTTCGCCAATGTCAAGTCACACGGATAGAGTAGAAAACAAACGTTCTGGAGTGATCGGTAAGCAAGCGGATGATAAGTAAATTTCGATTAATAATTTGTAACTGAGGATATCTTATATTAAACAATATTTAAAACTTTGAAATCCTAAAACAACACACAACAATCATATTAATGACATATTTGAGCAATTGTTAGTTTTACAGATAAGTACTCATCACATACAAGAATAGGACGACACACAGGTGACCAACTACAATGTTGATGGGGCATGAAATACAGCACATAACGTAAACACATAACAAAGCAGGAGTTAATACAGCATCATCATAGCCTGATTTTATTATTAGCAATAAACTTAGAATAAAGATAAGAGGAGTTGTTCGCGCGCTATTGAGTCTCATCATTATTTGTCCCTCGGCCAGTGGAAGATATAGAACGAGGAGTGCGCCTGTAGCACACCGACGGCGCGAAGCCAAAACAAAGAAAATGACATCTGACAACTGCCAATGTCAATGGATTTCGCACCGGAAAGCCTGCCTCCCCGCCAGGGTGGGTAATCTGCCATCCAAATGCTATGGTCCTTATAGTTTAACCTAGGACGATAAGAATCTAACCGCCACGGATTGACGAAATCATTAAATCGTATATTTAAGGGATAAGGCTGATTCTTGTTCGAAGACTTAGTGCAGCTTTTGAAAATATTTATCTTTTTTTTTTTTACTACTCGTTTTTTCACAGATCATTACATACATCTTACATTTATATACTCCAAGCATTCAACGAACGACAGATATTAAAAACTCATTCCAATAAATACTCGGGAATCTTTGACATTTAGCTTTCACGTAAAATAGAAATTTTAATATTTCTTGTTTTTTCATTAATCAGAAAGCGAAATTTGTTTCGTCTTCGTGATACTATTTTATATTATTGAACCGCTGAAACCTTAATTTCATCGTAAGTAGCTAAGGTACTATTACTAATCTAAGTCCTAACCTATGCCTAAATTTGTAATACAGGATTTATACGTCCAAAAATTAAATACATTTATTAATTATATATTAAGTTAGCTGCGTCCCGCGGTTACACCCGCGTGGTGATGATGATGATGATGATCCTACGTTGCCTTCTATTGGTTAAAGTATCGGTTCAGATATCGGTAGATACATAGTTTAACACCTACAACCCAATGATATTATATGTATAAATGAGGTAGATGTCGCACAAGCGCGCGGAAACTGAGGCGGCATAATGAAGTCAGTTGTAGTAATTTTCATTGCGATGCGTATTTCAACCGCAAGTCTAAACATATAGCTATCCTTTTCTATATTATTTGTACCGTATTATCTGTCGCAGTAAGCATGTTTATGTCGTAAAGGAACAAAATCTGAGCACCACGCAGTATAAATAGGTCATCTTTAGTAAAACATCATTGCTACAACCTCATAAACATTACCTACTTATAATATTAGTATCAATAGATACATAATGATATTAAAAAAACTAAGGAAGTAACTAAAAACTGGACTACATACAACCACAGGCAATGTCACAACTAATTGTTTTAAGGAGAGCTAGAGCTCCATGTTTTGAAAGCAAATATCCATATTCATATATTCATATAATTTATTGGTATTTATTCCATACACGTCAAAATACACATTAAATAAAAATAATCTAAATTAACAATTTAACAGATTATAAACAGATATAATGTCAAAATACCTAATATTATGTATAGGTAAATAATAGCAACAACAAGAATAACTATGAGCAATTTCATTTTAAGGGAATTTTAGTTAAAAATTCCGCATAGGAGTAAAAAGCTTGATCGATTAGCCAGAATTTCAACCTCGACCTAAACACTGTCATACTGGAAGCCTCGACAACATTTTCAGGTAGTCGGTTGTACACTGCGGGGCCCATAATGTGTGTTGACTTCTCTGACTTCGTGAGTGATCGCTTCACGGCTGCCAACCTTCCACTACGCCTGGTGTTATACTGATGCGACTCACCAATTTTTGAATATGAGTCCAAGTTCAATCGCACGTATATTGCCACTTGATATATTACTATTCCTGGCAGAGTGAGAATTTTGAGTGATTTAAAATACGGCTTTACGGACGTGTCTCGTGGAAGTCGTGCCACAGCACGGACGGCTTGTTTTTGGAGCCGGAAAACGCGGTCTGTGTCTGCACCGCGTCCCCATAACTCTGCCCCGTACTGCAGGAGAGAATGTACTGTAGCAAAATAGCACGATCGTACCACCTCCCTGGGCAAGAATCTGGACAACCGCCTCAAAGCAAAGCATGCGCCTCCTAGTCTTCCACATACCTTGTGGATGTGGGAATTCCAGGTAAGACCTCTGTCCAGCTCGAAACCCAAAAAGTTTGTGCTTGCCGATTGTTCTATTTTACACCCATTGATCTCCACAGTTACATTATTAGTTCTGCGCCCGGATAGGTCGAACTGTAAAAAGTGAGTTTTTTGTAGATTTAATACCAAGCCGTTATTTTTGAACCACTCGGCCAGCTGAGCTGTCGTAATGTTAAGCTTCTGCTCCAATTTTTCGGTTGAAGGTGCAGTGACAACTGCTGCGACATCATCCGCATACATCATCACTTCAGCTTCGGTGATTGCATCAGGAAGATCATTGAGAAGCAACGAGAACAAGATGTTAGATACAGCTGATCCTTGTGCCACGCCCATGATGGTTGTCATGGAGTCCGATTTCTCGTTACCCCTGTCACCTACTACTATCTGAGATCTTCCGTGCAAGAAACCTGTCAATAGACTTAGTGCCTTGTTTACGATGCCGTAATGTCGCATTTTTACAGTTAGAATCTTGTGGTCCGCTACATCAAACGCCCTCGAGAGATCGCAGCAGAGTACTGCTACCTGATGTTTTCTCTCGCGGGCATCGATGATACAGCGCACCACCTTACGCGCTAATGACGTGGTTGACCGACCCTCGCGGTACGCATATTGCCGGTCAGATAGCGCTTGTACCGATAACAAGTATTCCAGGAGCCGAGAACTTATACCATTTTCCATAACTTTCGCTATAGCAGGTATTATGGATACCGGCCTGTATCCGTCGATGTCTTGCCTCTTGCCTTTACCTTTAAATATCGGTGATACTTTACTGATCTTTAGTGAGTCAGGGCACTTACCATCGTCAATGTATTGGTTAAACAACTCAGTTAGTATCGGTGCGATAGTTCCAGCGGACCAGTTCAGCAGTTTCATTGATATGCCATAGATATCTTTAGACGACTTGGCTGGTATCCGTTTTGTAATTATATTGTATACCTCATTGACAGTGAATTTACGCAGAAGTAGTGAACGGTTGGCGGGAGCGCACGCTTTCTTTAGGGCATGTTCCACCTGTTGAGGATCAGCTTGTGGTGCGCCGCATGCTGCTGCTGCTCCTACAAATCTTTTATTCATCGCGTTTAGCGCATCTCTTTTTGTATTAAAGAAACTTCCGGAAGGATCCTTGACAAGTTCCGTAAAGTCAATGTTGCAGGAATTATTTTTTCCTATTTGCTCGTTAACAATGTTCCAAATTGATTTTACTGTATTCTTACTGTTGCGTATCAAATTTGAAAAATAGAATGATTTTTTATTTGTCAACAGCTCATCGTATTTTATGTTTAAATCATAAATAAATTTTTTTAGCATGTCAGAAGTTGGTATTTTATAGCTTAGTTCTATAACATCAAACAAAAGCATTTTTATATTTTTAATATCTTCAGTTACCCATGTTTGGCCATATTTCTTAGTTATTCGTTTCAAGGGGAAGCTATCGTCAAATTTATTACATATTATATTTATTACAGAACTCGTCAAGGCTTCGCTTGATAAGCAATTTAGTCTCAAAGTATACCAGTCTACGCTTTCTATTGCGCAAAGAAAATTATTTCTATTATTCTCAGAAAAGATTCTACTGAGTATAGTAGTTGGCGACGAATTTATTTTTGGCAATATAATTTCTCCACGAACTGCCAAGTGGTCACTCAGCAAGGTATTGACAGGCGTAGCCGTGACGGTGTCAGGTGTAAGGTTGCTATATAAATGGTCAAGACTTGTGGCCGACTGTGACGTCACGCGAGTGGGGAAGTCCACTAAGTTTACAAAATTATGGGTGGAAAGTAAATCATTGAGTTGATTGTTTCCCATATTGTTAGCGCCCAAACTATCTATGTTGACATCTCCCACCACTATGCAATGTAAGTCGAGGTCACTGATCTTATCAATCAATCTTTCAAAATACACTAAGTAGTCACTTGTGGCTACAGTATTAGTCCTATACAAACAAACTATAGTTAAGTTGTAGCCGATAAGATCTACAGCTGATATTTCGCAACACAGTTCGGTTGCAAGTCTCACTAATTCTACATTTTCTACAAATTTGACTCCGTCTTTTATAAATATGCAAGATCCCCCGTGCTCGACGGTGCTCCTACAAAAACTAGATCCTAGTTTGTACCCATTTATATTAATGCACTTCAGCTTGGCATCGACAAGCCAATGCTCCGTTATAGCAAGAACATCACATTCTAACTACGTGTCTGATCTACGTGTCTGTCTATCTCTCTACGTGTCTGAATGTCCCATTATATTTGCCTGATTATATGAATATTTGATCCTTGCATGTGCTGCACAACTGCTGGCCCGATTGAGAAAAACAAAAAGGGAGCATGAAACTTATTTATGAGATCTACACTCGATAACCTAATGCTCCTTTAATAAATTATAATAGTTTAATATAAGGCATAAGGTTATCGTTAATACTACGTGTTTAAAAATGGCTAGTGTCGCATTTTACGGCTTAGAGCATCTCGGATTGTAAGATTGACAATAATCTTCAGTCATTATTTTAAGTGCCAAAAAATGAGCATATGAGTTGAATTGGCATAAAAATTAGGAAATAGCACAGTTATCTGAAGACTTAGATAAATTGTATAATTGCCTCACAAGTATCATAAATGCAATACACTGTATATATTACCTATTTTCAACAAATATATTTGTATTTAATGAGATGTACCTCTATAGTATTTTTCTATTTCAGGTAAAATATTTGCGGTTTTGTAACAGACAGATTCCAGTTCGATGCAGTCAAATTTAAAAAAATGAATTTCTATTTGTTTAAAAAACATTAACTTTAGTATGTTTATGCATTATGTATACTCACTTATAGATATACACATTTTAAGCAAATTGTACCTCTACATTTACATTTTTTTTTAAACAATTAAAAGCTATTTTAGAAATACTTGACTTTTTATTGCCATGCAATGTGGCATTGAGTAGGTGTATATATATTATAGCTATGAGGATTTCTTATGCTAGAGCAAAAAGCCTGAATAAAGATTTTCCCATCCCTTTAAATATCGATATCGATACTCCTGCATAATACACTAGAGAACAACACTAAAATCTGTCAAATATCGTGTCAGTGATCGCTACGGCAAAGTCCATAAGGACCGGTCCGTTCTTCGTGTGATTATTATCTATTTCTCTTTCTAATCAGTGCTCCCCGCCATATTCTTCCTTCGCATCGGTGAACGCATTTTGGATTGTCGACGCATGATTTGATTACGCTTATTTGTTTTATAGTTTGACTTTGTTTGCCGTTTATTCGAGGTGTTATTGAAGCAGATAAAATTTTGAATTTCTATTTACCGCCTCGGAACGAAGATGGTCATTGCAAACCGGCCAAAGGAACACGAGTTGTGCATACCTGGACCGTCGAGCGGTTGGCACGTCGGTCAAGTTTGGAAACAGGTTAGTGCCTTTACGTCTGTGTACTCCCGAGGCCACTCTTTTGACTTATCCCGCACCCCCCCCCCCCCCCCCCCCTTATGGTGGATTTACGACCCACCAGGAGTAAAAGCATAAGACAGAAGGCAACTAAAGTTAGTAGGATGGGAGATGTCATGAGGTACAATATCATACAAAGAATTATTTAGCATCAGACAGTTAAAGAATATGTGGTCTGTAGTACCTTCGTAGAGGCCACATTCACACAGTGAATGATCTCAAGTCTCACTTAGATTGTCACTGTTGAATAAGTATCATATTGAAGTTTATGCTGTTGAATTTCAATAAGTAACAGGTAATTCTTGATTTCATGTTACAATACTCTCTGAAGTCCTTTAGTGTGTGCTCCCTAAGGTACCATTTGTGAAAGTTGTGAATTTAATACGAAATGCTTCGAACTTAATTATGTTTCAATGGGGAGAAGGGGGATGGTTAGACCCCCCTCCCTGTGAAGGCGAAGTTGCGGAGCCCCCTCTGAGATATGATTCTTTAAAATTTCTAACCTCACTACTTTCAAACATTGATTTCGTGGTGGGAAAAGAGCAGAGGAGGGAGAGGGTAAGAGGGTGAGACCCCTCCTATGAGGGATAAGTTGCAACAACACTGCCATTCTGCCTTAGTTTTTGAGATATAGAATATTATATTTTGAGGCTATTTGCATTCATTGAAATCATATTTTGTGACTGCTCCAATGTGCGGGAATTGCAGCCTCTCCGCCCTTGCATAATACAACAGTACAATACAAATAATTTATTCATCAAGTGTTCAGTTTGTAACAGGAGTACAATCGAGAAATAAATGTATAGTAACAGTGTTACTATAATGATAATTATATTGATAGGTTATTAAAACTGACGTGGTTTTGACACATTATGAATGTATAAACCACAGGAATTACTCATGAAATAAGTCAGAGGGATCCGACTATAGTTTCGACCACTTTTGGTGATACTAAAGAGAAGTGTTGTAAAGTTACATTGTTATTACTGAATTAACATTCCAAGGCGAGAATCAAAACATTTGCCAAGTCACAAAATAATTGTAGTTCTTTGACATTCCACATTTCCACAAGAACTGGTAGGAAGCGGCCCTCATATTAACATACAATATAATATTAATAATAAGCACCTAATGTCTAATTACAAATAGACAGATAAATATACAATTACAGTACCTACACCATGATGTGATCATCTTCAAGGCTATATTGGGGCTAGACCACACTCTGAGGACCAACAACACGGCCCGCTTGCGCATTGTTGTATAGAAGCATGTTGCGTGTGACGCAGTTAAAACATTAATTTTCTTCTTCGACTTCAAAAAAAGGAGGAGGTTCTCAATACAACCTGTATGTTTTTCTTTTTCTTTTTTATTTGTGTTTGCTACCGCATAACTTCCGACTGGGTGAACCGACTTTGATGGTTTTTTTTTATTTGAAAGCTGGTGCTTCCCGTGTGGTCCCATTTAAATTTCATCAAATTCGGACGAGCACTTTTTGAGTTACAAGTCAAAAACTGAAAAGTGCGTGCTTATACCTACACGATATTATAGTAGCGGGTGAAGACATCGGTGAACATACATACACCACAATGAGAATTGATCCCATGAGTAACAAAGGTCACTAAAAAAAGTGAAAAAAAAATTGTATCAAAAAATGGAACCGACTTCATCACTCAAAAGTGTGAAATAACTTGTCGAATTAGGTACCATGAGCACAATATTTTGATATCAGTTACTTTTGAACTATCATGGTATTCGACTTCAACAAGTTATATCATACTTTTGAGTGTTGAAGTCGGTTCCATTTTTTTTAGTATAAAAAGTCTAATATCCTGCAACTTCTACTCTTTGTTATATGCCTTTATATGCAAGTAGAGGAAGTGATGTGTGAGTGGGTAAAAAACGGTTTTTCTCGATTCAAAATGATGAAGATTAAAAAATACCAACCGTTTTTTACCCTTAAAAACTCACCCCCATCCCCTTCCTGACCTCAGATCGCCCGTAAATTATTTTCCCTTTCATTTTTACAATATTCTCCTTTTCTAATGGGTTTTATCCTACTATTATTTTTTTTGTTTTTAAAAATTATCGACCCTGGTCTACTGTAAAATGAATGTATTAATTTTTATGTTTTTTATTGTTATGTAACCGCAAAGGTTTCCAACCTTTAGTACTCAATACCTTCGCGGTTAATTCAACACATTACACAATTCACAAACTAAAAACAGTTAAAAATGTTGTCTTCATTTTGATGTAGAATGACAACATCATGAAGACAACATCATACACAAAGATAAGTTACAAAAATAACGAGAAGGCTCTTACTTTATGATATCAGTACAAGACCAGGGATCATGGTGAGTTGGCATAAGTGGACGATGGTTATTAAGAGACTTACAGAAATCTATCAAGATATTGTTTTAAATTCCAGAGCACACCTTCAATGTTCAACACTTGATGCTTCAACACCAAGGAAGTAATCAACATATCATACCCAGATGCAGTTGAACTCTCGATCAAAGACAGCCCGGTCAAGGTTGAGATTACTACTGACACCATCGAGGCTGAGGAAGATGTGGAACACCAGAAACCATACATGTTTGTCTATAACTTGGACGTCGAGAAGGAAAAAAGATATAGCTACCGGCAAACAACTGGTTGGATGCGCAGTATAAATTTATGATATCTTTGGGAGACAGAGGGGTGCACGACAGGTTTGTCCTGAATGCTCTCGTCTATACTATAAGTATTGATATTTTTGCATGTACTATGACGAAATTCATGGAAGTAGCTAGGCAAAGTGTTGAGAATAATTACTACTAATGTATCCTTAGCTCATCGTCTTTTCGTCTTTAATAAATTTTTTTAATATTATTATCTAAGTATAGAATAAGTACTAAGTGTTTTTAAACTCACAGCATTGTATTGGATTTTTACTGTGAAGGTGTTGTGAAAGTGTAAATAAATAAATAATAAAAAAAAAATAATAATAAATATGTCGGTGGTGCTAGAGTCTCTCCAGCCAACGGTGCCGTATTGACCATCGGTATATCGAAGTGTTAGTGTTTGTACAATAACGCCACTATGTCGGTTGGAAGCCGATTCCATTGCAGAGAGGTGTGAGACAGAGAGACATTATCTCACCGAAACTTCAAAGACGCCTTCAAGCTCTTGGAATGGCAAGGCTTCGACATCAACGGCGAGTACATCACCTTCGTTATACCGACGATATTGTGGTCATGGCAGAATCGATAGAAGACCTTGAAGGCCTCAACAGAGTTTCCCAAAGGGGGGGCCTCAAAATAAACATGGACAAGACGAAAATCTGTCAAATGTCCATGTTGCGCCCGCCCCTGTATCGATTGGAAACTCTATTCTCGAAGTTGTTGACGTTGTCGATATCGATGTTTATGGGCCTTCTGAGTAGGCTCAGAGTCGCACAACGAGCTATGGAGAGGGCTATGCTCGGGGTTTCTCTATGTGATCGAATCAGAAATGAGGAGATCCGTAGCAGAACGCAAATCACCGATATAGCCCAGCGGATTAGCAAGTTGAAGTTGCAGTGGGCAGGGCACATAAATGTATTGTATCCGACTTATTTTAAAAAATTAAAATTAAAATTCATTTATTTCAAGTAACCTAGACTCATAGAAGAAAATTCACAAATATACATATTAAATATACACCTTATTTTATACAAATGGCCCTGCATGCGAGGTGTCGGTCGCAGCAGTGCCTCATATACATGCAGTCAAATCTGCCCGCAATCATCGCCAGGACGGCGTTGGTACTGGCCCTCACACTTCGCACTAGGGAGGCGCTTCGTTTTCTTAGGAGCGCTTCAAAACTATCAGTGCGCGCGTAGGCGAACATTCCCGAAGCGCTGCAGTGGCGAGGCAGTCTCATCACCGCCCTGAACGCATTATTATATTGAACCCGAAGGGCGCTGTATGATGTTTGTGTATACCTGGCCCACATGCTGCACGTGTAAAGGGAGGTGCAATATGCCCTAAATAGCATTAGTTTTACGTCCTTCGAGCAGCGCGCGAACCTGCGGGCCAGCATATTTGCCCTGATCGACAGCGCCCTTCGTTCCCGCTCTATGTCGTCATTGTCCCTGAGGTCGGTCGTAACTATATGGCCTAGGTACTTAAATGTGTCCACCTTTACCAATGGAACATTGTTTAGGAAAACAGGTGGCACATTCTGTGGTCGTTTTGAGCCGGCCTCAAAGACCATGAACTGACTTTTGGAGACATTGTATTTAAGGCCGTGACTACAAGCGTATTCTTCACACGTTCGTATCAGTTTCCTGATACCACAAACCGACGCGCTCAGTAGCACCATATCATCAGCGTAGCTCAGATTGTTGACGCATATTCCACCGACATGGCAACCAACATGTTGGGTACTGAGCGCGACAATCAGGCCATTAATGTATAGATTGAAAAGGGCAGGAGAAGTTAACCCCCCCTGCCTCACTCCGCATTTCATCCTATACTCATCGGACATTGAACCCGCCCATTTGACACTGTTGACCTGGTTTCTGTACCAATATTTAAATGTATCAGTAAGTTCTCGCGGTAAGTCAATCTCCTCGAGCTTTTTCCATAAAATGTTGTAAGAAACCAGGTCAAACGCTTTGGACAGGTCAAGAAAGCATGCGTATACTGGTGTCTTTCGACTCGTATAGTATCTGACGGTATGCTTTAAACACAATACTGCACTTTCGGTGGATAATTGAGGTCGAAACCCAAACTGATTATCGTGCAGAGTTAAGTATTTTTCTAATTGTGTGTTAAGCAAACCGTCAAATACTTTTGCAATTATAGTAGCGAGAGATATAGGCCTGTAGTTACTCTTGTCGCTGACATCACCCGTTTTATTCTTCACTACAGGCACTACAACCGTTTTCATAAAGTCCAAAGGCAAATAAGAATGACTTACACACAGCGAATAGAACATAGCTAATACTCGTGCCAAGTGTGGACCCGCATATAAAAGGTGCTCAATGCAGAGACCATCATGACCTGGAGATTTGCCCTTTGAAATTGATTTTATAACTTTAGCTACATCTCTGACCTTAAAAGTACAACCTACAACTTTGTTGGGCGTGTGGGCAGTGACTATTTCCCCAGCCATTCGTGAATCCAACGGTGATTCAACCCGAAAATGATTTTTGAAAATATTAGCAATATTCACAGGGTCAATCTCGCCGTCGACGTTCATCGGGAGACCAGGTCGAGTGTTTATTTTTTTGGTGCTTTGCCAGAAGCCACGAAAATTGCCTCGTGAATGTTTTTGAACAAGGGCGTCCATTTTTAATTGCTCCTGATGATCTTGACACCATTTAAGACGCGATTTGAATATTCGTCGACTTTGACACATTTCATCGTAGGCAAGACCGGAACTAGGCTTGTTACAAAAGACCCATTCTTGAAACTTCAACCTGGCCACCCGATGGATCTCACTGACATGCTTATTCCAACCGGATATGTATGATCTCCGACCATTCCTATGTATACGCATGCTTCCCCGACTGACCGTTGCAGCTTCACTTAAAGCGTTTACAATATCAGAATAAAGATTGTCAAGACCACGCCTGTGACTTGCGTCACTACAGAAACGATTCGCACAACTTCCAAATTCTTCAGGAAAATCTATAGCTCTTAACTTTTTATGGCACTCACTGGTATATAAAGCTATTTGGTCTTTAGTTTTTTCTCCCCATAATACCTCATTGTTTACATTCACAGTTTTAGCAGGTAACTTTGGAGTTAACAAATGTAGTTTACACTCAATTATGAGGGGATAATGATCAGACAAAGAGATGTCATAATTTATATGAACTTTAAGTACCGAATGTTTCGCCGATTCAGTTACAATACAATGATCCAACCATGAAGTCGAGCCGTATACTTCACTTATAAAAGTAAAGGTATCGGATTGTAGTCCTAGTAATTCCACATCAACACATGTCCAACACTGTTCATTACAAAACTTTGTAAGTTCTTTAAAAAACAATTCATAAGGGTGCGCGTTAAAATCACCCAATATAAAGACCGATTCAACACCATATTCTTCTATAATGGCGCTTATTAAACCAAGGCAGTCTGTAAATTCTACCAAATTTTCTACTCCATTTGTTGGCATATAAACACTCATTACAATCAAGGGCCGATCAAATGTCATAATTTTAATTGCACTAATACGAGCACTATTAGTTGGCAACACAGATACTTTTTGAAAGACATTGCTTCTCCATAGCAGAGCAACGCCGCCGTAAGGTCTTCCGCGCAATATCCCTGCCGATGTGTCTACCGCCGACGTTCCTGTATAGCTGTACTCTTTGTCGATCGAACTCAGATATGCAATGTCATCCGGTAATAACCATGTCTCTTGAAGAGCGATTAGGTCACAGGAGCGACACAGCTCCCTGACGCTGTCCACTGAGCGTTTTACGCTTTTACAATTAAAGCTAGCGAATCTCAAAACGTCCCTATCCATTATTTTGTTTAGACTGGCCGTTTACAGAGTAAACTCTGTTCGTACTCCTTTTTTGAAAATTGACAAATCGCCTGAATATAATTCCCTCGGGCCAGAGCTTTTCATTCAGATACATTGACAGCTTTGACTCGGCTACGAAGAATTTATATGACCTTTATGATTTTTGCTATCTATTCTATGTAAGGACACGGTCTCGTGTGTTTTCAACCGTATGTATGAAACTATATCGTCCTCTGTGGTGTCAATGTGGACATTTGTGATAAATACGGGAATCTTTTTAGTTGCTGCCTTAAAATTACACTCCGTATCTCTTGCAATACCAGACTTGCCCTGATAACGATATTTCAAAGGTCTCTTTCGTTTACCTACTGTTTGCCAACTATCTATATCCTTGGTCGACAGCACAGGTTCTGTTACCACACCTGAATTCACTACATTGCATTCTTTTACCACCATGCAGGCGTCACCCGTATCGCTATTAGTACGCGGACGTGTCTTCTGAGTAATCGTTGGGATAAGAATAGGTGAAGTCACTACAGCATGCTTAGAAATGGTGTTGTTGCGAGGACTGGGCGGCTGACGCGTGTTACTCCCCGCGCTTCGTCCCCCACACTCGCTACGCCCCGCATTCTCATTACTAACTAGAACCGGTTGCTCGCAGGTCAATGACTTACCGCGTTGTTGTTGTTTGGCATCACGTATCTGCACTATTTCTCGATATTCATTTCGAGAAATGTTCTGGATTGTGTCATCAGCAGACGGTTTTTTGATGTCGTATTGGCGTATGGCAGAGTTGTTTGCCCCATTAACCAGTAATTGGTGTTCCATTGGACAGCCATCTAAAATCCAGGCTCCCCTTTTCGTATTCACGTTGCATGTTGAAGACGAGAGCAATAACTCATTTTTAAAACGCTGAAGTTCCGATTTTAATTCCTTTAGGTCATTAATAGTAGCATACGTCGATTTAAAGTTTTCAATTTCATTTTTTACTCGCTGTAAATCCTTCAGCATTTGCGTACTATCATAATGATCCCATAGAAGCGGGGGGAGCTTCTCCAGCTGGCGCGCACAAAACAGAGGAATAGTATCTGGTTCTGCAGATTTAAATAAGTTAATAATATCTGCTAAGTCTCTGTCCTGCTTGCCTTTATTTTTTCGTTCGATTTTTCGCAAATCCGTCGGGATGGATTCAAATAGCAAAAACTTAGATGTTTTAATTTCATCACTCGTAAATGATTGCACACATATTCTCACAAGAGTTTCTTCATCAATCACCGAGATTTTATTCTGAATATACGCTAACATTTCGTCAATGACGATATTGCACACGTTACACTTTAACGTATTCGACATTTTCAATTTACTTGAATTTACAAGACGTACCTAAGACCGAGGTCGAACAAATACGTCTGCCACGGAGTGGCGCGCACGGCGACATGTTATGGTTGAGCTATCGAATTCAAAATCATTAAGTAATTAAATTAAATATTCATTAGATCCATTAATCAGAAAAATTCAGTCATGTACGTACAGTGGAAAATTTATATACAGGAAAAGAACAAAATACATATGTATTTACGTTCTCACTGAATATAAATGAATATGAATTATACATTATACAATGTGGAAAAGTAATTTATTCATTTTGATGTGATGATTTACTATTTCGAATAACCAACTCTGGGAACCGTCATGAGTGAGTCACAAACTCTCAAATATTGAGTATTCAATTCAATTCAACTGCTGTTTTCCTAATGTAGCCACAGAGTAGTAAGAGTAAGTAAGTAAATATGTAATGTGGTACTAAAATAACACGCCTTGTATAGCTTTAATTTATACATAGTTACAATTTATTATCATGTTTATCTATCATATTTATACGGTCCCGTGGCGCAGTGGTTTGTGTCATCGACATGACTTTTGTGTCACCGCGACCCTGGGTTCGAATCCCGGCAGGGGCAAACATTTGTGCGATGAGTGTAGATGTTTGTCCCGGGTCTTGGATGTTTGTGTGCTGTGATTGTGTTGCAACAACATGACTTATGCAACATGCATAAGTCATGCTTATTGTTCATTCATTCATATGAACAGCGAGAACAAACATTCAATGGTTAGAGAAAGAGAATCGTTATGAAACGTTGCATCTTGTCTAGGCTCACTATATGTTTTCCGAAATGTGTAATCTCAGTTTCCTGTGATCGATTCCTTATGTTTAAATCCAGTTTTCATTGGCAGGCAATGAAAAATATCAAAAGGAAATCGAAAGTAAAGAAGCAAAGCAAAGACAAAATCAAAGTCAAGAAAAAAGAATAGTCAAAGAAACTAAAAACGCGAGTAACACCACATCACCGTGAGAAATTCAAACGTACACAACTAAGCGATACGGATGCAGGTGCACTTCTAGAAGACGATTTCCGAGATGAAGAGAATGTGAATTAATTTGAAGGAGGTCAAGGGGCGCATCTCAATATAGGCATTTGATGACACTTTACCAAGCAAGGTACCGCGCTTGGTATCGGCCGGGACCGCCTATCCAACCAGCTCTGCGCCTGTATACCTAAACTATACGAGACGGCGAACACAGTTCTAGCCGCAGGCGACAAGTCGAGCGACTCTGTTACAGTTGGAAGGGGAGTTCGCCAGGGAGATCCGTTATCTGTTGCTGTTCAATATTCAATATAACCTCACCTCCCGGATGTTATGAACGCTATAAAGTCGAAATATGGAAATATAAGTCGAGGCTCCGACGCCACTGCGGATTCGGAGGTAGCGACTCATAAACCCACATGTTCGCGCGTTCAGGCCGGGAGTTCCGAGGCGATGCGGGAGTCCGCATGCGTCTGGTTCGCCTGTCCTATTTGTGAGAGACAGTTCATCACGAAGACCGGATTAGGCGTGCACAAGCGTCTCGCGCATCCGGTCGAGTCCAATGCGGAAGTCATTCCTGCGTCGGCGAAGCGGCGGTGGACTGATGAGGAAATATCCTTAATGGCTCGCCAAGAGGCGGGGCTGTTGTTGCTAGATGGTGAGTGCGGGAATTTAGACCTCATAAAGGTGATGCCGGATAATTTTGGGCGATCCTTGGAGGCAATCAAAGGGAAGAGACGGGCGGCGTCTTATAAGGAATTAGTGGGTAAATTCCTAGCAGAGCTAAAGGCGCCGCGGAGCGAATGTCTCCCCTGAACACTGGAACGTTACGATCACCGCCCGATAGTAACGCACCACTCCCATCTACCTCGGCAGTTTCCGAATCGGAGGCACAGGTGATCCGAATCAGTTCTGGGGCCGACACCGATGCAGAGGGGGCTATGGTGGGTGATACGGAACTGGATGAATTAGCGGAGGGCTTGATAACGATAGCCCAACAGCGAAAATCCAGAACCGGACAACTCGCTAAGTCCCGACGGAAGCGAAATTATATATCACAACAATGTATATTCCAAAGTGACGGTACCAAAGCCGTAAACGCAAGTAAGTCTTCTCGTCAGAGGAGGAGATTAGAGTACGCCAGAGTGCAGGAACTCTATAAAAAGTGTAGATCTCGTGCAGCCCGTGAAATAATCGACGGTCAGTGCAGGAGTGTAAGGCACAGCTTAGAGGAGTTGGAATCCCATTGGAGACCGGTTCTCGAGGCTGTGTCCACAGCTCCTGGCCCCACTGCGGAAGCGCTAGCCTCGATGGAAACTGAGAGGCAGGCGCAGTCATGGAACACCGACCCCACTGATTACTCAGGGCTATGGTCGCCGATAACCGAAATTGGGACGCTCTACTGGGGGATAGCAGGAAGAAGTTAAGGGAGTGTCATGTGGCGGTGCTCGATTTCTCGAAGGCGTTCGATACGTTGTCGCATGCGGCACTTATTGAATTGCTGAAGAGGAGCGGCCTATCCGGGCATTTCTGCGACTATATAGCTCGACTATACGAAACGGCGAACACAGTTCTAGCCGCAGGCGACAAGTCGAGCGACCCTGTTATTGTTGGAAGGGGAGTTCGTCAGGGAGATCCCTTGTCTCCGTTGCTGTTCAATATGGCGATGGATCTTGTGCTTGCAAACCTACCTAAGGACGTCGGCTACAGGCTGGAAACGGAGCGTGTCTCGGTTCTGGCCTATGCCGATGACCTGATCCTGGTCGCAGGATCCAAGGTGGGGATGCAGGCTTCGATCGATGCTGTGGACAAATACGGACAGATGATGGGGCTCAAACTTAATCATGCGAAATGCTCCATACTCTCGATGGTGCCGGACGGAAAACGCAAGAAGTCGCACTACCTATCGACCCGAACTTTTAAGATCATGAAGAGATGGTTGAAGCAAGTGTCTTGCGTGGAACGATGGCGATATCTTGGAGTTGACTTTCAGTCGTCAGGGTCCTCGGTAATCGAGCAAGATATAAAAAGCGCACTCACTAATATAAAGAGAGCTCCATTAAAGCCGCAACAGCGGCTCGAGCTACTCAGAAACCACCTTGTCCCGCGATTTCTACATGGCCTTGTGCTGGGAGACATCGCGGACAACAGACTAAGATTGCTCGATGTGCAGATCAGGGCGGCTGTTCGTGAATGGCTAAGGCTCCCTCAAGACGTGCCTACGGCCTATTTCCACGCGGCGATCAAGGACGGCGGCTTGGCGATCCCATGCCTTAGGTCCTGCGTGCCGGATCTCGTTTTACGTAAGTTCGGTCGTTTGGACTCTTCGGCGTGGTCTGCTGCCAGAGCTGCCGCCAAATCCGAAAGGATTCAAAGAAAGTTGCGTTGGGCCGATAAACTGTTTAAGAAGCTTTCACGGGAAGACCCCCTGACTGGGCTGAGAACTTCCGCGTGGTATTGGCGTGACAATTTGCATAACTCTGTCGACGGATTCGAGTTACGTGAATCCACAAAATGCCCTGCCTCGACGAGGTGGATAGGGCCACAGAGTTCGCAGCTAACAGGGCGTGACTACGTGCAGTTCACGCACACACATAAATGCGCTACCCTCGAGAATACGTAACACGAGGGGGCGTAGGATGGGTGAGCCGGAGTTGAACTGCCGCGCAGGCTGCATGGTCAGGGAGACGACGGCGCACACCATTCAACAGTGTGTGCGTTCACACGGTGGTCGCATTCTCCGCCACAACAAGGTCGTGGAAGTGCTCAAGTCCGCTATGGTCGAAAAGGGTTGGAACGTGGAAGTGGAGCCACGTATTGTCACAGGTGTTGGTTTGAGAAAACCGGACATAATAGCGAGTAGAGATGGTGCGGGTGTCATCGTGGACGCGCAAGTGGTCTCGGGTCAGCGATCGCTCGACGAAGCTCATCGTGTGAAACGTGCGTGCGAGCTACGTCATGCACTATCTCTTGGCGAGGTGTCTGGAGTTTAAACTCTTATAAAGAGCTTGGGAAGTTACTTGGCATAGAGGAGCGCTTCTTTCAAATGATGCCTGTGTTGGTCTTACGTGGGTCTCACATGAATTGGACAAGATTTAACTAGATGACGTGTGGTAGCTTTTAGTGCTGTACGGTCCTCGGGGTCTGAACGCGCGGGCTCCGCAGTGTTAAAAGGGTTACCGACGTACCCGATGGAGGGCCTGCGGTGTGCTCCCACGCCGCAGATAGTACAACCCTTCGAACGGTTTACCCAGCTCGGCGGAGTGTGGCGGGAGGAGGTGGTGCATAAGCGACGGTCGATTGACGCGGATATAGTCGGCCTATGGCAGGACCAGTGGGCGGCTGAGACGAAGGGGACAGAACTGTTGGATGTGGGGGAAAGACTGCGGGATTGAACTGATTATCACGTATCCCAGATTTTGACGCGCACACTTGGCTGCGCGCTCTGCCCACGACTTCGACGAACTGCGGGCAGGAAGTCGCCGTCGGGACGGAGAAGTACGTGTTGTGTCGTCCGACAGCCCCAGAAGGGGGTGAGTGTAAAAGGGAGTAGAAGGGACCAAAGTTGTATGGATGTGTGGTTGTCCTGAAGGAGGTAGGAGAGCAGGCCTCCCGACAGGCGGTGCATGAAACTACCACCCGAGGTGCGATCTTAGCTTCAACCTTCATTACCACATTGTGTGTACTGTGCACCATCGAACGAGCAATTCTTGTATCTATTCTCCAGACTCGCGGAAACGGCTGTAACGGCTGCGATGGAAACTTGTTCATTAGTAGCATGATGGTCCACGAAATGTGAAGGGATCGTATAGGACCTATACAATCCGCTGTACCTGTAAAGGCCGCTTGTAGAACGGCGCTGTTTAGTGAAAAGGCTAGGCTGTTAATTGAATGGCTGATTAACCTTATTGACTGCGACATATGTACAACAACTAATAGCGCCCCGCGGTTTCACCCGCGTGGATTACTGTTTTCCCGCTACATCAATTTTTCCACGGGAGTCATACATTTTACCGGGATAAAAAGTAGCCTATGTTCTATTCCAGATTATAACCTATCTCTGTGCTCAATTTCATTGAGACCCATTCAGCCGTTCTGGCGTGATTGAGCATCCATCGATAGTAACTTTGACATTTATAATATTAGCGGGATGGGATAGTGGGATTGCTCGTCCGATACACATGTATCAGATAATAATCATTTGTTCCGTGTTGTTTATTAGGAGGAGGAGTCCAACAGTGAGTTGTTGATCGGCGAAGGTGTCGAAGCGGTCGCCGTCGGCCCGAGGAGCTGGTGGACCAGCCCGGCGGCTGCGGCGGCGAGCCGAGCCGAGCCGAGTGCCGCTACATGTTCAGCTCGAGAAACACTTACAGATATCATTCCAAGTAAGTATGTATGTATGTTGTTGTGGCGGGCATAGGAGGAGGCGTATGTACGGTGCTGATCTTGATTTAGGCTTTGTTAATCTGGCGTTTGACCTGTATGTCACGTGATGGTCATTGATCATTTGGTCGAAAGTATGATCACGCTTGACCTACAGCGATGATTGACTCTCGAGGACTCTTGGTGTACCACAATACGTGTTTAGTGACAGTTTGAGAAATGGGAGAGTGATAGATTGCACAAATAACTATGTAATTGGAATTTTCGTAAATATAAAACAAACATTAATAATGCTTCTTGAGAAACTAGATTTCCCAACAGTGGTGTGTCATAGTCACACACAAGATCAATATCAAATCAAAATAAATGTTGAAGAGAATAAGCTGCGGTCATTCCTCTGCTGTTCCTGTGTTCCCCGATCGGGTGATGGTGATGTTATGTCGCCTCACGACAGTAATCGTATCGGTGCATTACATTTACGTTATTACAATGTTGAATGACAAACAATTGGACATTTAAACGAGTTTGAGGAAGAGGGTGGATGGATGGATGGTCTTGCTCAAACTATCCAGTGGATGTTACCTATAACAATAATCCTGAAGTAGGATTTGATGCATTGACCGCTCCACCAGAGGTCGGTGCCAGCTGTCGTCGCTCCAACATAACCAATGATTTGCCACAAATGAGATCCTGCAGTTGTTATAATACGAGTATTTGTCCTAATAAATGCAAGGCTTCAATTACTTTGTCACCTAGTAATTATGCTTTTATGAACTCACTTCACTCACCGTCATCTCAGCCACAGAACGTCCACTGCTGGACAGAGGCTCCCCATTGATTCCTCTTCCACTCACAGACGCACTTTTATTCACTCAATCATCATAATATAGAGTATTAAAATTTGTATGTTCGATGTAACTATGCGCCTTGTGTATTTCATTATTCATGTAAATTGAGATCAGCGCCCTCTATCGGCTCGCTGTAGCAGTGGTGCATTGCGGTGACTACACGTCGCGCCGCGCGCTGCGTGCGGCAGAGGTCGCTTCTGCGGTAGTACGTGACACACTATTCGGGCTCATACATACATATATAGCAATTTGTCGAGTGTATAATATTTTTTTAAGAATTATGTACCTCATGACCTCTCACCTGATGTTAAGTGCTGCCGTGGTCAAAGATGTACTCGTAGCACCCAACCTAGAAGGTACCTACTCACATATTCACTCGGTGATTAGAAGACTCCAGGGTTGTTCCTATCAGGAAACACAGACTCGGGCAACGAGTTCCATTCCTTGGTGGAAACAGAACGCTTCCTACGTGTAGGTGGCAGGCATACCACCATATAGCGTCGGTCGATTGGCGCACGTTGCGGCGGTGTTCGCGGCTCGGAGCCCGTGCGCCAGGCGCTGCCAATGATATATGTTTTTGCACCTTCAGGCGGTGGACATGGATTAGCTGTGCGGGAAGCGGCACTCTTCGGTGTCGGTTCCATCGAGCACCATGTGCAGCGCAACCGCGTGGTGGCTGCGGAACTGGCAGCGGCAGTCGTCGCCTTCACCAACTCCGCTCTCGCGCCGTCGATGCTCCGACTCGGCGTCCGAAACATGACGCGATTTTTTACTTTAACTGAAAAGTGCATGCTTATACTATACGATATTATAGTAGCGGGTGAAGACATCGGTGAACACACCTACACCGCAATGACAATTGATCCCATGAGTAACAAAGGTCAATAAAAAGAGTGAAAAAAATTTTTGTCACAAATAATGGAGCCGACTTCAACACTCAAAAGTGTGAAATAACTTGTCGAAGTCGGTACCATGAGCACAATATTTTGATATCAGTTACTTTGAACTATCACGGTACCGAGTTCAAGAAGTTATTTCACACTTTTGAGTGTTGAAGGCGGTTCCATTTTGTTGGTAAAAATGTTTATTTGTTGTATATACATGCAATAATAACGGGATATATCTGACGCAGGAAGTGGCGCGTGTCACTTTGACTTTTCGATAATTTTTAAACGTTTGCCAGGTCACTTAGTAATGAAATAAAAATCACAATATAACGGAAAGTCTTTATTCAATAAATAACAATTAATAATACTGAAAGCGTATAAAATAATGGAGCTTGCTCAGAGCAGCACTGACGGTGCGTCTGGTGTCTTTGGTTGGTGTCCGACCGCTGCGGACGGAGCGGTCGCTGCAGCGGCGCGGGCGCCACTTAGTAGTTCTCTCGGCGTCGGCTACCCGCCCACTGAACAAATAGACCAATAATGTGTGTTAGGTAACAGTCTATGGTGCAGCGTCTATAACATTGCTCTATAACGGTATAACGTAAGTTTTACCAATGTTATTAACATGAACATCGTCAGGGCTCGCTCGAGTAGGTACCTATTACCGACTGGAGGAGGAGGAGGAGGAGAGGGGACATCGCCCTGAGCATATTGTGGCCGGCGGCCGGGCAAGCCTCGCGCTCCGAGCGCTGTAGGGTAGGTACATGTACCTATCAAATAGTTGGTTCTAAATTCGTAGCGCCAGTCTGACCCGCCATTGGTTTATTTTGATTATTAGTTCGTTTACTATAAAGTTTTTTCATAATGAGCTTTACTTATTGATGTCACGGTACGGAGTGGGTAACTATCCCGTAATCTGCAGCTTGGGCCAACACATAATCATCGGTAATGGTAATTGGTACATAATTAATTTATTAAAAGATATTATGTACGATCACCGTAAGGCTTACGGTGATCGTACATAATAAGTCATTATTGTGCTTATATAGCGAGCTGATTAGTGAATCTAAACTTTAGATTCACTAATCAGCTCGCTATATAAGCACAATAATGACTGTACCTGTGACGTGTCGCTCGTTGAAGCCGAGCCCACCCTATGGTTTAGATTCACTAATCAGCTCGCTATATAAGCACAATAATGACTGTACCTGTGACGTGTCGCTCGTTGAAGCCGAGCCCACCCTATGGTTTAGATTCACTAATCAGCTCGCTATATAAGCACAATAATGACTGTACCTGTGACGTGTCGCTCGTTGAAGCCGAGCCCACCCTATGGTTTAGATTCACTAATCAGCTCGCTATATAAGCACAATAATGACTGTACCTGTGACGTGTCGCTCGTTGAAGCCGAGCCCACCCTATGGTTTAGATTCACTAATCAGCTCGCTATATAAGCACAATAATGACTGTACCTGTGACGTGTCGCTCGTTGAAGCCGAGCCCACCCTATGGTTTAGATTCACTAATCAGCTCGCTATATAAGCACAATAATGACTGTACCTGTGACGTGTCGCTCGTTGAAGCCGAGCCCACCCTATGGTTTAGATTCACTAATCAGCTCGCTATATAAGCACAATAATGACTGTATCTGTGACGTGTCGCTCGTTGAAGCCGAGCCCACCCTATGGTTTAGATTCACTAATCAGCTCGCTATATAAGCACAATAATGACTGTACCTGTGACGTGTCGCTCGTTGAAGCCGAGCCCACCCTATGGTTTAGATTCACTAATCAGCTCGCTATATAAGCACAATAATGACTGTACCTGTGACGTGTCGCTCGTTGAAGCCGAGCCCACCCTATGGTTTAGATTCACTAATCAGCTCGCTATATAAGCACAATAATGACTGTATCTGTGACGTGTCGCTCGTTGAAGCCGAGCCCACCCTATGGTTTAGATTCACTAATCAGCTCGCTATATAAGCACAATAATGACTGTACCTGTGACGTGTCGCTCGTTGAAGCCGAGCCCACCCTATGGTTTAGATTCACTAATCAGCTCGCTATATAAGCACAATAATGACTGTACCTGTGACGTGTCGCTCGTTGAAGCCGAGCCCACCCTATGGTTTAGATTCACTAATCAGCTCGCTATATAAGCACAATAATGACTGTATCTGTGACGTGTCGCTCGTTGAAGCCGAGCCCACCCTATGGTTTAGATTCACTAATCAGCTCGCTATATAAGCACAATAATGACTGTACCTGTGACGTGTCGCTCGTTGAAGCCGAGCCCACCCTATGGTTTAGATTCACTAATCAGCTCGCTATATAAGCACAATAATGACTGTATCTGTGACGTGTCGCTCGTTGAAGCCGAGCCCACCCTATGGTTTAGATTCACTAATCAGCTCGCTATATAAGCACAATAATGACTGTACCTGTGACGTGTCGCTCGTTGAAGCCGAGCCCACCCTATGGTTTAGATTCACTAATCAGCTCGCTATATAAGCACAATAATGACTGTACCTGTGACGTGTCGCTCGTTGAAGCCGAGCCCACCCTATGGTTTAGATTCACTAATCAGCTCGCTATATAAGCACAATAATGACTGTACCTGTGACGTGTCGCTCGTTGAAGCCGAGCCCACCCTATGGTTTAGATTCACTAATCAGCTCGCTATATAAGCACAATAATGACTGTACATGTGACGTGTCGCTCGTTGAAGCCGAGCCCACCCTATGGTTTAGATTCACTAATCAGCTCGCTATATAAGCACAATAATGACTGTATCTGTGACGTGTCGCTCGTTGAAGCCGAGCCCACCCTATGGTTTAGATTCACTAATCAGCTCGCTATATAAGCACAATAATGACTGTACCTGTGACGTGTCGCTCGTTGAAGCCGAGCCCACCCTATGGTTTAGATTCACTAATCAGCTCGCTATATAAGCACAATAATGACTGTACCTGTGACGTGTCGCTCGTTGAAGCCGAGCCCACCCTATGGTTTAGATTCACTAATCAGCTCTCTATATAAGCACAATAATGACTGTACCTGTGACGTGTCGCTCGTTGAAGCCGAGCCCACCCTATGGTTTAGATTCACTAATCAGCTCGCTATATAAGCACAATAATGACTGTACATGTGACGTGTCGCTCGTTGAAGCCGAGCCCACCCTATGGTTTAGATTCACTAATAAGCTCGCTATATAAGCACAATAATGACTGTACCTGTGACGTGTCGCTCGTTGAAGCCGAGCCCACCCTATGGTTTAGATTCACTAATCAGCTCGCTATATAAGCACAATAATGACTGTACCTGTGACGTGTCGCTCGTTGAAGCCGAGCCCACCCTATGGTTTAGATTCACTAATCAGCTCGCTATATAGAAGAAAGAAGAAGAAGAAGAAGAAAAAAGCTTTATTTGTGACATTACACCAACGTTCAGACACATTCAAGTTATACACAGCAAAGAAAAATAAAAATATGCAGTATAATGTCACAAAATGGCCCCAACTCAGCATAATGCCGGGTGTAAGCCAGCGCTGGTCTTCCGTTGGAGCCATTCGGTGATGTCACGTAATGTAGGCCTATACACAGCACGTATCTAGGCTGACCAAAAACATAAAAGCCAAGGATAATAAAGGTACATCGCTCGAGTGTTTACTACTAATTATTAAATATATAATACAATGGCCCTAATTCTGTTACTCACACGAACCAGCTAAAATTCACTAAAATTCTTCAAATTGAAATAGCTCGTATCTATTTTCGCTAAAATTCAAATTCGTATCACTCCATGCAACTCCCTCGCTAATATTAAACAAGTTTTATTCCATTGCTGGCCGATTGCGGGTAGTTTTAGTAGGCACCAAATAAGTGGCGACTTAATTTCGCTAAAACTACCCGCAAATGTAATAAATACATTTAATTTTAGTGATGTTGTTGATAAGTCTCATACTAATTTAGACTTTATCGTAACCGTATAAGAACTGATTCAGTTTTCCAAAGTTTTAGTTTAGTTCAGTTGAATAAGCGAATCACTACCATTGTTGCTAGTTTTAGAGTCACGCTATATTGCACTAGTGTCGTGTTGAAGAGTTTCCTCCAATTTTTGATGTTCAAAAATATATTTTTTTAATTTGAATTTAAAGCTTTGAAAACTATGCAAGTTCCTGAGCGGCGGTGGTATGTTATTCCAACATTTGGTAGCTGCGTAGCGGAAACTACCTCTGAAGGAGGCCGAACTATGGCATTGCGTGGAGAGCCGTGGTGCACCTTGGCGTGAGTTCTGGGATCTACAGTTGGACATCCATGTCAGTTTTTCATAAAGATATGAAGGCTGTTTGTATTTTAATACACCAAAAAGCAGGCATGCTAAATGTAACTTGCGACGATGCTTCATTTTTAGGATAGATTTTTTGTTGAGGTATGGAGTCACATGAGCTCTTAACGGAATCACAAAACAAAAGCGGGCACATGCGTTTTGCACTCTTTGAATCAGTTTTTGTGTCCGCGCTAGAAGCCTGGGACCATATACAGGGTCCATATAATTTAATTTCGATAGCACTAGTGTCTCTACAAGATGAATACGCAAGTCTTCCGTTAGATATGGTCTACTGCGATACAATACTTTTAGCCTATAAAAACACTGTTGTACCAATTTTGCAACATGTTTTTCATATCTTAATTTGTAATCCAATAGCAAGCCAAGATTGTGTGCTTCATATACTCGTTCAATGGATTTATCATTCAGCATAACAATTACTGGCGAATTAATTTGAGCGAGTTTATGTCTAGGGCCAAAAATTAAATATTTTGTTTTTGAGGGATTCAACAGCAAACAGTTTTGATTAGACCAAGAGGCTATGCTGGACAAATCTTCGTTTATTTTCATTATAGCACTATCTATGTCTGCGGGCTTAAATGATATGTACAATTGAGTGTCGTCAGCATACATGTGAAACTTACAGTGTCTTATGTGGTTCCTCATGTCCGCGGAATACAAAATATAGAGGATGGGACCCAAGATAGATCCTTGAGGCACCCCTCTTTCAACAGGAACTTGATCTGATTGCACAGATGATCCATCACTTCGGTTAAGCTTTACGTACTGATAACGATTAGTAAGATAGCTATTGAACCACAGTAAAGCTTCTGCATCAAAACCATAATATTGTAATTTTGACAATAAAAGCTCTATATTTAAAGAATCAAATGCCCTTGAAAAATCTAGCAACACCAGGATTGTACACATTCCTACGTCTTCAGCACAGAGTAAGTTATCCGTCACATCAAGCAATCCAGTAACAGTGCTCCGTCCTTTCCTAAACCCAGACTGTTCCTTCGGTAGGATATTATTTGTTTCGAGGAAAGTTGTAAGTTGCTCGCACACAGCTTTTTCGATAATCTTAGACAGGCACGGCAAAATGCTTATAGGTCTAAGATCCTTCAGTTCAGTTGGATTCTTTATCTTAGGAAGAGGTCGCACTATAGAAAGTTTCCACGTTTCAGGGAAAATTGATGTGTTTATTGACTTATTTATCAGCGATTGTAATAATTCAAGTGTACACGGGAATGTCATTATCAACATATCTAAGCTGATAGCATCGCTTCCTTCTGCGTTGGATTTAAGACCTTTAACTATTCTAATTATATTGTTTAAGGGAACTGGTTCGATATGAAAGACTGCATTGCTATAGCGGTGTTGCTCAAAGTATCTGAGATACGTGGCAGGTACGGTTGAAGTACCAGGTATATTCAAAAAATGGTTATTTATGCTGTTTGCATTATCAAAATAACTGGGTAAATCGGCATTTGTGTGAGGTAACAATGCATTTTTAATGTTTTTCCACAGTTGCTTAGGATCGTGTAAATGGTTATTAATGTTATATTTAAAGTAAGCCGATTTTTCAAAATAGAGGGCTTGATTTACAATCGATTTGAATGACTTGTAGTATGATTTTTTTGTATCGGATTTAGTTTTATGATAGGCCGCGCAAGCCTCATCTCGTAACCTCATCATCAGTTTGATAGTGTCCGTAATCCAGGGGTAAGACCTCTCCTTGACAACAATTGTTTTCATAGGAGCATGCAGGTCAAATAAAGATGCAATAGTGTAGTTCAAAGCGGAAACCATATCATTAACATTACTCAAAGACGAAATGAGATCCCATCTTATATTTAATAGATCCTTGTTAAAAATTTCCTCACATATATCTTTCTTTGGGCGATAAGTAATAGTGTAAGGTACAGGTTTTTCCCGTTTTATAGTGAATTCACAGCTTGAAAGGCAGTGACCATAAAGAGTACCAACGTGTTCTAAAATAACTTTTTTGCAGCGCAAATCCGTACAAACAACATCAATAAGTGTCTGACTTGTATCCGTAAAATGAGTTGGCTGGTTAATTATTTGAGTCAGATTGAAACATGAGAGAAATGTATTAAGCTTTATCGTTTTGCTGTCCTCTTTACAAAGTAAGTTTATATTAAAATCGCCTAATAAAACAATATTATCACAATTGGTAATTGAGCTGATAGAGTCTGACAGAGCATCAAAAAATAAATCGACGTTAACCCAACGCGGACGGTATGCTGTACCTATAGCGAGTTTCTTTCCGTTAAGAGTCATGATTAGCCACATTTGTTCAACAGTTTTGTGCAGCGGATCTACCGGGTGATGCCAGGTGCGTACAGTAACATTACGCTTAATATAAAAAGCGACTCCACCACCGCGCGATCGCGAGCTTTGCGGTCGAGGAATGTGTCGTAAACTGTACCCAGAAAGTGAGGGGGCACGACCCTCTTCTCCTGCTTTTAGCCAAGTCTCATTTATTGCTAACACGTCGATTTCGTTACGAGTAACAGATGAGATAAAATTGTCATGATTTGTGCCCAGGGAACCCGCATTGTACAAACCTATTTTCAGATTTTTATTAATCATTGTGAATTGAGAAAGTAACAATAAAAAATCCGTTATAAAAATGAACACTTTGAACTAAAATATAATAAGAAAATACGACTGTTAAAAATGAGTGTACCAAACAATATTTAAAGTAACTTTTATAAGTTTTGCCATTAATACGTACTGACTTCAAATTAGGTTTAAACATTGACATAACTTGTACACAGATTATTATTATTTTTAGACTAAAACTCCAAACTCGACCTGAATACTCAAACCATTTCAGAACCAAAAACACGGTTAACGTCAGCGTATGTTCGGATGGGATAAACTGGCTTCCCTTCAGCCTGACGAGTATATATTCGGCCTTCCTTGGTCCAAGAGTATCGCCACTGCCGTTTTCGACATTCTTCACGTACTTTGTAAAACAGTTGGCGGTTGTATCTCGTCAGCCGCTCATTGATGAATATACGTCGCGGAGGATTCTCTACTGCGATGTCCTCCGAGGTGAAGTTTCGGCGAACACGCGCGGCCCGCAGTATCTCATCCCGGACTCTACGACGCGCCAGACGCACAATGATGCGACGTCCACGTCCGCCTTCCCCGCCGGCTCCAATCTCTCCTGAACCAGTTCTACTGCCAACCACACCAACGCGTTCAGCAAATACGACATCGCGTTCGTCAAGGTTGACCCCCAACTTAGAAGCCACGAGGGTGAACGTATGTATGATATTTTCTCCTTTTTCCTCGGGCACATGCCCGATGTCGAGGTCGCAGAGAAGCGCATCCTGGTCACGGTCATTTAGCTCTGACCTAAGTTGATCCACAGTTTGCTGAAGTTCCTGCACCTGTGGTCCCGGGTCGGCTGGTGCCGTTATTTGTCTACTCTCTAGAGCTTCCAGTCGTCTCTCAAATGTATTCATACGTTCACCTATACTCTCGAGGGCAGCTCGAAACTCTTTTCTGAATTCTCGCTCCTCCATCATGAACTGGGCGAGCTCAGATCGTATCGCCTTAATGTCAGAATCATCAACGGCATGCGCTGCATGCAACATAGGCGCTGCATGGGTGGCCAGAGTGCTAGACTCAGTAACTGATGGCGAATGCAAGATAGAGTCATCGATGCCTTTTACAGGAGTGCAGCTGTTGTCACCCTTACGTTGTTTTTTTGTGCATTCGGGACAGGCCCAGTCTCTCCTCAAAGCTGAGTTTTCAGAAACCGCTACACATGCTTTGTGAAACATGAACGGACATGTGGAACAGGTGGCGGCCCCTGTCGGCGATAAAAACTTTCCGCATGCAGTACACTTAGCCATTTTATCAGCGATCGAAGCAAAGAATTTTATTATTAGTTTGCAGATTGCGTGACTACCTCCAGTTTCTAAATAATTCGCCTACGTATCTACCCGCAATTAAAAAATAACCATTATTGATAAATCTCAAATAAGCACAATGAAATTGTCCCGGCAAACACAAATCCGATCAAGTCACTTTACGCAAACACACACACTATAGACTTGACCACAGGAGCATAAACTGTCACTTTCTCAAAGCTTAATACCCTTTTTAACTATTTTAATTGGCGATAAATACTACGCGACCGTACTGCATATATGCCGTCCGTGACATCACTCTATATCTCTATATAAGCACAATAATGACTGTATCTGTGACGTGTCGCTCGTTGAAGCCGAGCCCACCCTATGGTTTAGATTCACTAATCAGCTCGCTATATAAGCACAATAATGACTGTACCTGTGACGTGTCGCTCGTTGAAGCCGAGCCCACCCTATGGTTTAGATTCACTAATCAGCTCGCTATATAAGCACAATAATGACTGTACCTGTGACGTGTCGCTCGTTGAAGCCGAGCCCACCCTATGGTTTAGATTCACTAATCAGCCCGGCAGATGGCGCTGCTGTCGGGTCCGCTGGTTTATTATAATGATAGAAGGAGGATGGCGGTGTGATGTCGCGGGTGACGATGATACACGTAGGTACCGGAGAAGGAGTAGTTCCCGCGCGGCGCGAAGAAGTTGGAGAGGAGGCCGAACACCTCGTTCTTGTGCTGCAGCGCCTGCAGCGTCAGCTGCGTCGACAGCGACGAGCTCGCGCTGGACACATAGATTATATGATAAAGATAAAAACACTTTATTGTCATAGAATAAAAGAAATAACACAGTCGGAATACAAGTTTACACATAATAAGGTTATGGACTCGTGTGGGGTCATTGCATTAACTTATTAATAAGTTCCGCCTAACGTGTTGTTAATGCAATCAGACTAATCCCACTAATATTAGTGAAAGTTTGGATGTTTATTACTCTTCACGCCAGAATGGCTGGATGGATTTGGACGAAATTTAGCATGAAGATAGCTTATACCCTGGAGTAAAAAATAGGCTTATTATTATTAATAATCGCAGTTTTACATCACTACGAGGGTAAAACTGCGGGGCGCAGCAGTAAACTATAAAATACTATTTAGAACATGGATGCACAGACTTATTAAGACTAGGGGCCACTCGGGCAAATTATGAACTGATGGTGGGCCACCAGAAGTATAGGTAATTAAAGACAATGAAAAATTGATAATAATGTATTCAAATTGAAAAAGAATTTATTAATTTGAAGCGTGGCACTGCATAGTGCTTACAATCTTTTTTATATTTGGCTCAAATTTACTTGTAGCAACACGTAAAACTGCTTCCAAACTTTCATTTGCAAGGCGGTTTCGATTTTTTGTTTTATTATTATTTAGGATTGAAAAGGTTTGTTCACATATATAGGTAGAACCAAATAAGCTTGCACATTTCAGAGCGTTTATGCGCAACTCTTTGTACGTATTTTTATCAATGCAGCGGTAAAAGTTCAGCAAGTCTCCTTCGTTGAATTTGTTGCGTAAATCTTGGTCGTTCTGAATGTCGATAATTTCTAACTGCATTAACTCTGGCGCATTTTCAACTGAAATCGTGAAAGGATTGCTAAATATGTCCAACAGAGGTTTCACTGTTTTAAACTCCGAAAATCTGTCTTGAAAAGATTGAATCAAAATATCTAGCTTTTTTACATAACTGAAATTAATAGCAGTTTTTTTGAATTTTTCAGCCATTTTCTTATAATTCGGAAAATGATTGTAATTTCCAGAATTCAATTGCGATCTGAAAAGTGTCAGCTTGCATTGAAAGGATGATACATGTGCGTAGAGCTGGGATATCAGTTGATTTTTGCCTTGAAGCCGTGTGTTCAAGACATTCAAATGATTTGTAATGTCAACTAAAAAAGCCAAATCACACAACCAATCAGGACTTTTAAGTTCCGGGACGTCCCTTTGCTTTTCCGCCAGAAAAATATCAATTTCTTCTATTAAATTTAAAAATCGTTCCAGTGTCAATCCACGACTTAGCCACCTTACTTCTGTATAATACAGTAAATCTCCATGTTCGCATTCAATGTCATCAAGGAATTGTTTGAATTGCCTGTGATTGAGTCCTCGTGATTTTATGAAATTCACAGTCGAAACTACCACTTTCATGACATTTTCAAATTCAATTTTTTTAGAACAGAGGGCTTCTTGGTGTATAATGCAGTGAAACTGCATGAGATCTTCAGCGTTTAAGTTTTTTTCTTGCAAATGCTTTTTCAACAAAGTAACTAGCCCAGAATTGACACCAATCATCGAAGGAGCACCGTCAGTCGAAACTCCCGATAATTTCGATAAGTCCAAATCAGTTTTTGAACACTCGTCCAAAAGTACATTGAGTATATCAACTCCTCTGGTTTGACCTTTCAATGAACACATTCCTAATAACTCTTCGAAGACTTCAAAATCTTGAGTAACACCTCGTATGAATATAAGAAGTTGAGCTGTGGAACTAATATCAGTGGATTCGTCGAGTGCTAATGAAAAAAAATCAATTATCTTAGTTTTTTCATTTAATTGTTCCGCAATATTATCTGACAAAGACATAATTCGTCTTTGGATGGTCATACGATTCAGTTGAATTTTCTCAAACTTTTTTGCTGCTTCTGGACACATTTTCTTAGCGGCAATTTCTATGCATTCTTTTACAAAATCCCCATCATTGAAGGGGCGACTCCGCTTTGCTATCATTCGAGAAATTTCATAACTAACTTCTGTAGCTGTTTCTGTATCTTGAATGGGTTTTGTAAACATAGCTTGTTGACCAATAAGCTCCCGTTTTAAAGACAAAACTTTTTGCTTTCTTAATTCGCCTGTAAACTTCGTAAAAGTAGGATGCTGCGTTTCATAGTGCCTTTTTACATTATATTCCTTTGCAATCGCAACAGAATTCTTGCAAATTAAACAAACGACTTTGTTATGCGACCATACAAAAAAGTATTTCTCAGTCCAAATGTCTTGAAACTGCCGATTTTCATCTTTAACCTTACGTTTTTTACTAGTTCCTGGCATGTCCATGTTGCGTTTTAATCCTGACTAGGATTACCACAGCACCTAAAACCAATTACTAGGCATGAGTTCGATATATCAAAACGTAACTAATAACCGATATGAGTTTCATATCGTATCATATCGATATGACGGTTGCACATAACCGATATTACAAAAACTATGATATCTATATTATCGAGACGATATCAAAACACGCGCGAGAATACCTACGTTATGAAAACTGCAAACGATATAACCAAAACGCAAAACCGTGCACACAACTGAATGGATTGATATTCGTTTCTTCTCTTTCTTACTAAAGAGCGGTGTAACGGTTTTGGTGATATAACGAAAACGCCCATGTCTACCAATTACAGTTCCTAATTAATTACCAAAAATAATTGATAAAATATGTAGATAAAATTAATAACAGTTTTACTTACGATTTCACAACACAATTATACACGGCACTTGACGGGAAATCTACGTTGAATGTGGATCAAAATATATTATAATTATGACACCGGCTAGTCGAGTTAAAATCTACACTAGAACTAACGACACTTTACTCAAATTAAAACCGAACTGTCGGTCGCTGCGGTTAGCGTGGCTTTTATACCACGCGCATAGAGTCGAAAACTGTCTGGAGAAATCTCGAAACCGACTCTGGAAGCTTCGTGTATCTACCTACGCGAGCTATCGGGAATTTGGGACTATTGCTATCTCGCTCGCTCGAATTTAACCGAGATCAGCACGAACATTACCGACCGCTGTTACCGACGCATGCACGGCGCACCGATAAGATTGATAGAGCGCGCGCGCGAGATTCAAATTACTTTTCGAACATTTGTTATTGGTTTTATTCTGGAATAGAACTCAATATTTTCGAATGTACGAGAGTATTATTTTTGCTGTCGGCGGGCCACCAGTATTCGACCGGCGGGCCGCATGCGGCCCGCGGGCCGTAGTCTGTGCATCCCTGATTTAGAATAAGGGTATGGTGTCTTCGCTTGCTACGATAGCAACTCTAAATGTAGGTCTATCAGTCCTATTAATAGTTCATAAAAATTAAGGTAGATGGCGCTAAAGAACAACATCCCCTGAGATGTTTAAGGAAGGGAGAAATTCAGACGCTATAGTAGTGGCTGCGGACTGCCATAGCTCAGATGGCAAAGCGACAGGACAGTAATCTGTAGTCGTGGGTATAAATCAATCTAAAAGCGGATTTTTGACGTGATAACGTTTTATAAATTGATGAATACCAGCAACACTTATGAAAAATAGTAACGTTCCGCGTAACGTTCCACCTGAGTTTTGTATTACATAAAATAATCAAAGTCAAAGTCAAGGTCATAAATGATTATGTCGTTATCACGTAAATCTATCGTCCGTAAACCGACTTTACAGACAACCAATTTTTTTTCTTAAAAAATGTGAACCTGGTTATGGAGCCGTGGGCCATAGTCATAGCTGGCGCTGGGACCGGGTCTGTTCCAGCCTGCAAAGTATGGAATTTCGAAATAAAAAAAATGTCATTATAAAGATCTTAATTTGCCCTTTCGACCTACGTTCGTTATTTAATTTGCCCCTCTTTCGTTTTCCCAAGAAAAATTGAAATAGAATTTCCCATTTTCCTGAATTTCAAATAGCCATATCTCTTTGAAAAATGATTATTTTTTACTCCACCAAGCGTAAAAAAATTGCCCCTGAGCTACTTTAATTTGCCCTTGTGCAAATTCTCAAAAATATACAATGATTAACTAATAAACAAGAAAAAAAACGGTTGTGGCATTTCCAAGCGAATTTTTTGCGCATTGCGCATGCGCGACAGTGTTCCGGCCTGCAAAGTATAGAATTTCGAAATAAAAAAAATCTCATTATAAAGATCTTAATTTGCCCTTTCGACCTACGTTAATTATTTTATTTGCCCCTCTTTAGTTTTCCCAAGAAAAATCGAAATAGAATTTCTCATTTTCCTGTATTTCAAATAGCCATATCTCTTTGAAAAATGATTATTTTTTACTCCACTAAGCGTAAAAAAATTGCCCCTGAGCTACTTTAATTTGCCCTTGTGCAAATCCTCAAAAATATTCAATAATTAACTAATAAACAATAAAAAAACGGTTGTGGCATTTCCAAGCGAATTTTTTGCGCATTGCGAATGGCCGACAGAATACGACACATCGTCTCTAAAGTATTCTATGATCTATCTGATCTATGATTAACTCCATGTTGTTTGTATTGTAAAGTTTTGAGTATAATTTTTCGTAGCTTGGGAAATACAAATAACTTTATTATTCAAATAGAAGTAAATTAAACTACTTGGTGACTTTATTGGAATCTGGCGACGAGATTTCTATGTCTCTGGTGTTAGATGACAATAATCGGATAATTTTAAACGAGGAATGTGAAGTTTATTTAAGACTTCGTTTCTTTAGATGGTGCAAGCTCTGTTATAAAATGAAGAACGTTTCATATTTAAAGTAGACGAAGACAATCCATTATTTATTCCATATATTTTTCATTACAACAAATATTAGATAAAAGATATCGTTTCATGACAGCGTCATGTCTAGTAAGTCAGACAGCTGTCATAGACAAAGGCTTCCAGCCTTCACATCCTCCGAACTTTTTAGGAACGAAAGATCTTCTCAAGTCCAATCTTCTTACTGAGTTGTTGGAGTCTTGGACTATGCAAAGGCTTTGTAAATATATCCGCCAACTGCAGTTCCGTTGACACTTGCTTGATCAGCAGCTCCTTGTTAGTAACACATTCCCGTATGAAGAAATGTTTAAGTTTTATATGCTTGGTCCGTCTATGGTATTCATAAGGAGGGTTCTCTGCCAGCTTAATGGCTGATTCGTTATCGACGTATATGACTGGGGTTCCCTTGAGTCTGCCTATGTCATTAAGCATTCCTTTTAACCATATCACTTCTTTGGCCGTTTCTGTTAGAGCCATCAGCTCTGCTTCTGTCGAGGAGATAGCCACATTGTTTTGTTTCTGGCTTTTCCACATGATCGGTCCATGGTATATGAAGACCATTCCTGTAGTGGAATGTCCAGTAGTGTTGTCTCCACCATAGTCCGCATCACTATAGCCATGTAGCATATCTTCTCCCGACTTTTTGAAAATCAAACCCAATTTAATTGTTCCTTGTAAATATCTAAAAATTCGTTTGACATTTTTCACATCAAGTTTGGTTGGATTTTCTAAGTGGCTGGATACAACACTGACTGCAAAACATATGTCAGGTCTCGTAGCTACCATTAAGTAGGCCAGAGCACCTACAGCTTGTCTGTAAGGGAAATCACTATCATCAGGCTCATTTTGATCTTCCTGTTCATTCCTTGTAATTTTAATAGCAGGAGTTGGAACCGCTTTACAGTTTGACATCCCATATTTTTCTAATATCTTTTTGGTGTAAGCTTTTTGGTCCATTGTTATAGCTCCATCACTGCATATATTGATTTCCATACCAAGAAAATATGAAGCTGGTTTTGTTGTAATCTTGTAGCGCTTCTTTAACTGTTCAATGAAATGTTTACCAGCTTTCTCATTTGTTGAGGCAACCAGCCCATCATCAACATATAATGCAACCAAGACATGTTTTTTGATGAATAAGCATGGATCATGAATACTTCGCTCAAAACCAGTTTCCAAAAGGTAATTAGATATGCAAGTGTTCCAGCATAGTGGTGCTTGTTTTAACCCGTATAGACTACGTTTTAGTTTACATACTCTATTCGTGCCATCTTGATAGCCATCAGGTTGTGCCATAAAAATTTCTTCTTTGACAGTCCCATTTAGGAATGCCGTTGAGACGTCGAACTGTTGAAGCATGTAGTTTTCATGAGCAGCTAGTCCTAGAATAGCTCGCACAGTGCTAAGTCGTACCACAGGACTAAAAGTTTTGTCATAGTCTGTTCCTTGTTTTTGAGAGAAACCTTTTACAACCAATCTGGCCTTGTAACGTTCGATGGATCCATCTGGGTTCGTTTTTAGTTTATAGACCCACTTACAGGGTAGTGGTTTTCTACCCTTTGGGAGTTCAGTCAATTCCCAAGTTTGATTTTTGTTTAGTGACGTGAATTCATTGTGCATAGCTTCAAGCCATTTAGTTTTGTCTGTGCTTATCATGGCCTCTTTGAAAGACTGAGGTTCCATAGGTTTTTCAGACTGTATGGCCGACAGGACATAATCTTCAAATTTCTTCGGTGGTCGAATTTGAGACCTGTCACGAAGGTTCATTCGCGTCGAAGTTTCATTTGACTGGACTTCTTCATGTCCAGTGTGCAATTCATTTTCATTTAAATCACCTTCACTGACCATTTCATCTACATCAGTTTCATTTGCACTGTGCATTTCATTTTTAGTATCGTTAACTTGGTCATCACTCTCATGTTCATTGTTTTGTTCTGACACAGCATTATCGACTTCATCATCATCATCATCTCTATCTATGCCCTCAGATGGCATTTCGTAGTAAGAGTCATTGTTTTGATTCGATGTGTCAAGTTCATGCCCTGATTCATTTGATACGAAATCATTGATGTTATTTTCAGTATAATGGTCATTATTTCCATTTTTATTTATTATGTCCTCATTTGCATTGATTATCTCAATTTCGAGAGGTAGACTCTCTTGAGTTGAGTCACAGTACAACATTTTCTTAATGACTCTAACATCTTTTTCACTTATGACACGTCTTTTATTTGGAACATAAACCCTGAATGCTTTTCTTATTTCGGAATAGCCGGCAAACATACCAATCATGGCTTTAGAAGAGAATTTCTGTCCGGATCTGTCCTTTTTTAGAACAAATGTTTTTGCTCCGAAGACATAAAGGTGATTGACGCATGGTTTTTTACCGACCCACTTCTCAAATGGTGTCATTCCTCCAAGGCTTTGGTTGATGCTTCTGTTGCACAAGTAATTAGCAGTAAAAACTGCTTCAGACCAGAGGAATAAAGGAGCTTTTGATTCCAACATCATACATCTCGCTTTTTCTATCAGGGTTCTGTTTTTTCTCTCAGCGACTCCATTTTGATTGGGAGTGTATGGAACTGTGAGCCGCCGTGTTATGCCATTTTCTTTGAGAAATGATGAAAATTTTTCATTGCAGTACTCCGTGCCATTATCACTTTGTATACACTTTATTTTACTTTCAGTGAAATTTTCCACTTCTAGTTTATATTCTTTAAATTTATCGAGAACTTCATTTTTGTGTTTCATAAAGTACACTTTGCAATAGCGACTGTAGTCGTCGATGAATGTCACTATATATTTCTTTCCTTCAAGGGAAGCGGTACTGATTGGTCCACAAACGTCACTATGGATAATCTCGAGACGTTTTGTATTGCGACTACTTGTCTTTTCCTTCGCGTTTGCAGGTTTTCTGCATAGCTTCGATTGTATGCATATCTCACAATCTCCAAGTGAGCAGTTCTTATCAAAGCTCAGGCCAATGAGACTTTCATTTTTCATCGCGTATTTCATGTCTCTCTCATTCATGTGACCTAGTTTTTTGTGCCACTCTAAGATGTTTTCCTGAGTTTGAACTCTATCAAAATTTTTACTAGATTTCTGACTTCTAACAGTCTTATTATTTATGACTAGAGTTTCATTTTTATCATTGACAACATTTGCTTTTGAGTCTCGTCGATCTATATTATTTTTTATTGTCTTAAAGTAGTAGAGACCATCTTGTCCTCTAACTGCTTGTGTTTCGACTCCTCTTTTTGTGTCTTTGATGACAGCTTTTGTTTTTGTAAATAAAACAGTTTGTCCAGCATCTGTCATTTGTCCAACTGATAATAGATTTGTAACCAGGGTGGGTACGTAAAGGGCTTTGGAGAGTCCAATTGTCCCTTCTTCGATTTCTATTTCCGCTGGTCCTATTCCTTCTATCTTTGTTGTTTGATCGTTGGATGCTAGTCGAAGAGTTTTGGACATTTTGTCAAGCTTTTTGAAAGGCTTAGTCGAGTTTGTCATATGAGTGTTACACCCACTGTCTAAGATCCACGCGTTTTTTATTGAATCGTTGCTCAGAAAACAGCTGAAGTTGTTTTTGGGCTGAAATTCACGTTTGTTTTTCGTCTTATTAGAATTCTTACCCTTAGACCAACATTTCTTTGTAGCGTGACCTTTTTTCTTGCAGATTTTGCAGAAAGCATATAGTGCTTCTTCATCTTTATCTTCGTCGTAGACAGAACTTGTACCTTGTTGAGTATTTCGACGTCGTGCGTCGCTTTCCTCAATAATTTTTATTTTTAATTTATCTGCATCCGGTAAATTATCCTGGGTTTCAATAGCTATACGAAATGTTTCAAACTCGTCATTCAGGCTGTATAGCATCATGACTGTAAGGAGCTCATTGTTTATTTCTATGTCTAGGTCTTTCAGTTTATCTACTATGTCCATGAACTTATTCAGGTGATCACGAATATCATTGTTTCCTAGCTTTAACAGGATTAATTCCTTAAGTAGACTTGCCTTTCGAGCTGGACCCTTACTTGCATACGTTTTCTTTAATGTTTCCCAGACTTCTTTTGTATTTTTACAGTTTTTTACTTGTTTCAGTTCGGATGCTGAGATCATGAGAAGAAGTTCAGCTTTTGCTATCTCGTCTTCTTCAATTTCCTCATCTTTATCTGTCGGAGTTGTCTTTACATATTTCCATTGTTTGTTTTTTACTAACAACGATTGAGCATGTATGGCCCATGTATCGTAGTTATCTTTTCCAAGCGGTGGAATTTTTGTTGCAGACATATTTTTACGAATGTCTACACTCTACACTTTGATATACCACTTGCCTAGAAAGACGTTTTATCGCTCTGCTACCATGTGAAGTTTATTTAAGACTTCGTTTCTTTAGATGGTGCAAGCTCTGTTATAAAATGAAGAACGTTTCATATTTAAAGTAGACGAAGACAATCCATTATTTATTCCATATATTTTTCATTACAACAAATATTAGATAAAAGATATCGTTTCATGACAGCGTCATGTCTAGTAAGTCAGACAGCTGTCATAGACAAAGGCTTCCAGCCTTCACAAGGAAGGTGATGTTTGCTTGCAAGATAGCTCGGGTGAGTACCTACTATCGAATTCATGTTACTAAAAAACGATAATCGCTGCTTCTTCACTGTTAGGATTTCCACCTTTAGAAGGCACTTACCTACTTATTAACTTAGTGTGCCCCAAATCAATACTATCTGTAGTGTAAAAGTAATAAGGTAACTTAACTCTGTTTATTGGGTAACTCTGCTCACGGTCTGTTGAAAGATATATCACATAGAGTTGTTTCTCGATATGCGAAAAAATTGCCTAATGCATTACTGCTCAGTCGTGACTCAAGCGACCAGTTATGTTATGGAGTAGTCAGTTGATATCGAACTGCATAACTTTGTATACACTGATGCGAGCTACAGGTGGACATCTATTAGTTTGATGATTTTCACTAATGTCTATGGATATATGAGATAATGTAACTTTTAGGTGCACTAAATATAAAAGTAATATTGTAATCATCATCATCTCTGCCATAGGTCCATCCTTCCTCCATTGATTTCCATAAGGACTGAATGGCCCACATCCACCTGTTCCTGCAATCTTGCTAGGTTGTCTCTCCATCTCGGTGGCCATCCTATGCTGGTTTTGCCAGTCCGTGGCTCCATTCGAGAACTTTTTGATCCTAAAGGCCATCAGTTCTTCGAGCTATGTGCCCTGCCTACTGCCACTTCAAGTTTCTGTTGGCTAATCAGAAACGAGGAGAACAAAGCACGTAGATAAACCCTGAGCATAGCCCCCTCCATAGCTTGTTGTGTGACTCTGAGCCTGCTCAGAAAGCCCATAGTCACTCTAACTATGGGCCTTCTGATATTTTAATAATTACAGATAAATTTGTTTTACATCTCAGAATACAGGTTCATCTTAAACAATGTCAACACTTAACATCAGATGAGACAGTGGTCAAACACAAGCTTACAATAATTTTTAAATAAAAATTTATTGTATTATGTATATATTACTAGCAGTTTTATAAAGTATTTTATCAACAATTATTATTACTTTTCCAGGTGTGCTGCATTTCACTGCTCTTAATCATTTATTACTAAGCTTATTAATATAAGAATAATATACTATGCTAAAGTATGATATGAAGTAGCTTCTGTAAGATTTTTATTATCGAGAATAAAATATGAAGTGACTTAAATCATTTATTTACAGATGCATTCACACTCAACGAGCTACAATCGCACCACAAACAGAATGCAACCCAAGGTTGGTTTCCATCTAAAGTTGTGTGTCACTCACTTGCCATAAAAGCTAATATATTAAGTTTAAATTCAGTATAATAATCCTTTCAATTTCTGACATAATTCATAAGCATAAAATGCATTTTGCTATGTACCAATTTACATAAATTCACAATATTAATATAATTTATTGCCATTAATTTAATACCTGTCAGAGTATATTTAAAAAAATATGAAATAATAAATAAATAACATAGATGTTGAGCATATTATTTATATTGATGAGCTCTAGTAATGCCACATCAAAATTTTGACTAACATTTTCCTATTCTCATAATATGACTTATTTTTCTAGACCATGGAGTTGAAGATCCAGTCCGATAAAGAAAACCAAAAGCTGTTCAAATCTATGATTATCAGAAACGCAGATGTCTGGCAGCGCATTGCTGAAGATGTCGAAGATATGACAGCAATGCAATGTGAAAGTAAATTCAAACATCTAAAACAATTTATACAAAAAAAAGATAATATTGGCAATAAAAGCAATGGCGCCCATGCCATTAGTTTTGAGTATTTTGATGAGTTTGAGGATATCTTTCGACTTGACCCTAATATCAAACCAGTTTCTACTGCATCTAGTAGTAGATAAACTGTTGAATCCAATACAGTTATTACAGGAGAAAATAGTGGCACAATACTATCACCGGAAACAGTTGGAATACCCCCTGCTCCAACAACTGTTGGACAGGTTGAGGTAGGGTCTACTAGACCACAACGAAGAAAAAGGACACGTCTAGAAATACAGTTGGAAAAATTTGATGTTACTATGGAGTGTCGACAAGAAGCATGTGACAGACACCTTGAAAGATTCATGCTACATCAAGAAGCACAAGGAAGAATTTTTAGTAATTTGGTGCAGAAGTTAATTGATAAATTATAGAAATTTTGATTCAATTTGATTTGCTTAAAGATAATGTCTATAGCTGTAAACTGTCATGAAACTTATGATTATGCAGTTTTTTAGGGATGTTTTGTAGTGACAACTAACAAGAGTAGACTGTAGGACGATAATTGTAAGTTCCTATATTATTAAAAATGGTTTATTATATAACTCTAGCTGCACCCGCGGTTTCACCTACATGGTGATGATAGTGAAAAAAGTATGCCTAAGCTTCACATATGAATAACTCTTAGAATGCACATATATGCTTAAAACTTGAGTGAGATTAAGTTTTATAAAATCAGAGTTTAAAGGGTAAAATAATTTGAGTCTGAAAACTATTGCGAGTTTCTTCCATAATTGTAATGTAACAAACAAGGTAAAATAATTTAACTTTACCTCTAGAACTTTGTATGGTACTATGTGCCACTTTTTGTATTGTTGTTGTATATACAATTAGAGTTTTACAGAATAGAGAAAATCGTAAGACTACATATTCTTTGATGGCATATTGATCACTGTGATGTTATTATAAATATTATATTATATATTTCTATAGAAATATTTTTTTCTAGTAGCTACAGTATTATAATTAGTTATCATTATTTTATTATAATAATGGCAAAAAATATTTAAAGATTACATAGTTTATATTACTCTATATCTATCTACTATATACAAGTAATAGTCCACACATAGTTTTAATATTACTCTCAATAACATTTTCATCAATGTGTTATGTGATATTTAATTTTAAAAATGTTATTCTTTGGAAATATGTTGATTACTGTGACACTTTAGGTTAAATTAATTAGAAGTAGTCACAAGGGAAAAACTCTTAGTGTTTATGCATAAAACTTGAATGGGTTCAGGTTTAATAGTCAGAGGGTCATAGTAACTGTATCTTAGTTTAAGTTTAGCAAAGAAGAACTAGTCGTTCTTATGGAACTGTGTTTCTTTTAATATCCCAAAAGCTGTAACAGAGCTCAATAAATAAAAACCAAATCAGCAAACGATTAAAATGAACGATTTTAATTTGAAACATGATACAGTGATGTAAGACAATATTGAGAAGACAAAAATGCATTGCATGTTCCACTTCTAACATGTCATCATATTTCGTGTAAGTGTGTGTGACATGTGTACATCTCAGATAAAACTAGTACTATTTAATTGGGATGTACACATTGAAATATAACTGCCGCCTAGGTCGCTAGATCTTCCGAAATAAATATAGCGACTATGTCCATTTAATTTTGAACTTGCCTTCATCAATCATTCTATTTAGATTACAGTTAATCATAATTTTATTGACTTTCTTTCTGATTAAATGAGCCTTGATGCCAACTAGTTAGACAGTAAAAATTAAATGTAACTAACCTGTCCATTTTAAAATTATTGTGATATTAAATCTTTAATGAATATAAAGTAAGGAGGGCATTAAGTAGTCAATCCCACCAAGCTTGGGATAAGATCGAGAAGAGACAAGTTTAAAGCTTTAATTAGTACCTATATAGTAAGGAGGGCATTAAGTAGTTAATCCCACCAAGCATGGGATACGATCAAGAAGAGACAAGTTTAAAGTTTATTTTTATTGTGATTATGACTAAGCCCAGATGGTACTTTGTATCATGTTTTTTCCAAAAACTCACTATGTAAGAAATTTAACATTATATATAATTGGCATTAACACACTAGTTGTGGATGGAACCATGTCCCCAAAAACAATTTTCAAAAAGGACCACCTAGTGAATTTTGTAATGATAGGAATTAACCATTGCAATAGTAAAATTAAACAAACAATATTTGATTATACATATCTATAATAAGTAATTCCTTATATTAACAACAATTTTAACTAACTGTAATTGCTTATATATAGGTTACCTTTAATCTTTTATTATACATTGACAAAAATCACACTGGTCTTTTAATTAAAACAAAACTCAATGACTATTTTGTCTCGAAACATTAAATGTGATATTCACACAATGAACAATAAGAGTCTTGTCAGTGACATTAAACATATTTAATGTAGCATACAATTTGAAACAATATTTTGCATTGAATATGTCCTCTATTCGAAAGTATCACCCGGTGAGACATTAATGTTGAAAATGTGAAACTAAATTGTTCAATAGTTTGCATGGTTATGGGATACTTCTAAGTTTTGTAAGCCTATGAGCATTAGGTAATACTCAGGTCTAAATTGTGATGACGTCTATAATCATACCTATACTATTAAAGATCAAGGAAGATAGAGTGGTCAATAGCCCTATAATTTTATTGACATACATTGAGAAAACACATTGAAGTGTGTGTGCTCAACAAATAAGCTAATATTTATTCTGTCGAGCATAGCCTTATCTACTAGTTACAGTAAACAGGCACAATTACACCTTATATACACAGCAAAAACCTACAAATTTAAAATTAGCATACATATTTACATTAATTACACACTAAACTCCAATCGGCCACCAACCAGGTGGACAGACGACCTGACTAAGATCACAGGCAAAGGCTGGATAAGGGCCGCTTCCAACCGGTCCTTGTGGAAATCAATGGGATGGCATATGTCCAGCAGTGGACGTGTCCTATGGCTGAGATGATAATGATGATGAAACTCCAATCAACCAATTTCCCATTTTTCCTCTAATTCAGGCTTTGAGCCAATCTGTCTCAGGTCAAAAAACCATCAGTATCAGCATCGTGAGACACACTAAGATGATTGGTTGGATTTAGTGTTGATCTACCTTCTTGGGAGAACATGAAATTTTCTCCTTCAATGATGGCTTGGCGGCTGAAGTCAAGGTCATCATGGTCCAAACAAAGGTTGTGTAGGACACATGCTGCTAGAATTGCAACAGGTATCAATTCCGTATTATTCATGTCGAGATATTTTAATCTTCGATACCTACCATAAAGAAGGGCAAAGGCACGTTCAACAACTTGTCTTGTTTTGGCATGTTTGCTATTAAAATTGGTTTCTTGAGCACCTAATGTCCTCCTTCTAATAAATGGTGGTATACACCAAGGTAGTACTGGATATGCTTTGTCACCAATAATGTACTCACCACTATTAACATAGTGGGTTCGGTTTGAACAGATTTTCATATATATATATCACTATTGTTAAAAACTCTTCTATCACTCACAGAACCTGGATATCCGGTAAATATGTCCGTAAACCTGAGGTTTGGCAATGCAAAAGCCTGCAATTGTATTGCATAAAAACATTTTCTGCACGTGTAAACATAGGGTTGTTCTTTTGGTGCTTTTATTTCAATAAATGTGCCATCTATAGCTCCAACTACACCCATCAAACCTCCAAATTTGGAAAAATCTTGTTTGATCTGAATTTTTGAAATATTTGAAGGCCACTTAATAATTTCTGAAGATAGTTTTTTCAGACCCTCAATCACTTTATTAAAGCATTTGTGAACACTTGATTTAGGTAGATTAAAGCGGTCACTAACAGATCTAAAACATAAACAAATAATTTAAATAATGGCATGCATGATTAATTAAAATTAAGTTCAATAGGTAGTATCATGTAATATTTAATCCATTGGTTTTAACCTGAATGAATCCGGAGTGGCAAGTAACTAAAGAACAACAAGCCACTGTTTTCTCACTGATATCACAGCTCTATTATTGGCAGCTATAATATAGGAGAGCTCAGGGGCTAATCTGATCTCCAATGATTCAAAAGCCGCATAACTGAGCCTGAAGTGCGATTGGAATTCCATCTTATTTTGGTTGATTCAATTTTCAACTCTAGATGCTGGCTAATTTAAAGCGGTTGTGAGGTATAGCATTGCAGTATTTTCTTCTTCATCGTCACTATCAAGAATATCCTCTAAGATGGCTGAATTGTTCGTTGTAACAGATCGTACTTGCATACAAACAAGACTAAGAACTTGACGGCCAATCTGTTGAATATCCATTCTTTACTATGAATTTATCAAACAAACTGGGAAATTAACTCACTACTTTTGTTCAACTTCATGTACAACGCGACTAACACGAAATTTAAACTCGTTACTATACAATAGTCAAGAGAAGAATACAATAGAACATTTAAGCGTACAAAATTGTTGAAACAGAGAACTAAGTAAATTGTAACTCGATTTTATAGTTTTAAATTATGAAAAACCTGTATCCTAGGCCTGTATCATTTCCATCAGTAGGCCTCTCGTGCCTAGAGAATGTAATACATTACTTATCTATGATGTAATACTACCGTGACTCTCGTGTAGACTACGCTTTTGCTGATCAGCTGATATGACGATGTGTCGTATTCTGTCGCGCATGCGCAATGCGCAAAAAATTCGCTTGGAAATTCCACAACCGTTTTTTTCTTGTTTATTAGTTAATCATTGTATATTTTTGAGAATTTGCACAAGGGCAAATTAAAGTAGCTCAGGGGCAATTTTTTTACGCTTGGTGGAGTAAAAAATAATCATTTTTCAAAGAGATATGGCTATTTGAAATTCAGGAAAATGGGAAATTCTATTTCGATTTTTCTTGGGAAAACGAAAGAGGGGCAAATTAAATAATGAACGTAGGTCGAAAGGGCAAATTAAGATCTTTATAATGAGATTTTTTTTATTTCGAAATTCTATACTTTGCAGGCTGGAACAGACCCGGTGATTTATACAGCAGTCAGAACGTGGGGTTAGAAAACATTGCTTAAGCGCTTTATGGTACACATTCCAAGTTAAGTAAACTTTTTGTAATTATCGTGCTTTGCGGGAGTGCGGTGATCGTGTAATCAGATAGAATACATACTAGTACTACTGGTGTGTCATCTCGTCTGCCGAATGGGCGAAAGTGTGGCCCCATCCCAGATAATGAATCCTATAGTTTTTGTACCTATTTCGTTTTCTTTTTGTATTTTTAAACCTTCTTATATTAGGTTGAAAACGTATTTGGACGATGATCATAAATCCGATTAACAAATAAAGCGTGGCAGGCGTAGATTACGTAGACTGATTCATATTAATTATGTGAACGGTGACGAAACATTTTAAGTGCACGATAACACGCCCTCTTATATTCTGTATACTCAAATGACTCTTTGACTCAAGGACTTCTGCCAATCCGAGTGAATATTAGGTAACAGTTTCTCGCCTTTTCATTGAATAATTTTGAAATCAATACAAGTTTTAAGTCCTAGTTACCCAATTGAATTCAACATAAAGTAAAACGCGTGTTTAATAAAATAGAGCAGGTAAAAGAGTTATTATGTTATAAATTAATATGGACCAAGATAAATAATCATGATTCAATCATAATGAATAGGCTACTTTAACGTTAAGTAGGCGGCAATTTTTAAATGTATTGCGCGATACGTCCTCTAGAGGCCGTTGCTTTCGGGTGCGTTTCTTTTCGCTGTCACAGTGCATACGTTCGTACGTAAGCAATTGGCTGTTCCGAGCTGTGCACAAAAAAGGGGTAAGGGGAGTCTTAAGCTTTGTGACGTCACATCTCAAATTATGTCGCATTTAGCACCCGATCAGCGCCGATATAAAATCAAAAGCGAACATTCTTAATAATTAATAATTCTCAGAAAACAAGGAGAATCTTCAATTAAACAAATTTACTCCTTCGTCAAAAGTAGATCCGAAAGCAATTTAATATCATAAATGATGTTAAATTTCTTCTTTTAATTCAGAATAGACAGGCGTTTGACCGCTATCTTACCTGATGTTAAGTGATGATGCGGTCTACGATGATTCACGCCCGCCTAAAAGGTACCTGTTCACTCGTGACTTGAAGATGCCCAGATTGTATCCATGTGGAAACACAGACTTAGGCAATGAATTCCACTCGTTAGCTGTACGCACTATGAATGTGGAAGCAAAACGCGTCGTGCGACAGGGTGGAACGTCTACCATGTATGGATGTCGCATTGCAGTCCGTCTGGTCGTTCAATCAATCAATCAAATATATATTTGCATAAAACATGTGTTTGCATACTTAAATTATTTAAGCATGCAGGATCTTATGAATAAAGTTGAAAAAACATGTTTTGCCTGTCAAGGCATACAAATATAATATTTACAAGAATTATAATAAATGTACTTCTACTCGTATACTAGTTACTAAAATTGACGAATTTTTCATGTCACTACTTAATGTCAAATAATAGCGTAATTTAAATATATCTAAAATGGTTAAATGTTAATAAATTTCAAAATTGTTCAAATAAATTTATCCGTCAGAAATTCACTTAGATGGTAATAGCACTTGTCGGTTAATAATGAATGCATCCTTTTTTTAAAATAAATTGGCATTTAAGTTTTTTATTGATGTCGGTACCCTTCTGTTATATATAACTGGTGCCATGCAGTAGACGCTTTTATTCATAAGTGCTGTATTAGAGGTATGCATGCAAAATCTTGTGTTTTCTCTTCTGTTACGTATAACTCTATCAGCTAAACGTTGAATCAGTTCTGGATTCTCTTTAACAAGTGTTACAATTGCAAGAATATAGAGCGTAGGTAATGTTAATATTTTATATGTTATAAAAAAGTAACTACAGAGCACAAAAACCGATAAACTAGAGACTCTACGTCGGTGCTGCAGGCTTTAAAGTCTTGTCTCGACTAAAGAATCCTTGTTAATGAGCCTTTTAGCTAGCCTTTCTATGAACTCAAGAGCCTCAAGCTGATATTTAGCCGAGAAGTCCCACAAGTGAGAACAGTACTCCATACAGGATCGGACTTGTGCTTGGTATACTCTACGCTACCTCTACTATCCCATGGGTCAACAACTATACTTTTTCCGGGATAAAAGTACCCTATGTGTTCATCCAGAGTTAAAACTATCTCCATACCAAATATCATCGAAATTTGTGTAGCCATTTGAGCGTGTAAAAGTAACAGACATACACACATACATACAAACTTTCGCATTTATAATATTAGTCATTCATCGCAGCCATGAGACGTCCACTGCTGAACATTATGCCTCCCCATATAGGGGGGAATTACAAACGAACGCCAAGCTTGGCAGCCGGGTTGGCAAGCGGAGTATGGTTTGTCCTCAGAAGGCGCTGCTGCCTACCTCCTGGTACGCGATCACTTAGCTGACTCTTACGGCACCCACGGGAAGAGATGGGGGAGTACTATTCTAGGCCGGTACCACCACGGCATAATATTTGAGGATGAATTTGATGGAAATTCGCGCGCAATCACACACAAAAAGCCGTTCCGATTTGCTTACGAGCGTCAGCACTGTCAGTACTAAATTCATCTCGGAACAGCTAAATCCTTACGTGCGAACGTATGCACTGTGAGCCCAAAATGAAACGCACCCTAGATGACGTCATATAAATTTTGTGTGCAACTGTCTGTGCATTTCGGAATGACTAAGCACGCCATCTATACCCAAAGCTCTTAAAGCGCAAAATGAAACGCACCCTTCATCGGTTTCTTGGCGTGATGTTGTCAGGTTGTCATCTTTGCGTGTCAAGCCGAACCAATCTGCGAATTCTGCGATCAGTTCGCGCGAGCTTCGCATCGTAAAAGGAAGTCTCAAAACAAGAAGGTAGGGTTCCGCGCTAGTCATAATTTATTTATATTCTAATTAGTGTAGACGAGTTCGCGTCGCAGTTCAGTGATTGTGGATAATAGAAAAAGTGTTGGTGCGTTGTGAGCGGGTGGAGAGGCCCGAAGTGTACGCGCAGATCAATACTGAGAAGTGTTATGGCGCATCGGATATGAGCCAAGGGGGCTCGAGAAGGCCCTATTCGCGCGGGGGCCCACGCTGGCACCCGCGCTATAAGGAGTACTGGGACTACGAGCAGAACTATAGGTAAGCACAATCCACGTTTTTCAACACTGCACGAAGCAGCCATGAGATATCATCCTTATGCATAATTTATGAGGTGACCGTGTCATTCTCTAAGAAATCGGGACTGTGTGTCGACGTGGTATTTTTATTACCTGTTTAAACATTTGCATATCTGAGCATTTGTTGTTTTTCGATTATTCACATCTAGATAATTTTATGATATTGCCAACCTAACAATACTAAATTTATGTAACTATAATGACAATAAATTATGACTATCTTTTAACACACACCCTGAACTAAGTGCTAAGTTTGCATAGAATAGATCTTACATAGATTGTAAGATAGCATTCCATGATCAGCCAAGTTCTGCTAGTTCCAGCATTTGGCTCAACTTTAGATTACAAAACATAGAGTTGGCGTTTTGTTTGTTGTTTCTGAGTAGGTCTTAATAAGGTAAGCCTGCACGTAAAATATTAACTAGCGGAAAAAAATAGTTTTCCAAAAATAATTTACTAATATTGGTAAATAATTTCTCACTGTCAATTCAACTTCTCTTTCACAAACTGTCTCGGAACGTTCCGTATCACATAGTCTGACAGATGACAGTGTGGCGCTCGCTTTGAAATCTCTCACTTAATGGCGTCTCACATCCATGTATTTAGCCAGTGTCGAGTTTCTTAGACTTTAATGAAGCTAACTCAGGCAAAATAACAAAGTCATGTTTTTCAACTTTTTAACACTTGCCTACAATCGTGCATGTTAAAGCTCAAACAGGAAGCATGTTGGTGGTCTTCCCCAGTTCTACAATATGTAAAAAATGGTAACATGTCTCTACAAATCAAGCAAATGATACTAGAGATAAGCAAACTCTACAGGACATAGCAAGAAACTATATACAACCTACGTGCGAAACTAGAGTCTCTCACCGGGACCTCTGCTGTGAATTACTCTCTGGAAATTCACCAAAAATATTAATCGACTGTAAACAATGAAGCCGCCTCTGATGGCCACCATCTCACCATGATGGGCTCCATCGTACATGAGTCATATGACATACTAGAACAAGCTTTTCAACTGGCCCTACCGTCTAAACGTATTACAGTCAAGGTCGGAAAACTATTCAACAACTTAAGAACAAAAAAGCTCCAAGATTCGACCTAATAACCATAAATACTGAAAAATCTTCCAAGAAGAGCTAGTGTTTCTCTTATTGCTATTTTAGTAGTTATTAGTATCATAATAAGAGTTCATAAAACACTAGTGTAAGTTAAAAAAAACCATCCATTGGGGAGTTTTTTATAGCATCACATGAGTGTTTTAAGAACATATTATGTGCAGTTTTATACACTACTTTATCTAATCTCATAAAATATATAATGAAATTTATGTAAAATCACAGCAGATGTTTGCATGTATTTGCAAACGTTGAGTGCCAAAATCCATTTACTGATGATGCATGTGTGTTGCGAGTCTTCCACAGATTATGTGTAGAAAAACTGCATTGCAACCTCCTTGGTCCAGCTGAAGCTGTATATTAATGGTAAGAAACTTAACATTTCGTTACAGTTTGATCAAGACACAGAAACAGAACTCGAATGACAGTCTTTGTAGACTGTTCAAGTTTGTTTGATTCTTTAATTGTTACATTTCAGTATGAGATTAGATAAAATGGCATTCTCAGAGAGCAATACTTTCCCCGACTGTGGAAAGTGTCGTCAATAATAATGACACACCAACCAGGAAAACCCCCTCATGTGGTTTCTTCTTCAAAAGTTTTGAAAATAAAAATCTTACTCCATAGACTAACTCCTATTCTCGCAGAAAACAAAGTTATCCCTGACCACCGATTTGGTTTCAGGCAATGGCAATCGTGTATATGAACACAAGACAGGCCCTTGAACTACGAAAGAAGTACTGTTTTTTTTTAAATTTTATTTCAAGTCTACAAAACTGGAAATACATTATAGCATACATAACTTAAAGCATGAAAATATCTGTTCTTCAGCTTTCCTTGACATATAACAAGCATTTGATAAAGTTGACACAAGGGTGTATAAAATTAAAACATACCTGCCACATGACTACCTTTTGTTACAGTCCTATTTATCTGAAAGACTATTTCAAGTAAGGGAAATGAAAGCAACATCACAATTGTTTGAAATCTATGCTGATGTTCCACAAGGATCAGTCCTGTGCTGTACACTATATATTACAGCAGACCTTTCTCAGGTAGAGAATGTTACTACAGCCAGATTCGCTGATGATACTGCCATTCTCGCTAATGGTATCAGCCCTAAAGATGCCTCTGCAGTATTACAAAAAGGCCTAGAAAAAACACAGCCTGGCTGGGAAAATGGAGAATAAAAGCGAGTGTGTCCAAATCAGTCCAAGTTACTCTACTAAAGGGAAATTGCCCACCTGTTACACTCAAACCTCAGAATTCATCTGACCATCCTTTGGTTTGGTTTGGTGGTAATATTATTATATAATATTATATGGTATAATGATTATATAAAGGAGGGGAACTAAAAATAAGATAAAGAGGGTACTCTTGGCTATTGGGACGCAACAGCAAACTGTCAACTGACAATAAACTACTTATAACCACAAAACCATTCTCAAGTCAACATTTTGGTTGTATGGAATACAGCTGTGGGGAACCGCATCTACTTGGTACTTGGTGGGCGGGCTTTTGCCGCAACCAGGCCGATAGTGCGCGGCCCATTTTGCGTGAAGTCGGGTGGAGTCTGTCAGTCCAGCCACCCGATGTCGCCCAGGAATCCCAGCACCGCATCTAAATCTAACACCTCTATTCTTCAAAGAATGCCAAACACTACACTGAGAACCATAAGCAAAGTCTTATCGTACACCACTAACAGATAAATCCACAACAATTTGGAGAAGAGCACAGTCAACAAGAAATCGGTAACGTTTCTAAAAGCTACTGGCATCGCCTTCTTAAACATCCGCACAACCTAGCTACACAGCTAACAACGAGAGCCAGCGAGCATTCTAGGTCTAGCTTGATAACATCTTCGACCACATTGTCACTGACCATCAAGTGAGATAGTGGTCAAACACTAAAATCTATGACAGTCTTCACTAGTGACTGAATTAGGACTCCTAAAATAAATGCTGTTGAAAGCCTGCTTGGAGTCTATGAACGAGTAGTGTAGATTGATGTCATATTCATATGCCCTCCAGGGTCACTCTCATCAGTGACCGTAGATTTGGTCTGTTGTGGAGCGGTTCGGTCTGAAACCACACTGGTATTCGCCTAAAATGATTTTAGTTTACTGCACCAACCTCCAGTACAAAAGCCCTGAGACAGGCAGGCAGCAGGTAGAACAGTGATGTGTCTATAGTTTGTGCAGATAGATTTGTCTCCTTTCTTAAGTATTGTTGATTGGTTGATCCCAATAGCAGTAATTTAACATTAAATAGGAATCTATCTACAACAAGTTGCCTACGAATGTTGAGGGGGGTTCACCACACTCAACTTGCATGGCATCAATGGGAGAAAATTCCATAGCTCCCAGAATAATATGCTGACATTTAGATCATATTTTAAAATTTTGTTCTACCCAGATTTATTGCAGAGGCAGAGAAATTATCCATAATCAAAATGGCTTTGGATAATGCCATTGTGTAGAAACTTTTGAGAGTAAGGGCGAGTACCCCACCAAGCTCCTTAAAGAGATCACAGAATATTAGTGTTCTTTCTCTGCCTTATGTGAAGTATGATCAAAATGGGGGGTACCTGACATTTTAGAATCAAGCTTGATGCCTACAAATGTTGCACTGAATCTCACTCTAGAAGAACATGCTCTACAGTTTCGTTTCCGTACAATCTCTGCACAGAGGACTATCCGCAGCACCCATCTTGTGTAAATGATAGTCTACGTCGCAGTGGCCTGCAATGCGACCTACCAACAGGCATAGGTCTCGTCTAAATAATTTTAAAAGGTTCTTTGTAATACTTCTGTTCCGGGATGGAAACATGAGTTTGGATTTCGACAACTTGTTTCTTTGTCTTATAATTTGTAATGCTTTTTCTCTGTGTATAAGCGAAGCAGGTTTCTAAACTTCCATCGCAGTTGGCTTCTAAAGTGCTGAGACATCCTCACTGGCTGGTAGCCGTTTGTCGCCTTTTTTGCAAGAGTTACAATTTTTGGTTGGGCTATATTTTTGACTAGCTGCGCGCCGCGGTTGTACGCGCGTGGTGATGAAAAACGGTGATGATAATGAAAATAAGCCTATGTGTTATTCCAGGGTATAAGCTATCTCGATACCAAATTTCATCGAAATCTGTGTAGCCGTTTGAGCGTGACGAGGTAACAAACGTACATACATACACACAAACTTTCGCATTAGTAGGATAAAACTTACCATTTTTGAGAAAAATCAAAAAATCAAGAAAGTGTATCTTGAATTAGAATACATTTTTTGCTTGGTAACGCAGGGGACCTATGGAAGGGGACTCCAGTGTATTTTATGTTTGGAATTTCTGTTATTTATACTATTTTTATGTCTATTTTGACCGAGCTATTTTCAATTATTCAGTAATTTGGTTATTATATAAAGGATAAAATACACATACCTGCTGCAATATATTTAACAATTTGCCTTGTAATTGTACAATTTTGGATGTTTTTTTTTACAATGTACCAATAGTCGATATATTACAGTACACGGTTCAATGAACATTTTATGTATCTCGGTATGGGTGGGTGTCGGCGTGTCACAAGGAGGAATGAAATACAGTAGAACCTCGATAAGTTAAAGTCCAAGAGAAACACAAAATATTTTAAGATATATAGAGGTTTTAAGTTATCAAGGGTCTATGTTAGGGATAGGTTAATATAGAGGTAGGATTATACATATGTATGTACCCTTGTTCATATTTATACTCGAATGCGTCAGAAGGATTGGTTCAATAAAATACAGAAATTTAAATAATCATATTTATTTATTCACATTGAACACGTTACATACAAATAAAACAATAATTAAAGGTTTAGTCTACTTAAGTCTGTGCTTTTCTTTTTTTTTAAGGCTAACCACCGTAAAGCTTTAAATAATTTCTCAGAAGCAAGCAATGGGTGACATACGTATTGTTTACGTTAATAATGTAACTAGTGACCACGTGCAAGCAATAAATACCGAAACCTTTTATTTTGCACTCTTTCAAAACGCCTCATTGACAAAAAATTGTATGTTATAGAGGTTGTGGAAACATTTCATTAAGTTACTGAGGGCCAATACAGAGATTACTTATTTAAGTTATAGAGGTTGCGTATTTTAAGTCATAGAGGCCTCTGATGGGAAGGGAACATATTTTTTAAAATTATAGAGGTTTTTAAGTTATCGAGGTTCTACTGTATTAACGAAATCAGTGCTGAATATGAGCACGGACCAATATATATATACTACAAGACAAGAAGACTGACAATCGCCTAAAGAAAATAGGCGATTGTCAGTGTTCTTGTAGTGTATCGGTCCGTGGTATGGGCGGAGATGATACCTATATCCATTGTATACTATGTCCATGCTCCAAGTGTGGATGGGGCGCGTGAAGTGTGTCGCGGCGCATTCCCACACAGGGTATAGTAGGGTAACAGCGAGACGGACTCACATCGGTAGTGATTCGCTCGTTTAACTAAACTAATATGTTGGAAAATATGCTCTTATACGGTTACGATAAAGTCCAAATTGGTATGACACTTATGAATAACAATACTAAAATTGGATCTTTTTATTGAAATTGCGGGTATTTTTAGGTAAAATAAGTGGACACTCGTGCGGTGCCGCGAGTAGCCAACAAATGAATAAAACACGTTTAATATTAGAGAGAGCGTCGTGTGGAGTTATACGAATTTGAATTTTAGCGTAAATAGAATACGAGCTATTTCATTTAAAAGAATTTTAGTGATTTCTGCCAGTTTCGGTGATTAACAAAATTAGGGTTGTTATAATAGTGTGTACACAAGTATGGGTATAGATCAGTCGTATAGAATCTCTCATAACATAAAAACCTGCAGCACCATCGCACCGTCGCACCCCGCTCATCCCTTGACCTGTTACCAATCGGCCATGGTTTGAAACGAGCAAGGGTGCAACTCTAGCCGGCGCCGGCGCGAGTAACGATCGGTCGTGTTGTGTCCACACATCCGCATGCGCCGGTATGCGAGTGTATTTCGGTGTAGGACGGCAGGGCGATGACCGCGAAGGTCGCTACCTGCCGCCGCCCCCGCCCGCGCCGCCCCGCCCGCGCCGCAGACCGCTCCGAGAATACAACGCCGACGTTTCCCGCCACACCTGCCCGAGTGGTCCCTGATGGCTCGTTAACGTCGCGAGCATACACACGATGATGAGACGACACGACGAGTCCCTGGCGCGCGCGACCGAGACGGGCTGATGCTGCGGCTTGGTGGGTACTGTCAAACATATCTGAAACGGCCATGTATCGGATTGCCCCCCCGGCAGTGAACCCGTCTAGTTTGAGCTCGACGGAGCTGGAGCCGCGTTAGCTAAATCTGTTCGTCTGTCGAACACGTGACCGGCGCCAGTTTTTAATTTTATTGGGATCAGTTTATACATTATACTACAACAGTTTATAGATGTAACGTTTGAGCACTGATCTCACTCGGTGGTCAGTGATGCTGTGGCCGAAGGTGGAATCACGGTAAACCTAGAACATGCGCGGTCACAGCGTCTCAAACTTGGCGGTGGTAGCGAAAGTACCGTACCAGCATGCGCCGTCACGTCGACAGCTGTTTCCGTTCGTGTGAGAGGAGACATTTGTGCACCGACCCCACGCGAGCGAGATAACAATAGGAAAGTCTTCATCGTTACTCATTGGGTTGATCGATGTACGTGTGAGATACCGTCGTGCTCGCGCCCCCCACCCCCCGGCTCAGGCACATGCACTCAGCAGCCGTGTGCGGGACTCCGCCTAGATCCTGTCCGCGGGCGCGCGCTGCACCCAGGAGGCTCGATTACTGTCATAATACATGAAACAAAAACGACGACCGCGTGACGTCAGGGGTCGCGGGGCACTCTCGTGTCCCCGCCGTGGAAACCACTTCTTCTTCGTCCCGTCCTTGTCCCACACCAGGTGGGGTCGGCATTTTGTCTTCCACTGCATTTTATCACTGGTCATCACAATGCTCACGCATTTCATAAACATAGGTAATCCCAGTATAATTAATTATAAATATTATAATTTTGTATTATAGAAGCACTACCTGTTGTAAAAGGTTCCCGTTCTGTAAACCTCAAATAAATGGTGTGTGTGCGTGTGTGTGTGTGTACAGCACACCTGACCCGTCTGTAGTTGTCCACGTGTGTATCGGCCGGCGCCGGTGGAACGTGGAGCATGGACATTGAGCAGAGCTAATGTGGCGGAGTGGTCGCGAGCGCGGCGCACGTACCTATATAATAGGTCCGCTGTTCGCGCTTGTACAACACCGACCGTCTGCTACGAACAAGTGGCCTCTCTCTCTCTCTCTCTCTCTGTCTCTCCCTCCCTCTCTGCTCTATGAGACGAGGGCTCGTATCCCAGCATGTAATCTCTCACAAACCGCCCAGTTTCCGAGAGTAGTTTATTTTGTGATTTTATTCGAATGACCATATTTCGACTCTACCGGGCTGTGAGTGGGTGGCGCGTACAAAATTAATATTTATTGTTCTTTATTTATCAACGTATAGTGTTGGAAGGTGGTATCTACGTAGTACCTGTTTGAGTTGGCGGGCGTATCGCACCGACCGCCCGCCCTGACAAAACTAAACAGTACACATTATTTATCAACGTATAGTGTTGGAAGGTGGTATCTACGTAGTACCTGTTTGAGTTGGCGGGCGTATCGCACCGACCGCCCGCCCTGACAAAACTAAACAGTACACATTATTTATCAACGTATAGTGTTGGAAGGTGGTATCTACGTAGTACCTGTTTGAGTTGGCGGGCGTATCGCACCGACCGCCCGCCCTGACAAAACTAAACAGTACACATTATTTATCAACGTATAGTGTTGGAAGGTGGTATCTACGTAGTACCTGTTTGAGTTGGCGGGCGTATCGCACCGACCGCCCGCCCTGACAAAACTAAACAGTACACATTATTTATCAACGTATAGTCTTGGAAGGTGGTATCTACGTAGTACCTGTTTGAGTTGGCGGGCGTATCGCACCGACCGCCCGCCCTGACAAAACTAAACAGTACACATTATTTATCAACGTATAGTGTTGGAAGGTGGTATCTACGTAGTACCTGTTTGAGTTGGCGGGCGTATCGCACCGACCGCCCGCCCTGACAAAACTAAACAGTACACATTATTTATCAACGTATAGTCTTGGAAGGTGGTATCTACGTAGTACCTGTTTGAGTTGGCGGGCGTATCGCACCGACCGCCCGCCCTGACAAAACTAAACAGTACACATTATTTATCAACGTATAGTCTTGGAAGGTGGTATCTACGTAGTACCTGTTTGAGTTGGCGGGCGTATCGCACCGACCGCCCGCCCTGACAAAACTAAACAGTACACATTATTTATCAACGTATAGTGTTGGAAGGTGGTATCTACGTAGTACCTGTTTGAGTTGGCGGGCGTATCGCACCGACCGCCCGCCCTGACAAAACTAAACAGTACACATTATTTATCAACGTATAGTCTTGGAAGGTGGTATCTACGTAGTACCTGTTTGAGTTGGCGGGCGTATCGCACCGACCGCCCGCCCTGACAAAACTAAACAGTACACATTATTTATCAACGTATAGTGTTGGAAGGTGGTATCTACGTAGTACCTGTTTGAGTTGGCGGGCGTATCGCACCGACCGCCCGCCCTGACAAAACTAAACAGTACACATTATTTATCAACGTATAGTGTTGGAAGGTGGTATCTACGTAGTACCTGTTTGAGTTGGCGGGCGTATCGCACCGACCGCCCGCCCTGACAAAACTAAACAGTACACATTATTTCTTAACGCAGGCGAAGCCGCGAGTGATGGCTAGTGAATAATACTATAGTTTATGAAACTGTATCATAATAAGGGTTCTTAAAACACTTTTTCCACGATTTTTTATTACACGAGTGTTTGAAGACCAAATTATGTGCAGTTTCATACACTACTTTATATAATCTCATAAAATAAATATATGTAAAATCACAACATATGTTTGCATTTATTTGTAAACGTTTAGCGCCAAAATCCATTTGCTGGTGGCGCATGCGTGTTGCGCCGCGTCCACAGACTATGTGTAGAAAACCTCCTTGGTCCAGCTGAAGCTGTATCTTAATAGAGTAGAAGTTAACATTTCGATACAGTTGTCGATAAAAGAGCTGTATCGAAATGTTAAATGTCTTTCGATATATATTGTCTGTAAAGACTGTCGTTCAAGTTCTGTTTTTGATTGTTTAATGTTTATATATAAGTATTCACAACATATGTTTGCATTTATTTGTAAACGTTTAGCGCCAAAATCCATTTGCTGGTGGCGCATGCGTGTTGCGCCGCGTCCACAGACTATGTGTAGAAAACCTCCTTGGTCCAGCTGAAGCTGTATCTTAATAGAGTAGAAGTTAACATTTCGATACAGTTGTCGATAAAAGAGCTGTATCGAAATGTTAAATGTCTTTCGATATATATTGTCTGTAAAGACTGTCGTTCAAGTTCTGTTTTTGATTGTTTAATGTTTATATATAAGTATTCACAACATATGTTTGCATTTATTTGTAAACGTTTAGCGCCAAAATCCATTTGCTGGTGGCGCATGCGTGTTGCGCCGCGTCCACAGACTATGTGTAGAAAACCTCCTTGGTCCAGCTGAAGCTGTATCTTAATAGAGTAGAAGTTAACATTTCGATACAGTTGTCGATAAAAGAGCTGTATCGAAATGTTAAATGTCTTTCGATACATATTGTCTGTAAAGACTGTCGTTCAAGTTCTGTTTTTGATTGTTTAATGTTTATATATAAGTATGAGATTAGATAAAATATATTTATTGTAAGCAAATCTGTATTGATGACATCTCCACACGCGCGACGTTAACCGCGGACTCGGGTCATGCACCGCCGCAGGACCATCTCGGAAGATGGTTGTTCCCAACCATCGTCCCTCAGTCATCACAAAAAGACGCTTTCTAAACTCTGCCGCCGTCTCCACTGCTCCAACACAAAAGAAAGAGAGGCGAGACTAAAACATTTCGGCAAGAACAGGAGTTTTTGTAAGCAGGTAGGCGGTGAACCTTCGCCGACGTCATTGTAAAATATACCTTATTCACAGAAGCTAAAGATTATCATGGATAGTGAAGGGACGAATGGCTTTACAGATTTTTTTGCTCTACGAAATCTCCAGCGGGTGACCTTCGAAAGGCGCTGAAATGTAGCTTTTATTGCTATCTTGATGAAGTGTATTTTTGCGCGCGCGTTCGCGTGTTTGTTTGAGACAAAATGTTCTGTTGGGGTTTTAAAACGTCTCGTGAGATGAGCGCGCCCCGGTACCTGACTCGAAGGGGAACTAACACGCCGCGTGTAGTGTAGTGTAGTGTAGTGTAGAGTGACTCGGCAGGTAGTTCGCGAATGGCCGATATATTAATGTGAACAAACAAGTAAAACTCGCGAACGGCTCGGCTCGTTCGCGTTCCATGAACAATAGTGCCCCGCCCGCTCCCCCCGTCCCTCGCCTCGTTCTCATTGGAATACGGAATTATCGCGAATGGAACGCAACCACCGCGTGCGAGCCGCGCTATACTGATGTCAAACCGGGGTATGAGCGCAATTCTGTATAACATTCATGAATTTAGTCAATGTTTAGTTCGTTCGTGAGGCCCGGGCGAAGCTCGGTCGCCCAGTTTCCATTAGTAAGTGTACGCTCATGTGTACAGTGGCGTGGCGGCAGGACAATACGCCGTGCGAGTGCTAGTGGAAGGCTAGTCCTGTCCTGCACGAAGGTGTAAGACGTAGAGCGCGTCGGCGCGCGACCTTGTCGCAGTCTCGCCGCGCCGCGCCGCCCGCCGCGCCGCCCGCCGTTCCTTCCGCTTGTGACGCGGTAGGTCGTGTGAAGTCGGTACCTAGACTACCGAGGTACCTAACCGATAGGGAACCGTTTAATCATGCGTCGGTCACGTGTGACACCACAATTTGACGGCAATTGATAAATAAACACGAAAGGTTCCGTGCCATTATCATGTCTGTTGTATGGGAGCCCTCTTAAATATTTAATTTATTAGCTTTTTTAGTATTTGTTGTAACAGCGGCAACTTAAATACATCATCTGTGAAATGTCAACTGTCTAATGTCACGGTTCATGAGATACAGCCTGGTGACAGATAGACAGACAGACGGACAGCGGAGCCTTAGTGAGAGGGTCCCGTCTTACCCTTTGGGTACGGAACCCTAAAAAGGTCCATGTCGCCTCGTAGCGCGCTTGTAAGTCGGCGGAAGGGGGCATCATTAAATCTTTTGCAGACCTCAGATAATGGGAAGGCGTTCGTGTCACGGTTAACCTGAGCCGTGAGCGCGTCTCGTGCAGAGAGGAAGCGCAGGACCCCTCCCCCGCCCCGCCCCGCCCCGCCCCGCCGCGGCACACGGCACGCGTACACACGTGAATAATTGCGAGAAGAACCTTGTAGAACTGTACATTTACGATTTAAGTATATAATAAAGGTTAAAGATTCGCTGTCGTGTATACAACAAGGCCGAACATATAAAACTGAGAATTGAGCCGGCCGAAACCGACGATCCTGTGTGGCTTCGAACGTATACCGCTCGCACTATAACCATGATTCCATCGCGTGTTAAAGGGTTCGAATCCCGGCTGGGGCAAACATTTCTGTGATGTTTGTTCTCGGCTCTTGAATGTTGCGTGTATCCATGTGTTTGTCTATTTATTATATTAATCCATCTCTGTGTTAAATTTCATGTAGATCCGTTCAGCCGTTCTGGTGTGATTGAGTACCATCCATCCATCCATCCAAACTTTGACATTAATAATATTAGTGGGATTCTGGATGGGCAGGCGTATGAACAGTATCGAAGTGGGATGCGGTCCCTCCTGTGTTAGCCGTGATCGTCTAACGCCGCCATTAGGACTCTGTCTGAAGGAGCATCAGAGAGAAACAACATTCTATTATGGATCCACGGTTAGACTAATATCTCGCTCGATGGTCGGTGACGATGTTATCTTCGCCGGCAGGTGCAGCCGGTCGCGGCGCGGTGGTGGAATAGAACCATCGAATTTGCTGCGCCACTGACATTCTTTTATACAGTCCCGTAGTAGCATTATTGTACGACTATTCTCGCCCTTTTTTAACTGACTTCTATAAAGAGGGAGGAGGGGGGGGGGGGGGGGGGGTAGACGCTCGTACAGAACGGGATTTGACCACGTAACAATACCACGCTTTTGCGTTCCGTCCATTTGTCATATATATATATGTGGTTGGTTTGCGAGCTCGGCTGTGTGTGCCCGCGACACCGACCGCAGCTGTGCAAAAACCACCAGCGCGCAGCGGCGAGCGAACCGCGCGCGCGCACAATGGGCGGCCTTGTCACCCCCGCGCGCGCGCCCGCGCCCCCGCCTCCTCCCTCGCGAGGTCTCACACCGAGCTCGCCTCCTGTCCTACTCTAGTTACAGAACACCAAAACTATTGACAATTTGAGAAAGTGTGTTGGTGTGCGCTACTCTCGTCGTCGACACTTGACAACAACTTTGGAAGGAAAATTCCCTTTTCAGATTAGTATATATATACTATCCTAATATGTATTATGAAGAGGAAACATTTGTTTGTTCGTTTGCATTGACTAGGCTCCGAAACTACTGAACAGATTGTATACATTATTTCACTGTTGGGAAGCTACACTATCCCCGGGTGACATGGGCTATATTTTTTTTTATTTTTAAATTAGGGATCCTTATAATTTTTATCATTGAACTTTTTACCCGTGTGTCGCCGGGGCGGGCCGCTAGTCATATATAGATGTGACCATATGTATTGGAGTGTTTGTCTGTCGCTCGAGCTCAGCGGTTCTGGCACGAGTGACTTGTTGGCCAATCGTGCCAGAACAGACATCCATTCATCCAAACTCTCATATGTGCATAATGAAGGTGTAAGAATCGGCCCTCCGAGCCCCCGCCCGCGCGTCCGGCGCGGCCGCGGGCTGCGGGCGTCTCGCGCACCGCCATACTTCACCCCACCGTTGTGGCCCACACACGCGCTACACTACACAATTCTTTTCTCAGCTATGTGCGTCCATTGTTGGACGTATGCCTCCCCCATATAGGGGGGATTTGCCAATACTCGCCACGCTTGGCAGGCGGGTTGGCGAGCGCAGTATGATTTCCTATCCTCAGAAGGCGCTGCTGCCCACCTCCTGGTACGTGATCCCTTAGCCGACTCTTACGGCACCCACGGGATGAGATGGGGGAGTACTATTCTAGGCCGGTACCACCACGGCACTCTAGGCCGGTACCACCACGGCACAACACTACACAATTAATATAAGCCAAATATGTTATTTGTTTATTTGATAACCGTGCTAGGTAGGTACTTGTTTTATTCAATGTAGGTGTAAGGTCCATTGTCGGACAAGTGTGGTGTAGAGGAGGGGGCGGAGAACCTTGGACTAGTGACACAGTGCTGCGCTGGCGATACTCGCTCCGAACATACGCGCGTGCCGGGGTTACATAGAGACGGCGCGGCGGGCGACACTCTCGACATAGGGAATAATAAACACGGGAAGTGTGAGGACGCCTGTCACCACTGCACGGATGGAGCGGATCTGTGTGACACGTGTGGATGCGCCGCGCATTATGGAACTCTCTATTATGGATAACTGTCCGCTCATCGTAGCATGACGAGACAAGTGTAGTCCGCGCGGGTGATACCGACTTACGGATATGTTATCGTCACTCGGTCAATAAGCGCCCTCGCACTGAGACGGTGAAACAAGTATTATTTTATATCAAGGAGGAAGTTTATTAAAGAACAGAATGATTTATTTGTTGCGTAGTAAACAAAGAGAAGTTTCCCAAAAGGCGAGCCTTTACAAATGTCAAACAAATGGAAGAAACCGTTGCAACGCGATGAGGAAACGTGCGCATCGGTGCCGCTTCGAGCGCCGGCCGCGGGTAGGAGCTGAAACGTGTCGTCGCCGGCCCGTCGCGTGCCGCGTCGGCGTCGTCTCGCTCGAGCCGAGAACGTTCGAGAAGCCACGGCTGTCGCGGACGGCACGATGCGGTCGGTCGACCTCTCCGATCGACACTCGTGAGTCTTACGAATGTCACTGGCCCAGGGAAAACACAGATAACCTTTTTTAAACCCGACTTAAAAAATACACAATTTGGTCGCTTCAGGGTTCCGTACCTCAAAAGGAATCCTTATAGGATCACTCTGTTGTCCGTCCGTCCGTCTGTCATGATCTCGGGAACAGTGGAGGTATCGAGTAGAAATTAAAACGATATATTCAGGTCTACAGTCTCTTGAAGATGTGAAAAAATGAAAGTTAAAAGACACTCAATGGAATCAAAATGTATCTAGGGTACTAGCTGCGCCTCGCGGCTATACCCGCGTGGTGAAGGTTGATGATGATGAAAGTAGTTTATGTATTATTCCAGGACCTGAAGTATCTACATATTAAATTTCATCCAAATCCGTTCAGCCGTTCTGCAGTGATTGAGTAACAAACTTCCATCCATCCAAATTTATGACAAAAATGGGTTGTTCGGAACCCTCGGTGGGCGAGTCCGACTCGCACTTGTCCGGTTTAATTTTCATATGACTCACTTCATTATTCTGTCAATTGTTAAAACGATTTATTTATTTTTCAATATGTAATGTGGTCTATAGCGATGTGTTCTCGCTCGAGACTCTATTGATTTAGTAAGACGTTGGAGAGTCTTACAATATATATAGGGTTGAACACGTGTCCGTTGACATTGACATTACGGTAGGTACAGGGGGGCGCGGGTGTTTACACGCAGAAGGGGAGGGAGGAATTCTAATGCGTGTTCAATACAAATATATACTTTATAGATTGCCATCGGGCTCCAAAAAATGCTAATAAATTTTTAAACGTTTTATGTTTTTTTTTTCTGGTGTAAGACACAGTCTGAGCGCACTTCTCGTTACAAAATATGTTTTCACTGATAGATTAGCATATGAAATCAATTTCTTGTTCAATCAGATGAGAACTTCGGCACCCCGCCCGAGGCCCCGGGTTCGAATCCCGGCCGAGCCAAACATTTGTGCGATGAGCGTATGTAGCTGCTCGTCCCGGGTCTCGGATGTTTGTGTGCGCGCGTCCGCGCCTCCCGCGACACAGGGCATCCTAGTGCGAGAGTGTGAATGTGATGAAATAATAATAGTAACAGTCGTAGTGAGACACCGGTGCGACGTGACGGCGGCGGTGACCGGAGCAGTGGTGGCGAATGTTTATCGGTAGGTAGGTACCGGCCCGCGTGATCGTGTCGCCCGTTATAGACCGCGCGGGGCCGACGGCTGCCCGCGCACGAACACCGATCATTGATGCTACACCCCCTTGTTACCACTCAGCTTGTTAACTTTACCAGCGCCCGCGTCGCCCGCGTCGCCCGGGTCACCCGCGTCACCCGGCGAGCACGTGGTGACTCTCCGAGCAAACTACTCTCTGATATAATGTATCATAAACACGAATAATCTTGTAATTTGAGACGTTCGTCGTATGTAGTGTTGTGTCGGTGGTACACGTTACTAGGTTAATGTAAAGTTATTTCCTCTCCTTATTCCACGTTTAGTGGGGTCGGCACATGTATTCCACGTCAACTCCGTTCTATAAGTAGTCGTGTCTCAGTGCCAACCCCTCACCTTACATAGATACACAATTATTGTTCAAACCTTCTTCGGCTTGTTAATGCTGCACGTACGTAGGTACGCGTCGGCCGGGCGGGCGCGGGGGCGGGCGCGGGCGCGGGCGCGGGCGACAGTGAATAGTCGCAGGACCGGCCGCTCTAGTCGCGAGCGACGCACCCGTCACAGATACGCAGTAGTGTGCCCGACACACGTGTACATGTGTGTGTATAGTACGATCAGCTGTACACGTAGAGTTTACTAACAAGTGTGACGTCACGCGCGCGTGCCGCCGCACGCACACAGACTACACGCTCGTGTGTTTATCGATTGTGCCGTTCTGCGCTATGTTGTTCACGTGGTGTGGTGTGGTGCGCTGTGGTGCGGTGCGGTGCGGTGTGGTGCGGTGCGGTGTGGTGTGGTGTGGTGCGGTGCGCTGTGGTGTGGTGCGGTGCGCTGTGGTGTGGTGCGGTGTGGTGTGGTGCTGTGCGCTGTGGTGCGGTGCGGTGCGGTGTGGCGTGGTGCGGTGTGGTGTGGTGTGGTGCGGTGCGCTGTGGTGCGGTGTAGTGTGGTGCGGTGCGCTGTGGTGCGGTGCGGTGTACCGGAACACCAGCAGAAGTAACGGGATCACCATCATCACACGTTAGAATGGCGTCGATCGTCACGGGCGGCTCGTCTCGATATCGAACTTATTTCTACAGGCGTCGTCGGTTCGTGTCGTTTCTCACCCTCGAGAACCTTCGTCGTTGACATTAAAACCTAGATCCCATCGGGGGACTAAAACTCATTCACGTAATATTTCATAAGAATTCTCTTCGATCATCGATAAAACAATTTACATTCATACATAATACAGTTCAAATTGTACTGAAACTTTGTGACGATGATACCAGGAGCCGCGTTAACCACCACGATGCCCGATGACGAAACGTACGAAAGTGCACTCTAGGTGTGCGTCGGTAACGTTCAGAATGCCGTTGACACATTGCTATGTTTGTGCAAGTCGAGGAGAAGTCGCGTCGCCCCTAATGGCATGGGTTCGACGACCCCGCTCCCCCGCCCCGCGCGCCCGCCGCGAGCGAGGGGCGCGCCGACAACTCGGCTCTTTCACGAATAGATGTGTTGTGCGTCAAAGAGCCAGCTCCAGCAGGTCCAGCACCGTCTCACAGTGCGGCGCGTGTGTGACGGTCGCCCGCGCCGGGGCGAGGCCTACACGTTGTCTCCGATGTGGTGTTCACTTATGCAGAAGCCACGTGACCGGGTCGACGACGTCCTGACGATACAATTGTTTTAGTTTTGTCAACGTGCAACATTCGTTAGGAATAGAATAGTCACATAACTCTCTGGATATTCTCTCCTGAAACATAGATATTTATTTATTTATTTAATGGAAAACAAACAGATTAATGAATAAGTATATAGGACAACATTAGTGTAGTACGAACAAGCTAATACAGTTTCCACATATAAAACTATTCTCCAGTTACTTATATAATCTAATCTTCTTTATATAATACAATGAAAACAAAAAGAAAAATAGAGGAGATATAAAAAGAAGTAGAAAGAAGTAAAAGAAGAAGAAAAGAGAAATATAGTTCGTGTGCCCCCTCCCCGCCCGCCGCGCCGCACAATCACTCGCGGAGAGAGTGTGATATGTACGGCGCAGTCGAGAACAGACCAGAGACGTAGCGTAGGGCGGCAGCTCGTCACGACCGCACCGTAACAAGGAACTATCACCCGTATTGCGTAGTGGGAGGCGTCACAATTCCATGCGCGCTCCGGCGCGATTGCGTCACCGCGACCGGCCCGATGGCACACTGCCTCCGATATCCACTCGATCGATAAACAACCTCGATTATTGGATATTAAAGCGTGTTTCAGAATGCGAGCGCAGTGGCACGAGGCCGCGGAGACCCTGGCCCTCGGAGACGAGCTCTCCCTCTGTGTGCTCGGTCAACATTTACTAGGGAGCCACGACGAGCAGTCGGCAGACAGCCTCGGGCTACTTACCTATCGATCGTCAACCACACGGTCGATGGATCGAACCCTGCTTCGTGTTCGAGCTGAGGACATTTCAATAGTAATAGAGAAATAATAACTACATTTGACAATTCAAAAGTCCGTATAGCTACTTGTGATAATGGACCGTTGTTATGATCTGCGACGAGGGTAACCCTTCGTGCCGCCGGTACCGGCCCGCCTCCTCCGCCGCTCGCTCGGCAGGTCTCACCCGGCTCCCCCCGACACAACCAACGGATTTAAGGATCAAACATGCCCATTTGGCATTAAACCTATTTAATCGTCTAATGTCGGATTAACAATTTAGCCGTCGGTCGCAGTGTTTGCCGTGCGGTGACCGTGCGGTGACCGCGCGACGGTTAATTGATCATCGGACGTTTACATTTTGGTGAACTCCAACCTTGAAAAGATTAAACAGATTGAAACCTCGTTTATTATTTTTTGGAAATATAAATATTTAAAATGAGAACCACTGTGAGAACCGGCGCAGCGCGAGAAGTTGCATTGCATTATTGTTTCACTTGTTAAATAAAGAACTTGCTTGCATCTGTTGGTTGTGTGCGTCATGGCCGTCGAGCTGCACTCCCGTGGGGCGCGGCCGGCGCACAGTCGCGCGACTTCAACGCGAGCGAACGTCTCGCTCCAGGAAGATATTGACACCCTCATGTTAAGTATGGATTATTGGATTATTGCCGCTTCGTGTAATGTGTTCGTGTCAGAGGAGACGATATCGGATTCGACAAGATTTTTAATTTTAAAAAAAACGATTCTATGACTTATGCGGGGCAGTCTTTAGGCACTAATTGTTTGCGCCGCTGCCGCGCCGCACACACGACACTGCACGTTGCGATGCAGCGATGTCGTAACATAACTGTATCCATCGAAAGCGAACCCCAGTATAACGGCATAGTTGGTAGTGAAAGCAGCCGCGAGACAAATGAGCGTCCCCCGCCCCCCGCACATCGCGCCCCACACCAACATAAAACATAGCGGCGGCGACGCGGCGCTGGTTGCGGTGAACTGTACTCGACAGTGATAAACAATTATTTTTTCAAAGAATGGAACCGACTTCAACACTTAAAAGTATGACATAACTTGTTGAAGTCGGTACCATGATAGTTCAAAAGTAGCTGATATCAAAATATTGTGCTCATGGTACCGACTTCGACAAGTTATTTCATACTTTTGAGTGTTGAAGTCGGTTCCATTTTTTGGTAAAATTTTTTTTCCCTCTTTTTAGTGACCCTTGTTACTCATGGGATCAATTGTCATTGTGGTGTAGGTATGTTCACCGATGTCCTCACCCACTAGGTACTATAATATCGTGTAGGTATAAGCACGCATTTTTCAGTGGAGTGGTGAACTCAAAAAGTGCTCGTCCGATTTTGATGAAATTAAAATGGGACCACACGGGAAGCACCAGCTTTCAAATAATAAAAAAAAACGATCAAAATCGGTTCACCCAGTCGGAAGTTATGCGGTAACAAACACAAATAAAATAAAAAAATATACGGGTCGAATTGAGAACCACTTCCTTTTTTTAAAGTCGGTTAAAAACAACCTAACTGTCGCGGTGACACTTGTATACATACTGTTACTGATAGCTCGCATCGCAGGTTCTGTTACTCCTACGGGGAGTTCCACTTGCATTATGCAATAGGTTTGACTGTTGAGCGATTACGGTGGCCTATTCGATATCTGTACGTCGAGAAGGCGATCGACACGCGTGCGAGTAGCCTCAATAATGTACATTGCGATCCCGCGAAAGTGGTGCAGGTCCGATGGTCGCGTGGACCGGCACCGCGCGAGTCGGTAATGGTCGATGGTAAGGGACCTCGTTTTTGGCTTTCCTTTCTCATGTCGATGCAACCGTCGCGTACCATTCAACTGTGTATGTATGTATGTATGTATGCGCAGTTGAATTGTAGCGTACCGCGGACACGACTACGACTCGCTGAAACAAACAAAAATATAACGAAATTGTTGTTGTAATTGAAGTCGGATACATTTATGGATGTTATTAGGTATGTACGTTTCTAGTGACCAACTTTGAATGTAATTAATGTATTTGTGACTGGACAGTGTGGTACTACCTATACCTGACCGATAGGGCCGAACAACGAACACGAGCGATGACCGGTGTTTATACTTACTCAGCGCGCCATTACTGAGGCACTACTGAGCCGTCACACAGCGCCACGAAACCTTTGTTCCACCGCGGGACAGATTAACTGACAGTTAGTGCGCGTGCAGATTAGCGCGGCGCGAGTACATAGTTGCGCCACACCCGCGCCCGCGCCCGCGCCCGCGCCGAGACAAAGGAGTCGATGACGTCACCGCGCTGCGTTACGTCACACCGCGAGCTAGAGCCAGCCTCTACTCCCCTCACCTCACCTCACCTCACCTCACCTCCCCTCACCGCGGCCTGCGCCAGCGCCAGCGCAGGGCGCTGGCTGTGCTTGAGCCGACACCGACACCGAGGCATACTTACTTACTTACTACAATTATTATGAACATTTGCTCAAACTTCCTACTGAAAACTCTCACTATCTTTTTGATGTGTATGTCCGCAAAGTAACGTGTGTGTCCCGGCACCAGGTGTGTGATGTGTATAGGCGGGTGCGGCGCGAACGTGACGCGCCGCACCCGATATACGATAGTCGACGGTTGTGTCGAGCCTGCATCGGGCAGGATGTAGAGCGCGCACTACTCTCGACGGTCACATTAACGCCTATATATAACCGACTACGAAGAAAGAAGGTCATTTTTGAGTTACACTCCAATAACTAAAAATGTGTTACGTATCCTTGGACTACTTCCTAATTGCGGGTGAAGAACTCGGTGAACATACACAGGGATAAAAAAAAAGCTGTACCCTGCTCACAATATTTCTATAAGTTACTTTAGGACTATCACGGTACCGATTTCAACAAGTTATTTCACACTTTTGAGTGTTGAAGTGGGGTCCATTTTTTGGTAATTTAAAAAATATGTATAAGCACAAAAACGAGCGGTAGTTTGAACCACATTTGGCAAGTGTCTGTAGAAGCCGATCGTCGCACGAACCGTGTTCTGTCGATGCCACACTCATAGTTCACAGTGCGAACAGCTCACGAATATCATTGATGGATGAGAATATCTCGAACTGTTCGAGTGTAACTTGTTTATAGTTATTTGGTGTACATGTGGGCAAAGTTGATTTTTGGGTTAACGTAAGTAAGAACTTGGATTGAATCACTGACTAGCGAAGGTTTCAAAACACGAAACGCTAACAAACTTTACCCACGAGTGTAACACAACAATTGTCAGCACACTAACGAGCCCCGGACCGGCGAGGCGCGCGCCGAGAAGGGTTCCCTCACACCTCTCGTGCTCGCGTAGAACGTGGCAGAGAAGCCGCCGACCGCCAATATTATATAATCGTGCGGTACATAAGAAGGTAGGCACCTACCTTACACAACACGCGGGTGCGTACGTTTGGGTCTGATCCCAGCCGGTACCTAGTACCTAGACAGATATGCGTGCAAATGTTGTGTTGCGACACACGACATCACCTCCGTTTGTGTCGACCGTCCTCCCGCACTGCTTCGAGACAGCGCCAGCTCAGCACTGGACTCACCGAGACATGGGTCGTAATTTATTTATTAAACTAGATAGTAAGCTAACAGCACGGCCAAAGCGCTAACGACCTTAGATAATAGGTTAAGAACAATTTCAAATTAATTTATATATTTCTAATTGGATCGGCAAACAAATCTACATGCTGAAACTCATTTGTGAACAAATTGAGTAATGACAGCGCTCGCTGTGTTGGAGCACGAGTAGCGCGGCAAGTCCTCGATATGGGACGTGAGAACATCTGGTGCTGGCGACGGCTGCTGCGCCTAAGGTCGTAATGCATCGCTTCTTAGCGATTCTCTTTCTCTCGTCGTTGGATGTTCGTTATCGTTGTTCATGTGATATATACAATGACTGTGAAACCTGTTGACAAATGGTACACCTTCCTCTACGGCGAAAATGATTGGCGCAAATCGAGCGCGTTGATGTCTCGTCCCATCCTGTTCTGGTATGCGTAGTTTATATATCGCTCTATCTCGTTTCCTCACCGTATTTTATCGCTCGCTTCGCAACGAGAACAAACATTGAACGGTTTTCGCTCGCGTTAACGCTTGTAGAATGTTGCGGCCCTCATGTCGAGTGTAAACCACGATGACGTGTATTGTACATGTGTAGCACACGGCGCGAGGCACGGAGCGCCCGAGCCCGAGCCCGAGCCCGAGCCCGAGCCCGAGCCCGAGCCCGAGCCCGAGCCCAAGTCTTACTGTTTGTACGACGCGCGCCTTCGCACACTACATACTACATATGTGTATATGTATACTACGTGGTACTATATATGTACGCGATATGATGTCCGACCGACGAAAGAATGCGTTTAATGGGCATGTTCGTATTTAGTTATTTTGTAATGATAAAAGAGGGATTTCATCTACTCACTTTGTTTTGTTTGTTAACTACGAACAAACACGCTCCGCTATAAACCGAGTGAAAGGTATATCTAAAAGGCAGGCTCCGGGCCGGCAGCGCCTTCAATATGACACTTTATTGTATTCCATTTGTTTTGTATCATGTGTACTAAACGGGTGTAATTTGCCTGAAATTAATAATTTTGAATTTTTTAATTTATTTGATTTGATTATACAATGTACAGCTTCCTGTATGTTACTGGACCGGATGAGTCGATACGAGGCCGAGTCCTTTTTGCGGTTATTTTTTTATTTGCAATTCTGTATTTTTCTTTTATCTCATCAACCGACATTAGTGCTTTCAAAACCATTCTAATTAAAAACTATCCGCCATGCCGCCCGCCCCGCCCCGCCCCGCCCCGCCCCCGCACCGTAACCGCCTGCGATAACGCTAATAAGCGCGTCACACACCGGCGCGGGCGCGGGCGCGGGACGGCGCGGTTATCTCGCACGCGTACTTCCGCCGCGCGCGCTCGCCCGCTCGCCGAGTGTACACTCGATCGGAACATATCGTATCTGCGTTTGGTAGTTTAACAAGGGGACGGAGAGGCTGTCGTTAGCAGGTCAGGTTCGCGCACAGTGAAGGGTACAGTAGTGGTCCCCGCGCGGAGTTGGAGCGCAGCCGCGATACACTTACCGTTGACACGACGTCTATCACCCTCCACCGTGCCGCAGCCGCGCTACTCACGGGAACAATTGTCATTCACCCTCAATAAGGAACTCGTCCAGATACACCTAACACACTAATATTACTACAACTGTTGCCAGTCATTGGAGTGTAACTCAAAAACAGCTTGACCGACTTTGATGATATTGAAATGAAAAAAGGACCACCTTGGAAGTACCTATACTCCATCAATCATCTATTAATGTGTGTCCATGCAACATAGGAAATCTTAGTGCGGTGGTTTGAGTGTAATTATAAAATAAAATAAATAAAAACAAAAAAAGAATCATCAAAATCGGTTCAGAAACGACGAAGATATCCGCGAACAGACATAAAAAAAAATACGGTATGTGAAACCTCTGCCTTTTTGAAGTCGGTTAATAAAAGGAAGGAATGCCTTTTATTAACCGACCGTAGCAGGCGAACCGCGACCGCCGCGCCGTGTCCGCGCGCGCAGTGCCTACTCCTTGAACACGACACCGAGTGTGGTCGGAACTGTGGTCGGAGCCCTCTGACTTGTCACGTGACTGACTCCCGTGTTTTATACATTCATAATGTGTCAAAACCACGTCAGTTTTCATAACAAAACTCCTTTTATTCTTTTTTAAAATATAATTAATGGCTATGACTTTATGTATACATAACGTTTTAGTGGAATTTCCAAGATTAATAATGATATTAATTAAACATACAGAGGGACATATATATATATATATATATACACACACACACACACACGTGCGCCCATATGGGTACCACGGGCCGATATCATCTACCTGGAGACACTGCTCGAGGAAACTCGTCGTTATGCTGTACGCACAAGGTGCTATTGTCCTGCACTGGTTGATGCATTTGTTCCAGTAGGCGCGTGGCTAGCCCCCCCGCCCCCGCCCCCCGCCCCCCGCCGCGCGCCTCAGCGTCGTGTGTGTACGAGCCACTACACGCAGATAATGAACAATGTTAATGTTTCATATATCGAGTATCGAGCAGGTGCCCCACTGCACACAGTCACCTTGTGTGACGTGAATTAACAAATAACTGTGCGTCAACTGACATTCCGGAACTAACAAAGTGGTTTTGGTGTTTATTTACAATGAACAATTAATCTATATGTGTGGAGTATTTGTCAAGGTTTATCGTTCTCTGGAACGCATAGAGGCGGCGAGTGAGTCGCGCTCGTAATGTCTCCGGCTGAGTTGTTCTCGTGCGTTGTTGCAGCGATGGCAGCAGCGCCGGCAGCCCGAAGGAGGCCTGCGCGGGAGCGTCCCCCCCTCCCGCCGCGCCGCCCGCGCCCGCGCCCGCCGGCTCCAAGCGGGACGTGCGCCCCCCGCACCATCGACACCACCACCCCCACCCCCACCCCCACCAGGCGCATCACGACCAGAGGCGGATGAGCATGGGTGAGTACAGTACGCCGCATGACGTCACGCTCGCACCACACCGACAACATGAACACCTGGAGACCACGGACTGGCAAGCGCAGCATAGGACGGCCACCGACCAGGTACACAGACGACCTGAGTAAGATTGCAGGCGAGGGCTGGATGCGGGCCGACCGCTTCAACCGGTCAATGTATAAAACACGGGAGTTACTCACGCAATAAGTCAGAGGGTTTCGGCTATAGTTTCAACCTGATACTGATCAAAGAGATCTAGATATGTGAGATAGTGATCAAACACTTGTTAAAAACACCGCGTCTGTTTCTCTCGAGGAGAGTCCGACGGGTGTTCTTCGACTTAGCCGTGCATCAGCTAGCACAGATAACAATGGGCCAATACTGAATACTACAATAGCTGAGCGAGTGCATTGAGCGCCCCGCGGTCTTACTCGCGTGGTGATGATCATCGTGATGAAGAGTAGTCTATGTGTTATTCCGGGACCTAAAATATCTACTTACCAAATTTCATCCAGTCAAATCCGCCCAGCCGTTTGAGCGTGATCGAGTAACAAACATCCAAACTTTGACATTTATAATATGAGTGGGACAGTAACTAGTTGAAAAGGTAGTGGACAGGTGTGCACATGTGGGCACCGCGCATCAACGTGTGTGTGACGGGTCTCTGGTCACTGGTCACTGGTCTCTGGTCTCTGGTCACTGGTCACTGGTCTCTGGGCGCGCGCACGGAACGAGGAACAGACGAGGCAGGTCCATGTACACCAGGAGCCTGGACCTGAACATTTAAGAACACTATTTATTGTTTTATTAGAATTAGTGTTTATCTCCAAGTGTCACGGTGGTCGACCCTCAAACCACACCGGCCATACACATGGTTCAATAGATATGAATTATTGAAGCGGTCAAGTGCAAGCAACCGTTAGTTGACACGTTTGGGGGGTGACGTGGTTCGTGACGTCGGCGAGAGGTGTTGACAGTGGACGATGGTACATTCCAGGAGGCGGCGGGGGCGGGGGCGGGGGCGCGGGCGGCGGCTCGCGGCGGTCGGAGCGCCGCGCGCCCGGACCCTCGGAGAGGCGGAGACCAGGTAGCCGCGTGCCGCGTACTGGTGCTTGTGCATCCAACACACACATTACACAACCACATACACTCGCCAGGAGAACGAACGCTCGGCATAATTATATTGTATAGTCCGTTACGTCGCGTCGGTGACCGAGTGTACCGGCCGCCTGCTGCACCGCCGCCCGCGACCGGCACCACCACCCGCGACCGGCACCACCACCCGCGACCGGCACCACCACCCGCGACACGGTATCGACCTTTACTTCACAATAAAGCGAACCGTGTAACACGTTTTGATGAAATATCTCGGATCCGTAATGAGGAGCGCCGACCCCGGTAAGAGCCGGCACGAGCGGCGGCGGTGGGAGCAGAGAGACGCGGGCGGCCCGAGCCGGGGACGTGTCACCACGTCCGTGAGCATCTACTCGCCCCTCGCCCCGCGCCCCTCCTCGCGAGAGAGAGAGAGAGAGAGAGAGCTCGACGACGGAGGCCTGTAACGCTGCTCAAGTCACGTCCTCGTTCGGTTGCGCCACAGTTCACCTTCCCTCGCGTGTAGTGCGGCGCGGCGCGTGACGTCACCGCCCGCGTGCGCCGCCGACAGTTTCACCGGTTGCGTAAGCGCTGCGCTGCGCCTGTGCGATGTCGTGTGTACCACACCCGACGACGCGATAATAGGTTATGTACAATCGGCTCGCTCGCTGTGTACCCGCTGCTCGCTTGGGCGCGATCATCCGATTAATATCTATCGTAAACTGTTATAGTGTTTGTCAGACTGTGAATCAGAGGGATGGAATTATCCAGCGAGATACATTTTAGTCTGAAATAGCACATAATATAACTACATTTTGTGCCGAAAAATGTACGTTACCCTTGAGATAAGAGGTGTAGTCCACGCGGGTAAAGTCGCGACTCGTGTGGCTCGTCACACACACGACAGAGGCGCTGAACACAGAAGGATGTAGGTGTAATGGAACACGAAGATGGTTGAAATGATCGAGTTGTGCCGACTCACCGTCACTCGCCGATTCATCGGACATGATCCTAACCTGCTGGACATTAAACAACATTCAAATCTATATGAGCCCAAAGTTGTTTCCCCTTCTCCTTCCCGTTGGGGACATTATGATAGATGCATAACTAAAAGAAAATGTTGTTTGTATTGGTTGTCGAATTGGATTTCTCACACACGAAAGGTACTGTCAAAACAAAGTACACCAATACAAGTTGAGTTGGCGCAGTGAGTGAATACTGCTCCTCCATTTAGCGGAGTCTATTCGATGGTGGCTCTGTTCTTAAACGACTGTAAAAAACGACAACGTCACAAATCCGTAGTCTACTAACTTCAACTCACTCGAGTACCTACTTACTTTAATTTTAATAATAAGTGTAATTGCAATGTATGCGTTCTTATTATTATTAAATTAATAAATAAAAATAAATAGCGGCCCCAATCTGGCGTATGACAAGTTGGACGCTAACAGACCGAAAAAAGGCGTGCTACGTCACTGAATCAAAATGGAATCAAGCTCGATTCAATTTGGCCAAATTAAAAATAGGAGACTACCAAAACTGTCAAAATCGGCGTCTGTGAGCCGACTAGAGAACACTGATATACGAACTCAGGAGTATGCGTGTCGGATGAGGAGGCGGCGGTGTTATGTAGCGTGAACAACACACCAGCTGCTGGGTTCGACAAGCAGAGCGTTCGGACAGATGTCGAGAGCGTGTGAAGCCTATTCCTTTCGCACGGGTCTCTCACGGCCGCCGGGAACTGTTTGGCTGCACATTACCTTAAATGGCATTCACGTTAATCGAGCCTCTCAATTTCATAATTTAGGACGTTATCTCACCGGCGACGGGGGCTCCGGCTCCGGCTCTGGCGGCCCGCGGTCCCGCGCTGGCTGTAGGTTCGCCCGACGCACGGACCGGGTGCAGATAACGCTCCTTGAGGCGTGTTGTCAGTGAGGGCACTGTGCTGTGCACCAGTTACACTAAAAGGTCAATAGAAACCCTTCGCGTCCAATAATGTAATGTCATATTTAGGACTATGTTGTAAGAGTATGCCATCGGGCCGGACCAGCCCGGTGCTAACCCTATATTATTATATCGGTAGACATGTTGCTGTCCGGTGAAATAAATGAATTATAAATTATACTGGCTGTGGTGGATCAAGGTCACACCCCTCTGTGGAGATTGCTTTTATGTATTGGTCATAATAGTGTTTGGGATCGTGCATCCGTGTCATTAGGAGGTCATCCGGGTGCGAGTGAGATAGCGAGTGTGTCGCACGTTAGTTCCAGAGCACCGCGAGCGAGGCGGCGGCGGCGCCGGCACCTCGGCCGATTACAGCGTGCCGCATCACGCGCCGCACCACGCGCCGCACCACGCGCCGCACCACGCGCCGCACCACGCGCCGCACCGCGCGCCACTACACCCCGCGCCGCACCACATGCACCTCGTCCACCCGCCGCATCATCATCATCATCACATGGTGAGTTTTGCAAACCTATGAATTGTATTCTATTCTAGGCACAACCTAAGTCGTATCTAAAGTTGTCAAGTCAAGTAGCTAATTTTAGAATAGAATACAAAATATTTATTGCAATAAAATTATATAAATTGTAATACCAGAAACTGATTTTGAGTCGCTAGGGATGAATTATTGTATGAGTATCTCGCTCACTCGCTTACATTTATCGTTAAGTAGGAAGATTTCTATCTCTCTTGCTCTATTCGACGACTAACTGCTTTACCGGTAGAATGTCGGTGCATGCGCTTGTTGCGCCAACTTGGCCTACTGTACATTCCTTGACAGGGGTCCTCGAACTAACATTATAATAACATTTATGGTCTATGCACACACTGGGTGTTCAACCCACAAGAGAGGGTAACATCTGGTGAGTTAGTGGTCAAATGTCAACTACATTTAAATAAACAAGTTATCAAATAGGGAAACACTCGTAGACTATTATGGTATCCTGGTACCTACTCGCGCTGTTGAACGAACTAAGTTATAAGGGACTTGGAGATAAAGTACCAGGCTGTCATCATCAACTGACGGGTGCGTTGATCTGAAACGGTGGCAGTGGCGCTGTAACATATTCTCCTTAAGCATAGAGATGGAACCCCTCGGTCGCTGAGATGCGTACATCAACGGTGCGCCTTCGCTTCTAAGATACGAGATCTAAGATATCAATGTTTTATTTTATTCAATACTAGTGGTTCTCCCCGTCTTTGCACGGGTAAAAAAAATCAAAATATTAAGGATATTTAATTATTTTTTTAAATATAATTATACTCTATGTCATTCGGGGATAGTGTAGTTTCCCAACAGTGAACACTCGCTGTAATTGTTCTGTGAAATATGATCGATGTAATTTGAACCTTACGCGCGCGGCCGGCTGTGCAGTGCGGACGCCATTTTGGCGCCCACACGTCCGGCACAGTAGTTTCCGATTTCGCCCAGCGTGGGGGATATTGTGCTGTTAGTGTGTCTCTGGGGCATTATCGGTATCTGTGTTGGTTCAGGACACGAATCCACTAGAAGGTCCCGTGGAAGGGGCGGGCGGGAGCGCGTCAGTGGGGGCGGGCGTCGGGGCGGGGGGCTCCTCGGACGGCGAGCTGTCCTCCAAGCACGGAGACAGCCCCTCCAGGAAACGGAGACGGATCTCGCGGCATCTCTCCACAGGTAACTCGCACACATACACACTCACACACGCACACTCGCGGCGCGCCACGTGCACACGCAGCGGAGGATGAAATGTCGCAGTGAGACGAGAGCTCCGCGAAGGGATAGGTGGAGTTTGTACATTGTAAATTTCATATTTATGCAGATGACATTCAGATATATATATCATTTAAGCCAACCGAAATTGATAATGCACTATGTAAAATTAACGATGATCTTGCGAGGATAGCCTCCTGGTCTGCACAAAACTGTTTATCGTTGAACCCTTTGAAGACTAAATACATGTTACTAGGTACAAAAAAAAACTGAGTAATATACCCTCTTCACTCAATGTTAGGCTTATGAACAATGCTATTGAGCGCGTATACGAGGCACGCAATCTGGGACTAATTATGGATTGTGACTTACGCTTTGAGAAACATGTTGCGGTCTCAATAAAAAGCTGTTTCTATAAATTAAGAATCTTATACAGAATGAGACCATTTCTTGGTGAGACTTTGCGTATAATGCTTGTCGAATCGTTGGTTTTGTCTAAGCTTAATTACATGGACATAGTGTTTGGGCCACGTTTGCTCGCTAAATCTCAAAAGCTGATTCAGCGTGTGCAGAATGCTTGCGCTCGTTTTTGTTTCAATATTCCGTTGAGGGCCCATGTTACTCCCTACTTAAACAAAAGCTCCATGCTAAAAATGAGACACCGTCAAAAGCTGCATCTAGCTTGTCTCCTTTTCGGTGTGCTTAGGCACCAAGCTCCCTTATTTTTGTATAATAAGTTGTCCCGGCTGCCTAGGCATACTCACCATGAGTCTAGGCAAGAGCGGTAGTACTGACAACGCAAATACGTCGCACGGCCGCTTTTCGTGGTTGTTTCCGATACTCTGCCAGTAAGTGTTGGAACAATATTCCTCCACCCATAAGGAACCTGCATAAATTTTGTAACTTTAAATTTAAAATAAAAGAATTTCTAAATAACCACCAAAGAATGCAGGAAAATCTAAAACTTGATACAAGTGCACTTTAAAACAAAACGTACCCGCAACTATAAATTATGAAGTAACATACATACAGACACAACACACTCGCACGCTCCCCCAAATACAAACACACACCCACATACTTCTCCTTCCTCGCAACTCACATGCTCATACATTCTAAGTGTATACGTAGGTACACCTCTCGCTGTGTTTTTCTTTGGACGTTGCAGTAATGTTTTAATGTACTATATATATTTGTACTATTTACTATATGTATATTATACTTTAGTACTACTATTAGTTTAAAAGTATAATTTATAAGTTGTATTTAGGTCATGAGATTTTCATTATTGTCGTATTTTTGTAGGAATTTCAATAACAATTAAGTTTAATAACCGTCGCTGATGTCAGCGAAATGGCTTCAAAGGAAGATCAGCGCTGATCGCAAGATCAGCACAACGCTTAGTTGAGGCCAATTTGCTGTTTTTATATTTGCTTTGTAACGTGGTACCAAATAGACACGCCCTGTATAGTTTTATTTTATTTTATAGTTACAATTTATTACTATGTTTATCTTTTATATTTATAGCAAATAAACTTAAACTGAAACTGAGTTTGGTTTAGAGCATGACGTCACACCGATGTCACAGGTCCGCAGGAGCGACTCGGACAGCCGATACTGGTGTATACATTAGTGACGGCGACAGTGAACGTACGCTTAAAGCAATAGTAGTGAATCCAGTGGGCGTGTGTTGCAGGCGAGACCGCGGTGCCGGTGGTCGCCGGTTCGACCCTCGACCGGAACGCGCAGCGACATCACTACCAACACCAGCCCCCGCCGTGAGTATATCCCACTAATATTAGAAATGCTAAAGGTTGTGAGTATCGATGTTACTCTCTTACGGAAAAACTACTGAACGGATTGGGATGACCCCGGTATAACACAAAGGCTACTTTTCATCATCATTATCATCACACAGCTATTGTTATTGGTTTTTTGTAAATCGTTTTAGTTGTTATAATAAATAAATAAATAAATAATCACCACCCGGGTGAAACCGCGGGGTGCAGCTCGTATAATATATATCTTAATGGATTTCGTTAAAGAATGCATTATGTCAGAATCAGAATCAGAATCAGAATAATTTATTGACAACTGATAAAAATATTATACATTTTTTGCACGATGGTATTGCAAGAGAGTGATATCAGCTTACCCGTATCGGGCATTCAATGTTGCATATTATAACTAATTATTACAATATTAATATGTCAAGATAATCATCTTTAAAAAGTAATTTCACATACAATTTTATATGACATAGGTTGTATTAATTTATTTCAAGATTACAGCATTAATATTTAAATGGATTATGCTAATTATTACATTGCCTTATTGAATCATAATATTCATAACAAAACGTCAGTAGACTTATCTCGAGACATGAATTCTTTTAAGTCATAAAATACATTCTTTATTAGCCACTGTTTCAGTTTTTTCTTAAATATAGTTTTACTAGTTATGCCCGTGATATGACTTGGCAATGTATTGTACACATATATAGCACTGATATATGAGCTTTTCCTATAGATCATGCAGTTTATGACAGGTATGTACAAATAATCAGGCCCTCTTAACTGTGTGCTTCTAGTGCGCATTTCCGATTTCCTTTTAAATAAGTGCATATTATTTCTAACAAACATTGCTAACTCCAAAATGTAGATTCCTGTCAAAGTTAAGAAACCTTGTTCTCTAAATAAATTTCGTAATGTTTCATCGCTATTTTTATTGTATATGATTCTTAAACATCTTTTTTGAAGTATAAATGTTTGATGCACATTAACAGAGTTACCCCAAAAAATGATGCCATATATTAGCAAAGGGTAAATGTTTCCATAATATGCACTTTTTGCGACATCAACAGACGACACATCTATTAACACTGACAAGGCGTAACAATAACTGGATAGCCTTTTGTTAATTTTTTCTACATGTGACTTCCAATTTAAATTTGTGTCCAGAGATACTCCAAGAAAATCTGTTTCCTTAACAACATTGATTTGATTATTATCTATATTTATATTAAGTGGGATCGGTTCAGTCATGTAATTGTGAAATTGCATCAATTTAGTCTTAGATATATTTGTTTGTAGGTTTAGAGTGCTTAGCCATTTCTTGATTTCGTGGAGAGAATTGGTTATATCCATAGAATAATCAGCAGTAGTAATATTTTTAAACTCTTTGACAAATAATATTGTCGCATCATCTGCGTAAAGTACAGTTAAGTGTTTTAATAAGGTCGATAATTCATTTATATAAATCAAGAACAGAAGAGGACCTAGGATACTTCCCTGAGGGACACCCAGAACTACTTTCTGCTTATGTGACTGAATAGTTTCAATTGTCTTTGTACTTCTATTAAAGTTAACCAAAACAGTAGTTTGTGTCCTATCTTGAAAGTAAGAACAGACAAGGTCATACGCTGTACCGCGTACACCAATTTTATGAAGTTGTTGGAATAAGATAGCGGGCACAACGTAGTCAAATGCTCTCGTCATGTCGAGAAACAGGGATGTACATCTTTTCTTTTTATTAAGTGATTCCCATACTGCATTCAAGAGAGTATACATTGCCATTGTTGTTGACGTTCCTTTACGAAACCCGAATTGATTACAGCTCAGAATTTTACTTTTGTTAAAGAAGTTTTGTAATCTATCCGAAATAACACTTTCGAATATTTTGGAAAATGCTGGGAGTAAAGCTATGGGACGGTAGTTATTCGGATTGTCTTTTGAACCTTTTTTATGTATCGGTTTTATTATTGTGATTTTCAAATTTCTTGGAAAACAGCCATATTCAAGCATGAGATTTACTACATATACTAAAGGTTTTACAATATGATTTGCACATGCCTTAATTACTTGCATTGTAATTCCGTCATGACCGCAGCTTTTCTTATTTTTTAATCTTTTTATTATATTGATTATGTCTTCCGTATCGGTGGGCTTCATGAAAATACTACCACATGCTGATTTGTACGATGCAGACGGCTTATAATTTGTGTTGCTAATACTTTGTGTTGTAAATAGTTTGTTGAAAAAATTTGCAATATCATTTTGATCAGTTATTTTTTTCCCGTTATCTTGTATGCATTCTATTGTCTGTTTGATTTCATTTGTCTGCGTAGTGTGCATTTTTATCAAGCCCCATGTAGCTTTAGCCTTATTAGTACTGTTTTGTATATATTTAATATTTGATTTTCGTTTAGAAATTTGGATAGATGACTTCAATATCCTTACATATCTTTGATAATAATTAACCCCTGTAATGGTTTTCTTTTTTTGAAGTTGAACGTACAAATGTCTTTTTACCCTACTAGATTTAGCCAATCCTTTAGTTTTCCAATTTGGTTTACGTTTGTAACTAACTACTTGTGTTATTGTCTGCTGTACGAGTGAACGAGAGAACCCATTGGGCGGGCGGCGTCGCTCGGTTATGGTTCATGCGAGACTGACCAACGCTCCGGCCGCGCGCCCCACGGCCGCACGACACTCGTCCAACACATACAAACTCATCATGACGTGTGGGCTGTGGGACATTGATCACAACAGACGCAGACAGGCATAGATAGGCTAAACACTACATATCTCTGCCGAACGCTTGCGGTGCAAGTACACACATACACATACAGCCCCACCTTATTTATAAATGAAAACGCCTCTAAAACATTTAATAGATTTTGATTAAATAAAGATACCCTTAGGTAGATGTTTCTGTTCCGTTACGCTTGGCTAGAGCGCCGTGTCAACTGCCCGAAGGTGATGCAGAACAGAACCCACCGCACAAGAAATGTTCCTCAGTGTCGGGCCTGCTCTGCACGGCAATGTTGAGAACAACTTCAGAAGCCGTTAACCATCATTTTATTAGAATTTTGTTCATATTTAAGTATTATCATATTATGTATGCTTTTTCCTGTACTAAATTGCAAACTTGTTTGTTTTAATGATAATTATATAGGCAAAATATATAATGACCGGTTACCACCGCTTGGAACTGGAATATTTTCAACATTTCCTTAGAAATACAGAGTACAGCACTTTGATTACATTTGAATGGTTTTGAACTTGTGACCGTCTGTCTGAGTCCGTCCACAAATAGCGGAGTTCAGTCGTAATTTTTCGAAGTTGTGTATTAAATTACTGCACCACGTGAAAGATACGGCAACGGCTGTGAACACCATGCTTCCGATTTTAATGAATCACAAACATTATCTTAAAACTAGATGGGCCGCATGTTTGTCTACCGTAGGGGCAGTTAGGGCTCGCTGCGACCTCAAGCACCATCTACCCACACAACACAGACAATGTAGACAACCTAACTAAGATCGCAGGTAACGGCCGCTTCCATCCGGTCCTTGTGGAGATCAATGGAGGAGGCCTATGTGCACGCAGTGGACGTCCTGTGGCTGAGGTGATGATGATTTCGGGCAGTACAGAAGCGGAGATGCTAAAACGGTTTCTCACAGTAAACATGTTGAAGGTGGTCATTTTTCCGAACTGAAATGTTGTCATTTCAGGCAACTCACTTAAAAACAAGCCAACGCTTATTCGAAGAGTATTCCGGCATGTATAATATATCACTATCGATGACAGAACTATTCAATATTTAGTTTTGGAGAACATAATACAAAAGGAATAGGCGCTGCCATCTAATAGCCTACAGAGACGTGGAACAGGGCAGCAGCACGTGGCAGCGCGCGGCTCGCGGCAGTGCCCGCGCTGGACACGTGTAATGTACGAGTGTGTAACATAGGTGCGTGTGTGTGCGATGTTGCAGGCGGCGCATGCGCTACATGAGCGGCGGCGCGCTCTGGCCGCACGAGCCGCACCCCCACCCCCACGCGCACCCGCACGCGCACCCGCTGCTACTCGACATCAACCCGGTCAGTGCCCGCTCACTACACACTACACATGCACATACTCATACACATTATTACACATACACATCACGCTACTATCGCAGGATACAAATATGAACACAATATCATTAGTTTACACTATCTAGTGTAACAATTCTTGGAGAAACGTCAAGTCGACTCGCTCCGCGGTACCAAGTTTGTTGGCGTATGTTGGGTTTGGGGGACCTTAAAAGTTCATCTTTGTGGTTAATGTGAGGCGCGGGTGATATTGCATAATTAATAGACCAGTTTGTGAACACCGGATTTCTAAACGATCCTTACTCGTTACAAAGCCGACATAAACACGTTTGGAGAGCCGCGTACTCGTTACTGTTGTGTAGAGAAGTACTGTGATATTGAACCCGTGTCGTGTGGGTGTCATGTAGCCAACACCTACACAACCTTTGTAATTATCGGGGAGCAGCGGGGTGTAGTGTGATGGAGTGTAATGAACGCGGTGCGCGGTATTGCAGATGTCGCTCGGCGGGGCGCGGCTCGGGGCCCTCGGCGCCCTCGCGCCCTGGCACCCCCACGCCCACCCCCACCCGCACCAGCACCGCGACCCCGCGCAGCCCCCGCAGCCGCCGCGCCCGCAGGTACGCTCGCACGCAATACACATACACACACATACACGCGCACACTCCGCCGAGCGATACTCGCTCACACTTACACACGGATTAATCGTACGTAATATAAAAAAGAAAAGTAACAAATTGTTACATTTTGATAAATACGTTTTTGAAACCGTAGTCAAAATATGCAATCATGGCCGACGACACCAAGTAGGTGTTCATAAGAAATATGACATGGATCCGCTCGTTTTCTTAATTAAACAGAGTAGCCGACAAATTGTATCGAACCTCTCGATAGATGGCGTTAAGGTTAACCAAATGAGCTATGATACTTTAACTAGAAATTATTATGCTTTTTAATTATTTGAATGTGACAAAATGTCATATAGATATGATGTATATGATCATGATATGTAACGGTCTGTGACACAGACATCGATGGACGAGCGCGCCTCGCGCGTGGCTTTAACATAAACATAAAATGATAAAAACGTATTCAACGCTCCGCGGTTATAGACAATAATACGTATATGTGTGTTACGTGGATCATCAACCATACAATTCAAAACGATCATAATATTAACTTTAAATAAGTTTTACTCGCGAGTCAGTTTCAAATTGTACACGAGTTTTTGTCTCCGACGCTACTAGTGCGGTGATTATGAGTCATACTCTAAGAAAGATCCAATGAAATCATTTCCTAACATGTTTGAGATTTTAATATTTCTGTAAGTTAGGTGATCACGAGCAGAAGTCTTATTGATACGATACAGACAATGTCCAGCGAGTGCTACACCGACACATCACAATAGATATCAATATGTTTACTCCCGCGGCTCTCTATATGACATATTTTCAATTATTCATTTCAACAAACTGATTAGAAGAATGTAATAATAGAGACAGCGATTCGTCGGAGAATCACATGTTTCCCCCTACAGAACCCATATCTCTCTCTCTCTCTCTCTCTCTCTCTCTCTCTCTCTCTCTCTCTCTCCACTCAGTTTGTGCGCACTAAAGTGTAGACGTACTATTCAAGTTCCAATGAAACACTGACAAATCCATTATTCAAACAAAAACATCGCATCATACCTAATCGTTGTTGTATTAGTTTAACATAGAGTGGGCTGCACGCCGCTCTAAGTGAATAGAACATGATATCACACATACACACGTCCGCCATGTATCTGCAGATTGTGTATTCGTGTGTAAGTACACAAGTAGCACGGCCACCCGGGCGAGAGTGACGATCTCTCCACGCGACCGCCACCCGCCAGAGGGAAACTGTTACTCTCATACTATAGGTGAACCACACAACTCGCGGACCGCCCGCGCGGTGTGAGGTACGCGGGCGGGGGTATCGGTGCACGCGAACTTAATTAACCCAAGATGGACTTAACTTTTGAAATTACTTATCTCGCGACATAAGAAGGTGAGTTTTCAACTATATTGTTTAAATTTATTTTCTGTAAATATATAATTGTTTACAAAAAACTATTATACTTATTTTTTGTAATTTAACTTGACAATTTTCAAAAAATCTTTTGTTGATCCATCTTACGATTGGTTGTGGCACGTGTATCTCGTGTGCGTTTCGTTCAAGTCATCTGTTCACTGCGAGAACCGCGAGCTCAGCCCCTCACCCCTCCCCCCGCTGTGCACTGCCCCGCTACACCCGCGCGGGCGATCCGCGAGTTGTGCTGTTCACCTATAATCGGGGCTGCCGTTCTAGAACACAAATAAGGCAACATTAACGATCGACAGAAGCCAAACTACGCGACTACTTCAGACATCGATCAGCCACTAACATGTGTACGTACACACAATAAGAATAACGATCAAAGTACGCGGTCAATGTCATGTTACGGAAGTTAACTGTTACGTGACACACGACACCCCGGCGCTGGGCTCTAGGGAATGATCCTTCTGATACAGTTTACATAGAGTACGTAGCCATTTCTGATGGACGGACGATCTGGGCATAGCTTATTCCGTTAATATATGTATGTTCACGGTCACAGGCCTTAGTTAGTAAGACCTCATGTGTATTATTGTGTAAGATATAAGTTAGATATGTTAAGTTGAGCGACGTACGGCGCGGGACGACAAATTATACAATCACAGTAAATAATTGTCATTCACGTGCAGCAATGATCAACTAGCTGATCGGTTCCCTCTCTCTGATGATTTGGAACACACATCAACAACAAATTCATCAAGTGCGGTTTCTATTGGAGCATCACTTGTGTTCAAACTAGTCGATGTAGCACAAATCAAAATCTAATAAGAAGGTTGTAAGTCAATAAGTTAGTTTATTCAACAATTCGGCGAGTTGACGTGACAGTCTTCCTGCACACCCATTATTTAATCTTCATTACAATTCGCATGATTAGTTCATAACTCAAGTTTGTGCAGTTGTGCGTTAGCTATTGTTCCAAAAGTGAGGAGATAAAGTATCAATATTTGTCGTCCCGTGACGTCAGGGCGGCCGCGTCCGTCCGTCCGTCCGACGCGGAGTGAAGTGCGCGATATATTATTTGCACCGACGAATCATTAACTACTCTTCAACATCACTTAACTCGGTATATTTGGAAACAAACGAGAAACATTCTTAAATGATTCCCACGGTTGTAGTATCCACACGGATCAATCCAATCGAAAATAGTTGATACAATGACTTCTCGTTGATGAGAATCCGCTATCGGCAGTATCAGAGCGAGTCCACTTTAGCGACAGTTTGGGACTAGATAATTGTTATTTTAATGAACTCCAGATTGCGCTTTTATTTTTACAAGACTGAGATATTCGATATAGCGACTATATTTTGAGCAGTCATTCACGATTTCGATTAAAACCGAGATATTTAAAAGGCGTTGCCTCCAAGAATTGATTTTAATAATTATAAACTTATTGGACGAGCCGAGTGGTAATGTAGGGTGGGAACCTTCTCGCTTCCACTTCGAGGGTTATCAGATATGAGTCGGTGCAAACAATATACGGTACGGTATACGTGAGTGGGCGCCGCGCAGGTCGGCGCACCCGCACTGCCGCCGCCGCTCGCGGCCGAGCTGTGGCCGCCGGCCGCGCTGCTGCCGCCGCTGCCGCTGCGCTACCAGGTACCGCTTGTAGGACACGGCGCGCCGCCCGCGCGGAATGACGATCGGCGCACACGCACACATCTCACACTTACCCAAGCATTATACACTTACCCAGGCATTATAGTTAAAAACTTTCCCAAGCATTATACTTAAACACTTACCCAAGCATTATACTTAAACACTTACCCAAGCATTATACTTAAACACTTACCCAAGCATTATATACTTAGAAATGACACACACGAATCATTATATATATATATCACTTAAATACGTACACATTGCACGTTCCTCTGAATAATTATATTGTGCCAAAGGTTTCCTTCGCTCGTATAGGAAAGGCTATTCAAATCAATATACACTAAATAATTATTTGGCTTTAGAGGATTTCTATCAAAATAGAGAATAAACAAATGTTTCGATACAGTAAATGTTGACATCACACGCACCAATGACACTGTTGAGTTGTTATATAGATTATATAATAGACGCGAGGTGTCCTCAACACAAGAGCTCAGTACAAGTCTATTATAGAGTGCTTAGCTATTACTTTTTCATGTATTCACTTCGCTCTCGCAATATATATAAACACCTGTCACGGACACTCATCAGTACACAACACGGTCACAATGTACAGGCCACCCGAGTAAGACAGAGAGCGTCGCTCGTCGTTCCGAAGCGGCGGCGCGTGCGTAAGGGAAGGTTCGCTTTGTCATGTTGAATGTGTATAGCTCCCGCTCCCGCTCCCGAGTCGTCGTCCGGCTTTGGGTCTACTGCGGCCTCGTCCGTCACTAATCGCTTAACACGAGATACGCGTCTAGTACATCATCGCGAGCTTCATATTTATCTATCCGTCCTTTGCACGCGGTGTTTCTTCGTTGGGTTTCCTCCGGGACGCCGGCGCCGCCTTCCTCGATATCACTCGAGAGTCTCATTGAGTCATTTCAACTTTCCCAATGCGAAGTAGAGAGAACGGGGCCTAGATCCGAACCACCGCGCATTGCGATATCGTCCACGTACTGCACAAGTTGACGGCCCCACGCTGGTTCTGGACTCTCGTCTTCCGACGACTTCTGTAGCCTTGTGGCCCCTCTCTCGCCTGCACATAACGCTATCTATAATAAAACCTGTAATTAATATGTGATTTATTTGGCTGGATATGTTCGCTTGTTCTAACACGTATTTGATAGAAAGCGTTTGAAGGTTCATAATTTGTGAAGCCGAGTTTCAGTTGGTCGAAATTATTTACCGATAAATTTTTGTGTAGTGTTCTAATTCGCCTATCGATGTTATTTTGTGTTTTCAGTAATGTATAGAGTCCAATAAAAGGTATTTATAAAAGGAACGATTCGACCCTATCTTAGGTTCATAGCATGCTGCAGTGAACACGAGCTCCCGAACTAGCTATTTCACAGTTTCTTTTGTGTAGCCGATTTAAACACAGATTATTATTTAAAAGCTTTTATCGATCTAGAAATCACCGCCGTTATCTCGCTCGCAACTCTACTTTAAATCTTCCTCTGCTTCAGTTTCATAAGATATTGTGATTGTTAGTGAAGCTTTATGAATATGTATAATATATTTGTGGTTTCTGGATGTGTGTAAGTAAATAGTTGTACCGTCCGTGCGTCCGTCCCGACGCGGACGGTTCGGTAAGGGCGGTTTCGTCCGGCTCCAGTAACGATGTCCTTCTCTCGTTGACTTGCTGAGTTTGCGTTCAGTGCTCGCCCTTTCTTAGCTCATACTTTGTGATTTTAATGGTTTTCTCCTTTATTTTGTATGAGTGTCGAGTCAGTATTCAGTTTGTACATTTTGCGTTAACGTTAGTGTAACTTTAACTTTAACACAATACCGACTCGACTCTCGTCAGTTTTGGCGTGACGTGGCTTTCCGTCCGGTAGCCTCACGGCATCGCTCGTCTAGTCGCAAGTCCACGACACGCCTCGAGTTTATATATATAATAGTTATAATTACTAAAGCAGCAACCCATCACCCGAGCTTACGATTTGTTATAGTTTGGTGAATACAATGTATCGATGTTACTAATTAGTTGGGGAAACAATAACATTCTTTTTGAGGCAATGTCCCGAACTCTCATCTCGCTCTACAGTGTACATAGTGTTTTATGGCCATAAGTTTGCGATTGAAATGGCTTTTGTTAAAGTGATGCCACATTAGCAATTGTAAGAGAGCAGTATATTTCGCGACATTACCTCGTCAGGAACAGAACACGTGCCATTCGTATGTTAACTCAGCACCCGACATGCATGCCCGGATGACCGATCTGACCTGCCGGCGGCGGAGTGACGTCATGTGTCGCTTGTGCCGGGGATTCCCCCGATATGCTCACCTTGTAGAACTGTACGCTCGTACCTTTCTAAGATATGTTTATGCTGTGATGTACCGAACGCTGTTTCAAATGTGCCGTCGGGCCATGCGCTCTTTCGCTTCTCTCTCTATACTACACGCCGATCCGCTCGATGAAATGTTTGCGACAGCGTTCGAAATGTTAACATTTTACTTTTAACTAGTGTACGGGAGCGGTACTAACCCCTGCGGTCTCACTGATTCGTATTACAATTACACTAAAACTCTAGTGTGTCTGTTTGTACGTCACGCTTCACGCCAACGCCCGTCTCTAAGACGTATCGAATGTACACTTGGAAATTGTAAGGGACACAATTAACATAATATTCACACGATGACGTAGGCGTCGCTCGGTGAGATCCGCAACACTGTACACGTTTAGTTCGTTTCTGTGACTTGTGTCGACGCATCCGCTACTTTTAATCACTTGTCATGTTAGCGACTCGAAGGCTTGGCTCGTGTGACGTGGCCCGTATTGAATTCGTCGCAACCACTATCCTCTTGTAATAAAGCTTATATCGGTGCGGCGGTTGTGACGGCCGACCGCTAGATGCAGTGTGACTAGCGAGGCATAGAGTGTGCGTCACGTGACACGTGTAGAGAGTGCACAGTGCTTGAACACACTAGGGATGTGTCGACGCGGACGCTGTGATTGGCGTTACGTGTTCGGCGGCCATTTTATACATCGGTTTCCCGATTCGCGCCAATCGCGGCGACCGGCGTCGACATTCTAATACAATTCAGTTGTCGATGTTTTATTCATTCTTACACTTTCCGGACCGACTCAACTATGACGTTAACTTTTTTCTTTTAAATACACACAACTTTAAGAACTGTTCGCCGCAGCGCCGACGCCATCTTGTAACACTGGTGACGTTCTTTATATACATGTGTCATACTTGAATGCAATTAGGTGTAGGCTCGCATGGACCTGCCCAGAGCGATCACTGTCTGTCCAGCGTATATAATAATATAACTAACGTTACATCGGAGCCCCCGCATTCGGGGGAGGGGGAGGCGTCGGTGCTCGGCCGCGCATGCTACACCCGACCTCCATACCTAAGGTTTGTTCCTGTACATAAACACTGCGTGAAGGTCCAATATGCTGCGTTACATTCCAATAGAAACTCACGGACTATTCACTGGAATCATCATCTACTTAGTTGGCTAAAGAGTTCACTTAGTTCCGGTCGATAGCGATCCCCCAAATATTAGTATTAGTCGACTAACCCCACTTACTACTGTTCGTACCGCATGCCTCGTTTTTCACACTTTTCGAATCCCTTTGAATGTGTTCCGTATATCACGTGCATAATCGCCGACGGCTGAGATTCGAGTAGTGTCAGACGCCGCCGGCGCTGCGGCCGCGCCCGCGCGCGCCCGCCGACCAATAGCGAGGCGGGCGGCGCGCACTACACGACGTTACACCCGTCGGCGTCGTGTAAACTGTTTATTTACTATCTTTGCCGCTAGCAACTCGAGCTTTGTTATTAAGTAGATCTTGAGATTACCTACAAGAACAATATTTGGCTGGTCGCTTTCATTTAGAACTTGGCTGTTCCTGAAGATGCTCTTCACTGTGAACATTATTAACAGATGATGTTATGACGTAGTGTGTGGAGTGTGGCGAGGGCTGCGGTCATTAACACTGCGCTGTTCCCTTCATGGACATGGCTTGTCTCGTTCTTTCACATTATATATTCAACTATTGGTTCTAAAATATAATTATGTTTATTTTATTATCTCACGCGTTTCTATTATTGATTAATATATTATTTGTCTCACAAAATATTGCGTCGGTGCGATTTCACATGCATTAATCTAGTTTGTTTTAAATAATCTATCTATATGTTGTAGAGCTGATGTTACGTATCCATAAGACACTTTTTATTTATTAGTATCGACTGGTTGCCGGGGCTCGTTATATTTGATTTCGCAATTTATATAATTTTATTTATTATGTATGTTATGTATACAAAAGTTTAAGAAAGCGATTTCTATGTTGTTATGATTAATTTTATTTTAAATCTATTTATTTTACGGTGATGTTACATTAATCTGTAATCATATTTTTTCCTTTTAAACAATGAAAACGTGGGCTGTTTTCATAGCCTGCCTGGCGCGGACCCACTTTGGGGCCGAGGTTTTAGTTTGTTATGTTGTTATAGCGCCAGTGACACTTAGTATAATTATGTGGACACACAAATGTCAAACTGTCGCTTTCTACGATACGAATGAGACAAGGCTATCGCATTTGTGGATGTTTTAATTTTTGCGATCGAAAACATGTAGCATCGTTACAGGCTGTTTTTGTACAACAGAATAATAATTAGGTCACAACAATTGTCTGTAGTCAGAGACATAACATACTTTATAACATATTTTTTTTTTCTACATATTAATGTAATATTACTCGTCACAAACACACACTAGGACGAGAAACAAATACGCTTTCCTGAATCCTGTAAATGCTCGACGATTAATAATAATACTTGCAGTTCATTTATGTTACCCTGGTACTTGGTTTTTTAGTGTTTTACTTATACCGAGAGGTCCAACACAGCAATAATTGTGATATAAATATTAAATGGTGTTATAATTATTGTGAGAGCATAATATAATACCTTGCTGTATTGGATCTGCATCCACCCCGTCCCGAGATGAGCTGCGTCGGCAGAAAACGCTGCTGTACTGCGAGTGTTACACTGCCATGGTTACTAACATATAATACACACAGTAGCCATGCACTCATGAACGCGGTTTGGTTTCTAATCGGTATTGAAACTTGTTAATAAACATTTTTAAAAGGCAATATCAATAAAGCCCTGTTCCATCGAATCGCGGTGCACAAACTTACAATGTGTGCAATGACATTTAAAATATACTCTCATCGTGTGGGTTTAAGCACAATATTCGATGAGGCCGCTCTCTTCGTTCAACATTTAATCTCGAGTTCAGAGCGGAAGTCAGCGTTGATAAAGCTACGCGGGAATTTGTTAATAATGGTTCGCCAATCGCGAATTGGTTAATTGTACGAATACAATCTGTGATTCGATATGTCACCGATCGCGTGTCGATACATTGGAGGAGCAGCGTTTTCGCCGGAGTCCTCTATCCCGGTATTAGGGCGGGCTGGTGCGCGTGCATGACTCTAACGCGGCGTGCGGTGTGCAGATGGGCGGCGTGTACGCGGGGCTGCAGTACGCGGGGAGCTTCGCGGCGCCCCCGCACCCGCCCCCTCCGCAGCGCGGCCCCTTCGCCTCGTCGCCCCACGCGCATTACATCTCCAGCTCGCAGGTTAGTGTTTCACCCGACGTTGACATATATCTCTCTCTCTCTCGCTCGCTCACTTCGCTCTCGGCTTGTGTTTATTGTAAATGTTTACACAGGTTTCTGATATGCGGCTAAAACTTCAAAGCTTTTCGCTGCGAGTCGCGACCGGGTCGGTTCCCGTGTGGTTTTGGCTTTGTACGCTATGTCATTTTATCCAGTGTCAAATTAAATATTGAATGTATTGAATTTTTGTTCCATCGTTAAGGTGGAAAACCTGGACAGCGCTCGGTAGTAGGTACCGGAGCCGACCCGATACTCGGTCACGTCGTGCTCGAACCTGGAATTCACACCTAATATATAAAGTGCCTATCTTACTCCCACGGTAGAGCACCCCGCCTCCGTGCGAACAGCGTATGAGAATGTGTCGCATGTGTACTGTTTGTGTCGGCGGCGGGGGCGGGGGCGGCGGCGGCGCGGACGACGTCGGACTGATGTAGTGGTTGTGCGTGTTGCAGCGCGGGGAGGGCGCGCTGGCCGGGGGCGAGGGGGGCGGGTCCCCGCTGCAGCCCGACCTGCACCACGCGCCGCTGCTGCTGCACACAGAGGTACACACCGTTACACTTGAACATACACATACACTTACGCATACACACGAGCACTTGCATTATCATACAATAAATAAACATATAACATAGAAACTGTTCCACTCCAACTTGTAACAAGAATAATAGTGAAATGTCAAATTCTAGTGTTTGTGTATGTGTGTGTACTGTTTATGTCACCTGTCAGTGTGTACACACAGGTTGCTGCGACACAGCTACCGCGAAGGCGGGGCTACCCACCGCCTAGATTTTACGTATTCAATATTTACAATATTGTATTTATAATGTGACGATTCAGTAACATATATGTAGTAACAGAAACAATCAATTGAAATATAAGCGGAATGAGAAAATGTTATAATATGGCTCACAATGGGTCGCGCACAAGATTTGATGGACCGTAGTAGTTGGTTTTGTGAGTTCCAAAACACCTGCCGTCTGCCGGCGAACATGGACCATTATAATGTGAAATGTAATGTCACTATTGCACATGGCGACTAGCATCTCTCACCCGCCAAGGTTTAGTGGTCAGAGGTTGCGGTGCACCTGTGCTGTGCAGTGAGTTGTTGCGCGCTCGTGTTACAGAGCCGCGCCGCGCTCGAGCTGGTCGCGCCGCACCACGCGCGCCTCCCGCTCGCGCACCACCACGTGAGTACCACACACTACACTACACCACACTACACAACACAACACTTCATTATCTGCACGCGACTACTCTTCACTGTGTTTGCATTTCCGTTATCGATTTTCAATATATTGCTCGTGTTTATACTGAATTTTACTTTAGCAAATCTCGTATCGACAATTTACAATAAAATTGTTCTTATAGTGCATTTCTCATTTCACCTGTGTCTGGGTGTGTATATGTATATATGTGTATATATCAGTCATCAGGTTACCATAGTACAGGCTCTGCCTAGTTCGGGACCTGAAGACCACGTGTGAATGTTACAAATTAAAAAGAATAAAAAAAAATTATATATCTGCACTTTACTATTCGATATTTCACTTTTATGCATTTCAGTACACAGCATTTCCCTTCATTCTCTATTCCAATTTCCCTGTTCATAATTATAACCGTGTAACAATGAGTGCATAACAGACGAGTGCGTTCGCTCGTAGATATTGGATGAGTAATAAATGTGTGTGTCGGTGTAGCGTCGCAGCGGTGCGGGCGGCGGCGTGGGCTCGATGGGGGTGGGCGTGGGCGTGGGCAGCGCGGTAGTGGGGGGCGGGGTGGGGGTGGTGACGTCGTCGCGCGCGCGCCCCTACGTGCGGCACGCGGCGCGCTACTCGCACCATCCGATACATCACATACACACGCAGGTAGGTCGCACCGTGACGTATCGTCGTAACACAATGACTGGGCGTGCAACATCATACTGTACCAGGACATGATAACGATACAATCACAAATAAATGCAAGAACTTGCTTCAAAAGGCAAAGTGAAACCTATTTTGTAATACATTGATAATTGTACATTTGTAAGTTATGAGTCGAACGCAAACAATGTAACCATGTACTCAAATATAGATATGGTTTAATAATAAAACATTTATTTTTGTAAATAGCAATACGATGACTCATCTGTTGGAACAATTATACACGCAGTTTAAAGTTTCATATTTTTTTATAAAATACGTTGCGATTTTTTATTTTTGGGATCGCATAATACCGCCGTACCAAATTAAACCGAATGGCCTCGCATATGTATCATATGAATGATACACTGGAGCATTTCATCATACAGGTATGGACTATGTGTGTTCACTCGTCGCGCCGTTCAGCCAAACCGTGGCTGAAGCCGATGTGAACCGATTCGCGGTCGTGCTGTTTATTATACATACTTCACATTAGCGCACCGTATGTTACGTTCGAAAGTGCTGAACTTAAGTAAACACTATAATATTTTTTTTATTCACAATAGGCAGGCGTTCGACCACTATCTCACCTGATGTTAAGTGATAATGCGGTCTTCGATGGAGCACGCCTGCCTAGGATTCAATATAATTGTCCGCCGGATGATATGAACATTGGCTAAACAGTTGATAGGCTCGGAGCTCGGCGCCCGCGCCGCCTCCGTCGGTCCTACGGTCGGTCCACACTTACAGCTCGGAGGGTAATTAGTGTTGCGACGTTGCCTTATGTGGTTATAATCGTAATGTGTGTGTGTCTGTGTGCGTGCGCAGAGCGGCGGCGGTGCGCTGGGCGCGCACGTGCCGGCCGCGCTCGTCGCGCCCGCGCTCCCCCTGCCGCCCCCGCCCACCTACCAGGTCAGTGCACGCCACCCCCCCTGCCCCGCACCGCCACCCCCACCCCACCTGCACCAACACACACACTCTCGTCTGTGGACCGCAAAGCGACACCATTAGTGCTTTTCCTATGTCCCATGTAACAGTGTAAACCACAGCCACGGTACATTGATCTGCACGCGGTTGCTATGGAAACGCGTTACATCAGTAACCGCATGTACAGCGATCTCGATGAGCGCTGCACTCGCCACTACAATCTCGAACAGTGTTCGACTCCGCTCCGCTTCTAGTTCGCGTTCCTGCCGTTCGGGTTCGCCGATGGCTGTGGTGTGTGGTCGACGCGCCTCGCGCGCTCCACAGGAGTGACATCCCTCTGTTCGTGATTAGTCGATCGACACTCGACACGTACTCGCTCCCACCGACCCAAGGCTACGGAATGTCAATAACCAAAACGTCATACGAATCTGAACATGTAATGGACTTTGCTTGTTTGGAGTCAGAACCCTGAACATCTCTTTGAGAAGTTGTCTTGGAGGAAGGATGTTCACGAGCTAACTACACGATCCGAGGGCGCTAAGTTTCTAGCTGTTTCGCAAACTTTAAAAAGCTCACATTAACTATTTACAAATATCCATTATCATTCCATATAAGCTGTAGTTTTCCTAAGAGAATAAAAATAAAATAAAATAAACATAGTTCAGCAAGGTTTAAAGGTTGTTTCAAATACAGCGCTTCAAAGGTATGGAACAATCTTCCGCCACGTGTTCGGAAGAAAGTAAGCCACCAAACTTAAAAAATATATCAAAATCTACTTTTAGAACTTACAAAAACACAATTTTGAAACAGCCTTTAAAATTATTAAAACAAAAACAAGTGATGGTACAGAGTCATCGACACACTACGCCCTTTATCCCGGTCTGACTGACTCCGGCTTCTTAATTACGTACTACACAGCACACTCACGCACCCCTCCCCACACTCATGCACCGCCCCTCTTATGCAAAGTGAAACTAAGTTTCATTTATGTGAAAGTGTATATTTTAGATGTTGTGTCAGTGTATAATGTTGATATTACCCGCTCTCACACGCCCCGCCCCCGCCCCCGCGACCGTCGGCCCGAGCCGCGCGCGCGCCGAGTGCCTGCGCGCGCGCCGCGCACTCCATATGTGGGCGGGCAAACACCGAGTGTGCTCCTTTGGTCCTCCATTATTGTTTTTGTGTACATATTTATGTTTCATTTCACTATATACAGTATGTATGTATATGTCTCTAAATGTTCCATTTTTGAACTTTTATTTGGCGCCATCCATAACTAATTCCTAAATTGTCGTGTGTTCGGCGGCCAAGCTTCGAAACTATGAATGCGCGGCGTCGGTATCGACTTCGGCGCCGCGTTGTTCCATCTCCGCGAATATCAGAAAACACGCAAGTGCATATACTTAAATTATTGTTTAAATTTAGTCATTCCCTATCGGCGGTGTATTAACTAGAACGAAGACCAATCAGAGGTTGGAAAGAAGCTAACAGTCACAGATAATGTATCAGTATCGAGCCGCGTTCTACGAGCCTAAGTAATGCGTACATGACTCTTGCACTACTCGTAGTGTTGGAACCACTCGTATCCGGGTAATCCCGCGGCCTGCTCACGGCCGTATGTGTGTGTGCAGGTGTTCCTGAACCTACTAGCGATGTTCCCGCTGTCCCCGTACGGGGGGTCGGCGCGGGGATCCGATGGGGGTGATTCGCCCGAGACTGAAAACTACGAGGCGCTACTCTCATTAGCTGAGCGACTGGGCGAGGCGAAGCCGCGGGGGTTAGCTAGGCAAGAAATAGACATGCTGCCCAGTTACAAGTATTGCGAGCAGACGCATCAGGGTATGTGCTTATCGCTTATTTATTCTTAAACTATCTTCTACTAATATATACTTTAAACTTAATATGTACCTACGAAACGAACACCCTCCTTTATTACACTCGGATATAACTCTTATCTGACAGCTTCGGTTCTACACATGGTATTTGATTAGTTTGTACAATGTGTTCGTTATCAGTGTCTCAGCCATAGGACGTCCACCGATGGGCCCGGCTCGTCCCGGTTTGTCTCCACGAGGACCGGTCGTAAGCGATCCGCAGCATATTTATGTGTAATATACCTACAGACTCTCGGTTTGAGTGATGCATGCACTCGTATAACATCTGTGAGGACATTATCTGGCCCATGCGTCTAGAACGTTCTCACGAAGGGGACGTGACGCATGACTAACTAACGACTCAAATATGTTATCTGTATCGATGTGATAATTGTAAATATCGTTTGGCTTATTCTATTGTACATAATAATTCAATATAACGGTTAACAGGAAGCCAACCTCTGCACCGCGGCTCACTTCACTAGTACAGTTTTGTTATAACAAACAATGAGTGCCCACGAGGCCCATCGTAGTACAGTCTGCGTGCACGGTTTACATTCGTTAGAGGTTGAACTCGGCCGGGTGCGCCGACGGCGATGTGAACGCTAGTGTGCAGTGCACAAGGTTGAGAGTGCGTTGCGCGCGCGCGCGTGTTGTGTGTGCAGGCGAGCAGTCGCTGTGCGTGGTGTGCATGTGCGAGTTCGAGGCGCGGCAGTCGCTGCGCGTGCTGCCGTGCGCGCACGAGTTCCACGCCAAGTGCGTCGACAAGTGGCTCCGGGTGAGTACGCGTCTACCCCTTACACACACACACACACACACACACACACACACACACACACGCATACACATAACTACTTGTTAACTGTAATATGTATCCTTGCTATCATGAGGCGCATCACTTGGATGCTTGCACCGGGTGTTTCGGTGGCAGAGTCGCCGGTCGCGATGACAGGCGATCCGGAGTATACGGGGCTGAGACCAGTGTGTGTGTGTGTGTGTCTGAGTTTCTCTGTCACACTTGAACAGTTTTTTTTTCATATGTTTTATTGTGTAGCCTTCGACCGCTGCTTAGCTTTAGTCCTCGATGGTTAGTGACGATGTCATCGAAGGTGGAATGTTGTCGGTTAGCGTCAGTGTGAGCGCGGCACTCGGCCATTCCGTCGTCACTTGACATCCTGTGGGAATTTTCTTGTTCCGTCACCTTATCCTATAATGCACAATGTATTTATTCTATATTTTACAATGTTTGACAAAAATGTGTAATAATAATGAAACTAGTCCTGAGTACTCCCCAGCGCCGACAGCGCGCCGGGCCGCGCGGGTCAATGCCCGCCGCGACAGCAGCGTGCGCTTACAGCAAACATAGATATCGCTCACTGTGTTGTGTGTGAGTGTGAGTGTGAGACGACACGCGCGGCCATTGGCTACTAGCGCCGCTCAATAATACATACGATACTATTTATTCCTGGTTCCATGTTTCTGGGAAATTACTTGATAAGTTACCGACACGCTCAGTTCACTATAACTGCACATTGTTTTGTGTTGTGTACGTGCTGTTGTACAGCATTCTTGTTTATATTTAGTTCAACCGTCTATCTGTCGAACCGTGCCCATGTACGATGATAGATAGTACTAACTGTGTGTGTGTGTCGTTCCAGTCGAACCGGACGTGCCCCATATGTCGCGGGAACGCGTCCGAGTACTTCAACAACTCGGAATGACTCCCGACGCCATCACCATACAAGGACACATATCAACACAAGCGGCTCTGTCGCGCCTTCCGCGGGCCACTAACAATAACAGCGAAAACTGTTCAAGTCACCGCCTGAGAGCCGCACGATCCGCGGTCAGCAAAGTGTTAAATGGACCACATAAACAGTTTTGACAATGGAGGCGCACGCCGGCGCCGCCATAGCGCGCGCGAATTTGTGATAAATAAATAATCAGGTATCATTTCCGTTAACAAATAACTGTGTACTCGGGAAACATAATATCTGTGAAAGTACGTTTATATAGAAAACCCATTAATCTCGAAGATGGCTGACGTTGGGTGAATGATCGCTAGACATCATGTCACTGTAGCTGAAGCTAAAACATCACCGTCAGATGATTATGTAACTTCCTATGTTCTCGTGTTCGAGTTTAAACAGCGGGGGCATGTTGTGGTCTCGCTCCTGTGAAGGCGCGCCGTCAGATACTTGTCCCGCTCACACTCGTGCTTTGTTGAAGTAGCAGCTTCAAAAATTAAAACGTCACCTAATATATGTACAATCGAAAATGACGTGTGAGTTGAATTAGGAAGGGTATCAAAAGTAAACGTGGATTCCTTTACGATATATACATACATATGTGGACCCTCGTGTTTGTTCGTGTATCAAATGTCTCCAATAAAGTTACCGCGACAGCTACATGTATCGTTGTATAAATAACAATAATAGGATATAAGCTAGGTTAGTTATTCATTGGGCGGCCTTAGTGGTGTGCGTTATGTATATATACGTGTTGTCTGTGCGTACGCGCGTGTGTGGGTGTGTGTGTATGTGTGTGTATGTGTGTGTGAGTGAGTTAATATCGAGTAATGACGGCTAGGTTTGTGTTGGTTATTTTTGAATCGCACGTAACGTTTGTGATGTTTTTGAGTAGGGCAACATTTGTGAGTATAAAATAACCATTTGCATCAGAATTGCGACGATGCAATAGAAATAATATAATTGTAAAGCACCACAGGTGATGTTCGGGCGGAGCGCGGCCGCGTTATTCTAAAACCTGATTAAATGTATCGAAGACGCGCCGACTTGTTTGTTATACACCAGCGGCGCGCTCATCTCGCTCTTACACTGACAGTGTTCGAACACATTTCAGAAGATGGAGGTCGATAGACCTTCATTTTGAACCACCATTAAACTCATTAACGCTTTACACATTAAAAGTATACAAATATTGGTTATTGGAATCAAAGTTGAAGAGCTTAACATATTGCCCCGTTCAAAGTTGTTAGTTAATGCATTTGTTTGATATTGTCTGTGGCCGCGGTGTCCACACCACATGTCCGCTACACTGTGTGATTGCTTGTCTTCCTAATCCTAGCTGTACTAGTGTAATCTCCCGCGGGTCGGGTCGCGTTTCTCTGCATTGTTGATGGCGCGTGAGTCGTGCCTTTACCGTTAGTGCGGGCGTAGCAATATTATACATTCGGTGTTCGTAGCCGGTTGTGCAATACTCTATCTATCTATCTATCTATCTACCCATAGCGTCCGCGTCGCTCCAGATGTAACGTTGTAGCGTCACAACAGCTGTCGCACGTGACCGTCGCCGCCCGCGCCCCGCGCCCCGCGCCCCGCGCCCCGCGCCGGCCTCTGCGGCGCGACTCTTGTTTCATTGTTCCCTCCACAACGTTAGTAGAATGTAATCGAGTTAGTAGGTAGGAAATACCATTTTATCTAATCTCATACTTATATATAAACATTAAACAATCAAAAACAGAACTTGAACGACAGTCTTTACAGACAATATGTATCGAAAGACATTTAACATTTCGATACAGCTCTTTTATCGACAACTGTATCGAAATGTTAACTTCTACTCTATTAAGATACAGCTTCAGCTGGACCAAGGAGGTTTTCTACACATAGTCTGTGGACGCGGCGCAACACGCATGCGCCACCTGCAAATGGATTTTGGCGCTACACGTTTACAAATAAATGCAAACATATGCTGTGATGTTACGTAAATTTCATTATCTATTTTATGAGATTATATAAAGTAGTGTACGAAACTGCACATAATTTGGTCTTAAAACATTCATGTGATATATATTAAAAAAAAAGACGTGTGGCACTCGGGGACTGCCGCGGTAAAGCTATTGCATAGCATTTTTTATCAACTTACGCAATTAATATATTAATAACTTATGCAGTAATGCCGATACAACCAATGCCACCTAGAGGCGAGTTGCTGAACTAAACAGACAAGCGTGATATTTCAAAAAGTCATTAAAAGTTCTGCTATACATCGATAGATAGCAAAACTAAAAAGTATCACCGCTGTGCCGGTCGGAGTGGGGGGTGTTAGGTTATTTTCGTTACGGAATTTCTGGATTCGGTCTCCACGCTCAAGGCCCGCGATAGAAGCTATGCAATAGCTTAAAAGTGTTTTAAGAACCCATATTATGATACAGTTTCATAAACTAGTATTTTGTTTAATATATTTAGTTGAATATGTTGGCAAATGAACTCATTACGTTATCGTTTTTGTGGTTATAGTAACTGAATTTAGAACCGTGTTAGTTTATGTCCCGTTCACTAATGTAGCAAAAAGCTGAGGAATTATGAAATAGTTTAATATGTAATCGTTCCGCCCTTAGATACATCTGGTGAACATAACTATCGGTTTGTTGAACAGAAACCCACTGAACTATAAACGAGTGACGGAATCAGTGATCGCAGAAAAGGCGTCGGTCAGTCGAGCCGAGCCGAGCCGTTATCTATCCCTAGCTAGATACATAATGAGGACACATGATGTGTGGCGAGGGGTATAACCGAGGTGGCCAATTTACAAAACTGTGATTAATACAAAACAAAACAATCGCGTTAACCTTATCTAGATGTTTAGAAGACGTAGACGCGGTCCAAAGTAATAACGTCGTACGCGCGTGTTCCGAGCGAGCGACATCGTTGTTTATCCCTCTCATGTTAAGTTACAATAGTAGTAGTTTATAGTTTGTTTATGGCGCGCTTCCATTTGACGCGTTCAGTGATCGGTCCGCGCGGTGTGCTGGCGCTAGTTGTTATTCATATTATCTTTAAACTTGAGGGAAACTAACCTATTTTGATCAATACGACGCCCGGAGCAGGACGAGCAATAAACCCGAGGATAACAGCCATATACACGAGTGTTACCGAGCCCGAGTCTTCCTTCCCCGCGTCGTTTTATCAGCGACTTCGCCGACTCATCACCATCTCAGCAATAGGGCATTGTACGGTCGCATTACAAGAATACATATTGTTAAAAGCACTAAGAAACTTACATTCGAAATTCTATATTCTTCAATGTTCTATTTTTTAGCGCAGCTGTCGTTTTGTTTCTTCCACAAGAACCTCCCGACTAACGTGTGTGTATCTGAGGAATCTCGTCCGTTTGCGCCGGTTTACTGTAACGTGTACATCGGCCCCGGTGTATTGAGGCCACGATCACGATGTCGACAGACCAAAGTAGACCGCTCCATGAGCGCCCCGGGGCGGCGGTGGACGGCCCGGGGGACTTTGAGCCGATTTGCTTCTCAATAATCGGTTTTGGCGGTTCTAAACACATTAACACACACACAGCCGGTTCTCCGCACCGTCTCCCCCCGCACCGCCTCCCCCCTTGGTGTAATATGTTTAGGTGAATTAGTTTAATAGTTATTGTTTACGGTTGACTTATAGTTATCGTTTTAGTTTCGCGTAGAGTTTATCGGGTCGTGCATTTCTCGGCGGCGGCGTCGGGTCGAAGCGCGGGAGCTCGCACTCGACCATCGCCCACAAACAACGGGAGTCACTCTGGGACTCATTATCTTACTCGTTGTGTGTCACAACTTTACCAATTCGTTACTTGTTGTCTGCTTCGAACAATTTGTTTCGTTGAAACGTACTACTGACGCCGTCGTAAATTAAATAAACCATTTCATTTGTTATTGAATGTAGCGTAAGCTCTACTTGACGTGAACACTGACCGAACAATATCCATGTTCTGCACCGAGCGGCCGCCGCGATACTTATTATCTGATGTAATGTAGAGACAGATCAAACACACCGCTCCTCGTCGACACGTGACGTTATTCCATGGTGTTGCCAGACAACATATTTGTGAGAATCTCCACAGAGCGGATACTCCGCGGCAGATTCAATCCCGAGGATTCTACACCAAAGATATCTTATTATGACAATGAAACGAGCGCAGGAGCAGGAGCAGTGCCACTTTTTCAGTGCAAAAATAAAACTGTAATGAGATTATTGGTTATATTCGGTATACTCTCTCTCTCTCTCTCTCTCTCTCTCGCGCCCCACGAACATCTCATGTCTGTTTCGTGCACGTCCGCCCGAGTCGTTGCCCAAATGTCGAGAGCACAGAAATGGGAGTACGGCAGCACAACAAGTGTCGCCCGCGCCGTTGTTGTATTTCTTCGCTTGCTGTTAATGAACTCGTTAATTACTGTTTCTCTTTTACACTGGACTGTTTTATTTTGTCTAAATTTTTAGTTGTAAGATTTGTTTGTTAGTGTTTTTATTTTGCGATTGTTGCCAGTAAATGAAATAATCCGCTTATTTGAGCATTTAATTTGAATATAACAACACGTGCGTATAGCGAAGGAGGTGTAATGGAATCATGTCACTGTAACTACTAATGCAATCTTTACTTGTTTGTACCTATATTGTAATTGCTCAATTATGTATTTGTTCTATCTTTTCCATATCCATTGTAACATTATTATTGAAATAAACGTATTATGGTTTTATTTTGTTTTTTTTTTCGTTCTTATTATTATTAATATTCATTTATTTTGTTATTCGTTATTGACACATGTCCTACTGGCGCGCGTGTCTACCTACACACGTATAATATACACAACGCACCACTGTCAAATATAATCTGTACGTTTTAATGTTGCCAACGTTGTACTCGTGAAATACTACATTTATTTATTTTAATGGAACACCAGCGGCCATCTGTACAATATAACAACTTAATATGTAACACTAGGCCCATAGTGATTGGGCCTCACGGATAATGACAGTACATTATTACAATAATAGTGTATCGTCATCATAACTCGTCCCAAATTCGACGAATGGGAATCCATTTTGTGAGCGATCGTATGAGGCACTTGTACTTTAGGTTGACTAAGGAACTGAAGGACACGTGCGATGATAAGCACCAGCAGGCTTCCTGGGGGAGCAATGCGACTCCAGAACTCAACCGCGATATCTAATAGTATCGACTGCGATACATGCACGCACGATGTTCGTTGCTACCGCCGCTTCACCCAGCAGTCACCCGCTAACCTTGACCGACATCGGACGAAGTGCAGTGCAATCTAATATTATAGACTTCAAATACTAAATGTGACGTGTTGTGACCCTTAATAGACATTCCTCGAGGAACTGCATACCACTGGTGGGACCTATTTAGGTAAGTCTGCTTGTATTGTCTAAATTCCTAGTTTGACCGAATTTACGTGTGCCTCTCTTCATCGCTTTGTGAGTGGATCCCATGCTCACATCCCCATAGTTGCGAGACCCTGTTTTTCTTGACTGATTTCGCAACAAATATCGTGAACGACATGTGGGTATTACATCATTAAGCACGTACAATTTTATATGCATCATAGTACTAATAAAACCAGGGTATTCAAAGAACTCTCTGCTCAACAGCCGCCCGCCGATCTTACACTTGCACAAATGAGTTCTTGAGTCGGTTATAGGCGCGCCTCCACTTGCATTATTTATTACCAATGTACTAGTCAGTTCGTAGATTACATTATAGAAGAAACTCGCGACAGCTTTCACTCTAATTATTTATTTTGGATTGTTTTGATGAGCGCGTCGCTAAATCAGAAACTTCGCAGTACCTGTTAAAATATTACAGAAAAATATAGTATTTCAGTAATAGTGTAGTTTTAACGATCTTCCCCGAGATGAAACTTGCAAACTTTCGCTCATGAAATGGCAATTTGTCTACTTACATTTGTGTAAAGTAAAACCTCTGGTGTAGTGGGTCGGCGCCGGCGCCTCCTACCGCGCCCGCGACAGCCTGCCAGCAGCAGGGTTAGTTGGAATAAGGAGGGCGCATCCGACCGACCAGGCGCTCCGCCGCGGTCACACGGTGTGTACCGCCGGGGTCACACGGTGTGTACCGCCGGGGTCACACGGTGTGTACCGCTGGGGTCACATGGTGTGTACCGCCGGGGTCACACGGTGTGTACCGCCGGGGTCACATGGCGCGGCGCAGTGTTTTGAATGATCTCTCATTCATTATTTAAGGGCAGCATCTTCGTTATCTAATCGAGTCGGTCCTCTTGCAACCACCCTAGAGTAGGGGTCTGCCCAAGGGTCTTTAAAATCATTTAATTTCCATACCTACTTATTATCCAATAAATGTATATGTTCTCAAAGATCTTTTTTAAAAGTACACATTCACACGCCATTGTTCGTGGTAGATTAGAAGCAGTACAGAGATGTATTCAAGGATCGCCGACAGCCGATAGTTTTAGTTACCTGCACTAATTTGTAAATAAAATAATGTATACCGTAGAAGATGTATGTACATACCTACCAAACTTTAGCTCTTAGTTCCACGCGTACTGCAGTTCTTATGATTGATTAGTCACCGAGTGATCAGGTAGGTGCCTACAGCGCGCCGCTACATCGCCGTTACCTACATCTGTATTCTGTAGGTACGCTGTCCAGTAGCTAAAAGTAGGGATAGAGCGTAACGTTTGTATTTATTGTATAGTTTGTACATACGTATGTAGAGATCTAAGAAACTATTTTTGCATGATAATAGGTACACTTATATATTATAATGAGCGATCTCGCTGCGAAGATAATACATAGGTAATCATGTGTAGTGGCGAAATATCGGTGTACGAGATGCGATTTACTTTATTGTTGATTGAGCCATGACGTTATAAGTTCTATACTATTTCACAAATTAGTTCTGTTTTAACGATTTTCATGCATTTTCCAAACAAAGTTGGTGGTTCTCGACCCGCTTGCACATGGGTACCTATCTTTACTTGTTCGCCTCAGAACTCCGTCATTCCTAAATCGATTTGAAAGATTATTTTCATTCAAAAGTCATACTTTTACTGTTGATAGAAATTACAAAATGGTTTAATACTTATTTATCTTTAAGTTCATCAAAATGTTGGAGTTGTGCAATGGATAAGTAGGAACCTACTTGTGACGGAAGTCGGTAGGATTTTATAGTTTTCAATAACCGCCTCAGGCGTGTCCTGTGGGTCCTGACTCCTGTCCTGTTGCTAGCGGTGAATAACAACAGTGAGTGGCGTCACATTATTTATATATATTATAGTGAGTGATTAGAACACGCGTAGTCTCGCGCGCAGTCTGTGACGAAACTGCAATAACTTTTCTATGTGGCCCTTAAATTATATTATAGATTTTATATAAACGTTGAAACGTAAAGTACCTACTGTTGTATCGGAAGTATGTAATTTGATGTGCAATGTTTCTAATCTATTTGTATCAGTAAATTAAACGTGATATTGACATTTTTCTTGTGTTATATGATAAGTACCTACCATGTCGCCATTTAAAAAAAAACATATTCTATTATTTTACATTTACTTAACACATATTAGGGACTAATTATTGTAATAAGTAATTCGTTTATACGTAAGAATTATTAAATTTATTATGATTACTTGCTTATTTTTATATTTATTCAATTCAGTATGTTTGATAATTGTATAAAAACGATCATTAAATCTGTCAAACTGAAAATGCAATATTGTGTCGGTACTATTGGAAATCGTAAACACATTGATTCCTCGCCAAGTCCCTCAGCTTATAACTGTTTAAGCAATATTTGATAATATACCAATAAGTTAACACGTGAACATTGATGACCAACGCGCACAAGTGATCAATGTGGGCCGCGAAGGTCACGGAGGTCATACTTTTGGCAATGAACACAATGTTTCGTTAAGTAATTATTATTTATGTCAATGAAGATTTTATATTTAAATTAAGAGGTTAAATAGTGGGAATATATAACCTTAGGTATAGCTACCTCCTTAGAGCATCAACAATGATATAATAGTCATTGATATGTCGTTTATGTTACTTTATATACCATAGAAGCACCCACCCATGCCATTGTTTCATGCAGAGAAAGAACCACACGTACCTATCCAACAGTGGACGTTTATATTCTGAGAAACAAAATGATAGAGCAGTTATTTTTATATGAAAAATAACGTACATTACGGTCATAACGTACATTTCATACGAAACACCTGTGTGCGTGTGAAATACTTAGGGAAAGTTTCAGTTCAGCTGGACCGCTCGCGCTGAACATGCCGCCGCGTAGCGCAGGAGCAAGGCGCATCTGCGCCTCGCCGCGGTAACATGCCGCCGCGTAGCGCAGGAGCAAGGCGCATCTGCGCCGCGTCGCGGTAACACGCCGCCGCGTTCTTCCTCAGCGATATGAATACCTACCTACGCGACTTTAACCGTTTCCAATATTACAAAAGCACTCCTTTTGCATTTACACTTTTGTCATTATAAAATATAAACGACATATTGTTACAATCAGAAATTTAAAGATTTACAGCTTACCGTCTTTTACGTAAACACAACTTATTGAAAACTTGGTAAGTAAATTGCACAAATGATGTGTAATAAAATATTTTCTATAGATATATGTTTTATTAAAAGCTAAATTAATTAATGATATGTGTGGCGTGACGGAAGGACGCCGACGTCCAGGGTTTTGTGATAGACCAATGTCAACGAATGCGCAATAATGATCTACCTACCATTTATACTTTGTACTTATGTAGCTATGTTGTGTTGTGTGGTTGATGCATAGAAATAATAAGTACTTAGCGGTACGTACGTACTAATTATTTAGATGGGTTGATGCGGTTCTCGCTCGGTGTGACAGGCGCAGCTACAGCGGTACTGCGAAATAAACTCATTGAAATAGAACTCATTTGTTTTATTATTCCAACCGGCAAAAAAATTTAAAAAAAACGTAACTCCACGGTACATCCAGTCCAATAAGGCTTGACCGTATCGTCCTTTGTAGGATTATGCACCCTAAGTTCAGACTCCGCGGTTAGTCTGGCTGTCAGCGAATGGTAGGTATCTCATAAGATGAGGGGCGCTACTAGTATTACAAATATGTAGGTACTATACAGATATTAATTATGTATAGTACTATACAGGTTCTGATGACCTACGGCTCAAATATAATTAGCAATCACATTTTTAGACTTTTTAATTTAATTTCTTCTGGAGTATGATATGACTCAGTTCAAGCGCATTTGTGGTCTATCGCGAGAAGTTTGGCAGAAGGAAAGATATAGCCCTCGAAAATATTATTTCACCAATGAAATTGAATTTTGTTCAATCAGAATTAATTATTCAGGAATTCTTTTCGTGTGTGGTATTTTGTAAAAAAAGCATTAGACTTTTTTTTTATGATGAAATGCTTTTTTATGATAGACATGTAGGTACGACAGGCTAGACAGTAGATATTTAGGTAGACACATGTGTGAAACAAAATAAGCTGTAAAAAGTTGTCTATTTAGCAAATGGTTATGCCTTAAAATGAAACGGAACGTTTTTATACCCATTCATCCTCATTATTTATGTTATTTTGCAAATTTGTTAAAAATAACGTAGCATTTAGCAGCAACTTTTAATTTAGTAATGCACGTGCATGAGTGCACATGTTTCAAACGCAAGCCCTTTTTCTATCTCTTAGCCACGCATTGCATGCTTCATGATGGTTTAGATATAAAGCATTCGCGGCCATAATAAAAAAATAATATTATGTCACTGTCTAGTTTCCCTTGACTGTCAGTCTCAATAAGTCGCGTCAATCATACCGTCAATCAAATAAATCCAAGCAGCGATCAGCTGTCATCACAAAACAATCAATAAACTTTTCTCGACCTATTTTAAATCAAAATTAAAATGTTATTTACATCGTGAGAAAAATTTAATGTGCCGCAGTTGTACAATCTACCATTTAAACATGAGTTTAAGTGAAAATGTTGTCTAATTCATCCGCAAAAAGTCCCAACACTTTCGTAACGCTTCAGCGACTGTTTAGGCCGGAAATGTCGGTTTTGCGGACGTTTTTTGACTACAACTAACAAGAATGGACCTTTCCCCGGATGAGGATCACTTCCAAGGGCGCTTGCTGCATCAGGTGATCTCATAAATAAGATTTGCTTGTGTAGTACATTAAGACCAACTGCATTCTAGAAGGAGTCATTTCACTATATTGCACATGCGCGAGGGCGGGGGCTTCAAGGCTGCCGGCTGCCGTCGGTAGGTACTTTCACACCGATGTATAATATATGAATAGATAACCATATTAACTGTTGAACACCTGATGAAATGAAATACAAATTTAGAACAGATCAAAACATGAAATAGTAGTAGTGTAGCTCTGACTGCTTAGATCATGTACAGATTTGTCCTCGCAGTACCCCGAAATGCTATATCTTGTCTTAGGTCATCAGTCTCGAACAATCTACATTCAGTGTCGGATTCACTACGTAGCAAGAGTAGCAAATTCTACGTGCCTCGCATATTTGGGGGCCTAGTGTCCCAATGATTTCTGGACGAAAAAAAAGTATCTATTTATATCGAAGTGAGAAAATATTTAGTTTGATGTGACTAATATTATTGATGACAAAAAGCAAACGACTCTGGAATTGCAAACATTGAAAAATTAAAACTTGTTAAAAATGACTTCCGGAACATGAAGAAACAAAAATGTTTTCACCTCACATTAACATTTTTCATTTACTTAGAGAATTCAATATGAACAAACAGTATTATTTATAAATTAACCCATATATATGTATTTTATATAGGACTCATATGAACTTGAAAGTCGCCTTGATAGAATTTGCTGCAGGCCCCACGCTGACTTAATCCAGTTCGGGCTACATTCCTCCCAAAGACACTACTGCTTAGACCTATTTTGGATTATAGATTAATTAAGCAAATGCATTCACACTCACACCCCCACACTGGGATTTGCACGGCTATTTATGTATCATAATTTAAGAAAAATCCAATTTTGCAAAATATGCTAGATCACCCTCTCGGCTTATCTGGAGATTACCTAAAATTTATTCATTGATGTTACTATATGTCCCATTATACATTTTACACAATTGTTTCCTCGAATATTGTGTTTGCAGCAGACAAGTGTTCACAGGGGAAACTATGATATTTTCTAATCCAAAATAAGGCAATGCTTGAAAATGGGGTGTTTAAGTATATGTACTTGGAATAGTAAACTGTTTATTTCCATATCGATCGAAAGCAAATAGCCTGCCACTGGCGGAAAGATCAGTTAATAGAAATTGGAAGAATTTTATTAATACCAAATACAACCTACTTATATTATAAAAGTTTGTATGGATGTATTGATGTTATTTTATTAGTATTATGTTATTCTTTCACTCTCAAACGGCTGGAAAGATTCGAATGAAATTTGGTATGTACCGGTGTGTGATACTTCAGATCCCGGAATAATACATAGGCTACTTTTCATAATCATCATCACCATGTGGGTAAAACCGTAGTTCGCATCTAGTTTGTAATAAGAATAAGATTTTGTATATTTTTATTTCTGTAGGCAAAATGTAACTTTACTAGTAGATTGGGACCTTCCAGTGAGTATGACATAATACCTGCGTGAGAAGATCCCACCTTTCCATGTCATCGTTACGTCCTGATCATTTTAACCGACTTTTAAAAAAAGGAGGAGAATCTCAATACGACACATACGTTTTTGTTTCATTTTTGTTACCTCAGCACTTTCCACTGGGTGAACCAATTTTGATTGTTCTTTTTTTATTACGTGGTGCTATAAATTACATCGAAATTGGACAAGCGTCTTTTGAGTTACACTACAGTAACTGAAAAGTGCTAGGCATACATCGTGACATTATATGTAGTTGCGGGTGGAGAAATCGGTGAACATACACAATGACAATTGATCCCGTGAGTAGCAAAGGCCAATTAAAAGGGTAAAAATAATAATTTACCGACTTTAACACTCAAGACTTCAACAAGTTATTTCACACTTTTGAGTGTTGAAGTCGGTTTTTTTCTTTTTGTCCATTACACCTTTGCGATGCGAAACAAGCTTTCTCCCTCGGTGTTACCGAGTAGCTACAAGATATAAAATTCCTCAAACGGATATTTAATAGATCCTTAAACAGATTTGCCCATGTATTATCATTGCCCCATCTGCTTTTTTACAACCGATTACATGAAGAAGTGCCTAAGCATCGTAATCCCCATTATGCCCGTTCGGGGGGTGTCGTGTGGTGAATGGAGGGCGGTGCGGTGTGCAGGCGGCGCTGTGGGACAACCTGGAGCTGGTGGAGGAGCTGTTGTGCAGCGGCACTCGCGCGGCGGCCCGGGACCGCGCCGAGCGCACCGCGCTGCACGCCGCCGCGCTGCCCGAGCGCTCGCGCTGCCTCGCTGCGCTCGCGCGCGCGCCCGGCGCGCTCGTGGACGCGCGCAGTGACCTCGCCACCGGAGGGAAGGTGAGCCCACCAACCATCCGACGCGCATATACTCGCTATGTGTCTGCGTTACAATAGGGAAGGTCGGTCACTATGCTTCTTAAATCTATGGACACCCGTTCTGTAGAATGTGACCTGCCGTCGAAATCACTGTGTGGTATAGTTTTGCGTCTCTTTCCTTCTGTGGCACTACAATGTAATAGTACATGGTCCACAGTCTCCTCCTCCCCCATACACCCCCTGCTCGGCGGGCTGTCTGCGGCCCCAGTGTTGTGCAGGGGGTGAGACCAATCATGAGATGCAGCTCTTGTCTCGTTAACTTGAGCGAGTTAGTAGATGACTGCTCTCCCTCGACCTCGGTGATGTATGCCCGCGCAGCGCGGCTCGCGCCTGTGACACTTACGAGATCATACAAGATTAGTTATGTTACAATATGACGATCATTATAATAAATATATCAGTGATTATAATCAATGTCAGCTATAAATAAATCTAGACAGTAAAAACAGTAAAATCAGTCGATACATTTTAATTATGATTCAACATAAAGGTACTACTGAGTGCTTGAACACGGTAGCATAATGCCACACAGCAATCCGGTGGAAACTAGCGGTCCTTGTGGAAACCAATGGGATAGGCCTATGTCCAGCTGTGGACGTCCTATGGCTAAGTGCTATCGTTATATCACTAAACACTGAATTAATAATTTTCATTTCATTTCACTATTAACAAATGTGTTTGGCATGCACTTGAAATATTAAATCAAGGAAGTAGGTATTTGCATTTTGTATTTAAATACATTTCCTAAACGGTTTCATTCATATCTGGTGATAGATAACGATCATTTTGCGAGCGGTTCGTGCGCCCGCGCCGCGCCGGGCCGGGGGGTGTCGGGGGGTGCCGGCGCGGCGGCCGCTCCAGCCTCTCGGCCGGAGCGGATGTACCAAATAACCCACCTGTACGCTAATGCGGCTCATTAATTATTAAATAAAAAACTAAAACTAAACTAAAACTAAAAACAGGTTTTCCTAACTGGTTGATGTTGTATCTGATTCAAAAAGTGAAATATTCACGGAGCATAGCGGCTTCGGCTATAACTCGTAAATTGTGATGAGTTTGGAGTAGGCTTTACAATTTATCTCTTTCTACCTTAAAACATATTGAAAATATGTTACTATTTCAGCTTTCTTCTTGTCCTTATCCCGCTCGAGGTGGGGTCGCAACCACATGTTCTTCTCTTCTACTCTATTCTATCATTAATCGTCTCAGTGCTCGCACCTTTCAAACACATATCATTCTTCACGCAGTCCATCCATACCTTCTTCGGCCTTCCTCCACCGCTCACGTGGATGGCAAGTCCATCCACGTGAGTACTCTTCATGTGTTGTATCCCATCATTCCCATCCCTCCTGGCGACACGACATTGTTCTATTCGTACCTTTAAATGGTGACGTCACAACAAAATTCCCTCAACGATCCGAACTCTTTATTTGTAACTGTTACGAATAAGTATTTTACTCCGGAACCATCGCTCAACTTGTATCAAGCGCAGGTGCGTTCGTGTATGCAGTACTGCTCTCATTGTGGGGCGGCTCGGCTAACTACCGACTCGAAGCTTTCGAGTTCATAGAGAGGCGAACTAGCAGGCTCATTACCAATAGACTAGTCGAGACGAGGTAAGTAAAGCTGCTAGCTTATCGGTATTTTATCGGATACATTTCTGGGAGTGCGCTCTTGTGTTACGCTATTTGATTCCTCCCAGCTCAGAGCGAGCAACGGACGGGAACACGACATCCAGACTCGTCAGACGTTCCATTCTAGCTAACGAGTGGAATTTACCTAAATCTGTGTTTTCGCTTATATATAATTTGTGTCCAAGTAAGAGTAAGTAGGTATCTTCCAGGCAACCGTGCTCCACCGTAGAGCGCGTCATCACCCAACTCGATGAAAACGACACTCAGGGCTGAGTCGGTGTAACACGGAGGCATGTTCCAGACGGCGCTGCACATAGCGGCGGAGCGCGGCCACGTGGAGAACGTGAAGACCCTGGTGGCTGCGGGCGCCGACCTCGCGGTGCTGGACGCCAACGGCGACACCGCGCTCGCGCTGGCCGAGAAGAACAACCACCGACACGCCGCCAACGCTCTCAGAGACGCGAGAGGTGAGTGCCGCGGGTCGCCGGCTGTCTACGCTCTGCGGGATGTGAAGGTGAGTACCCCAGTGCAGGTGCAGGACAAGCATCGGTGGAGCACGGGAGACTCGTGCAGCTGTTGGCAGGTCGGTGGTGCAAGTTGCAAAGAAGCAGACAATGATATGCGTCGTTAAATGGTCATCTCTAGCCAATGTTCCTACAAAGACATGTAACCCATAATGTGCATACAGTAACACACACATACGTGTATTCACAGCGCTTTCCCGCAGGGTTGGGTAGATACCCCAGCCTGCCGCAAACGATCAATTAATTCTCATTTTAGGAGGTTACCAACCTGCTTGTATGTTTAACTCCCGACGAAAGTACCCTACCACATGACCCACCCATTGATGACTGATGAATTGATGATTGACACCCATTGATTGATTGAACATATATAAAAAAATAGCATATAACTAATTCAGTATTGACTATTGATTGATAAAGGGCAAAAGAGGTGGACGAGAGAAAAGTGCGTGTGACAGAGATGCGAATGTTGGGATGGACGTGCGGTGTGAGTAGGATGGACAACTGTCTCGGGATGACGGAGAGTTGCAGGTGAGCGAGGTCGATGGTGCGGTGTGTGCACGTACTGAGGGGGGACGTCCGCGTGCGCGAGGGGGGGGGGGGGACTGCGTATGTCCAACACATACATTTCAACAATAAATAAACTATATAATTCATGCCGTATGTAAAAGATGAAATAACTTTTGCAATGTATAATATTTAACATTGTTTTTACCCAAAAGAGGAGTCATTCGGTTTCATTATCGTAGACTTGTCAGTGCGGAGAAGGGGTGAAGGGAGGGGAGAAGGAAGTGATTTAAAAAATGGGTTAATTTAAGGCAACTTAGTAAAGATAGAAACAAGTTTCCAGCAGTAGCTGGGCGCACTAGTGTAGGCAGAGCGCGCTGATGTAGGTCGTTCTCATCAGTAGGAGTGTGCGAACACCAAACATAGATCATTACACGTAATAGTGTAATGTATTACAATAAAACGTCATGTACAAAATATTTACTATTTACATAAGCGATATCGAAAGCTCGACATATATCATATCAAATCATTTATTTTGTAAAATATGGGTACATTTGAAGGTAGTCTGTTTTAAAATTAAAGGTTCGCCAACGTCTGTCATAGCCTATTAAGGCACGCAAATAGAACGCACACGAACGAACGAACACACGCACGAATAGTATTATAATGAATGTTGCCTAGCGTGAGTACATTTCTGCAATTCTTCGATTATAAGTGTCGATCTTTTCTGACGTTTTAAAATTGTATCTATCTCTCCACCACCACCCCAGACGGTGACACCGTACTGTAAGGCAGAGTGAATGCAAGCATAGTACTCCGATACCACAGACATTTTGACTATCAACTGTTACATCTTACTAGTACGAACCCTGAGAACTTTCAAATTAAAACATTAAAAGAGCTAATTAGGTAATGTCGTTTCATTAGCCGCACCGCGCCGCCGCCGCCGCCGCCGCCGCCGCCGCGCCGTTCGTGCGCTCGCCGACACGTGGAGCGCACCGCGCCTGTGTCGATATCACTTCAGTTCACCGTCACACACTGATATATATATGTATTGATTTTTCAACCGACTACCGAAGAAGGAGGAGGTTATCGGTTTGATTGTATTTGGTTTTATTTGATGTTGTTTTACTTCAGATCTACTAGCGTAGTGAATGATTTCAGATTGGACCCATTAAAATCATTGAAATTGTGTAATTCAGTACCTACTTAACTTTTTTCATGAATTTGTTTTTTGAGCAGGACGAATTGGTCACTCCTTACTTATCATTACCATAACTAGTAAAATGTTTATAAAATATGTTCAACAGTATAATGAGCTAGTATCTGTGTTATCGCGGAGAAACAACGGTCACGTGACCCGAGAGAGAGAGGTTATGGTAATAACTAATGTTGGTCCGCGAACCGCGGTCGACGACTCGGCGCAACAGTACTATTACAGAACAATTAATAAACATATAACTTCTTTGTTATTAGAACTGACGTGGTATGCGGTAAATAATGTTCATTTGCCTTTGTCATAATATCGTATTCGCTCCTCCAGTAATAATCCATAGTCCATCCGGTCCTTAACCGTTATTATGTTTCATTTTAAATATATATAATAAATAGTTTCTTGTGTTGAATGTTCCATCTGTTTTATTACTGTCACATGATTGTTATTGAATGTTGTAACAAACGCAACGGCTGAATATCATTCAGCCTGCTAGTTGAAAGGCGTTGTTTAATAAACCGGCTAGGCTGTTAATTGAACGGAATTGATTATGATAGTTGGCTGCGACATATATATATTTTTAAAAAAATGTTGGTGTTCGAGCTCGAATGTATTAATGTTAAATAATTTCAACAGATGGCGCTAGTAGTCAAATTAACACGCGCAAGCCTTATGTACACGATGGATAGTAAGATGTTATTGTGGCAAGTTAAATATAACCAGCTCAGGAAACCATTACAAGGAATTTAATTTGCCTTTCGCGTTATCTCTCATTAGACAGTCGGGAATACATTTTGGCGTCAAAAATCCTTGTTAAAAAAAAGATGTTCCAGCGTCTATTTCACGACTCGGACAATCCTTGGACACCACTCACGTATAAATACGATAAGACAATAAAAATACTCCAAGCCTCAATCAAACACACTTTATACTTAGATACAAGTCTATAAAACAAACCTCATCTACCCTATTTTATATGTATGGCGCTAGGACGTGCCGAACATACATACACTCGATAGAGACATAACCCTCCTTATTTCGCAGTCGGGTAAAGCGTGGGCGACAATGCCTCGTCAACAACCCCGCGGCGGTATTTTCCACCGTGCCCGTGTCGGGGCTCGACTGGCCACAACAACACGAGCGACCTTCTCAATTATAATATAAACAACAGATAAACAGACTTGTTTACGATAATCATGAATTGTACCGTCCGTATTATCCTTTCGGAGATCAATGGAGGAGGCCGATGTCCAGCTGTGGGCGTCTTGTGGCCGTCATGGTGATGATGATGATGATTATCCAGATTTAGTGGGTAGAATAAACCGGATGTGAAATTCGGATATCCGAATATCCGTTAGCCTATATTTATTGTCCGTATGAAAATAATGTACCCCACACCCGAAGGTGAAAGAAACTGTACAAGCGGAGGTGTACTCTCATACAGACACACATTAATCGTTTCCTCGATAAGTGTTGTTGTCAGTCCAAAGCACTTTAGAGAGACGCAATAAACACGATTATAGGAAAACTATAATGTAACCGCGTGGACAAGCGTGCGACGTTCCGAAATGATAACGCGCCGAGTCGTGTGATGATCATCGGGCAGTACACAGTACCTGCTCGCAGCAGAGGGACGTGTCTCGACAATCTGGTGTTGGTGACGGAGCAGAGAGATAGTATACCGTCTAACTCTACTATACAACATCACCCGCTATAGTCGGCTCTCGAAAGCTTCTTTTGATAGTCGGCCATTTTTAATTCGTCCATATTGAATCAATCTTGATTCAATACTATGTAGGTTCAGTGACATAGCACGTCACTCTTCTTAGTCTGTTAGCGTCTGATCAGTCGATTTCGTACTCAACCGACGCAGGTCAGCGTCCAACTTGTCAGTTTGGTCAGTTCACAAATCCGAGTCAGGCCGAGCATAGGTCCGACATAGACTCAGCCCGCTATGAACTTAGCCAATTACGGATTTGTGACGTCGTCTTATTGACATCGCGTCCGCCTCGAACCGACTCAATATGAACATGGAATAATTAGACTTGACACCCTGGACCGTGGATGTGGAGTCCGTGATCTCTGCGTACCCTTCCGGGAAACGGGAGTGGTGTTACATATGGAATCACAGATGATATTATTAAAATGAAAGTCCCCTCAAGCGTGGACCGCATAAATTGGGCTCATGCACCTGATTTGCTTTAGTTGCAATCGGACCGTCAGTGGTGCAGCACACACGGCTGTAACTAGATATTGTTTATAATGAGACATATATAAGGCCGCGCCACAACACGCACTGTGCACACATATGTACCTCGCGCATAACTATATACCTAACAACTGTATGTGCGTTAGCACGCAGGCAGGCAGGTACTTATCTTAGTCCATCGAAGCGTATTGCTTCCACATTCTTAGTGCGTACAGCTAACGAATGGATAGATAGATAGATAACACTTTATTGTACAAGTACATCAACTTAAAATAACATTTATAAAATAACATATTAACAAATACAAAATACGTTGCACAATGGAACTCATTGCCTAACTCTGTATTTCCGAAAAAATACGACCTGGGTATCTTCAAGTAACGAGTGAATAGGTATCTTCTAGGCAGGCGTGCTCTACCGTAGACAGCATCATCACTTAACATCAGGCGAGATAGTGGTCAAACGCCTGCCTATTCCCAATAAAATAAAAAAAAGTCCAGTTTTTAGTTAGTAGATGTTGGAGCGTACCGTGTGTTCCTTTTTAGGGTTCCGTACCTCAAAAGGAATCCTTATAGGATCACTCTGTTGTCCGTCCGTCCGTCTGTCATGACCCCTTATCTCGGGAACGCGTGGAGGTATCGAGTAGAAATTAAAACTGTATTCTCGGGTCTACAGTCTCTTGAAGATGTGAAAAGAAAATTGGTTGTCTGTAAAGTCGGTTTACGGACTGTTATGATTGACGAGAGGATTAGGTTTTTAAAAAAAAAGAATTTATTTATTTGGAGACAACCGTCTTGGTTGGGATATATTTCGAGACTGAGATAAGTAGGTAGGGAGTCTGGGAAGGAAATAAGTGCTGATATGCGAAAGGGAAGTGGGTCTAGCAAGGGTAAGCAGAAAAGGTGCAGAAGATAAGATATAACACCTCCCCCAACAAGAGTAAACTTACGGTTACAAGGAAGTTTACTTAGAAGTAGAAGAAGGAGGATGTCAAACGAGGAAACCAATAGGGCTGATTACAAGGATAGGAAGGATGCGCCTTCTATAACTAAGAAAGTTATACAAAACTAATACTTATGCTATTCTTAATCTAGGAAGTGGAACATCTTCTACAGGTGAACCGTCGTCTGTGTTTGACGGTGGGTTTGTACACATTAATGGAATGTTAAAAATCTTAGCTTTGTAATAAATGTAACTAAGAAGTAAAATAAAGGAAATAACTAATAAAATGGTAAGAATAGGGAAACTTATATGGTGAGATATTATATTACTATCATCGTTTACAAAATTATTCAATTCTCTGTTTACTAAATCTGCTTGAGTTTTTAAATGTTTGAGATCGTCTAAGTTAATATTGGACAAGATTACAGCAGATGTATTTACTTTAAACTTGTTGAATGCATGAAAAGTACAGCATTTATCATCAATAAGGCTAAAATCTGTATGAATATGTGGTATGCTTATTTCTAGGTCAAGCATTGTTAACAGTTTTACATTTCGGCAAAATGCCACACATCGAGGTTTTAAGGATAATATACCTGTTCCATTTATATTTATTTCTCTGACATCAGAGTTACATTCTACGGAAAGTCTTGTAGATCGGGATTGTACAAATATCCAGCTATTATGACCAATGTTTTGCCATATGTCTACATTGCCATAAATAAATTTCGTTTCACACTGTGAGGGTAAATTTTTTACAACTCTCGTCATTAATTCAATTTCACAAATAGGATTTGTATTAACTGAAAGAATATTTGAAACATCGCAAGCGATATCCTTTTTAGATATAATTTTGCAAGATTGAAGGTCTGTTAAGGTGCAATATGTCGATTTATCTTTACTAAGGCCTACGAAGTTTGATGTAGGAATTATCATAGCATATGAATTAGATAGGTTTACGTTATGTGGTACTGGGATAGGAATTATTTTGTATAAGTCATACTGAATATGATAAACTAGTGGGATCCTTAGTATAAATATAACATTGTTAGGGCTATAATAAGCATCAAGTTCCGAAACTTTTAATATTACATTGATATTACTTAAATCTATACTTACAGGTAATTCCTTATATTTAGGTATATGCTTAAGGTTACTTTCTATGTCAGCATATAACTGTGTCGGAGTGACGACAGAAGGATGCAGCGTATTGCTGTTTGCAAACATTACAGAATTAACAATATCCTCTAATTTATACGATAAAGTAAGTAGACTGGCTTCGAGGGTATTAATTACTTCAGCTAACTTATTTCTAAATAGTATTTCATTAGTAATAATAGATACATTTTTTAGTAGAGTACTAGTAACTTCATTCAAACGGGCTTCGTTATTTAATATCGTATCTATAGTTTTATTGAAATTCAAGATTGCCGATTGGGAAATAAAAATATTTTGTTTAATTAAAGAAGCTATCTTCTTTTCATTTAAATGCAGCGTTTGAATGGCGTTATTGTACTTATTTGAGTCATCTTCATCCATAGTACCGAACAAGTTTTTCATTAATGTACCAACACCAGCAAACCAAGCAGATCGTTTAGGTCTATTCGATATTAAGTGAGATATTGAATTATAATCTCTATATATGTCGTCGTAAAGTGACGTTAGTGGATTTAGCATATTATAACATCGGAAATCGTCAACTGCCTTGTTTTGCTCGCAGAGGAATTTATACGTATCGAATACATTTTTGATATTTGTGAGATGTGGTTTAATAAATTTGAGATCCACTGGTATGACAAAATGAATATGATCGTTTACGAGTTTCAAGGTGCCGATAGGGTCGAAGTAAATGCCAGGACTTTTATTCAGTGGTTGAACGAGTTCATGAGCCAAAGATGTCGTAATAGGAAATAGGAGTAGTACGAGTCTGAAAGTCAAATATTAAATAATAATATTAATGATTATACTAAGTTGGGACTTGCCAGTTTTATTTCGTCAAAATGATGTCGCACATGTCTCCTATCAATTAGTAAAGTCACAGTATTGTTGTTATGGACTTGTAGGATTTTGTAAGGACCTTTCCATATAGGGGATAGTGCTTTCCTTAGTCTAAGATGATTTTTGAGATAGACGAGATCTCCAACATGGTATTCAGGAATTCTTGTATGTGTGTCATAGTATTTTTTCGAGTTCTCTTTCGATTGATTGATGTGTTCGATTGCTTTTTCTCTGGAGTATTTGAGCCTGTGGTTTAGCATTTTAAGATACTCAGGATACGTGAGGTCCGGTGCAGAGTCATAGATTGAGTCAGGTATGTAAGGTTTGTGTCCAAATAAAAGTTCATAAGGTGTATAGTTCGTGGTGCAATGAGTGTTGGTGTTGTAAGTCATGATAGCAGTGTAAACGTAACGAGGCCAGTTATCCTGATTATCATTGACGAATGATTTAAGATATTCTTTTAGAGTCGAGTGACTGCGCTCAAGGGCGCCTTGAGTTTGTGGGTGGTATGGGCTTGACCATAATTGCTTGATTTTTAGGAATTCACAAGTCTTTTTGAAAAGATCTGCTGTGAAATTTGTGCCTTGATCTGTTAATATGGTTTTAGGAATACCGAATAGGGAAATGAAATGTAACAAGCACTCGCTAGTTTCCTCAGCTGTTGTTGATCGAATTGGGTAAGCTAGTGAGTATTTGGTCAGATCATCTTGCAAGGTTAGGATATATTTCAATTTGGCTGTCCCTGCTTCGGGTAATGGACCAACTATGTCCAATGCAATGCGTTGAAAGGGGGATGTTGATGTAGTAGTGATTTGCATAGGAGCGCGGTTAACCTTTCGGAGAGCTTTATTCTCTTGACAGAGTTTACATGACTTCACATAGTTTTCTATATCGCTACGCATACCCTTCCAGTGATATTTCTCTTGAATTCGTTTAAGCATTCTTGCGCTTCCTAAGTGACCTGCGATAGGTATATCGTGATTTTCGCGTAATATCGTTTTTATTTCTCCCAATGATGGGAATATTATGGTATTGCGATAGATAGTGACGAGTATATTTGTATTATTAAAAAGGAATAGTATCATACTGTACAATTTTGTATATGAATGTGAATCAAACGGATTTTTAAAATCTGTGATGCTGATTTGATTGGTAGATTTTAGAATTAAGTTATTGCGGAGATTTTTCAGGCTGTTGTATAATTCTTCATAAGAAGTCTTATCGAAGTGATTGACTTTGGTGAACAATAGATAAACGTTTCGATTTTTTAGATCAAAGTTTATGAATGAATATAATGTTCTTTCTCTATTAATAACTTCATCTTTATTTTCCAGTTCATTAAGGGTATCTTCTACGTAAGGGTTGCTTTCATCGAGATCAATAGATGTTGGTATTACAATGATTGCTTTGATATCGCTTTTAAGAATACTTGAATTTGATTCTAGAATTTTTGCATTGGATGTAAATGTTCTGTTGGCTGTCATAGTTTTCAGAAATCGGGAGTAATCATCGTTTGATATGACGAGTTGTTCTTCACTTATAGGGTTCTGAGGATTTTGGTCACTTCCAGTTTCGGGTAGGTCTACAGCTGGGTCGCTGTATGAATCGAGTCGTGATGTCGAAGGTAAGTTCATATTGTTCTCAGGATTGAGAGAAGGAGTGAGAGGTAAGTTTGTGTTCCTTTCAGGTTCTTCATTAGCGGCAGTTTCGTTAACGCCGGGTGCGAGATATTCTAATACTTCATTTTCGATTTCAGGATTAATGATATCTGCGTCTAGACTAGATGGTGGAGACACTAAAAGGCTTTGGAAATCGTCAGTTTCTTCATTAAGTGTGCCTGATGGCTGTGATGTTTGTAGTGGAACTTCGTCGGTTACGACATTTGGGTTAAGATTTGACTTATTTTGTGGGTAGATTGGATTGACAGGATATCTAGAGAGCGCGTCTGCGGCAGAGTTGAGTTTACCTTTGCGGTACTCGATGTCGTAGTCAAACTCCTCGAGTTTCAGCCTCCAGCGTTGGAGTTTGCTGCTGGGATCCCTATGATTAAATAACCATCTCAAGGGTCTGTGGTCAGTGATGATCACGAATTTACGACCATAAAGGTAAGGACGGAATGTTTTACAACCGTATAGTATCGCCAATAATTCCTTCTCGGTGGTGCTATAATTGATTTCGCATTTGTTGAGGGTTCGCGAGGCGAATGCTATAGGTTGGTCCTTTCCTACTGATCCTTGTGAAAGGACAGCCCCGATGGCGTGATTTGAGGCATCACAGGTAAGTATGAAAGGCTTCGAAAAGTCTGGGTATATGAGGAGTGGCGCAGTTGTCAGGCGGTTCTTTAGTGTATCGAATGCTAGCTGTTCTTCGTTACCCCATTTGAATGGAACATCTTTCTTCAAAAGGTTTGTAAGGGCCTTAGCTGTTTTGGAGAAATCGGGTATAAACCTTCGGTAATAAGAGACAAGTCCTAGAAAGGATTTTATGTCCTTCGGCGTCTTCGGTGCCGGAAATGCAGTGACAGATTTGACCTTCTCGGGGTTAGGCTTGACGCCTTGCTCGGTGATGATGTGTCCAAGGTAACAAACTTCTCGCCGTAGGAACTCACATTTGTCGGGTTGTAGTTTCAGATTGAATTCACGCACTCTTTCAAAGATGTCGTTCAAATTGGATATGTGACTCTGAAGGTCATATGAGTAAATTACGATGTCATCCAGATAGACGAAGCATTTAATGCCCTGGAGACCCGTGAGAGCTGAATTCATAAGGCGCTGAAAGGTTGAGGGCGCATTTTTTAAGCCAAAGGGCATTCGAGTAAATTCAAAGTGCCCTTGCGGTACGGAGAATGCGGTTTTGGCTGCATCATCAGCGGACATCTTTATCTGATGAAAACCAGACGCTAAATCTAACGTAGTGAAGTATTTGCTGGCTCCTAGCTGATCAAGTATCTCAGAGATATTGGGTATAGGGTAGGAGTCGCCTATTGTGACGTCATTTAGTTTTCGGTAATCGATCACTACCCGCCATTTTCTTTCACCGGACGCGTCAATCTTTTTGGGTACTATCCAGATGGGTGAAGACCATGGAGAATAAGAAGGCTTAATTATATCTTGTTCTAGCATCTTATTCACTTGCTTCTGAACTTCTTGTTTATGACATTCAGGGAAACGGTAAGTCTTCGTGTTGATAGGAGCAGAGGACGTAGTTTTAATTTCATGCTCGATGGCATTGGTAAAGGATAGTTTGTCCCCTGGTAAGTAAAACACATCGGAAAATTTGGAACAAACTTCGTGCAGTGCTTGGGTTTCCTCTGTATTCAGATGTGAAACACGGAGCTGTTCAATTACTTTACTTGTTCGAATATAATTGTCATGGTTTTCGCATTGTGACATATGATTGATTGAATGAGGAATCATCTCCTTTTTGTCTAAGTGTGTAATTGTTAGTTTGAGAGACGAGTCAATTGTCATAGGGTCTTCGGATATGTTTACAACAGAGATGTTAATTCTATTGTTGTCTTTGACGCGTACTAGACAGTTTGCAATCAAAAGGGTGTCGGATAATTTTTGGTCAAGGATTAGTCCTTCTCTCACGTCAGGGTTGGTCACAGCACATTCGATCACAGTCTCAGTCCGTGCCGGGATAATGAAGGCCGGTTCGTGAAAGTGTAGTTTTATCGCTGTCCGTCTGAGATAGAGTTTGTCGTCAGTATAGTTGATACTGCAACCATGGGCATTGAGCATGTCGGATCCGATGATTCCATCATATGGAAGGTGGATCCAGTCCACAACATGGAATTTGTGGCTGATATTACATGATTTGGAAAGTGCCATACGTAGATTGAAATGACCTCTGGTGGAGATGGGATCTTCATCAGAGTCAATGCCCTTTAATTGGATGGTCTCTTTAGTGAGCTGAGGGCGCTTTTGGATACATGAGCTTTTTAATAAGCTGACAGTCGATCCCGAGTCTACCAAGAGAGACAAGGGGATGTCGGATATTGAAGATTCCACTAGAACGTGTGGAAGTAAGGTTTTTGTAGGATCACTCGTGATTTCATAGAGTTGGCTGGGTTTTGATTCCTCATTTTTGAGGTTATGGTTTCCATGTGGCGGAACCATCTCGAGTGTAGGAGGCTTGGATGATGAGGAGCGAGCATGTAGCGCTGCTCCTGAGGGCTGATTGTCTACTGAGCGGCGTCCATGTCGCGGAGCCGGAGTAGATTCAGGAATTGGATTAGAATTGATGCCGATTTTAAAATCACGAGTTCTCGCTCGGCATCGAGACGAGACAGCTATTAGTTTTTTGGAAGGGTGTCGTCAGTTTCATCGAATCCCCGTTCAGGGGGTGAGTACTCGTCGGATTCTCGGTTGTCATCAGTCGTGAAGTTAACACGCTGGAACTGTCGCGGACTCTGGTCAAAGTTGTTTTTAAAGCGGTTGTTGTTGTATTCCCTCTTTATGCACTGTTCAAGGACGTGTCCTTGAGTTTTGCAGTATCTACAGAATAAATTTGATCTGTTTGCACTGGGCCCTGTTTGAGCGTTGTACGCTCTGTCAGGCTGCTGTGGTCTTTGTGTTTGGAACTGTGGTCTCTGTGTTTGGAATTGTGGTCTCTGTGTTTGGAATTGTGGTCTCTGTCTGTCATTTTGGGTAGATCGTTTATAAAGGCTCTGCTGTATCCGTTCTTCTGATATTGCTAAATTTATGGCTTCGTTTAGTGTTTTGGGTGCCCTACACCTAACCATATTAGATAACCTCGGGTGGAGACCGATGAGGAAGTGATGGAGGGCTAAGTCCTCCATCGCTGCCGTTCGGCCTGCGATTTCTTTACTTTTTGTATTTGACAAACTAATTTCGGTAATAAGTTGGGCCAAGCAGGCCTCTACTTTTAGGGAAAATTGGCTAACAGTTTCCTGGGCGCCTTGCTTACTTTCCTGTAGGTCTGTAAGTAGGTGGGAGTAGTGTTTACGTTCACAAAATTGTTTTTTCAGGAATTCCTTGAGCTGTTCCCATTCTGAAAATTCCTTTATGGAACATGCTACTTCGGCTTTGCCGTTTAATTGGCTAAGGATATATTTGAACAGGATGGGCTTTTGCCCATCTGATGCGAGTTCAATGGCATTATTGCAGTTAATTAAAAATGGATTTAACGTCTCCCTATTCCCGTCATAGGGCTTAATAAATTTGAATAGGGTGTTAAGGTCGATTTCGGACATTTTTGACGTTGACCTTGTTTTGGGTGCGGAAATTAGTGGAGAGCTATAGGGTGTGCTTGCGGTCTGTTCGTCTTCTTGTGAAATATCTAGATCTATGCAATGAATGTCTTTTTCGGGCTTTAGTTCCCTGGGCATAATTTATTTGAGGCTCTAAAGATAATTATTTTCTCTTTAGAACAAATGGCAAGCAAACAACAACAACAACATAACAATACACAATAAAATTTCAAGATAATAATAATACAATGAATATAAAATTAATGGCTGAAATAAACATAGAATATTGTTAAACTTTGGATACGACACGGAGAGAACACAACACACAGTAAAATAAAATAAAGTTCGATTTAGAAATGGCAAGAGTTCACTTACTGGCTATACGCGTAGAATATTATAATTAAAAACATTGTCCGAGATAAGTCGCCGAGCGTCGGATTACGTCGACCAGCAGGTAGATAGTACCGGCCACGGTATAACCGTGACAGTGGGCAACCACCTCGCCACTCAAGGCGAAGACCGGCTGTAGCACAGAGCAGAGTGCCCAGCAGTGGGCCTTACAGGGGTGGACGTGGACACTTTCACGCACTTCACAGAACCTTTGCCCAATAGTGGGCTTCACACTTTTCACTTTTCGCTTATCACAGGTCCTTTACCCTATAGTGGGCTTTGCACAGTAGAACACTTTCGAGATTTTTGCGCGGAGCCGTCGCCCAGCAATGGGCTTTCACACAACACTTTGTATTTTATTTCACGGATTCGGAGGGTTAACCGGGGATTTTCTAATTTAAATCCCTTTACGCTGCCACCATTTGTTATGATTGACGAGAGGATTAGGTTTTTAAAAAAAAAGAATTTATTTATTTGGAGACAACCGTCTTGGTTGGGATATATTTCGAGACTGAGATAAGTAGGTAGGGAGTCTGGGAAGGAAATAAGTGCTGATATGCGAAAGGGAAGTGGGTCTAGCAAGGGTAAGCAGAAAAGGTGCAGAAGATAAGATATAACAGGACGATAGATTTACGTGATAACGTCATAATCATTTATGACTTTGACTTTGATTATTTTATGTAATACAAAACTCAGGTGGAACGTTACGCGGAACGTTACTATTTTCCATGAGTGTTGCTGGTATTCATCAATTTATAAAACGTTATCACGTCCAAAAAATTTCTAAGTTGACTTAAAAATATATTTCGATACTCTCATGGGAATCCAAATGTGTAGGGTATTTTCCTTTGACGTAGCAGTATTAATACCGTCTTATAATACAAGTATAGATAACATATCTGAAAACTATACATTCGGAGTTATTTTATAATGTACGTAAATGTTGAATTGAGTTAACCGTGTCACTAGCACGGTGAGCGAGTCCGACTCGCACTTGTCCTGTTTTTTAAATAATATCATTGACATTTGTCCACGTGTGAGTGAAATCGTCCCTTTAACATCGGGTGAGTTTAGCATTCAAATATTTATCTTTTTAACCGACTTCAAAAAAGATGTTCTCAATTCCACCCGTATGTTTTTTTATGTTTGTTTTCTCAGAACTGTCCACGGTGAACCGATTTTGATGATTTTAACTGAAAAGTGTTTCCTTTACTTGGACGACATTATAGTTGCGGGTGAAGACATCGGTGAGCCACCACTTCGGGTCCTTTTGTTTCGCAGCCACTCGCAGTTATAGCCAAGATTATTCGGCGTCATCATCATCTCAGCCATAGGACGTCCACTGCTGGACATAGGCCTCCCCCATTGATTTCCACAAGGACCGGTTGGAAGCGGCCCGCATCCAGTCCTTGCCTGCGATCTTAGTCAGGTCGTCTGTCCACCTGGTCGGTGGCCGTCCTATGCTGCGCTTGCCAGTCCGTGGTCTCCATTCGAGAACCTTTATGTTCCAACGGCCATCGATTCTTCGAGCTATGTACCCTGCCCACCGCCACTTGCTAATCCGCTGGGCTATGTCGGTGACTTGCGTTCTTCTACGGATCTCCTCATTTCTGATTCGATCACGTAGAGAAACCCCGAGCATAGCCCTCTCCATAGCTCGTTGTGTGACTCTGAGCCTGCTCACGCGGCCCATAGTCAGAGACCACGTTTCGGTTCCGTAAGTCATCACTGGTAACACACACTGTTCGAAGACCCTCGTTTTCAGGCGTCGCGGTATCTTGGACGAGAAGACGTCTCGGAGCTTTCCGACTAGCTATATATACGGCGTATATAGCTATTATTAACTAATTATGATTGCATAACATATTGTAATAGCATCGAGTGTGGTGCGATTGTGGATGAAATGATTTGACAGCGCCGAGGACGGCGGGGCGGGGCGCCACTAGTAGCGGGGCGGGTTGACATTTTGCTCATTCGCCTCAGGGGGAACTTTCACAATCATATTAATTATTGCAGCGATACTGTACTAGGTTGTATCGTATTTATTTATTAGTTCATCATCATCTCGGACACTGAACATCCCCTACATCCCTTTGTCTTTCTTAGCTTGCCAGTTTCCGCCGCGCTTGGCAGGCGGGTCGGCGAGCGCAGTATGTTGATTATGTCCGCAGAAAGCATTGCTGCACTCCTGTTACGTGATGTACTACTTCATATTATAATCGCGACATTTTGTATGAATGTTTGTTACATGTTTGTATTGAATGGGCTCCGAAACTACTGAACTGATTTGAACAATTATTTTACTATTTTGAAGTTACACTATCCCCGGGTGACACAGGCTATTATTATATTTTCAAAAAAATAGGGATCTTTATAATGTTTAATATTTTTACACCGCTGGCGCACCGCTGGTGTTATATTATATTGTAATATTATGTGTAATGATATATTTAGGTATTCCTTCATGAACTATACTTATATTCGAACATATTTTCTTACAAATTTTATTGGAAACATAAAGTTCACTTAATTGAATTCTACACCCCCTCCCCCCCCCCCCCCCCCACCATACGTCTGCAAGTTATTAAAATCGGTTGACTATTTCTCTCTATTCTCTAGAGAATGTTTTAAATGTCCCACGGGTAAGCTAGCACAAGGAGATTTTATAGGTTATAGTAATAGTATTGTTAGCGTCGATGTACATTAGTTTATTTAAATATTTTGTTCGTAAAACTGACGTGGTATTGATACATTATGAATGTACAAAACACCGGACTCACTCACGCAGTATGTCATAGGGGTAGGCGCCCGCAACCTCGTCCGCGAGCGCCCCGTGTTCTCCGTGAAAAGGAGCACCGAATGTGATCGACACCATACTCGGACCCTTCCGACATATTTGTTTATACTCGCTATGTGTGCGACCACACCCGAAGCGTCCGTCCAGTTGGCCAGGCACCCCGCGCCCCGTGCCCCGCGCCCCGGCGCGCGAGGACTAGCGCCGCGTCGGTAGGGAACACTGTACACTAGAGCCTAGAGGTAGACTGTAGCCAGTCTAGCGAAAGCTGCCGACAGCGACAGGTGCGCTCGCTCCGTCTCCGATGACGACACACGTCGCTCGCGCGCCCGCCCCGCCCCGGCCCGGCCCGGCCCGCCACTTAACGTTATTACGTGAATAAATAACATTTTATAAACAAATTCATACGTAGTGTTACCCGAGTCGAGCTTAATGTACACTGAGGGTAACAATAAACACATTTTATCGCGTATAAGTTTTGACGTATGTGTTTCTGTGCGGTGTCGCACAAGTAGCGCCTGAAAGGATAAGCTGACTTTTATTAAGTTTATCTTATTTTTTAAATGTTTTAAACGAGCTTAATCGAGATTGCTCTGAGCTCTTTCGGTTTCTATAAATGTTTCAACTAGTATGATTTCTGTGTCGAAGGTTGAGTGCAGCTCTGGTGAGGTATACCTACTCAGCGCGACCTAAAGACCGCGTTCAACAAGAACCTGGGAATACTTTTATCTAAACGTGCTCTTGATTTCATTATGTATCGCAGGCAGGTGTATGATGATGCGTGTTCAGTTTACGGTTATTTATGTTAAACTAGTTAATTATTTAAATTTAGACCGTAAAAGCTCTCTGAGAAGTTTATTGATAGAATTTTTAAATGTATAAGTTATTTTAATTTATGTTAATGGTAGGTATTTAAATGAATTTCGTTTTGATAATCCATTCATATTTAACATATTTTTGTGTTGTAATAAATAACTAATTACAATACAAAAATGACATTTGAGTACAACACTATCCATTGCCAGCCTATAGATAGCTCAGAAACCCGCTACCGGCCGGCAGCGTGCCCAGAATGCTAGCAGCATTGCCACGTTGAATTGCAATGCTGATCCGTTGAGCCAAATATGTGCCAGCATCTTGTTCACGCGTCGCATCGATCAAACGCTCAGATAAATTTTGGAAAATCCGCTGAGCTCCCGGCCCCCACGGGCCCGATGTCTCGACCCCAAACGGTTCAGATATGTAACCACTACCTAAGTTATTTAATGAAGTACTAACTTTGTGTTATTTATTAATGAGTGAAATGTGACGAGTGCTTTTGTTTGAAGTGTATTATATACAGATGGTGAATAGTGACATTCGTTAACCTGAGGAGACACGCCTCCACCAACCAGTGATGTGCTTATCCTACTAATATTATAAATGCGAACATTGTAAGTATGGATGTATGTATGTTTGTTACTCTTTCACGCTCAAACGGCTGCACGGATTTAGATGATATTTGGTATGTAGATACTTCAGGTCCCGGAATGACACATAGGATACTCTTCATCATCATCGATCATCAGCACGCGGGTCAAACCGCGGGGCGCAGCTAGTATGGAATATAGTATCTTATTAATAATATAGATTTGATTGATTGTTCGTTAGCATTGACTAGGCTCCGGAACTACTGAACCGATTTGTTTAATTGTTCCACCGTTGGGAAGCTACGCTGTCCCCGGGTGACGAGGGTTATAATTATATTTTCACAAAAATAAGGGATCCTTATAATTTTAAAATTTTGTCATTTTTGTTAAATACCCGCGCGATGCCGCGCGGCGGACCGCTAGTAAGTAATATAGTTGCTAAGATCAGAAATTAGAAAAAAATACCAAAAAATGAAACCGACTTAACCCTCAAAAGTGAAACATAACCTGTCGAAGTCAAACGTTTTTAGTCACGTTTGCTACTCACCGTAGCAACTGTCATTCACCCTCAACAACGAAGTCATCCAGGTAGACGTAACACTTTACAGTTATTGGAGTGTAACTCAAAACTGCTTGACCGATTTTGATGAAATTAAATGAGACCAGGGAGTATACTCCGCGAACACACATAAAAAATACGGTTGAATTGAGGAACTTCCTTCTTCTTCCAAGTCGGTTATAAATGTTGGGGCGGGTCGTTACCCCCCGCCCCGCACCGCCCCGCCGCCGGCGCCGTGACCTTCTCACCGGTGGCGACCTCTCTGGTTTATTATAATAAACAAAGTGACGCGTGACGTCACGGCGCGGCGCGGCGCGGCGCGGCTGCCTCCGCACATATTGTAATTATCCAAAAACAAAACAGCTGCTATTAAAAGTCATAATACTTCTGATGGCTATTTCTGGCTTCTGAAGGTCGTATCCTAGCGATTCACACGCAGACATGTAGTTGGAAATAAGTTTTTATGATAACAATATTTTTAAAACAAACTTTTATATGTGTAAGTAAATATGAGCACCGCGATCGTTTCAGCGAACCGTTTTAGATGAGCCCAAACTCGATGGGTTTATTTGTTTTAGATCAGTAATTCGTGTGGCCGTCGCCCGGCTCCATCATCAGCAGATATACTATACTCCGCGGTACCATGTCGTATTGTCACCACAGATACACAAGTGCACCAAATATCAGTTCGATCGGTTATAGATAACTGATATATACAATTCAGTTGCAAGCTTCCATCCCGGACAACCGGGATTAGACCTTTGATTAGAAGTGTTTTAGTTATTAATATAATTCTGTTAATGTTTTGTCTGTTCACGTGGTTACTTGTTGAAGTCGGTGCCGTCAACCGTGATAGTTCAAAAGTAACTATTATCAAAATATTATGAGCATGGTACCGACTTCGACAAGTTATTTCACACCTTTGAGTGTTGAAGTCGGTTCCATATTTTGGTAATTTTTTTGTGATGCTATTTTTAGTTTGCCATTTTAAAATTCTTAATATCTTCTGAATGGAATGTTCGATTTTAATAATTCAAAAAGTAAAGCACAGGTATTGAACCAGTCTTGTTAAAATGGAATAATAATTTGGATAAAGATGAACACTAACATACGGATAACGAGGTCTTATTTCGGCCGGCGTTTGTATCAAGCACACTGGTCGGACGATGGCGCACCGGCCGCGGCGAGTTTGTGCAGCTCTCGAACATTCTAGAACGGTTTATGTTCTATCATCGATGGCGGACGCGGCGCACGCGATCAAACACATTTTATATGTAGTATTTATACACAGCGGGTTACATTATTGAAGTTTTAGTTAGGATCCCAATCTTTTTCTAGCACAAAGTATAGCCTGTACTGGTCACCGGTGATGTGGTATTCTAATGGTGAAAGATTTCTTGAATTCGATTCCGTAATTGTTGAGTTTATTGTTCCATGATACTAAAATACAAATCTTTCCTCTTTATAATATTAGTGTAGATAATATTTACGGCCTGTCATTTTTCTTGTCTACTCGATTCACTAGAGGGCATCACATCGAACAAAAAGGCAACAAAAAGTTTAATACAAGTGCAAAAGTCAAGGCTTAGGTGCTGTTCTTTATATAGATTTACAAAACATATGCAACGAGTTGGTGAACATGCGAGCTCTTGTAAACAGGTTCGCAGCTTCGACGCCATTTAGAGATAAAATGCTCAGAGTTACAATAATTAGGTAGTTTAAAAACCATAAAAGGCGACGGACGTAGCATCAGGGCCCGCGGAACATCAGGGCCCGCGGAACATCAGGGCCCGCGGAACATCAGGGCCCGCGGAACATTTACAACAGTTTCTTAAGAAATATGTTACAGATAATAAACTAAAACTCTGTAACCGCTACCAATGATATTGGTTTCATCCAAAATCGATCGAATCATTAACGACGGGGTTTTTCAATCCCACTCATATTATAAATGTCAAAATTTGGATGGATGGATGCTTGTTACTCAATCACGCCAGAACAACTGAACGGATCTGGATGAAATTTGGCACAGAGATAGCTTATATATATTCCAGAATAGCACATAGATTACTAGAACACATTGCCTGCTATTAAGTGCGCCCAGGATGATTAGAGACGGGCGTTAGCGCTCTAGAATTGATTTGAGAGTGTTACGGACCGCGGCTATGATGTCCACTCGGTCACTCGGGCACCACGCGGGGACAATAGCATCAATGGACGATCTTTGAACCTCGCAAAGATCGTTTACGGCGAACGTGTCCGAGCCCGCGCACCGGCGCGCGCGCAACCAACTGCTAATACAGTGGCTCGTCAAATATCATTCAACATGTCAATTCGCCGCGTCCGAGACGTCGCGTCACCGCCCGACTGGAAATGTATATCGTTTAGCACCTTTTCAAGCGAACAAAAGGGGGAGGTTCTCAAATTGACCGTAATTTTTGAAATGAAACCTTTATGCGCGTTGAGTACCTTTTGTGTGAACAGAAATCGTGGAACTCGCGTCACCGTCTCCGCACGATCTCCATGTTACCTTAGAAACCGTGCAGTTTTCACTTCTACCAGCGCTCCCCAAACACTGCCCCTTTGATTTTTTATGCGTGTTAAGGACCTCGGAACATTTTCTGGGCGTACGGATTTTGAATAATTATTCTTCTCTGATTTGCGAGCTGGTGCTTCTCACGTGGTCTCAGTTGAATGTTCTTGAAAGTTTAAAGTTTGAATGGATGGATGCTTGTTACTCTTTCACGATTTCAAATGGCTGAACGGATTTGGATGTAATTTAGTACGTAAATACTTCTGGTCCGGGAAACGACTAAAATACTACTTTTCATCATCAACAATCACCGCCGCGCGGGTGAAACCCCGGGGCGTAACTAGTATTACATAATGCTTATTTGATTTCGGCCACATGGGCGATGTTCTCATGTTTAGTAGGAATGTTCCACACACGAGCGGCTTGTACACGTGTTACAATACTGCATCATATCATCCCTCTGCTGTTTGCGACAATAACTAATCTGTGTATATATGTTTAAAGCTCAAAACGCAGTAACAAGTTTATGATTGAACCGACCGAGACAGATAATCATACAGTTCGATATGCAATACTTATGTAACATACCCGTGTAGTTCCAAAACCACTTGAGACTGGCGCGGGCGCGGGCGCGGGCGCGGGCGCCAGCACGGGCGCGGGCGAGGGCGAGGGCGCGGGCGCGGGCGCGGGCGCGGGCGCGGGCGCGGGCGCGGGCGCGGGCGCGGGCGCGGGCGCGGGCGCGGGCGCGGGCGCGGGCGCGGGCGCGGGCGCGGGCGCGGACGAGGGCGAGGGCGCGGGCGCGGGCGAGGGCGCGGGCGCGGGCGCGTCCTTGACGCGTCCGACTGAAGCCCAGCGAACGCCGTTAATGCCGATTTCGTTTGACGTCACGTTACAGTTTACGAGCTCACGTTATTTATTGGGCCAGTGAACAACGCCGTCGTACATATTGGTGTACTAGCTGCGCCTCGCGGCTTTACCCGCGTGTTGATGAAAAACGGTGACGATGATGATCAAAAGTAGACTATGTGTTATTCCGGGAGCTGAATTAGCTCCATACCAAATTTCATCCAAATTAGTTTTATCCGCTTGGGATGATGAAAATAAGCGTGTTGTGTTCATCCAGGGTATAAAATATAATATAAACTAGCTAATCTGGCAAATGCTGTGCTGTCATATGAATTATCGAAATGTCAAAGTGACAGGACACTTCATACATTACTTCACGTCAGTAATCGACGGTTAAATTACTAGCGCCCCGTGGTTTTACCCGCGTGGATTACAGTTTTCCCGCTACAACATTCCACTGGATAAAAACTCTAGCCTATGTGCTATTCCAGACTATAATCTATCTTTGTACCAAATTTCATCCAGATATGTTCAGCCGTTCTGGCGTGATTGCGGAACAAGCATCCATCCAAACTTAGACATTTATAATATTAGTGAGACTTGCTCATACTAAAATACTAACACCGCGATAAGTAAAAAGGAGGGCAAAAATACTTTTTTCGTAAAAATCAGGCCAACTGTTTCGCAAGAGTTCGATAACAAACACTGTGACACGAGATGTTACATATATATATAAGAATATAAGAAGAGTTGTCCGCCATAAAAAGCAAATTACAGCATCTTTGAAATACCTGTATTTTATGCAAATAATGTATTTGAATGTGAATCCCACTGTGCTAAGGATGTCTCAAGGACATGTACACTAGTGGGCAGGTGTCAGTGCTGGAGCCACCGTGGTGTGGATGTAGGCCTCCCCGCGAGCTCGAGCTGGGGGTGCGTCCTCCTGCCAACCTGACGGTTGTACGATTGACAGCTGGAGGTCGCTGTCAGTAATCCTATTGGGCCGGCGCGGGCGCGTGTCAGTCGACACCGCGCTGGCGCTCCCGCACTCACTCCCTACGACCTCAGACACAGCTCGGCTGTAGCAACACCTCGCGTCTCGCTCGTCGTATACTATGGTACACGGGAGCTGACACCCGAGCCAAACATATCCTAACATATACATTTAATAAACTTTATACTTTAGTGAAATTGCTTTAGAGATGAGTTCCGAAGATGATCGTTGTTTTTTATCGTGCGCATTATAGAATGATCGACATCTTTCATTAGTTGTGTAGCTATTGTGTCAGTTCGTGCTGCTACATATTTAAATTCCGAGAATCGACAGCGGATAGGTTGAGACATGTCGAGGGGTTGGGGCTTTGTCTAGCCTAGCGTAGTAAACACAAACAATACTGTCTGTCTTACAGGAAAACTTGAGTCTCAACAATGGACGCATAATAAGCTGATAACGAAAAAAGTAAAAATATCGCAATCGGTAGTGTAAAATTATAATAATAAAAACTGTGCCAAAGATTAAACAAAAACAAAGCGACGCGTAAAACGACAAGTGAAGTTCGAAAAAAGCAAAAGAATAAAAGTGGTTTGTTTAAATAACATGTGAAGAAACTTTTCCAAACGGAACACACAGTTCTGTCCGCCGGAGCGGAGCGTAGCGCCACAGCGTGCGCGTGCGCATTCAACTATTCTGTAAAAGGACAGTAAATATATAGAGAGTGATGCCTCTGCGGCGATCACTGTCCCTCCAAAACGGCATCCAGCCGGCTAGAGGGAGACGCCGGCGGAGTCCGGCGATCGACGAGGCTCCGGCGAGGCTGCGGGGGGCGGAGGGCGCCGACGCCGACGCCGACGCGGCATTCGACGTCACTGATTACTTCATCGATGACGTCGCCGATCCTTGGAGACAAAAGGGTACGGCCATTATACCTAGCTCAGTGTTGGGTGCGCGCCTTATGTTCTTTGAATATATTTCACTTGTAAAATAGTTTGTTACCTTTAGATGTCAACACAATATACTGGGGGAGATGATAATCTGCGCGTCCCACAAATATAATAATAATGTAATTTGAGTCTGAAAACTGAAAACTGGTCGGAGAGTAATTTTCCAGTGTTTACCACGTGAGTCCTGGTCGGTTTGTTACATTACATTACAATAATAATGTAGTTTAAAACCTATGAATATCGACTTCCACTCTGGATCCGTGGAACATTTACAACATTTTCTTGAGAAATATTAAATACATTCTGTTCTACAATCATTCTGTGTCTAATTTTCTTGAAAATTACGAGAATGAATTGGACAAATTCGAAAAAAATCTCTTTCCTTTTACCGGTTTATGACGTAGCCAACATAAATGACGTAGCCAACATAAATGACGTAGCCAACATAAATGACGTAACCAACATAAATGACGTAGCCAACATAAATGACGTAACCAACATAAATGAGGTAGCCAACATAAATGACGTAACCAACATAAATGACGTAGCCAACATAAATGAGGTAGCCAACATAAATGACGTAACCAACATAAATGACGTAGCCAACATAAATGACGTAGCCAACATAAATGACGTAGCCAACATAAATGACGTAGCCAACATAAACAAATATACACTCGAATTGAAAACCTCCAGTTATATCGAAAGTGATGAAAAAAAATAATTGATGAGTGTTGTAACTTGTAATGTCGCGTTTACGCGCGACACATGAACCTGTTGTACACACATTCACCATCAACAGTACATGTCAACAAAGGAATTCATTCCAGTATTACACGATGCGATGGTAGGAATGAGTGGATCCTTAACATTTTGTTAGAGTGAGACAGCCTGTGCGCTGTTGTTCTGTGGTAATCCATGGCCAGATACCATAGACAGAGACGCACAGAGACATTGTCCTCGGAAATGTTGTAATATACTAGCTGCGCCCCGCGGTTGTACCCGCCTGGCGATAGTCTAGCGAATAAAACAGTGATGATGTAGCTTGTGTGTTGAGCCAGGGTCTAAGCTATCTCCACACCGAATGTCGTCGAAATCGGTGTAGCCGTGTGTGCGTGAAGAAGTAAAAATATATACACAAACATTTTCGCCCTTATAATGTGTGTGATAATTCAGCAAGCCATACGAGTGCAGTGAGGCCAAACTGTAAGTGTCAAGTTACAAAGCTTTATGTTAGCGCCGGGTCGTGTGTGTCCGGGTCCGGTCCGGTCCGACCCCGGCTTATTGGAGCGCAACAATTGACAACAGTACAATTATACCAGTCTCATATTCGCACTAACTGTGCTAACTACCTGCCGCGGAGTTAGAAGCTCGTGTTACCGAGGGTTACGACTGACGTCACTACCCGACTCCAGCCCTCCGCCGGACCGCCTAGCGCCTGTACAACACATGCTGCTGGTTGTGTTGTAATATGATTGTCATCAGGTAAAGTGAACAGTGCACCAGGTCCAGTTCTTGACGAGGAGCGGTACACGCTCAAGGTCGTCTCATACATTTTAAGTGATGAGATTGCCTATCAAGGGAGTCACGTTTTATGGTATGTACCATCATATTTTGCAACTTCGATTGCTTATCCAGATTTGGTAATAATTTGCTATCGGAAGTTTGCGTTATTATGTTTTTTTTTTTGTTTTTTTTTTACATATTATATGTTTTCGTTTGACAACTGTCTCACCTGATGTTAAGTGATGACGTTGTCTAGGATTTGTATGTTTGTATGTCGCGAAGATCACTTCCGAACTGTTTATGCGTATCAAAGCAATCGTTGGACTCATTCGAGCCATATATCATTTGGAAAGAGAACACGCCGCGGTGTCGCAGTAGGGCTCCACAGACCCGTGTAACCCCAACCTCACCCCGTCGTAACTGCGAACGTCGCGCCGATGTTGGACAGCTGCACAGAACGCCTGGCTCGGAGACCAGGCCTTCCCTGTTGGACGGAGGTGCTTCCTGTCGATGTCTATGTCCGCCGGGATCTGTTAGGGCCATCTTCCTACCGACCCACGACCGGTAGAGCTCGGGATCAGTTATTGTTGATGGGGGTGTAGCGTACCTCGTACCCCCGAGTGACCGGCGCGCGCTGTGGGCCCCACAGACGCCGTGGAGCGCGCGAGGCTGGCGCAGCACGCGCAGCTGCGCGAGCTGTTGGCCGCCGGGGATGTGGCGCAGCTCGCCGCCAAGCTGCAGGCCCTCGGGAACGAAGCGGGGCTCGTCGCCAACCTCACCCCGGGCGGAGCCAGCACTCTCTTATATGTGTGAGTTTCATTAAATTCATACACTATATATGCATATGATGAGTTCCATATGTTTTAATGTTTCAAATTGTCAGCTTAATCTCGGTAAATATGACAGTTTATTTTATTACTTACTAGCTGCGGCCCGCGGTTTAGCCCGCGTGTTGATGGCGATGATGATGATGATGGCGATGATGAATAGTAGTCTATGTGTTATTCCGGGACATGAAGTACCTTCATACTACATTTCATCCAAATTCATTTAAGCGTTACTACAGCGTGACATCCGTCCAAATGTTCACATTTATAATATTAGTGGGAGGTGTACTCGGCTACAGGAATAGGTTAAATACAGAAATGGTCGAGTACCAACTGTTCCGCATGTACGCACCGTCTCATCATTTCCGTGAAGTAATATTTCTCTAATATTCTGTCCACACACAACATTACACGTGTTCTCCCTTAGCGGTTGCACAACCTCCACCAGCAGACCCGGCGCGCCCAGTGGACCGTCACTGTCACTCACACAAGAGGTGACTACAGACGGGATATTTACCGTGTATTTGTGGGTGAGGTGTCGCCACCGTCACGAGTCTACTACTCACTAGACCCAACAACAACAAAACACACGGTAAATATCCCGTTACCAATGAACACCCTCACACACATTCTCACACACATACACACACATACAGACACATAATTCCGAATTTATAATATGAAGGATTATTTGTCATTTGTAACAGTAGTTGTATTGTTTGTTTCCCGTTGTATGTTTGTACTCCGTGAGTGTGAGTGTGAGTGTAAGTGTTGTATACTGTGTGGTGGCGTGTGCAGCGCGTGCGAGAGCGGGCTGGCCGGCGCGGTGGCGGCGCTGGTGGAGGGCGGCGCGGACGGACGCGCGCACCCCGTCACCAAGTACGGCCCGCTGTACGCCGCCGCGTACCACGGGCACGAGCACATCGCGCGCCTGCTGCTGCGGCACTTCCCCAGCGCCGTGCAGGTCGCTACCCCTCGCCTCACCCTCGCCTAGTTGTAGACCCGTTGTTACCCTGACCTCTCGCGACATGTCGATACAAATACACGCGATCAACATATGTGCTGCGAGCATAAAGCAAAGACCGCTGCGATGTGTAACAGTGTTGTGCTGTTCGCGGGTTATTATATATGTACAACAAAACTCCACATTACATCATTTTAATCTAGTTTGGGATAACTTAAGCGCAGTTTCACTGCTCAAATATTCCTACATAATTGACTGTTTTCTTAGTGATAAATTTTCGATTTCATAAAATTTTATAACAAAATTAAAATCCTAATACTATTTTTTTTTTTTAATTTACTTATTTTGTTTTAGTTTGCGTTTGACAACTGTCTCACCTGATGTTAAGTGATGACGTTGTCTAGGATTTAGCACGCAAACCTAGAAGATACCTATTCACTCACGACTTAAAATATTATATTTAAAATCTATTCTGCATAATTATTTATCTAACATTGATGTAAACATTATGATTGTAACTAACTGATTAACTGTGATGTTGTCGACCGCGCGACCCTAGAGAATGTAATACTACCGTGACATGTGACGAGCGACGCGTCACGTTTGTCCGCCGAGGGAGGGGCGCGACGTTGTTGTCTGTTGTATCCAAATAAATTATCTTTTATTATCTGATGATAAATTACATATCACAACATTTGTTCTAAAAATTGATTCATATCGGACAATCGGATGATTGTTCTAAATATCTAGTAATAATTGTTTGTGGCTATATCGGTGACTTACGGAACCGAAACGTGGTCTCCGACTATGGGCCGCGTGAGCAGGCTCAGAGTCGCACAACGAGCTATGGAGAGGGCTATGCTCGGGGTCTTTCTACGTGATCGAATCAGAAATGACGAGATCCGTCAAAGAATGAACTTAAGTCACCGATTTAGTGAGTGGGTGAGGCCTATGTTCAGAATTGGGCGTCCTATGGCTGAGATGATGATATCGCGCCAGCCATCAGCGCAAGTTAATTTATTTTTCCCTCATAACGATAATAATATTAATTAGTTCGCGTACAAAATTACTTTATCACATATCCAGAAAAGAAGCGAGCGTGTTTGGAACGGGCGGAAGGGTGACGTCCTGTCGACTGTCTCAGGGGGCGCCGGTGAGGTAGACGAGGGGTTGTGCGGACTGCAGGTGAACAGTGGCAGAGTCGTGGGCCCGGGATAGACCGCAGCGGCGGCTCTTATTATCGGATGTCAACACTCATTTTGGTCCGCTGCGCCATTGTAGTAAAGTAACTTATTGGTGCAGAATAGGCCCTTATGCCCTCGGGACACGTGCCCAGCACACTCCATGTCTCTTTCTCTTCTACTGAACGCTCACGGTCACTCGGTCACTGCGATAGTTGCACTGAGATCGTAAACAACAGTATGATGTGATGGTAACGCGTGCGTCAGTCGGTGTAACAGTAACGGTGTAACGTGCGCAGCAAGAGACGGTGGAGAGGTGGCTGCCGCTGCACGCGGCGAGCATCGGCGGGCACGCGGCGCTCGTCGCGCTGCTGCTCGACTACCCGTACCCCGACTCCGTGCTGTCCACCTACACCCACACGTGAGTACCGCGCCCCGCGCCCCGCGCCGCACGCCTCTATCTCACATGTAGCGTGACGCACTGTCGGTCCGCAGCGACGCGCGCGGGCGCTGGCAGTACCGCGCGCCCTTCGACGTGAACGCCGTGGACGTGTCGGGCCAGAGCGCGCTGCACATCGCGTGCACGCTCGGGAACGTGCGCGTCGCCACCGCGCTGCTGCGACACACCGTGCCCTGCCAGCCCCAGGGGGACGCAGCGGTCAGTGCACTATACACACCCACCCACACCTCCGCACACACGCGCCCCGCGGTTTCACCCGCGTGGTGCTAATTGGTGATGATGATGAAAAGTAGTATATGTATTATTCCGGGACCTGAAGTATCTACATACCAAATTTCATTTAAATCCGTTCAGCCACTTGAGCATGAGTAACAAACATGTATTCATCCAAACTTTCACATTTATAATATTAGTGAGGATAGGTTTTTGGTGTCATCCTAAAGGAACCATCATTTCGGAATCAAAGAAGCACGCCGTGTGTCGGACCAGGTTCAGCTCAATTTGTCCAAACTTTATTCAAATCTCTCGAGCCTTAAGGAGGTGCAACCAGACATTCATACGAACTTTCGCGTTTATAATATAAACAAATATTCATAAATCATATTAGTATTGCGTTGTGGCATCCAGATCCTTCGGTAAGCAGCACATACACTCACACGAACACACACTCGGTTTGGAAAATACAACTAAATATAGATCTTCTCAGTTACAATATCCCGCCACAATCACTTGCCTTGCTTCGATATTAGATTTATGTGTACCAAATGTGATGTATAATCTTTAACCATAGACAATAAATAAGTGATCTGTGGTGGAGGGGCGCGCAGGCCGAGCCGCCGTCGGCTCGTGTGGCGTGGTGGACAGGACTGAGAGAGTCGAAGTGAAGAGCTTCACATAGTACACACGACCGCGCCCGTGTCTCCGATGATGCTGCCCATGAGCGCAGACAAGTTCGGGGAGTGACGCTGGCCGCGGCTCGGCCGGCCGGCGCTCGGGGCCGCTCCCTCCTGGGCCCAAGTATGCTCGGCTCACAGACCCCGATACTGACAGCTTTGGTAGTCGGCCATTTTTGTATGGGTACAACAATGTTGATGCAATACTATATTCAGTGACATGGCGTCATTGGTTCGTAGTCTGTTAACATCTGACTTGTCAGTTTGGTACAAAACCGACACAGGCCGGGCATAGAATCAACATAGATTCAGGCCGCTGTGAACTTAGCAGACCACGGATTTTTGTGATTCGGTCGATCGGTCTCGCACTGGACTGGTGCGCATGAATGACTTGACCCCGCGATCCCCCGGGTCACGTCCCTCGGTTGTGATGAGAACACACGTTTGTCCCTCGTGATGATCGCTCGTGTGTCCGCGCCGCCCACGAGACAGAGGATGTGGGAGGGAGTTGGGGGCTGGTGTAACCGTCTCGCTCGTGCGCGTACGTTTCGTGCATCATCCTATCTCACTCGCTCTACTCTGTGACGAACTGAAGGTGGGTTCGAATAACGTGTGCGCGTGTACTGTAAGTGTTCCGTGAAACGGAGACGTGATTCAGACCGTTGTTGGTGTCTAGGCGCCCCCCTCGGCCGCCGCCGCCCCCGCGCCCGCCCCGCTCCCCCCGGCGCGGGCGCAGCAGGTGCTGAGCCCCAGCCGCAGCGGTATCTCCCTCGGGATACACGCGATTGTCACCAAGCTCACCGGAGGCGCCAGCAACGTGAGTTACTCTCTCTATACCTACCCTCGTCCGGCCTAATTTCCGAAACAATTCATATTTATTTATTTATTTTTTGGAAAACCAACAGCTTATGTAAATATATTAAATACTTAAGTTAACTATAGAAAGCCAATTACAGGTTTTCACGGGTAGTTGTAATATGGGTGATGGAACATGCGAAAACAGGTTATCCGATCCATGATATTTCCAGCATGGTGGTACTTTCGAGTACACACCCGGCTAGCCAAGCCTCAAGTTTGAAAAACTATCACCAAACACATATGTGTTAGATTCAGATTCAGATTCTCCTGAACTTCCTGAACATATGTTCAGGCAGCAGTCCTTGAGAGCCAGTTAACATCATCCAGCTTCATTACACCTTCGTTCCCTGATCATCAAATGAGATAGTGGTAGTGTGATAGATAGAAGTATATGTTCTACAGGCGGGCGCTGTGAGTTTGATCTGAACTGTCATCGATATATCATGCCCGTATAAGTTGTATCATAGTAACACCACCACCGACTGCACCGCGCGGCTTAACCCGCGCGGTGATGATCGGTGATGAAGAGTAGTCTATGTGTTACTCCGGGACCTGAAGTATCTACATACCAAATTTCATCCAAATCCGTTATACCCGCGCGGTGATGAAAAACGGCAATGCTGGTGATTGTTGGTCGCGAGTGCTCCCGAGCACGCCGACGGTTCGAGTCGGTCCGAGCCGCGCGCCTCGGTGGGTAACTGTAGAGAGGGACGCGTGTCGGCAGCGCGGCGCGAGCGACAAGGAGGCGGAGAGCGGGGCGCGGCGCGTGTGCCCGGTGCGCGTGGACACGGGGGCGGAGCGCGGCGCCGACACCTGCGTGGCGTGCTGCGCGCGCGGCGAGCACGTCGCGCTGCTCGCGCTGCTGCTCGCGCACGGTGCGCCCGCGCACGCGCACGCCGCGCCACCGCACCAGGTACCGCGCGCACACACCTCACTCACATGCACGAGGTTCCCTCTGCACACTTCTATTACATCTTACATTCGCTGGTTTGTCCCCATATATAGGTGTCTATTATTTTATGTTCATTGGCCAGCTCTGCCGACGCTGTCCTCCATCCGCAATGTCACAGTGCAATGTCCTTGGTCGTTGGCACAGACGCTCCGGTGAGCCTTCCCAATCCTAAGGCCCATTGTTCGACGAGCAGACGAGCCAACGTATGTACAAGTTATAGAGACACCTACCAGTCGTGCATACACACGTGTGTTATATCATATTTTTATCAGCAACAACTGTCGCTACAAGATTTAAGTGAGTTGATCCATGACACACACAGCACTTATAAGTATATTTTATAACAGTAAAATTTCATGAAGTCCTTTCTGGAAGAAGCCATTGGCTCCTGAAGCACAGACCTACTAGTTCGGGGTCCCAAAGGCACCCCTTTGGGACCACAGTTGGTTTTGTCTCGCTCCCTTCAGATATGTGCCGGTCCTCGATATCCTGATCTGTAAGCACTGTTATGGTCGTTACTTGATATATCATATTATATAATATGTCGTAATAATAACTAATCTTATACTAGTTGGTTTAACTAAATTATACATATTATGCAATATTTTTATCATTTACAATTCTGCTATTTCCTATAATCTTAAAAGTATTGATTGTTATATAAATCTAGATTCTATATTTTGAATCACTCGTGATACTTGTGTGGTTTGATGTGAGCCCCTCGCGCGCTATAACCGCTGTGACATTTGTCTGTGATCCACGATGCTCGCGCCTGTTGTGGTGTCTTGAGCCCTTCTCGCGGACAAACCAATGATAGCGATATTGTGTATCGCCAGAGCGAGCGCGACGGCCGGCTCCGGGCCCGCAGCGCGTCGGCGGGGGGGCGCGCCTCGCCCGCACCGACGCGGAAACACTCCGACGCCGAACGTAACTATACATCTAACTAGCGGTTACGCCCGCCCGGTGATCGTGATCGATGATCAAAAGTGCTATTCCGGGACTTGAACTATCTACATACCATATTTCATCCAAATCCATCCAGTCGTTTAAGCGTGAAAGAGTGACAAACAGACATCCATACTCACAAACTTTCGCATTTATAATATTAGTAGGATGGGATACATTCCTCGATTGGGAATATGTTTATCTGTCGATCATTTACCCTGATGTTATTGTGCGATTGTACAAGTCCTCTACTACTTCCCCTCTAGTGCGTGGGTGCGCGCCCAGGGGGCAGCACTCACCGCCGACTACATATGATACTGCCGATGCATTATAAACTGATAACTTATGATTTATTAAAGATTTCATTTGTAATTGGGAAAAACAAACCAGATGTATGACTTCTTTATCAATGTGTCCATAAACACTCGCCTAAGTGTAGAGGCTAGACCAGCTCTAGTCCGGAATCGAAGAAGTTGTCGAGTTGAATTATATAAGTATTATTACGTCGAGCGTTATACCCGCGCGGACTACGGTTTCCCGCTACCCCAATTATCCCACAGGAACTATGGTTTTTGGGGATATTGAGGCTTTGTATTTGTCTCGTGTATAAGCTATCTTCATTCCAAGCATCATGCAAATCCGTTCAATGGTTTCAGCGTGAAGGAGTAACGAACACACAAACGACAAACAGACAAATTTTCGTCTATATCTATTATATTAGCGTGGTTCCTTTGGATTTGTGAAAAAAAATAGTTTCGAAGTCAACGCAGCAAAAGATACGGTATGTTTCGCCTGCCTCCGCATACTTCGAAACAGAACAACTATTTTCGTGTTTATCGGATCAAACAACATCGAATAGGGGCCGAGCTGACCGACCCTCCGTCTCCGTGCCCTTCGTTATTCAGGAAGTGGCGGACGGTTTCCTCGTCTGCAGAGTTGAAACAAACTAGATAGGTATATGTTGAGAAGTGAAGGTGGAGTGCAACAGTGAGCGCGTGTGGCAGGCGAGGGGCCGTGGACGGCGCTCGCGCTCGCGTGCCGCGCCAGGAACGTGCAGATCGCGGAGATGCTGCTCAACCACGGAGCCATCGACCCGCACTGCCGCGCCATCCGGGAGTGCGCGCGCAACGGCCTCACCGAGCTGATGGCCAAGATCCTCGCCACCAAGGTACGTCCCACTTCCACTCATCAACGACGGCGTGGCTCTGATGGCCTTCTAATAAAGTTTGTTTCAACCAACTATTATTTCAATCTATCTGTTTGTAACAGCTTTACATGTTGTGCCATCATCAAGCCGAATGATAAAAGGTCTCTGCTGAATGAGGGAAATATGTAACCAAATGTTACAAGCAAATACAAGCTTGTGACCTTTTGATAAACTAAATGTGTAATAATTATCTGTATGAAGGTACGCCGGCTTTACCGTGTGGAATAAGGTATATAATTACTTATTCTTTTTTTAGCGATGCGCTCAATAAAAGCAAAATAATTATATTGATTCGCGTCCTCGAAAATCTGAGCCCCACAGTCTAAACCCATATGATAGTATGATATGTAACTATGCAAAGTAGGATGTATAAGAATAACAAACGCGCGAAGATGGCAATGACTGGTTTATTTTGTATGTTGGTGTTTACTACACTACCCTACTTAACCTACCCTCACATATTAACATTTCGCTATACACTACAATTTTATTGAAAGTGAGGAGTGAGTACGTCCGCCGATCGCGTTCCTGTGTACCGCAGCAGTAGTGTAGCGTTGAGCGCTTGTGCTGTACTGCGCAGGCGTACCCGGACCCCGAGCACAAGCTGGACCGGTCGGGCGTGGCCGAGCGCGTGTTCGCGCGCAAGCCCGGGGACGCCGCGCTCACGTACAGCGCGCTGTGCCCCACCACGCCCGTGCTGGTCAACTGGCGCGGACTCAACGCGCAGCTGCACACGATACGGTACCAGGCTCCTACATCTCGTTCCTTTAATAATACCCCAGCCGACGTCAACACATCCATTGTTCCGGCCGCCGGACCAGTTAATAAAAGTAATTTTATTCTATACTGAAAGAATGTTGTTATGTTAATAAATATCTACTTTGTTTCTCCGTTTTCTATAAATCAAATCTCTTATTTTACTTATCACGCTGCTTTATAGTGTGTGTACTACCACCTTATTAGTGTTGTCGTTGAATTAAGTGTGTATCTATACGTAGATAAAATATCACAGATTAAACAGGTACAGCACTAGACCTAAGACACGTCCCTCTGGTACTCCACCTTTGAACTACTACAATTTCAATTTTCTTGGTTTAATCGAAATGCCCTGTTGACACAAATTATTGCCATAGATCTAACACAGATGATACTCACTATTTAAAAAAATTCATTGAACCATTTCGTTCTAGATAAGTTTGTGTCGTAAGCTACGTACCAACATACATAAAAATGCAAACCAATTCTAGGCAAAAAATTGTGTGATAGCAATAATAAACAAATCATTAATTGTACTATGTACAGTTTCAAGTGGTCTCTCTAAACTGAAACCTTTCTGGGAAAAAAACTGTGTCTTTATATGCCTTCTTAATGCTTATCTTGAATTAAATAAATAGATAAGAAGTATCCCATATACTATATCTTAACAAAACAATAACCGAATTCTTGCTGAACCAGTAAACCTGTTAACTCACTCTCTTACCTCTTACGACGCGACGTTACATACGAACAGGTTCACCCTTGCTGAGTAATAATTAGATTAAGTATGTAGCTATTTTGCTTCCCTTCTGCAAGACACTGTACCGGATCTCATGAAGGATTAATATTTATACTGACATATACCATACCCCTTTCCAGTCTCTACTGACGTCGACAGTATGTCTCTCTTAGATCCGGACTATAGTGATTCTGGAGTGTTGTGTCCGAAGCGGAGGGGGCGGAGGAAGTGAAGTAGTGGAGAGTTGGTGAGTTCGGTGCGCGTGTTGCAGCATGCCGTGGCTGCGGCTGGCGTGCGTGCACGTCAACAGGAGGCTGTCGAGCGACAGCGGCGCGCTGCACGCGCTCACCCGGCTCGACCTCTCCAACAACGAGCTGCGCCACCTGCCGCCGCAACTCTTCACCCTGCTCAGCGTCAGGTCTCTGCCACGTACATCTTTCACCATATACGGAGAGTAATTAACGTATGCTAAAAACGAAAAAGGCCGTCGTAACGACCCCTGTGGTACACCCACTTAATTGTATGTATAACACGAAAAATCAACGTTTTGTGTTCCGACCGGTCGAATGCTTTGGAGACCAACAGCGTCACGTGAGCTCTCCCGGGACATCGGCACGCCGTACGTAATAACTGTGTACCGGTTTCTAATGTGTGTTTCGCTATTCGTGAACCCGAATTGGTTTTCGTGTAATTAGTATCGCGTATTTATTTTAGAACCCGGTGTTTACAGTCCTTATAGAACCGATCATTCAACATGTGTTTGTATATTTGATGTTTGTTTTTTTAAGTGGAGCTAATAGTAATAATGGTCGTACATATGTACTATAGATACATAAACGCTGCGCAGAACAAGCTGGAGCGGCTCCCGTCTCCTGGAGACCCCCTAGACGAAGATGTGGATACGAGGCGAGGAAAGAAGGTCACCAAAAACTGCTACACTGCACCAGCGCTGCAGGAACTATACTTACAGGTATGAGTCTTTTATTGTATACTCTAGTATATTCGTTTCAAACACACACACACACACACATTTTTTGTGTGTTGCTAAGGTGTGTCTTGTATTTAGGAAGCTTTGAAAAATATAATTTAATCGAAATATAATCGAACCCTTACATACTCATGACAAACTGTATACGTCGCGATGGTAGGAAGATATCGCGATGGCGAAATCTGTCACTGCTCGAATATTAGGGCTATCACTGTAGTGAACAATGTCCCCCCCCCCCCCCCCCCCCCAGGACAACCGGCTGGAGGAGCTGCCCCCCGCGCTGTTCTCGCTGCCGGCGCTGGCGACGCTGGACGTGTCCAACAACAAGCTGCGCGCGCTGCCCCCGCGGCTGTGGGCGGCGCCCTGCCTCAGGGACCTGAACGCGGCGCTCAACCATCTCAAGGACCTGCCGGCTGGAGAGGTCGCCGTTATAACTGTCTCTATCGTGCTAGGCTTGATCACTCAAACCAAACTTACTTAAAATGTGAAAGTTCTTATTCCGTTTACGCTAAACTTTAAATTCGTATAACGTACGTACCTTCATATTAGACTGTGATTCAATTCGGCTGGATTCAGTCAGCATTCAATTACATGTCATATTCTGACTCGAGCTCGAGCTCAGCATGGTGGTAAGCGTAGCACTTCCTCTCGGCTTCATGTTGACGTACCACTCATGGGACGCCGCGGGACATTCCAAGTCTAGCGTGCTACCAGCCATGGACCGCATCGTTACTGTTCAAGCGTATCGTTTTTCCTCCATTTTTTCTATTTTTCACTTATTTTGAACAACTCTCAATTGGCTATAAGTAAACATGACTGAGACAAATGTTTCTAGTTGGCTCGTGCTCGATGAGCTTCAGTTTCCCGTTATCGCTCAAACTGTAACTGAGAACCTGCATTACTCTGCTCCACAGTGTGTCACCGATGTGGACATGTTTCTGGTCTGAATGAGGAAGCGCCATCAAGAGCGGTTCCTGAGCTAAAAGATGCTTCTCGGCCACCTGACATTATTGTTATGATGAAATGAATCACCCTATCTGGGAACCCCAGTGTAATGCAACACAACTGTGAGAACAGTATCTTTAGTCACCACAGTTTTTGACGTATAAAGGTGAAATAGGAAACAGACTAAAACAGAAATGAACGTCTTTTTCAATTATTTCTTCTTAGCATCCCCTATATTATGTTTTTGTGAAAATATTGTCTATGTACATACATTTTCGCCTTAATGCTTTATTATACTGAGGTGCTTGGTTTTCAGGTGTCGGATAGTAGTCCCGCGGCGTCGGTCCCCTCTCCGGTGAGCGCTGCGCCCCTCACCGGCGCCCCCCACTTCAACGTGCCCTCGGTCAGTCTAACACTCTACTTGTACTGGCACGCTACGACTCATTTATCTGGTTTTCTAATTTTTATCTGACACAGGTATACGTATATCCATCTTCCCTCTCATTTATAATCTTCTTGTCCTCGTCCCACACTAGGTGGGGAAGCAACGCGTTTTTCATCCCATCTATGCGAAGAGTTTTTCAATAAGTGCGAGCGAGACGCCATTTCGGTGCACTTAATAACAGTGACGGAATAGCTTTTGAATATGGAACACTATTTATTGGAAAAGTTTGAACGCAATCAAATTAAAAAAATTGGTTGTCTGTAAAGTCGGTTTACGGACGATAGATTTACGTGATAACGACATAATCATGTATGACTTTGTCATTGTTATTGTCATTATCATTGTCATTATCATTGTCATTGTCATTGTCATTGTCCGTGGACCGTGGACCGTGGACCGTGGACCGTGGACCGTTGACCGTTGACCGTTGACCGTTGACCATTGACCATTGACCATTAACCGTTGACCAATGGTCCATGGTCCATGGACCATTGACCATTCACCATTGACCATTGACCATGGACCATGGACTATGGACCATTGACCATTGACCATTAACCGTTGACCAATGGTTCATGGACATGGACATGGACCATGGACCATTGACCATTCACCATTGAACATTGACCATGAACCATGGACTATGGACCATTGACCATGGACCATTGACCATTGACCATTGACCATGGACCATGGACCATTGACCGTTGACCGTTGACCGTGGACCGTGGACCGTGGACCGTGGACCATTGACCATTGACCATGGACCATGGACCACGGACCATTGACCATTGACTTTGACTTTGATTATATTATCTAGATCTAGATAAAACTTAGGTGGAACGTTACGCGGAACGTTACTATTTTTCATTTTGGCATTCATCAATTTATAAAACGTTATCACGTCAAAAAAAAAATTACCAAAAAATGGAACCGACTTCAACACTCAAAAGTATGAAATAACTTGTTGAAGTCGGTACCATGATAGTTCAAAAGTAACTGATATCAAAATATTGTGCTCATGGTACCGACTTCGACAAGTTATTTCACACCTTTGAGTGTTGAAGTCGGTTTCATTTTTTGGTAAACATTTTTTTTGACGTGATAACGTTTTATAAATTGATGAATGCCAAAATGAAAAATAGTAACGGTAACATTCCGCGTAACGTTCCACCTAAGTTTTATCTAGATCTAGATAATATAATCAAAGTCAAAGTCAAGGTCAAAGTCAAAGTCAAAGTCAAGGTCAAAGTCAAAGTCAATGGTCAATGGTCAATGGTCAATGGTCAATGGTCAATATGGTCCATGGTCCATGGTCCATGGTCCATGGTCAATGGTCAATGGTCAATGGTCAATGGTCAATGACAATGGCAATGACAATGACAATGACAAAGTCAAAGTCATACATGATTATGTCGTTATCACGTAAATCTATCGTCCGTAAACCGACTTTACAGACAACCAATTTTTCACTCTTTTTAGTGACCTTTGTTACTCATGGGATCAATTGTCATTGTGGTGTATATGTTCACCGATGTCTTCACCCGCTACTATAATATCGTGTAGGTATTTTTCAGTTTTTGACTTGTTACTCAAAAAGTGATCGTCCGATTTTGATGAAATTTAAATGGGACCACACGGGAAGCACCAGCTTTCAAATAAAAAAAGAACGATTAAAATCGGTTCATCCAGTAGGAAATTATGCGGTAACAAACACAAATATATATTTAAAAAAACATACCGGTCGGATTGAGAACCTCCTCCTTTTTTTGAAGTCGGTTAAAAATAGAACGTCCGTAGATACGCCAAAAAAACACGTCAAACAGTCGCTCTCGCTCTATTACACATACATTGGTTTGGTCCCTTGTGACACGTCTGCTATTCTTCTCTAGACAGCTCAGTGCTCACACGCTTCATAAACACATTTCTTCGCAGTCCACCCTTTCCGGCCTTCTTCTGCCGAACAAACAATTCAGTATTTGCGAGATAATAATGATGTTGAATTGAGATCAGTTTGTATTGGATAATGTATCAGCAGACGTGGTCGTCCCGGAGCCCGTCGATGGAGCGCAGCGGGACGGAGACGGGGGCGGGGGCGGGTGACGGTGACGAGTGCGCGCCCGCGATGGCCGACCGGCACGGGAACGCCGTGTGAGTACGCGACGGTTACAGCGGCTCTGTGCTTCATCATCACTCTCATGTTGTGGTGCAGCCTGACATGCTGAGAGTCAAGAGTTGTTTTCATCATCATCGTGCCAGCCATGACACGTGGACTGCCGGACATGGGCGGACGGTGCTTGTCCTATATAAATGCGTAATAGTGAAGGATTGTATTTGAATGCACGCGAGTATGAGAAAGTGAAACAGTATATTAAATTAACAATTTCCTTCTCTGTACGATCTCTGGGTTGGCTTAAGGAAAGTAGTAAACGCTTATTCAATTCTGATTCGAATAAATCGGAAACTTCGCAGACAGCTTTTCGATTGTACTCTATTATTTGATACAGCGTGTTATCTGTTGATCAACTCTTAAAGAAACCAACGTTTAACTTTGTGGAAGGACCCAAGATGGTCAAATAGAGCGGTGCGGGACGTCCCCGGCTGTGTATCGTGGTGGTGCCCACGATCTTGCGGAGGCAACTCCTTTCAATGTTTCGTATTTATGTAGAAAATATTATATAATTTTTAAATATAACTTATAGCTGTCTATTTTGCCTCTTCTATGTATAACCCAGTTACAATATAATTTGTGGGTGAAGGGGATAAGGTCAAAGTTGGAACTTCCAGACGGCTCTTAAGGTTCTGGTCTGTTTTTGTTTTTCAAACTTGACACTTATTTAGCCAGGCAGTTATTGTATGTGCGAGTTTCCCTCCACCAGGGTGAGCGCGGCGCGGCGCGTACACAGCTGGCGGGGGGTGGTGGAGCCTCCCTCCCCCCCGGCGGCGCGCGGCACCTCCCCCCTGCAGAGCCTGAACCTGGCGCACAACCAGTTCTCGTGCCTCCCCTCCGTGCTGGCCTGCCGCGCCGCTAGCCTCACCAGACTCAACATGGCATACAACTCGCTCAGGTTAATACACTCTACAAAATAGCTCCCAGTGTATAGCCTTGCGATACACCCAAAATTACTTATAAGTAAAATATTAACGTTTTTTTAAAAAAATGCTCATTACAGTAGCTCGATCCAGTACTGAAGTCTGTCTTAATCTGTTTTCACATTGTTCCAAGTTGAGCGTAATATCTGAGCGAACCCTGAGAAAACTTAATGTGTAACTGCTAAGTCGAGCGTGCTGGTACACAGATACAGAACATTATTGTGAAGAAAACCTTTATAATAACACGTCGTTCTTTTTTCACACAAAAACCTTCCAAAAGAGTGAAAACAATTTACCTACAATTTATAACCTATTGTTAACTTCTGACATTAATACTTACAATGCCTATTGCGAAGTGTACATAATTGTAATATGGCAAATTTTGTCAAATTTTCAGACTCTTACAATACTTTTTACAATTACTTGTATCTAGATGTCACAATTATTACTTACTTACGTTTAGGTGAAAACCCTTCTGAGTATCTTCTTCTCTATCGTTCCACTCTTGACAGAGCGCTCGTGATCGTCATGAAGGTTGCATGTATAACAGACATTTTGTGACATGAAAGTGAAAATCAAGTGTTATGGTGTTTTTCTTAAACAACGCTGTGAAGTTATTTACTCACAACCTTATAAACAGATGGAGTCCAAAAGTTAATCCTTGTGGAACGCCATGTTAACTGCTTTATTGCCTGCCTCTAAATAAATAGTAGAAATCATTCGTAATAAAATTAACAATGCAAAAACGTAGCGATGTTAGTTTTAAAATAAGAACACAATTTTTCTAACATTTTAGTATTAGAATAAGCTATCTCAGTCAAATGCTTTACCAAAGTCCAAATTGTATTTCACCTGAGCATTTTCTTCAATTACCGTTACAGATCAATGTCTTACGTGACGTCATACCCGACCAGCCTGCGTCAGCTAGACCTCAGCCACAACGAGATCACCTGCTGGCCGAGCTTACCGCAGGTCAGTGGAACGAATACAAACATCACGAGACGTAACATTATTCTCGGCAATTTTTTATATCATTGTTTTTATTGCTTGATACTTTGTAGATCAAATGCGCCGCGTTCACGAGTAAACAACACAAGTAGTACTCTCATAGTTGTAAATCTGTCACGTGGGACTTCTTGCTTTCTAACAAGTCTTGAGAGTTGGTTATATTCTAGATCTAGTGGTATGTTTCTCTGTCAAACCTTACAAGTACTCAGTTCAGTGGCGCTCCTTCATTCTACTTGTTATTGTGTTCTCGAACTCACCGTTCGTGTGACGCATGAAACAAAAGCAAACAGACAGTCTTCGGGGACCGCCGATACAAGTGAAAACTACTTGTTTTCTAACCTGACATGGAAAGCGTGCGATGACGCAGACGCTAGTTCCATGATTTTTGTTTACACAAAAGGTGCTTAATGCGTCTAAAGAAGTGTTCGCTTCAAAAATGCAATTATTTGTTCCGTTTAGGTGGAACACTTCGGGCCACTGGCAGAGTCTCCCTTGCTGTGCTACTGTCCGTCCCCCTCTCCCGCCCCCTCTCCGGGTGTCGGGGGCGGGGGGCGGCCCCGGTCGGGGGGCTCGGTGCGCGACCAGCTGCTGAACGCGGCGTGCAGCGCGCGGAGACATCTCCGCCTCGAGGGGCTCAGGACTTTGGTGAGTAACGCGATTATGAGTATGTGAAGGGATCCCATGTCAGGGTCTCGTCATTATTGCGGGATGGGCCATTTACATGTTCAGTATTCAGTGGGGCATTATTCAGTATGGCCAAGACTGAAACTAGAAGATATACAAAGATATTAGGAAGCATGTCTTCGATTTTAGTGATAAGACAAAGTTTATCAATATATTATTTTAATAAAGTACTAAATTCAGGAAACGGCCCAGCAGCCCAGCGTATCGATCGTGCAGGCCATAAGCTGTTAATGTCACCATGAAACATTTGATGTTCTTGTAATCTGCGCTCCGTCCAGATCTTGGCCAACAACCTGCTGACGAGGATCCAGCTGACGACGGACGACGACGGATACGCTTCCGACGCCGCGCACGAGGACTCCGCCGCCGATGAAGACGAGGACTGGGTAACCGACCTGCGCACTTATGCTATTAAGCGCTCATTCTACACAACCATGCCTCAAGCCAATTTAGCCGGATTCATTCCATTTCACAACTGTGTGGACAATTTTAATTACGTTGTTTATGAGCTATATATCATATAAACCGGGTTCACAATTTATCCGTCAAACATTAAAACTTTTTATGCCACATAATGAGATTAAGAAGAAGACAGATAATGAGAATTACTTGACGAATTTTGATGAAATTTCTGTGGGACTAGTTGGTATTCGTCTTTTGATTGAATTCAAATCTGAACGAACGAGTCATGGATATCCTACTTATCCGTGAAACATTTTAACATTTGTTTAAACTAAAGAGAAATATTGACTCGGTGTTTTTATTAATAAATATAAGAACAATCTCATAGTGTGATATCGAATGAAGAATTGTTCAAATCGACTTGCAATTTTTCATAATGTACATCGTATACATTATAAAAAATTAAAAACTCTAGTGAGAAAATCTTTCTTTTCTTTAAATTTTCTTTAAATTTTCTTTTTTTCTTTTTCTAAAAAGAGTGAAGGAAAACATTTTTTACCTAAAAGTGGAAATTTTTTTTGAAACTTTTTTAGCGGCTTTGTGCACTTTTGTGTGGGGAAAAAATGTAAAACTCGCGTCTGACCGTCAGAACGTCAGGGCGTGACGTAATCGAATTCGTCAGACGGAGGAAGAGTTGAAATTTAAACTTAAATGTGTTACGAATAAGGAACATTATCGTTTGTTGGTAGTTTTTATTTGATAAAGTCGTTTAGTTAAAAGTATTATTGAGTTCGGTTATCAAAACACCAATATTATAAAGAGGAAAGATTTCATTGTTTTAAAAAAAAAGTCATCACATTAATTCTATGTGTCTCACTAATATTATGTCTGAAAGTTTGGATGGATGGATGTTTGTTACTCAATCACGCCAGAATAGCTGAACGGATTTGGATGAAATTAGGTATGTAGATACTTGAGGCCCTGGAATAACTTGAACATGATTGATGCCGATGATGATGATGAAGAGTAGCCGCACAGGCTGCTTTCAATCATGTTCAAGTTTTCACTTCTGCTGGCACTCCCGAAGTGCTACCTGTTGTGTTTGTTTTGGTAATATTTTTCTAAAATAGTTCCCAAAAGGAGCTCCAATGATCAGTTTTATTGTTCACCGTTGGGCATGATGTAAATGTACCAGGCGTTCATAACCGTGTGGTCGTGCGTGCGCAGGGCGGCGGGCGCTCGCTGAAGGGCAAGCTGCTGTTCCCGCTGCTGTCGATGCTGGACGTGTCGTGCAACATGCTGCGCATCGTCCCGCCGCACATCCACCGCCTCACCAACCTCTCCGTGCTCAACGTCAGCGGGAACAAGGGTGCGTACCAAACACACGCGCGCGCGACCACTCCACAAGGCCTCCCCGCCTACCATTCACTTCTATGATTAGTCGTCTCAGTGCTCACACCTTTCATAAACATATCATTCTTCACACAGTCCATCCATACCTTCTTCGGCCTTCCTCTACCTCTATATCCATCCACAGTTTAAGCACTCTTTTTGTCATGTGTGTACACTTTTTAATCCCTCCTCACGACGTTCCCATACCAAACCAGTCTATTCCCTTTCAACTTATCATTCCCTTATACTACTTTCGCCGTGGGGTACCGGCTTCGAATAGTACCCCCCCATGTCTTCCCGTGGGTGTCGTAAGAGTCGACTAAGGGATCACGTACCAGAAGGATGGGCAGCAGCGCCTTCTGAGGGTCGTATTTTATATACTGCGCTCGCCAACCCGCATGCCAAGCGTGGCGAGTATTGGCAAACCCCCTCCCTATGACAGTACAAAATAAAACCAGGCCCCCAGTCCCCGGCAGCTCCGCTAATGCTGGCTCCGGTAGCGGCCAGTGTAACGGTGGAGCAGGGGGTGCTAAGAATCTCCGGCAGATTCCCGGCTACCACTCCCTGAAAAAACGACCTCTGGCCCTGGTAACACACAATATAAGATCTTTGTTGGCAGACGAAAAGATCGTCGAACTGGAAGAAGAAATGAGTAAGTTACACTGGGATATCTTAGGGTTATGTGAAGTCCGTAGAGAGGGTGAGGACACCATAACTCTCAAATCCGGTAACTTGCTCTACTACCGGGAAGGCGACCAAAAGTCCCAAGGTGGTGTCGGATTTCTCGTTCGCAAGTCCCTCGCTAACAACATCATCACCATCGACAGCGTTTCGAGCAGGGTGGCATACCTAATACTCAGAATATCAAGCAGATATTCGTTGAAGGTCATTCAGGTATATGCACCGACCTCGAAACTCGGAACCGATGAGGAGGTAGAGGCTATGTATGAGGACATTAGTAGGGCCATGCATACCTCCAAGACCCATTACAATGTTGTTATGGGGGACTTTAACGCAAAGTTGGGCGAAAGAAGTGATGGAGAGTTGAGAGTGGGGCAATTTGGTTATGGACAACGGAACCCTAGGGGACAGAGGCTGGCCGACTTCATGGAGAAAGAGGGACTCTTTATGATGAACTCTTTCTTTCAGAAGCCGCCTCAAAAGAAATGGACCTGGTTGAGCCCCAACGGTTCCACAAGAAATGAGATCGATTTCATCATGACCACCAAGAAACAAATATTCAATGATGTCTCTGTGATCAACATGGTCAAAACCGGTAGTGATCACCGCATGGTAAGAGGCACATTGAATATTAATGTTAAACTTGAGAGGTCCCGTTTGTTGAAATCCACGCTCCGACATCAAAATGTCCAGATCCAAAACCCCGAGAGCTTTCAACTTGAGTTATCCAATCGCTTTGCTTGCCTTGAGAACTTTGCGTCGGTGGACGAGACCAACAACAGGTTTGTAGAAACTGTCCACGAAGTGGGGTCTAAGTTCTTTAAACCCCGCCGTACAAATAGACCTCAAAAACTCTCCAGCCATACCCTCGACCTCATGGCTGAACGACGCTCGTTGCAACTGCAATCATCCGATGATGCTGCGTCATATAGGCAGCTCAATAGACGAATATGGAAATCCTTGCGACACGACATCCGTACCTTTAGTACAAATCGTATTAAAGATACGATCGAACGGAGAAAAGGCTCCAAAGTGTTTGCAAGAGACAGGTCTATTGGGCAAAGCCAGATGACTAAGCTGAAGAGAGATGATGGCAGTATAGCGTCGACCAAAGCAGAGGTGCTTGGAGAGATCGAGAGGTTCTATGGACAGCTATACACTTCGGTCGCTAAACCTGTTGACAGCTTGGCCAAAGACCCAAGAGCCAAGCTGACCCGGCACTATACCGAAGACATCCCGGACATCAGCCTATACGAGATTAGGATGGCTCTGAAGCAGCTTAAAAACAACAAGGCACCGGGTGACGACGGAATCACATCAGAGCTTCTGAAAGCGGGTGGATCACCGATACTGAAAGTCCTTCAGAAGCTCTTTAATTCCGTTGTCCTCGAAGGGTCAACGCCGGAAGCATGGAACAGAAGCGTAGCGGTGTTGTTCTTTAAGAAGGGTGACAACACATTGCTTAAGAACTACAGACCCATTTCGCTTCTGAGCCATGTTTACAAGCTGTTTTCAAGAGTCATCGCGAATCGTCTCGAACGTAGGCTTGATGACTTCCAGCCTCCCGAACAAGCCGGTTTCCGAAAAGGCTACAGCACCATAGACCACATCCATACGCTGCGGCAAGTTATACAGAAGACCGAAGAGTATAACTTGCCCTTATGTTTAGCGTTTGTGGACTATGAGAAAGCCTTTGATTCGATCGAGACGTGGGCGGTGCTTGAGTCTCTCCAGCGGTGCCGTATTGACCATCGGTATATCGAAGTGCTGAAGTGTTTGTACAATAACGCCACCATGTCGGTCCGAGTACAAGAGCAAATTTCGAGGGCGATTCCATTGCAACGAGGCGTGAGACAGGGAGACGTTATTTCTCCGAAACTGTTCACTGCCGCATTGGAAGACGCCTTCAAGCTCTTGGAATGGCAAGGATTCGGCATCAACATCAACGGCGAGTACATCACTCACCTTCGGTTTGCCGACGATATTGTGGTCATGGCAAAATCCATGGAAGACCTCAGCACGATGCTCGAAGGCCTCAACAGAGTTTCCCTAAGGGTGGGCCTTAAAATGAACATGGACAAGACGAAAATTATGTCAAATGCCCATGTTGCGCCCGCCCCCATATCAATTGGGAACTCGACTCTCAAAGTTGTTGACCATTACATCTACCTAGGACAGACAGTCCAATTAGGTAAGTCCAACTTTGAGAAAGAGGCCAATCGTCGAATCCAACTCGGCTGGGCAGCGTTCGGAAAGCTCCGAGACGTCTTCTCGTCCAAAATACCGCAATGCCTAAAAACGAGGGTCTTCGAACAATGTGTGTTACCAGTGATGACTTACGGAACTGAAACGTGGTCTCTGACTATGGGTCTTCTGAGCAGGCTCAGAGTCGCACAACGAGCTATGGAGAGGGCTATGCTCGGGGTTTCTCTACGTGATCGAATCAGAAATGAGGAGATCCGTAGAAGAACGAAAGTCACCGACATAGCCCAGCGGATTAGCACGTTGAAGTGGCAGTGGGCAGGGCATATAGTTCAAGAACCGATGGCCGTTGGGGCCGAAAGGTTCTCGAATGGAGACCACGGACTGGCAAGCGCAGCATAGGACGGCCACCGACTAGGTGGACAGACGACCTGACTAAGATCGCAGGCAAGGGCTGGATGCGGGCCGCTTCCAACCGGTCCTTGTGGAAATCAATGGGGGAGGCCTTTGTCCAGCAGTGGACGTCCTATGGCTGAGATGATGATGATGATACTACTTTCAAGCTTCCTCTGATGTACTCATTCCTTATCTTGTCCACCCTAGTCACGCCGCACATCCATCTCAACATTCGCATCTCTGTCACAAGCACATTCTCTCGTCCACCTGTTTTGCTGCCCAACATTCAGATCCACACATCACGACAGGTCTCACTATGCTCCTATAAGATATATCCTCGAGCATCGAGGGCATTCGCCGGTCGCATATGGGCCCTGAGACCTGTCTCCATCTCATCGTACACGTCTCGGCCAATGTTGCCGTCGTTATGGATGAATGAACTTAGTTGTTTATAACGTGTTATGTAATATTGTTGAGATTTGATCAGTCGATGACTGTTCATATGTGTCATGTGACCATTGCAGAGATAACGGACCTCCCTCCCCAAATGGGCCTGCTGTCCCGGCTGTGGTCCCTGAGCGCGGGGGGCTGCAGCCTGGGGGAGCCGCTGCGGGGGATGGTGTGCGGGGGGAAGTGCAAGAGCGCGGACATCGTGGGCTACCTGAAGTCGGTGCTGCACGCCGCCACCAAGTACGCCAGGATGAAGCTCATGCTGGTCGGGGAACAGGTCCATACCGCACGTGCATACTTCTATACGGAACTGAATACATGCCCTTTAATGTCATATCTAATGTTTCTAAATCTAAGCATCCATTTGTTTTTCTATGTCCCTTGGGCGCGTTTATAACTTGAATTGGCCAGGACTATTCCGTCATCGATGTCAGTATAAACCGGCGGTAACGGGCAACACTGACCCCTGACTCTCCCCGGGGTACTGCTGCCTGCTCGCGAGCTAATTTGGATAACTAGTGATGAGGTAGAACCAGTCGAGTTAACAAAATCCTAAAATCTGAGTTTGTGTGATAACTAGCGTCTAGGAGTGTAATCACAGGCCGATAGTGCGGCGGCGAGCTTCCACAGAGCAGGCGTATGGAGCATGGTTCTGGCGCGCGGAGGTCGGCGGCGGCGGCGGGGGCTGGCCCCGGGCACTGTCCCGTCACACGAACATATATATATATAAGTTTTACACAGACACGTGTACATAACGTGTCATTATTGTAAATATTTGTAGCTATTATATAAGACAACTATAAACGTGAACCGAGTCCGAAATGATAGTTTAAATCTATCGGTGAGATGGGGTGAGATATCGGGTGATGATGTGAGGTACCGTTCCAGGGCATCGGCAAGACCAGCTTGCTGGAGTGTTTGCGGCAAGAGTCGGCGCTCCAGCACAGGAGGAAGCCTACCGAGGTGAGCGCGCGGCTCGCGGCGATGACGTCACTGTACCGGGACACACCGCCGTGTCACAGATCCACAATATTGACACTGGTGGCTACTCGAACGGGCTCTCGATAGTAGTGCGGGTTTATAACTATGCCATCAATATTGAAAGCTTAAGCCTGAATAGGTGACAACTGACCACTTTGAGGCTGTCGTCTCTTTGGCTCGTGTTACAATTGTTAAATGAAAGTATGTGAGCGATCTTCACACAACTCGGGGAGGCATCTTCAATGGACTGTATGGAGGTGAGGAACTGATCTCCGATCCCCGCAAGGTTCAGAGGGCTAATGGAACCCTCCACCAACCTTTTGTCCACCACCGCCGCAGGCGGCCGCACGCGTCGCAGCCCCGGCACAGCGAGCCTGCTCGGTCAGTTTCACAGATGTTCCGGTGTAGTCCTTTTAATAGCGGCACTTCTAACTATACTGCACTACAGGCGGGCACAATAAGTAGGAACGGTTCCAAAATGGACACTGCACAGTTTGATGGTCCGGCCGGTGTTAGCGCACCGCGCACTGCGCTCGGGCCGCGTCGGCAGTGTGACGAACCGGACGCCGGCAGTAGAATATAAAGGATTGATGATGTTTAGTTCACAACCCTCTCTTACCAGCAAAGATCGAACAGTATGTGTATCTTGTTCTCCAGCACTGGGCTAAGCGTATGGGCAACAAATCGTCGCGTCGCAACATGTCGACAGTAGGAGTGGACATCGGTACGTGGGTGTACGAAAAGTCTCGGTCCACGCGTGGGCCGATCACGTTCAGAACGTGGGACTTCGGTGGACAGCAAGAGTGAGTACACACGGTGTGTTGGTCCAACGTTGGGGCGACGCTAATGTCCTCTCTTTCTGATGCCATTCTATCTCTATCTTCCACTTTTGTGTGAACCCCCGACGCGAACTCAAGGGTGTCGTCAGTTTGACCTGTATGTGTGTCTGTCCGTGACATCGTAGCTCCTAGACGGATGGACCCATTTTGATGTGTTTTTTTTTGTTGTTTGAAAGCTGACGTGATTGAGATGATTTTTAGCTGCGATTTGGGAAGATCTCTAAATCTCATCTAAATATTAAGTAAGGCTTATGATACATTAACAATGTGTCTACCTGGCTCCCGAACTCCCCCCCCCTCGTGAGCTGTGGCGTGGGATCCAGGCCTCTCACCGCTACATTACACGAGTACTGCCTCAGTAATGTAGTGATCACTGTTCGCGTATCACAACAGTCGTTGGTCGTCGGTCAGGCCTCACTAAGGATTCGATTCCACTGGTACATAGTTCATGTCCAAGACACGGCTTACACAAGTCTCTGTACAGACCGAGCCAATATCCACCAAAATACTTTAACTGCTGTAAAGTTATATATAGTTACAGTTTACCTAAACATTTATTATACAATACATAATAATCGCCACCTTCGCGTGTGCGTTATTTCGTGCGCGCCAGTCCAGTCTCCGCAGACGAAGTGGCCCAAGCGACTAATATCCTCAGCTGGATCAGGTTGTGTCAACACATTTTTTTGTCTGTTTGTTGGACCGGAAACTCCGAAACGCTTGGCCGTGACTTTGGCCCAAACACCGGACAGCTGATTTATATAGAGTACAGACACACTCGGGGTTTGCTTCTCTTCTATTTCCTGTATTACAAAACAGATAGTGTTGAACTTTCATAATCGAATTATCAATTATTTAAATTGTTTGTAAAATTAATAGAATCAAACAGTGATGCAAGACAGATAAAGTTGTGAAAACATAACGAGCCCATTCGGTCGCCTCGACATAGACCCGACACAGACCGTCGCCCGGTCGGTACTCTCCACCATTTATTTATTGAGCGATCCAGATATGATGACTGTCTCGCTCCCTCGCGTACATATGTCGCATCGTTCTATCTCGCTCACTCGCTACATTTTCGGCCCATGCGCAAACGTTCCCGGAATTCGAATTCAGCACCGGATATGTTGTACGACAATGTGAACGATTGTGGTCGAACGAAGGTATCCGTGCGGCAGGTACTACGCCACGCACCAGTACTTCCTGTCGCGGCGGGCGCTCTACCTCGTGCTCTGGAAGGTCACCGACGGGAAGCGGGGGCTCGCCACCGCGCTGGACTGGCTCAGGTCATTTTGTCTCTAACACTTTCCACACACACACACACACACACACACACACACATACACACACACACACACATTTCTTAGCCTCTGTAACATTAACCAAACAATATTGCACAATTATTCTCACAACTTGAATGACAATAAATCGCCGCAAACTATAATATATTTTCGAAGTCACTTTATTAGGAAGGAACTGTGACCCTGTAACACAGTGCACACTAGTTCGGGGTACAGGGATCTCTTCACATAACTACACATATCATAATATATACTTTATCCTTAATAATCTAACCTTTTGTTGTGTGATTAGGTAGCAACCCTCCCCCCCCCGAGCTCAACCAAAATATAGTTAACTCGTGGAAAATAAACTAGTTCTTCTACGGTTAAGATAAAGTCCTATTTGATATGACACTTGTTGATACGAACGCTAAAATTAAATCTTTTGTATAAAAATTGCGGGTAGTTTTAGGTAAAATGAATCGTCATTTATTTAGTGGCTATTAAAAGTATCCGCAAACCGCCCGCACCTCGTCTGATGTTACAGGTAGCCTTGTAAGGAGCAATACGAATTGTATATTCATCCATTTGTTCCCCATTGTTGGACTGATTCTAAAAATATTATATTTTTCGTTTGGTTGAGTGTGACTCCGAGGTGGTTCCATTTAAATTTCATCAAAATCGGACAAGCTGTTTGTGAGTAACACTCCAATAACTGTAGTGTTATGTGTATACTTGGACGACATTATAGTTGCGGGTGAAGACATCGGTGGCGGTGTAGCCCCCCCTTGGCTCGGTGAGCCCAGTCGACATCAAAGCAGATATGTGTTGTGCAGGTCTATACAAGGTCGCGCGCCCGGCTCGCCCTGCATCCTGGTGGCGACGCACTACGATCAAGTCTCTCATGTAAGTCCTGTACCGCCTCCACTCCCCACCACTCCCCACCGCTCTAGTACCGCACGTTACGATATGTGCGTAGCGTGTAACTATCTACTTCGCGGGTACAAGTCAGTGTGATTTACATACAATACTGTGTATACTACACTAGGACATGTTGGACCCTATCTATGCTGGGATAAGGGCAGGTACTCACCGCAATTCTGTCACGACTCTTAGATGTGTGCTGTTATGTCATTGTGTGTGTCCTTGCCTCCCGCGACACATGGAGTCCTAGTGCGGTGATGTGTGTGATAAGTCGGACAGAATGAATGAATGACGATGGCGGGCCGACCGGTCAACACCGACCTCGGCGGTGAGCCATGGCCAGGTCGATACCGGTTACATCCGGAAACTGTCGGCAGACGACGAGCACTTCACATCGAAATGCTCCCGACAGTAGGAGAAATAGTATTCTCGTTCAAATGGTGGTGTAACTACTTTGCAGTGCAACCTGCCCGAGTCGGAGAGTCCAGAGACGCTCCAGAGGCTGATCAGGACGAGCATAATGGGGGCGCCGGATGCCGATAAACTTGGGCTGCCCAGGGTCATGGACTCATTGGAGGTGATACCATCTTGTGACTATTCTACACACACTTTTACTAAAACACCAAACCGATACGACCTCTTTCGTTTACCGTCCCTCCATGCCCCCCCCTGGTAAGACTGACGCCGCGCACAAACCCCGGGGGAGCACAAACCCCGGGGGAGCACAAACCCCGGGGGAGCCGAGAATTAAATAACGTCTCTCGGTCAATACTCTCTTATCAGAATATCATAGACCTGAATAAAATACATTTACAATACAACAATCGGCGTTATTGCTCGAGAAAAACATTGATGATACAAAAACATTGGTTATAATCTATAAAGGCAACAAACGATATAGAGGATTGACAAATATGGCCGCTCATAGCATAACATAAAACAGGCCAAGTACGTTTTAAGACTCGCGCACGAAGGGTTCCGTACCGTTATAAATAAAAACGGCAAAAAATCAAGTTTGTTGTATGGGAGCTCAGCAAGTTATCTTTTTTAAAATTGTATGCTGGTTGTATTTGTACGGAACAGTTTATAATGCAATAAATGTTTGAAATGTGTATTCTCAGATATCGTGCAGCACGCGACACAACGTCAGGCTGCTCGCCGATATCGTGTACTCGGTGGCGTTCAGCGTGAAGCCTCCGGGTGAGTCTCTCCGCGTCACGCCCCGCCCCGCCCCGCCGACTCTTGCATTCCAACCACTCCGCGACGATAACACACCTCTAGTTCATTTTGGAAACAAATATGGACTGCCAGCTAAATCCACTACACTTCTAAAGAATCAAATAAACTGGCCAAGTACGAGTCGGACTCGCGCACTAAGGGTACCGTACCGTTTTCTACAAAAAACGGAAAAAACACGTTTATTGTATGCGTATTAATATTTACTTTAATCCGTTTTTAGTACTTATTGTTATAGCGACAACAGAAATAGATAATCTGTGAAAACTGTTCAACTGTCACGGTTCATGACATACAGCCTGGTGACAGACGGACAGACAGACGGAAGGACAGCGGAGTCTTAGTAATAGGGTTTTACCCTTTGGGTACGGAACCTTAAAATTTCATAGATAGAATATTATATTACTAAGTAGAATCTATAGTTAAGATGAAGGCTTCTCTATCAAGTCGAGAAATAACAAGCACTCATCTGGGAAGCAAATGTGTTTGTAGATGACTCGTTATTATCTGGTGAACGAACCGGAGACCTGTCTCTGAGCTTTCATCAGAACATCTTCGTGAAACCTTTCTAGCATAAGTTAAGAACACGTGACTTGTAGAGTGATGTGTGTGTGTGTGTGTGTGTGTGTGTAGGTAGCAAGGAGCCGTTGTTGGAGCAGCGCATCCCAGCCACGTATCTCGCTCTGGAGGAGTGCGTGACGTCACTGGCGGCGGAGCTGCCCGTGCCCGTGGTGCGGCACGCCGAGTACAGGAGACTGGTGAGTGGCTCGGCCGAGAGCTGCGGGCGCGCCGTCCGGGCGTCGTCGGTTCGCACCCGTGCCGACACACACGCTATACTAAATACTCGTGATAAAAGCGTAGTGTGCATATTTTCATGGAGCTCACAGCTTTCTAACCAGTGACTTCTGTTTGAAGCGTATATATAGTGATGACGCGTGTGTCTGTCTGTGCGTGACAGGTGAGCCAGTACATGCAGCAGAAGAACCACAAGATGTTCCGGGACGCGGCCGAGCTGCACCAGGCGACCATGTTCCTGCACGAGAACGGTCAGACATTCTCTCTCTCTCACTCTCTCCGTCTAGCTGTTACCTGTGTAGGCTATTGTTCTATATCGAGACAGTAGGTGGCTCTGGGTACAAATGCTCTTCGAAAACTAATCATATTGAAGAGGGAACATTTCTAAAGAAATTCGTGAAGGGCATACAAACAATATTAAATCATATAGTTTATTATTTTATTTTGTTTTTATTATTTGTTGTTATACAATAAATACATCATCTGTGAAATGTCAACTGTCTAATGTCACGGTTCATGAGATACAGCCTGGTGACAGATAGACAGACAGACGGACAGCGGAGCCTTAGTGAGAGGGTCCCGTCTTACCCTTTGGGTACGGAACCCTAACAAGCAACGACGACGCGTATCGCAGCTCATTAATATGTATTTCGGATCAGTTTTTTTTTTTCTTTCTTCGACTTTTGACTCTGCACTCTTCTAAAGTCGCTGTGCCCGACAGCGTCTCTAATGAACTGTATTTTATTGTAATACCACCGACACTTGTACTGTTAGAGATTGCAATAAAGATTTGAATCGAATTTGACCATAGTCCGAACTCAGGGGGAGGCTGACAAGCAGCGTCATGGTCTCTACACCGTGGGAACATGACACACGCTGAGCCGATCCCTTTTGCCTGAGATATTTATAATGATGTAGTTTATAGTGATAATTAAAATTATATAAACATGTGTCGTGTAAGACTTCTTTTTGTTGGAGCCATAAATGGTATATTATATTTTCGGATAACAGATAGACAATATCTATTTCGACAGATACGACTCGGGCGTGTCCATAACGACTGGCCGGTTGGCGCAGTCGGTAGCACTCTGCCTTCTGAGCCGCTGGTCCCGGGTTCGATTCCCGGACAGGTCAGACATTTGTGTGTATGAACATGTCTGTTTGACCTGTGTCTGGGTGTGTATATGTATATAAGTATATATATCAGTCATCAGGTTGCCATAGCACAGGCTCTGCCTAGTTTGGGACCTGAAGACCTTGTGTGAAAAAAAAATATATATCGGCCTCCCGCCACGCTACCTAGTCGAGGGGAGATTGTAAGCTACCGGACGGTGCCGTAGTCGATTCGATCATGGGCACAAGTGCACTAAACCCTACGGTTCGCTGTATCGCATAGTGTGAGGCGTGATTAATGTATTCAGTTCGGATGTATGTCGCTACGGTGTCGATGGTCACGGGGGCCGGTTATTGTTGTTGCGTGTATAAACGAGCGGCGGCGGGCGGGGGGGGTGTCGGTGCGCAGGCGTGCTGGTGCACTACGACGACGCGACGCTGAAGGAGCTGTACTTCCTGCGGCCGCAGTGGCTGTGCGACCTGCTCGCGCACGTGCTCACCGTGCGCGAGATCAACCCCTTCGCCGCGCAAGGTCAGTCTTCTCTCTCTCTCTCTCTCTTACACACATACACTCGCACTCTCACTGCTTTCATGTCACTTGGACTTTATATCTCATTTATGAATATTTCAGTCATCGATCTGTTGTATGTTATCCAATAGAGTTATCTTATTTCAACAATGATAGGCCATCGTTGAAACGACTCCATGTAATGAGTTTGTTCGTTACTAACGTTCGAACATTGGAATGGAATGAATCACCTGTAGTTCATGTGATATTGGTGACGTCACGCTAGAGTTAGTTATAGCTACCTGTTACCGCTGCCGAGGATAGTTGACTGATCACACTGTGTGTTGGTTGTTTTTTTTAAAGAAATAGATGGCATACAAGCAGACGAGTCGCCTGATGGTAAGCGATCACCGTTAGTGCAGGTGTGCGGCAGTAACGATCGGTAGAATCATACTGCATGCGAATCCCATGTGTCAGTTATATTGGTGACAGTTAGATACACTCGGAAGCCGTAAAAACAGAGATAGAGGATATTAAACTGGAAACTGTCGTCATCAATAACACAGACAGCCGTCGCCGCTGAGATCTCAATTGACGATATAAACTGAAAACACCCCGTGATAATTATTCTAATTCTGGTACATCATTTTATTTAAAGAAAGAAAGAAATATTTATTACATCCACCACAATATTTGAAATTATTAATACAAACCACAAAACGTATAATGTCGGTTTTTAGATATTTTATGTTTTGAATTGATAATTTAAAAAATGTAATTATTTAATATTTATAAACATGTGTCATGAAGCGATGTGCATCAGTAAAGTGCACTTATACAATAGTTGTATGTGTGTATATGTGTGTGTATATGTGTGTAGGGATAATGAAGGTGGAGGACCTGGCGCACGTGTTCAAGGCGTCCCCGCTGCTGTGGGGGCCCGGGGGCGGGGGCGGGACGGGGGAGGAGCTGGGCGTGTCGCTGCTGAACAAGTTCGAGCTGGCGCTGAGCTGGGAGCCGCGCGTGCTGCTCGTGCCCTCCCTCCTGCCGGCCCTGGAGCCCGCCCTGCCGCAGGTCTCTGCTCTCCCCCCCACCCACTACCGCCTACACATCGCTCTCACACCCTGCGGTCTTGCCCGCGTGGTGGTGATTGATGATGATGATGAAAAGTAATCTATGTGTTATTTCGGGACGTGAAGTATCTACTTACCAATACCGTATCTTCATCCAAATCCGTCCAACCGTTTGAGCGTGATTGAGTAACAAACTGTCACATTTATAAGATTAGTTGGATCAATGATATTATATGTTTATATGAGGTAGATGTCGCACAAGCGCGCGGAAACTGAGGCGGCTAAATTAAGACAATTGTAGTAATTTTCATTGCGACGCGTATTTCAAACGCAAGTGTAAACATATAGCTATCCTTTTCTATATTATGTGTACCGTATTATCTGTCGCGGTAAGCATGTTTATGTCGTAAAGGAACAAAATCTGAGCACCGCGCAGTATGAGTATACGTCATCTTTAGTAAAACATCATTGAGTTGGATATATAAATGTAGCGTTACCGTGTATGTCGCGGTGACGATGGTCAGCGCCGTTGTGGTTGAAGCGTGTGATCGTGGTCATGTTAGGTTCATGGTCGAGTCAGCGTGTCTGCTGGCTGTCGAGGGTAGTAGACTGGTCACGCTGTGAGATCGGCTCTCACCGCCAGTTTGATAAACTTGGCGGTGGTAGCTACCCAGGCGGACACTCACATATCGATTACTGGAAACCACCTGCCACCATGCTAGAGCGTCAGGAATCCGGCTAGTGTAAAGTTTTGTGTCCGGGCGAAGCTCTAACGAACAAAATTGTACACAATGTGTGTTATGATAATGATGATGTATTTATCGACATTCCAGCTGTCGATCCGCAGCCGGGGGTGGGCGGGCGCGGGACCCGGGGTGGGGGGAGGGACCCCGCGCCGCGTGTTCCCGGCCTACCCGCACTTTACCACTCTACCAGACTCCACCAGGGGAAGCGACTCGCCGACGCTCGTAGGTAACTGTCGCTCTCGTGTTATCGATTAACTGGAAGTCACATCAGACGGCTGAACGAGTCTGGGTGAAATAGCATACATATAACTCTCTGGCGATACACATGAGCTACTATACAGCCTGGATAATGGTAAGATTCCCGTGTGATGATTCGACGGGAGCTCGTAGTCCACGCGGGCGGAACTAGGGGTGCCGGCGATGACGCAAATAAATGGCAAATATTTACTTGTGTATTCATCTCAAAAATCTTCAAATATGTTTCCCGCCGCGCGGAGACTCGCGATACCTGTTTGAGATTAGTTTGAGGGAAGAGTGGAAGTGAGTTCCATGTGTAGTAACAACCATAACTGTTCGGAGTGATCGAGCGTCGTGCTGCGCGTCACCTGGCCGGTGGGAGAGGGCGGGGTCGCTCGCTGAGCCCCCGGCCCCGGCCGTAACCCGGTATATGTTGGCGTGTACAGAGGAGGGTGCGGGCAGCATCACGATCGAGGGCCGCGGGGGCAGTTGCCCGCTGCGACGGGTCCTGGTGGTGACGTACGTGCCGTGCGGGTTCTGGGCGCGGCTCTGCACTCGCCTCCTCGCCGACGCCGCGCTCTCGCGCCTGCCCTTGCATGTCTACACGGCACCCACGCAGGTACCACCACCGCTCGAGACACATTCACAATTTCTATTTATATGGCACAAACAACAAGCATACACCGTTACATTTATATTATTATTGATTATTATAACAAATGTACAGCGAAGGCTACACTGGGGCTGGTCTCGTGCCGTGGGCTCGCTATTTCTTCGGAGGACACAGTTGGATATAATCATTAAAACATTAAGTACAGTTTTTGAAAGGAAAATTCCAAATAAAATTGGATTAATGGCGTAAAAAGTGACTCGTTGGATAAGAGGTTTGAAAGGTTTCGGAAATAGCTCGATATTGTTTGATCTGTAACAGCTCGCGGCCGAAACTTCCTGAAGTTACCGTTGACTCTAAACGAGGTATGTTTTGTAAACGAACAGCTCTGACGCTCACCGACGCAGACACAAGACCATCCCACATTCCAGGCCATTACTTCACCTTCCGATTCCCAACTCTGGCTGCAGAAACGCTCTCCCAGTATATTCTGCCCCATACGTTCGAACGTTGATATGGTTCAGTTGGATTTTCAAAATCATGTGCCCCCAATAGTAGTAGGTCCTGTACCTACTATTAATTACACTTACAAGAAAAATAATTATACGTCGCTTCCGGAAAGTGTCCATTCTGACAAAAGGCATATTTTAAATAACGATTGCTTCTGGATTATTTACATTTTCGCCAAGATTATATAACAAAGACTAGTTCATATTCTTATTGATCTTATTTTGGTTAAAATCACGCTGAAACCATCTCCAGATGGAACCCGACGACTCCATCTCCAAAGCCTTAGAGCTGAACTGGGGCTGGAAGCTGTGGAGATGCGGGATGAAGCTGGTCTGCGGCGCCCTGACCCTGGTCTCGCTGCGGGAGGTGCCCCCCAAGTACGACGCGCTGCTCGGGACCGGCCCTGGTGACGAAGTGGAAAGAGATCTGTGTGTCGGGTGAGGCTCCGTCTAAGTTCGTCACTCTCGAGAGCTGGTCTTCGTTATACTAGGGCGCCATTATAGTACTAGAAGGTGCATATTCAAAGTTTTAGTGTTGATACGTAATACGACACTTCAGTCATTTGGGCCAACATTTCAACAGGCTTACGTTCAAATATTTAAAGGGAAAAAATTTAAAGGTAGATGGCGCTAATAACAACATTCCCTTAGATGTGAAAAGGAAGGGAGTAATTCGGCCCTAGTGGTATGGGCTACTATAACTTCGTTGGACAAAGCGACAGGACGGTATTCGGCGGAACTTATGTTCCAATTTTTGATCGAAACAATTCGACTACTTGTAGGACTCATCCCCTCGAGTACAGAACATGGTCGTGTCGCTTCGCCACCTGAGCTGTAGTAGTACTAGATATTCTATAGGCGTAGTTTCGACTCTGATTGTGTGTTTGCGCGTGCGCAGCAAGTTCCGCGTGCAGCAGGAGGGCGAGGGCGCGGGCTCGGGCGCGTGGTACGAGGTGGAGGCGCAGCGCTCGGCGTGCATCGAGCTGGTGCTGCCGGCGCAGGTGGCCGTGGCGCGCCGCGAGGACCGCCGCCCCATCGCCGGATACCAGGTAGCTGTGCGCTACTAGCGCCGTCTGTGCCCTCCCTCCTCCTCCCTCCTTCGATCTTATCCAACGTTTGTCTACTCTCGCACTTCAACTGTACTTGGTTGTACGACTTAAAGCCGTCGCATTACGACGTGCTGTGATGGTACCTCGGGGCTGATCTCTATAAGACCTCAAATGAGACAGACGTTTCATTCAACGCAACTGGAGTTGAGCTGAAGTGCGGATAGCAGTTACTACTCTGTACAGTTGGTTTCCAGTAAACATTGCAGGTCTGCGGGGACTCCGCCCTTCCACCGATGTTAGCTCACCCCTCCCTGCCTGTCGAGTGAGTTCCCGCCGTCGCTGAATGGTATATGTCTCACGGCCTGGTGTTTCGGCAGAGTATCAGTTTGGAGCCGAACCCGGAAGTGCTGGCGCGCGTGCTCGCCCTGGTCTCCGAGCACGTGGATCTGCTGCTCGAGGACTGGTATCCGTCTCTCGGTGAGTCCACGGCTGTAACGCCGCGTTGTAGAGAATAGGTCAGGTGCCGGGCCGCTCCCGGTCCGGCGCGCGCCGACTCGACATCTCCCGGGCTAATGGGATTTACTCATCACGCGGCTTTAACACGTACGGATACGACGATGATGATTCAGTATTCAATCACTTCATTGATTTAACACTATTATCGCCCCGCGGGTTCGCACGGTTACACGATTGAAGTTATAGTAATGATGTTGCTCAGGTATAATGTATAATTGTAATGGTGAAATAATTATTGAAATCGTTCGGGTCGTGTTTGTGTTTATCCGTTACAAACACACCAATCTTTCCCCTTTATAATACGAGTGTAGACGGGTGCTAGCACATATCGGGATGTAACCCCACCAAAGAAGAAGCGTTCCAATAGTCGGACTGTCCAATATTGAGCTGAGAACGCTGTCCCCGCCCTGACCACTGCTGACTCATTGATCGGCAGGTCTCTGTGTTGTGGGAGGCACGCGCTGAACCGTCGCGTCTGGTTGTTCTAAGATAACGGGGGTAGGCGCGGTCTGAAGCTTCCCTTTTCAGGATAGGTCCTGAATACTTCAATATTGGGCTTAATACTAGCCTATGCGCAAACCATCTTAGATTTGACGGAATCGACTATAAAATATGATCATATACCCAGCTGTGGACGTCCTAAGGCTCCGATGGTGATAAAATATGTTTTTAATTCAAAACTATAACTATGGTTACATAATTTTAAAGGTAATTAATTCCAAAAAGGTATTTGGAATGCTTCATATCTGCGAAGTAACTTTTTAATTGGTAACAATTCAATAAAACATGAACTCTGAACTCTCGATTATCTTGGGAAGTGGTTCTATTTATTTGATAAACTGGTTTTACACTCTTGGAATATTAATAATTTGATGTGTGATATGATGCCCCAATCGAACTGGTGATTGTGGGTCCAGTATCGGCATGACCGAGGGTAATGTCTAATGAATGATGTCTCACACGTGGATGAGGAGGTGTGTGGTGCGTACCGTCCCAGCAGTGGGACGCGGTACCGTCCCAGCAGTGGGACGCGGTACCGTGTTGACGGCGGTAGTGCACCGGCAGGCACCCGGTTCGTGCACACGTCGGAGGGGCGGTGCCTGATCACGCGGCTGGTGCCGTGCCCCGCGTGTCTCCGAGACGCGCACCAACAGCTGCACCCCCACCCCCACCCCCACCAGGACAGGAGGGAGTACCACGACGCTCTGGCGCAGGTATGCAGCTCTAGCGGCCGCGCCGTAATTATCGAGACATACTGTTTTTAAAATAACGCCTTTGTCTTTGAACTTGTATACTTCGGTCGGTGGACCATCGAATTTGACCCATATAGTCTTTGTATCCCTACCGGTCTGCACCGATGTTAGGGATGATGTGGAGACAGGTCTCATGGACCATATACGACCGGCGTATGCCCTCGATGCTCGAGGATATATCTTATAAGAATCTTATAAGAGTTGGGCAACAAAACAGGTGGACGAGAGAATGTGCTTGTGACAGAGATGCGAATGTTGGGATGTATGTGCGGCGTGACTAGGGTTGATAATACAAGGAATGAGTACATCAGAGGAAGCTTGAAAGTAGTACAAGTGAATGATAAGTTGAAAGGGAATAGACTGGCTTGGTATGGGAACGTCGTAAGGAGGGATTAAAAACACATAACAAAAAGAGTACTTTATATAAATGTGGATGGATATAGAGGTAGAGCAAGGCCGAAGAAGGTATGGATGGACTGTGTGAGGGATGATATGTTTATGAAAGGTGTGAGCACTGAGACAACTAATGATAGAAGAGAATGGAAAAGAATAACATGTTGTGCCGACGCCAGCTAGTTTGAGATAAGGGACAAGAAGAAGAAGAAGAAGTCTTTCTAATTATGTAATTTTTCTTTTTCCATAACGCAAGTTTTATGTTCATATTAACTATATTATGAATATTTAAAGCGTAAATCAGTTTAATACTTGATCTTTGTGTCGAATGTGCATCCAATTATATTAGTCCTTATTCTGTTACGTGCTGAAGTGTACTCGGAGGCGGAAGCTAGGGACCCACATGAGATATTGAAAGAAAGTGCGAAAATAAATATTACAAGCAATGGTTTGAAAGTGTTTTGAGATGGTGTGTTTTACAATTTGTTTCTAGTTTAATAGAAGTTAAATGAATTCAGATCAACCAATAGTGCCAATAGTGAGGGTGTCGGCCCTGTGCTGCACGAGTCGATAAGCCCCGTGTGATTGCAGCAAGCGTTCCGTCGGCTGGAGCTGGGCGGGGGCGGGGGCGCGCCGGGGCTGGAGCCCCGCCCGCGCCCCCGCCTCTCCGCCGACTCGCGCGCCTCCGACGGGGACAGCGGCGTCGGGGCTGACTCTAACGGTGCGCACACCCTTCCCTCACCAATATTTACTAATACTTTTATCAATTGCCTTATCACACAGAAATTATCTGAATATCTATACCTAACATTTTCATAACCATCCTAAAACTTTTCATTATTGTGTAAAATTGTCTGTCGTGTCGTTAATGCAATGAAACATAAAACATTTACAATAAGCCTATAACGGAGCTGGTCTCCGAGGGAACTGCCCGCGGTAACCACTGCACAAGGAGTTGAGGCCCTTAACGAAAGTCGTTTACAACCTTGGTCCCATTTCACCGCGACCACAATTTTGACTAAAAAATCAACTTGCATATGTAAACCCTGCTCATCTTTCTACTAAACTTGAAGAAACCGTGAGTTATCCGACCTGTGTCAGAACATTTTTGTCTTTTTAATCAAGTGTTGGCTCCAAATATTAAAGCACATCGTTCACCCAGGCCGCTCGCAGACCGCGCGCCACCCGAGCACTAGTTGCGTACCTAATATAAAAGCTATACCAACCGACACCATCCAAACATTTTCTTAAACGCTGCATTTAAAATTTGAGGAGCTCCTTCGATTGATCCATGATGTGACCACGGGACCATCTAGGAAGTTTACCACATCGTTCTGCACGTGTCTTCGAGGTATCGGGAAACGAACAAAAAACCGACGAATTGAAAACCTCCTTCTCTGAAGTCTGTTAAAAAGGCTAGAATTCCATTTCACAAAGTCATGTTAGTACATGTATGGTGATGACAGTTGGGTGACAGAAGAAGGATCAAAGTCGAGCAAATGCTAGTTGGCCAGCTCGCGGCTTCATCCAAGTAGGTTTCAAACCAGTGCACGACCACCGCTATACGTACCATTATGTAAGTGTAGAAGTGTTGTTGCAGCGTCGTCTCGCGTGGGCTCGGTGGAGGGCGTGGGCGAGGGCGGGTGCGCGGGCGGGGCGCCCGGGGCCCCGGTGGGGTACGCGTGGACGGTGGAGCAGTGCATCCTGAGCGCGTGCACCTCGGAGCCGCTGCACTGCCCGCACCACGCGCACGTCAGTCTCAGGGACGTCGCGCCCGACACGGTGCGTTACATCACCAGCGCAGTTATTACACTAGACATACCCCTACGAACCCTCACATCCACTCCCACACTCACACTGAAAACACAGAGGAACATATAGTTACTCACATTCATTCACTAATGCTCACGTCTAGTCTGTTAGTTTCATGTTTACGAATACTTACTATAATATTAATGTAATGAGATGATAGTAGAGTCCAACGCGCGGTGTAAAGCGCTGCATTCAGCATGCGTGCTGAAGCTGGGGTGTTGAGCCTATTATAGCACCAGATACTCACTAAAATATATCTAAACTTGTAATATAAAGTGAAAAAAACACATTGAGCTTTATCAAACGTGCGTTTCTTAAAGCTTGCACCGATGCGAATTATTGTTTCATTAATTTTATTAAGTTCATTTTGTCCCTGTGTTACAGAAAACAATGAGTAAATTCCTCTGTTTGTTGCTATTTGAATACAAACAATAGTATTTACTGTTTCTACTTTGGGTCTAAATTGAGATGTGTCCTTTCTGAATGGTATGTATATTCGTGTGCAGCTACTGCTAGACATAGAGGAAGAGAAGCGCGCCCGCTGGGAGCACATAACGCGCACGTCCATCGTGGGCCGCGGCGCGTTCGGCACTGTGCTCACGGCCACGTGGCGCCCGCCCGCCGCCCGCGCCGCCGCTGCCAGCGCTGCCGGCGCCGCGCCGGCCGACGGGGAGGGGGTCAAGGTGGCGCTTAAAGCGCTGCAGCCCGTCCCACCGCCGCCGAATAGCGACCTGCAAGCGCAACATGCATATAAGGTAAATCGAGTCTTTGGTGAAGGCGCTGCGGTGACGAGCAGTTCATATGTAGTTATAGAATGGCAATATGAGAAATGTCGTTTCGGATTTTAGAACCTTACTTTATGCATAATGTTTGCTAAACTGGGGGACGTCCTGTACTCGATATATTTTGTGGTCGTGTGTTCAAATCCCAGGAGTAGAAGAAATTTGACCTTTCAAAATTTTAATGTTGTAATTGTTTTGCATCGATTAAGTAGATGTGTTGAATAGTTATAATTTGTTGGATATAGAAAAGCATGGTGAGTATTTTAATCAAATTGTATGTAGTCGTTGCTCGGGTGATGGTATAAGTAATGGCGGGCGACTGGTGTATACGGCGTGAGTAGAGATAAGTAACGGGGAGTGACGGGCCGTGTGGCGCAGGCGGCGGCGTCGCGGTGGTCCCGCGAGCCGAGCGCGGCCGCGTGCCGCGCGTACTGCGGCCTGCGGCAGGAGCTGTCCATCCTGGCGCAGGTGCGGCACGCGCACGTGGTGCCCTGGCTCGCCGTGTGCGCGGCGCCGCTCGCGCTGCTGCTCGCGCTGGCGCCCATGGTCAGTGCCTTCCACCTTCCGACTCTATTCTCCGGCTATTCAGGCGGCCATCGCATTAAATAAATAAATAAATACCATTTTCGGCCTTCCTCTACTATATACGACTAAATAAATATAATACTAAAAAAGTCGTCGCTCTTCATAGGCATGTGGTTTGAAAATTGTCAATAGTTCTGAGCTGCACAGGAGTAATTATTAGGTTCATCTTAAATATGTTTGTCTATACTCCTAAAATGGATATTTGTGTGTAACAATCGGAAATAAAGCATCTGTAACCAAAACAATGTCTACCAACTAAACACATCTAATAGTCAAACGTTAAATGCTGTTTAAAAAACGAACAGAGATACAGTTTTGCCAAGTTCCAGCGTCACGTGTGTCACGTGTGGAATAACTCGATAAAATACATCAGATCAGTGGCTTTTCACAAATCAGCCGTCAACTGTTACATTGGTTACTGAATCGTAACGATAAGTGAGTGGCGTCTGGAACATACGGCTGGTGACATCACACCGGGACCCCGCGCCACCCCTCGACACCCCGCGACGTCTGTACATTATGGCCGGGCGTAGACGTCGTCATCCCCATGGCCAACTTTATGCTGTACAAAACGATGGGATGTTGGTAGAAAAATTACTCTCGCGAATATCCGTTAGGACCTCGAGGGTCACACGGTCTGCCATCGTATCGCTAATCGTCCCACCTAGCTCCCTTTGTGATAGGCCCCCCGTAACCCTACCCTTAACGTTCCGCCGAACACCGTATTTCTTGAAAGTCACTCTTGAACCGTAGGGTAAGCGTACGAGGTGAGCTCCGGCTCGGTGAGGAGCGCGGTCGGTGTAGTATGATTGTGAAGTGTCGCGGTGTAATGATGTGGAGCGCGGTCGGTGTAGTATGATTGTGAAGTGTCGCGGTGTTGTGCCGGTGTAATGATGTGGAGTGCGGCGCGGCGTGTGCAGGGCGCGCTGGAGGGGCTGGTGCGCGAGTACGGGCGGTGCGGCGCGCGCGCCGGCGAGCGCTGCGCGCGCGCGCTGCTGCTGCAGGTGGCGCGCGCGCTCGAGTATCTGCACGACCGCAGGATCCTCTACCGGGACCTCAAGGTACCTAGCCCTAGCCCTACCCCCCACCCCCGCCGCCGTCGCGACACCACCCTCCCCCCTATTCGTATAAAATAATAATAAAGTCCCTTAATCAAACTCTGTCATTAGAGCCGGTGCAGTCGGACCAGGAAAAGCTCGCTCCCGTATGTTCTGGTGCGAGCCAGAAACGACGAAAGAGCTGTCCGCACCCAAAGATTCCGAAGGCGGGGGCGGGGGTTGATTCTTCTGATAATTTCTGGCTCGTTCCCTATATATCTGTGTAAGGTGTACAATTTGAGAGGTTTATCGATGTGGCAACGTTTTGGGGAGCGTCATGACATCTGTATGCGTTCCCCCCTGGGCGCGGGCGCGGGCGCAGGCGCTTGCGCGGGTGCGGGCTCACGCGCTGCGCTGAGCCAGAGTTGATGTTCCAGTCGGAGAACGTGCTGGTGTGGCGCATGCCGAAGCCGGCGGAGGCGGCCGCGGCGGAGGCGCGCCCCGCGCCCCTCGACGTGCACGTCAAGCTCGGGGACTACGGTGAGTGGTGCACCCGGCGACATCGCCCGTCCTGTACACGGGATATTCCACGCTTGTCGTTGCTTGCTTAACCGACGAAAAGGAGGAGGTAGGAGATAGACTGTATGTTTTTTTTGTTCATATTTATGGACTGATTCGCAAAACTTTTTTTTTGTTTGATAGAGTGTACCTCCTAGGTGGTCTAATTAAATTTCATCAAAACTGGACACACGTTTTTGAGTTACACTCCAATAACTGAAAAGTGTGATATGTGCCGTGGTGGTACCGGCCTAGAATAGTACCCCCCCATCTCTTCCCGCGGGTGCCGTAAAAGTCGGCTAAGGGATCACGTACCAGGAGGTGGGCAGCAGCGCCTTCTGTTGATCGGAAATCATACTGCGCTCGCCAACCCGCCTGCTAAGCGTGGCGAGTATTGGCAAATCCTCCCCTATATGGGGAGACATGTGTCCATCAGTGGACGACCTACGGTTACTATGAATGAGTGAACTGAAAAGTGTTACGTCTATTTGAAAGACTTCCTAATTGCGGGTGAAGACATCGGTGAACATACACGATGACAATTGATCCTGTGAGTAGCAGAGGTCACTGTAAAAGGTGAATAAAAATTTACACAAAATGGACACTGTATTTCCAAGTTATGGATATACATAGACAAGCGCAGATTATGTTGAACTGTCCAACGCTTCTACACAAGTATAGGACCTCAGTAGGCGCGGCCACGTCGATGACGATCTCTATATTTCAATTCATATTTTCATTATTTTTAGTTTATTAGATTCATGGATTGAAGACGTTGAATAATCGGATGAATGTGAAGGGTGAACATCGCTGGAGCTGGAGGATCGATTCGATTTATCATATATCATGTACACGATACATGCGCGCATAGTCACAGTCACACCCGGCGGAACACTCGTTTATCACGTTATCTTTAACAGTGAATGTAAAGTCTAATACGGTTCAGTATAGTTTGAGAAGTGTTGAAATGATAAGCGAACGTGCGGTTTACTCGAGTGTTCATTCGCAACTGACGGCGGGATTTGAACACAGCAGACGCCAAACATCCAACAAGTTAATGTGTTTCTTGCCCGAGAACTTCGCCATTTATAAACCAATCTGTTGTTTCACTTGAAAGGATAACATTTCGGATCGGCATCGTTAAAATTACATTTGAATCGGTTCTATACCTAGTTTCATTTACAAAGTAATATGTAAGTATTCTTGAACAAGTTTAGTATTGGAAGTGAGTGGAGGCCAGCGTGTTAGATGTATGTATGTATGCACGTGCAGGTATCAGCCGGCTGGCCCCCCCCTCGGGCACGAAGGGGTTCGGCGGCACGGAGGGGTTCATGGCGCCCGAGATCATGCGCTACAACGGGGAGGAGGAGTACAACGAGAAGGTGACCGCTCTCTCACTCGCACACTTACTACACACACCACACCACACTACACTACACTACACTTCACTACACTCGTCACTTCATATTTTTCATAAATAATAATATGTTTTTGATGTTATTTAGATCAGAATGATGTCAGAAGAGAGAGAGAGGTTGATATGGCATCAAACGATGAACATCAGATTGTGTTCAGCTATTTCATATCCATAGATAACTGTTCGAACACCTGAACAACTTATTATATCGTTTTTTTGTTTTTAACCGACTTCAAAAAAGGAGGTTACTCAATTCGACCGTATATATATGTTTTTTTATATGTGTGTTCGCTGATAACTTCGTCGTTTATGAATCGATTTTGATGATTCTTTTTTTGTTAGATAGAGTATACTTCCGTGGTGGTCCCATTCATCAAAATCGGACAAGCGGTTTTTGAGTTACAATATACCAATAACTGAAAAGTGCTCGCGTATTTTGATGATATTATTGTCGCGGTTGATGACATCGACATCCCGTGAGTAGCACAGGTCACTGAAAAGGGTGAAAAAAAAAATTTTTTTACACAAAAAATGCAACCGACTTCAACACTCAAAAGTGTGAAATAACTTGTCGAAGTCGGTACCATGAGCACAATATTGTGATGATAGTTACTTTTGTGTGAACCATCATGGTACCGACTTCGACAAGTTATTTCACACTTTTGAGTGTTGAAGTCGGTTGCATTTATTGTTAAGTTTTTTTTTTTATTATAATAGTATGGATAACCGAACGTGTGTAGTCCTACTTATATTATAAATGCGAAAGTTTGTGTGTTTGTGTGTGTGTTTGTTATTTCTTCACGCTCAAACGGCTACATGGATGTTCATGACATTTGGTATGCAGATTGTTTAAGCCCTGGATTAACACATAGGTTACTATTATCCCGGAAAAGTATAGTTCCCATGGGATAGTTGAGATAGCGGGAAAACCGTAATCCACGCGGGTGAAACCGACGGGCGCTACTAGCTAGAAATAAATGTTTATTATATATTTTGCTATACGTTATAGAGAGTGGCTAGTGGTGTTCACTACTGGATTGATTTTAATGAAATTTCGCAGAGATATGTAACCTTTCCCAGCTTCAAATACAGCCTGTATGTTATTTCGATACATCATACCGACCCTCGCGACCGACGCCGGAGCGTGCAGCTAGTCACGAAACAACTGAACCATACAGAACCGCCAGCATATGATGCTCCTACCTTTAGGAGAGTTATGTACGAAAGGGCCGCCTGAGCTCGACCAGCGTGGCTAGGTCAGTGTCGAGGTCAGGTCGGGGCGTGTGTCGGGGCGCTAACCCCGGGGCCCGCGTGTGTCGGCGCGCTAACCCCGAGGCCCGCGTGTGTCGGGGCGCTAACCCCGGGGCCCGCGTGTGTCGGGGCGCTAACCCCGGGGCCCGCGTGTGTCGGCGCGCTAACCCCGAGGCCCGCGTGTGTCGGGGCGCTAACCCCGGGGCCCGCGTGTGTCGGGGCGCTAACCCCGGGGCCCGCGTGTGTCGGGGCGCTAACCCCGGGGCCCGCGTGTGTCGGGGCGCTAACCCCGGGGCCCGCGTGTGTCGGGGCGCTAACCCCGGGGCCCGCGTGTGTCGGGGCGCTAACCCCGGGGCCCGCGTGTGTCGGGGCGCTAACCCCGGGGCCCACGTGTGTCGGCGCGCTAACCCCGGGGCCCGCGTGTGTCGGGGCGCTAACCCCGGGGCCCACGTGTGTCGGCGCGCTAACCCCGGGGCCCGCGTGTGTCGGCAGGTGGACTGCTTCTCGTTCGGCATGCTGGTGTACGAGGTGGTGACTTGCCGCCAGCCGTTCGAGGGGCACGAGGCCGTGAAGGAGGCCATCCTCGAGGGCGCCCGGCCGTCGCTCACGCCGAGGGTCAGTATCTGAGCTAAGCTCCAATCGCACACACTACTTTCTCACCACTCATTCATTCAAACTACCTCAATTATGTAAATCCAAGAGCTATCCAGTTCTGTTTGCGATAAAATTCAATGTGTGTGTGTGTGTGTGTGTGTGTGTGTGTGTGTGTGTGTGTGTGTGTGTGTGTGTGTGCGTGCGTGCGTGTGCGTGTGTGTGTGTGTGTGTGTGTGTGTGTGTGTGTGTGTGTGTGTGTAACTAATTTGATGTCACATGAAGTACAAAATATAATATATAAGCAAGAAAAGAAAACAATAGATTAATAAATGTTAACCGAACTGAAGAGTAGCGAGCCCCATTGGTCACAGCAGCGGGTGTGGACAATGGAACAAAATCCAACGTTTGGTCGTGGGTGAACGTCACGTTCGAACCTTCCGTCACACAGATGCGTGACCGGCGGCCTCAGTCTTGTATGATTTTGTTTGTACACTGATGTTTCGGTGGAAGGTGCGCGCGCGCGGCGGCTGCGGGAAACCACTCGGAACATTATATTGCATTATTTTATCGCATCGAGGTGAATAGGAGAGTGTGACAGACGCGCTATTAACCCGCCGTGAGTCGGCGTCTATTCACTGGCCCGCTAAAGCTCCTCGTGTCTACTGTGGCTCGTGCTGCGTACAGAGATAGGTCGGGAGTAGTATGGTGAGCGGGTCAGTGAGGGTGAGCGCGCGGTGTGCAGGAGCTGGAGTACCCGTGGTGCGTGCTGGAGGCGATGCGGCGCTGCTGGGCGGGCTGGCCCGAGCTGCGCCCCTCGGCCGCCGCGCTGGTCTCGGCGCTGGCCGCGCCCGAGTGCACCACGCTGCGCGACGCTGCGCACGCGCGCCCCGCCGCCGCCGCCGCATCCACGCACATCTACTTCACAGGTGACACGATGGACGACTGACACTCATTACACTTAGCCGCCGAGGACTCCTCTATTGGCTGAGTTCGTTAACCTTCTAACTTATTGTAGTCTAGGGGGTTAATCTCCGCGACGTACGTGGAAGTGTGTGGATCTCCCCCTCGGACACTACAATAGTCTCCGAGCCGGAGATTATACCTCAGATTGTTCTGGTCGCTGTCTATTTACACTTTTGAAAATGAATTCGACAAAAAATTAGCCTTCGTTAATTGACGTGAAGTAATTTAAATGAAGTGTTGTGTCACTTTGACATTTAAGTTATCTTATATGTTCGGTTTCGCGCGAGTGCGGTGGTAGGTATGTGACGCACGCGACTCTTGTATGTTCCGGCCACTCTGGTGTACTCTTGACATTATTAACATTTAACATGTTATGAGTAACGCTGCGCTTCAAGGCCGCTATAGAAAAGGATCGATAACAACTCAAACCTGGTATATCAAATAGTATACCTGTGTATATCACGGTACACACAGTGTAAATGATAATGTGTACTGTAGTAACGTAACACGCGGCCCGAGTGAGCCGTCCCGAGCGTCGCGTCGGCGCTGTTTATACTGTGTCTCACGGCAGAGTATTTCACAAATGCCCAGAATTGTCCATTGTTCAAACCATCTTACTACTGATAACTTGTATAATAATAATAATGAAACATGTGTTTTCGGACAGTTATTTGTAATAACTATTTGCAATACACCCATCGTCCGAGTTTATGAAATATTAACAATTGTATTGATGCGCCTGAATCTGCGATTTTCTAGTAGCGTTTGATGTCGTGTGTCTGATTTAATAAATTTCACAATGACAAAACTGTGTCACTAGAACTAGCAGTTTAATGTCCATGTATTATTGTTTTGTGTTTTAGTATAGGTACCTACATGACATATAAATCTTGATGTTCAATAAATAGTGTATCATGTACAGAGGAGGGCGGAGATGAAGGCGGGTGGGGGTGGGAGGTGTGGTACGGCGGGGGGGAGCCGGAGCGCGTGCACGCGGTGGGGGCGAACCGCGCGCACTTCACGCTGCACCACAGCGTGCGCGTGCCGCCAGGTAACACACCCACACACACACACACTATATTATGAAGTGCGCAGTAATGCTAGCGAATCGTTTGTCTGTTGTATATACTTTTATTTATCACTTATTGTCTGTAAAAAACCATTGAATTGTAGACGACGCAGATATTATCAGGAAAAACACATTTGTACCTACACTAAAACATCCTTTGACAATATTGAACTACTGGAGCGCCGACCGGTCCGACACTCGCACTGACAGTGACAGTGACAGTGACGAGCGTCGGCCCGTCCGCTCGTCAGATGAAGTGCCCGCGCACATTCCAGACAAGGCGGAGCCGGTGATGGTGAGCGCCGTCTGCCGCGTCGGCGCCGCCATGTGGGTCGGGGACTCCGCCGGGAGGCTGTCGGTCTACTCGTGAGTACTCACTCCCAGCCTGTACCACTACCACTACTGCTATCTAAACTGTTTTACACCGATACTACAAGTTGTATTGTTATTTGAAAATGCTGTCATAGTTTTATAGGTTCAGTCAGTCAGTGTGAGGTACAAAAAGAAAGCCTTATATGCGTATATCCCCCCCCCCCCTCATACGTGTAACTCATCAGGTCGTCGTCGTGCGCGCTCCTGTGGAGCATCAAGATACAGGAGATGGTGGGGGGCGCCCCCTCCGGGGTCTCGGCGCTGCAGCCGCTGCCCGGGATACAGCGGGTCGCGCTCGCGCTCACCTGCGGCCGGTGAGACTCGCATATTTATGTTACACTTCCATTTCTATGTGGGCCTCTGTCTGTGTATAACTTACCATGTAACTCAACAACCAATTTTCTGTAACCTTTGCTACTCACGGGATCTGTCGTCACTGTGTATGTTCAGCGATTTATACTCCCGTAACTATAATGTCGTACAAGTAAAGGAAACACTGTCCAGTTGTTGGAGTGTAACTTAGCTTGTAAACAGCACAAGCTCGAATAAAAAAAGAATCATCAAAATCGGTTCACACAGTCGAAAGTTCTAATATAAAAACATGTGTTGATTTGTAATCGATCGTTAAACCTGCGTTACATATTATTCAGTTACAGTTTTATAAGTATTACCGTTATGTTCCAGGCTGTTCCTGGTGAGATCCCACCGGCCGGAACCGGAAGGCATATTCGTTCTAACGGAGTTGGGCACCGCCACGGAGCTGTGCTGTCTCACCGCTGCGCCCGCCGACCAGGGGTCAGTTGTAGCGCAGGAACACACTGTCCACACTGTGAACCTCAGAGCAGGTTTCAGATGAGTTTCAATGTTAAGTCATATCGTGTACCTTTTTAATTATGAAGCGACGATGGCTCAGCAAACTGACGGACGCTGGTTCGATCCCCACCAACATCTTGAGCTTCCGGTGAAGGCCGTTATCCAATCCCCATCACGGCGGTGGGCTCCTGTCGAGTACCTGCCTGGTTTCCCGACTTTCGAGTTTGATAAACTGTCACCAGACACAGTGTGTCCCGACCGCAGTCTAATAGTGTCTGTAAACATTCTAGGTTTATCGCATCTTCGACCATATCGTCACTGACCATCCAGTGAGACAGAGTTAGGTTAAACGCTAAACCTATAAAGTGTAAAAGAACTGGAGGTATTATAATAAAATAATACACAAACATTTGTGGTGAGGCTCCGAGCGTGCGTCGGTACTGTAGTAGGGACAGATGACACCCGTCCGGTTGTGTTAAGGACAAGGGAACAAGTAGAACAGGTTAAACATTTATTATTTATATAATTATTATCATTATTTTGTAAGTCGTACTTCGTACTCGTTGATCATTTATATAATTGTAATTGTATGGCGCTGTATAACTCGGTTCAACGCGTACATAATAGCGATGCTCGTTTCGTGTGATTGGATGTATACTCGCAAATAAATGGCACATATCAGAATATAAATGGTGATTTTAAAATTAAAAAATGTATATTCGAGTTGCAGGTTCGAGGTGTGGGCGGGCGGCGCCGACCTGTGCGCGTACTCAGTGAGCGCGGAGGGGGTAAGCAGCGCCGACACTGTGCCCGCCCCCGGCCCCGCCCCCGGAGGGAGGGTGACGGCGCTCGCCGCAGGGGGGAGCGTCGTAGTCGGGTATTATTCACCAGGTACCACACTACGAACCAACCTTTCACTACATTTAACAAATTTAAGTAGAATATTTTATTACTTATAAACTGTATTACACATTGTTTAAAAGTAATTCAAAACTTTACCCAACCTCTCAGCTACCGATAAAATAGACCTCTGGAGACAACCTTTGTTTAAACTATGTCATGAAACTTATTTTTCTCACAATTTCCTTGAAATAGTTGCATCGCAAGTGATAGTGGCTCTGCGACCAGCGCCCGGCGCTACACCCTGTCTGCATTGCTGTCGTGGTTCTCTCCACGGCTTTCGAAACACATGTTTTTAAATCCGGAAAGCAATTGCCCCAGGGGATGTTTTAGCGCAATCCGTGTAACTACTGAACGACGATGACACACACCATTCACAACACATTTGTTTATTAGTTCGCTTGCACCTTTTGTTGTCAACGTGGAGGCTGGCCGGAGATCTGGTCAGTGGCTTGAATCGTTTCAGAGATGATCTTTATCGCCCCGTGTTACAGTGAGCTTCCACTGGGTCGTTCATTTAATTCCTAATGCAGGCCGCATTCCTTCCTGCTGGTTATGCGGAAGCGAGGGCGTGAGACCAACAGTCATTGAGAGCGTCGAGCTCTTTACATGATTATCGCAAGCATACAACACAACACCAGCTCCTTCCGGGACAAAATGTAGTAACTTATGAGCGAATCGCACAACGATTTGTATACAAGATTTAAAACCCCTGACTAGACAGAACATCGCCACCGACCATCAAGTGAGATATAAAGTAGCAATTATTTAAAGACACTCGGTTGCCATCCAAAGCAGCACAAACTTCGTCAGTCACGAGCCAGCTTCTTTGACGGATAAGAATAATTTATTTGTTGTGTGCGGAGTTGTCTATCTAAACTGTTTCACAGAAATAACCTTATATTTGTCTAAATAAGTGATCAAGGGCTTGTTAATTTACCAGCTTAGAAAGTACATATAGTGGAGCAACCGTTAGTTTTCCGTTAGTCGTCTGTCACGGCACCCACAGGAAGTGACTTGAGAGGTACAGTGGGGGGAGTCAGCCTTAATTTTTTTTTTATTAGCGAGAAGAAGTGTCGAAAAGGGTAATGCCTAAGTAATTATGCAATGTCCGTGTTGTGTGCAGGCGTGTGCGTGTACCAGTGGGCGGCGGGGGGCGGCGGCGGCGGCGGGCGGGAGGTGAGGGCTCGGCTGGACTGCAGCAAGCTGGCGCCGTGCTCGGAGAGCCTGCAGTCCATCGCCATCGACGACCTGCTCACTGAGGACCGGTGCCGGGTTAGTCCACGCGCTCCACCTGTAACATACCCTCGCACCCATACACACACAGCAACAAACACATACATATGTGCGGTATTACGTAGCACAAATATTGATTATTAGCACATTTTACTTGCTTACTTAATACTTCAATATGTCATTCAATCCTAAATATAATGTTGTTGGCAAGGTGACACATTAACATTTACTGTTCCATTTATTATATACTAGCCGTGTCCCGCGGTGTTACCCGCGTGGTGATAATATCGTAATTTCACGACGTATAATGTGGTCCTTCAAAGCATTCGTGTCGAGGGAAAATAAACAATAAGATAATTAATAAAAAGGTTTAATCGAGATGTCAAACCTCAACATCCAAAATAAGGTCATTTGCAAAAAGATAACCATGGGTGTTATGTCATGTGTTCACAGTACGTTAATGGTGCGGAACGATGGTAGACCACTTGTTACAAGAAAAGGTAAAATCAGTGAATGCGTCAAGTGGAGTGCATTGAGAGGGAGGAGGGGTCGGACTAGAGGAGACATCGGTCTCGCCTTCTCGTGCGAGAGAGGGGAGGCCCGGGTGGGAGAGATCGGATGTTTGGGCACAGTGACCGCGCCTGTCTACCGGGAATTCGATTTCATCATGTTTTTTTATCAACATGCTTAAATTCTTTCTACATTCCTATTTATATTATTAGTGGATGATTTTGACTACATATACGTTTTATTGTGATGTAATGTAAATAATTGAGCATATTGTGATGTGCAGGTAAGCGCGCTGTGCGTGTGGGAGGGGTGCGTGTACGTGGGCACGGCGTGGGGGTGCCTCATCGTGTGCGACGCGACCACCCTGCGGCCTCTCACCGTGTTCCGCCCCTACGAGGCTGACGTGAGTGCCACCGACTTGCTCATCGCTACCCCGACTACTATTAACTAAACTGAACTTGTGTTGGAGAGAAATGAACAAGTAATAATCCTATGGCCCTATAGTTGAGATGATGGTGACTAACGCCCTCGGCACGCTACATAGTTTGTTCTTATCCCGCGTGTTGTGTTGTAGTGATGACTGTGTCCTCGCTGTGTATTCAGGATAGCTGTAGGATAAGGAGACCGAGCAGGGTCATAGTGTTTGTGCGCACGGAGCACGCGTCCCCACAGCCCGAGCCCGTACTGCAGTAACGATTGCGCGCTCGCACAGTAACAGTGTCGGTATCGCTTCTACTGGGAGTGTTGTCGTTACTGTGCTCGGCGCGAGGCGCGCACCGTCATGTTGTGTAATGTTGGCAGCTGCGGGTGATAGTGCCGCTGGCGGCGCACCGGGACGGTGAGGGGGGCTCCGGCTCCGGCTCCATGCTGGTCACCTTCGGGAACGGGTACCGCCCTCTGCTGCAGAGGTTCGCTCCGATACAGGTGGGCAGTCAACTGACTCTAACAACGAGCGAGGTTCTCGATTCCCTGTCAGTTGTTTTATTTATTTATATAGTATATAGTAGTTGTACAAGCATTTATTCAGGTTCACCTGTCCCGATGTTGGTCGGCAGATTTTGCGAATTACATTTAAACCATTTCCCGGTCACCGATTGAGCTGACATTTTGCATGCATGTGTACATCACGTAACAATTATGATGACACGGTACTGATCTGATGATGGAGCTGGAAGGTGGCCAAAGGTACTTCGCGATGAAACGACACAACCTAATCGAGTTTGGGCTTATTTGAATCGTCTTGACGAGTAGTTTGTCTTTCAATAGTAACCAGGGTCTGATGATGGAGCTGAAAGGTGGCCATAGACTAAAACAGATAAACCCATAGAGTTTGGGCTCATTTAAAAGGGTTCGCTAAAACAATGATGGTGGTTATATTTCTTTATATATAAAAGCTTGTTTAAAAAATCCTTTTCTAAATAAAAACTCTTTAATATTTGTTACCGCACGACTCCGTCACAGATAACCTGTTATGGAGTCTCGACTGACTTCTAAGGGAAGGAGGTTCCCAATTGGGTCGTGTGCTTTATGGTGGTCACCCAGAACTGTCTCATTTATAAACCAATTTATATTATCAACCGACTTGCAAAAAAGGAGGAAGATCTCAATTTCCTTTTTTATGTTTGATATTACAAAACTTGTTGTTTTTTGTTATGCATAAACACGTACATTTTTCAAACATAACATTTCATCGAAATGGTTGAATACTTGCTTTCATGTTATAGATTAATATTGAAGATATGCCCATAAACAACTAGGATTTTATAGTATTTTTAACTTGCTTAATGTTCTACGTTTCAGACGAGCAGTGCGAGCAATCAGCATTCCGGCCACTACTGCCTGCTGTGGAGACCGGGACACTGGCTCCCCGACTAATATAGTGCAGGAGCTAACGCCGTTGGAATTCTAACTACTTCGCCCTGCTTCCGTGGCGCAGTGATTGTTATAGCGGACGTGTAAACTGTACTAGGCTCGATACCCACTGAGATAACGTAAAATTCTGCTTTGTTTGCAAGCGTAACGCTTACTGTCAAACTAGTAATTTGCTTACGCCTATAAAATAGACTACTATTAAAACAGAAGTTATTACTATTAAGATTATATTAATAGGTGATATGATTACAACACTTTGTCTTGGAGCGTACACCGCCTGATATATTCTGAATCTTCTTAATGAGAAAACACAACTGTGCTCGAGGAGACGGGTAGGTTTATAGAACTGTAAATTGTGTAATAACTGAGCGGTACAGCGATAGGTTAACCTCTCCGGTGCTGAAAACAAGAGATTTCGTGAATGTTTTTATTGAAAATGTACAGTATGTGTTTATATATTTTCTAATGTATTATATATGTTCCGGAATAACTCCTAGATTCGATAGAATGAGTAGTGACGCTCGAGTTGCATAGTCTTACACTGAACTTCTCCGATGGCCGGAACAAAGGTAGAACAATTGGCGAAGCGGAACGTTGCCGATAGCTCTGTTATAATTAAAGTAACTACAATTGTGTCAAATAAAGGTTTTATTATAAAGTCCATATTGATATAACAATAAAACTGCATTATATTCAACTGCGGGTAGATTTTTGTAAAATGAGTCGGTAGTCTGTAATGTTACACCGGGTGACGCTGTGTTTGGGCGCCAAGGGCTCAACATGATATGTGCCACTGTTGATATGCACAAGTGTTTATTTATGTTTATATCTGTACATACTGAATAATTTACTGGAAATAAATAACTACCCGCAATAATATACTAACAAAACTGTTCGATTGCTAAAACATGCATTTTGATAATTCTACGAATGAATTTCTTTGTAAACGGAGTGAGAGCTTTCGCGTTTTAAATAATTTTAATGAGTTTGTGTGAAATCACAGAATCGGAACCGATCGGCAATATTGTCCATTTATTTAATTAATTTAATAATTCGACATCATTGACAATCGGTTATAATGTAATTAATTATATTAAATTAAATTTTATATATAATTGACATAAATTCGGTTGTGTATTGATTTGTTTATCGACTTTATAATGGTTCAAATATATTATTTTTTATCTTATTGAATGATAGAGGGTTGGATCAGACACGATGACGTCACGGGCACATTTATTTATTAACTTTACCAGATCATTGATCGAATATATTGTTATATATATTTACATTTCGGCTTCCTCTCACAGGGGATGCGCAGGATCGCTGTTACATCAATAATAATAAACTTGAGCGGTGTCAAGGGACACCCGGATGAAACGTAGTTCCTTTCGAAAAAAAAGGGAAAAAAATTGTACATATACATACTCACACACACATCTATATGTATATATATTATGTGCAGAAACACTGTCAGGATTCAGGTAGTAACTTATCGTAACAACAATATTGTTACGATAAGTTACTACGATCTCATTTGACTTTGGAATCCTGAATGTAAATTGCTGCGTTGCCGTTCCGTTCCGGCCGGGCAGCGACGGATGCCACGCGTTGTTGCCGCTCCGTCAAAGTGTCGTTACAACTTTTGGTCCCAATTTTTTCCCTCTAGCCCTCTTTCGCAACGCGCTATAAGGAACTGCGTTCCAATATTACAAATGCGAAAATGTATGTTTGTGTGTGTCGTCATACATACATACATACATACATACAGCGATGCGGTGACTCAGCGGGAGTGCATGAAATTTGTCAAAAAGATTCTCTTTAGATTTCGTAATAACAGAGAGTCCTCTTAGTCTTAAAAAAATTGAACAGTTCTTGTCCCATAACTCAGGTGACGCGAATTTCCCATTATAACAATTACTTGTGTACCGCCTGGTAACTGGTGATTGCGTTAATTATTGATGCATTGACAACGTGCTTGACGGAACACACGCTCCAAAGGGGAAAACGTTTAGTTAAGGGTTAACGACTTAAAGAAAAAAATAGGCTACCAGATGGGATCAAAACCCACGATTATCCGTCCTGGTGCTTTGCCAACCAAGCTATAGTAGCACCGCACCAACTGTCTGAATTTATCCTTTCATAAATTGAAAGATTACCAAGATTTGGAGTGAAAGATAATGTACTCCCAGGCGAGTTTGTAGACCCCAACCTCTCGGTCGGGCCTAGATTGGATACTATATTCTGTCGCCAACTGAAATACTGATTTCAAATGAGTGATATCGGCTGTACCATGCTGAGCGTCGGAAAGGTCTGACTCATTGGTAGTGATTCGCTTATTCAACTGAACTAAACTAAAATTTTGGAAAACTAAATCAGTTCTTATACGTTTACGCTAAAGTCTAAATTAGTATGAGACTTATCAATAACATCACTAAAATTAAAATATATTTATTAAATTTGCTGGTAGTTTTAGCGAAATTAAGTTGCCATTTATTTGGTGCCTACTAAAACTACCCGCAATTGGCCAACAGTTGAATAAAACTCGTCTAATATTAGTGAGAGCGTTGTATGGAGTTATACGAATTTGAATTTTAGCGTAAACAGAACACGAGCTATTTCAATTTGAAGAATTTTAGTGAATTTTAGCTAGTTCGTGTGACTAACAGAATTAAGCCATTTTATCTAACTACGAGTATTCTGCGGGGATACAGCGCCATCTATCGGCGTACCGCCGTTCTCACCTAAAACGGAATTTTAGTGGTGTTTTTACGGGTACGTCTCTTCAGATTCGTCATGTTAATAACTAAAACCATCCGGTAAATTAAAAACAGCGCGTATTTTCGTGTGTTCTGGCACTTGTTATACTGACGCTTAGTCTGTTACTCAGTTTAGACTTTCGACTTTCATTATTTTAAAATTATTGTTTTTCTGCTTAAATTCAGTTTTGGTAGACATAAGACCACGATTTATTATTTATGGGAGAAGCCACTGGCCCCTGAAACACTGATATTCTAGTTGAGGAGCTCTTGACAAGCACAATGTTTTGTTCGTCAGTAAACGTATTCTGTGTCTTAAAAGAACGAAGCGATCCCTGTGTCTGTGGACATTTCTTCCTGACTGCGCGTAGAGCTGTGCCATGGTGGGCGGCATATTGTTTAAGGAATTGTAGTTCGGCAGCTTTACTATGTATCGTGTATAAGTTATATAAGTGATCAATATGATACCAAAGATAAATAAATACATGACATATAATTATTTATAGATTGTTTTATTTGGCTTATGTTTAACTGATCACCGATTATAGTCAAATATAGCACCAACAAAATACTTTTGAACACCAATTTATTGTACAACGGCGGGCGGGCGAGGCTCGCGCGTTGTGCGGCCACAAGAAACCTAACACTCCTCGTCGTCGCACCTGCACTACATGACTCCGCCCTAGACTACATGACTCTGGTGGTCATTGTGTTTGTTCCCGTTTTATTTACTTGGCTGTATGAGGGAGGCAGACGTACGTGCGGCGGTCATGGACGCCTGATGGCTAACATGATGATGACATGACTTTATATTTATTGATATGCCGCGGCCTCGCTCGCGTTACAATTACTTCCATGGATTGATGGCTAGCATGCATTACCAAAGATCTTATGGTGTAAAACTATCGTACACCTTTCATTGCTATAATTATTTCACCCTCAAACATAAACCAACAATTTTGTTATGAAAACTGACGTGGTTTTGACACATTATGAATGTATAAAACACGGGAGTCACTCACGTGACAAGTCAGAGGGTTCCGACTATAAAACCGCAAGCGCCCCGTATTCTCCTTGAAACAGACCACCGAATGTGGTTGAAACTATAGTCGGAGCCCTCTGACTTATTACGTGAGTAGCTCCCGTGTTTTATACATTTATAATAGACCAACAACATGTTAGTTCGGTGCCCAACCTTTAGAGCGTTTCATTTCAGACCATTATAAGTAAGTAGTGACCGATAATAACACGTTAGACACCTACATACATACATACATCAATAACACTCCGTGATATTGTTACAGAGTAGTAACTGATCGAATTTCACTACACTTTTTAACCGACTTCAAAAAAAGGAGGAGGTTCTCAATTAGACCTGTATGTTTTTATTTCTTTTTTTGTGTGTTTGTTACCGTATAACTTCCGACTGGGTGAAACGATTTTGATCGTTCTTTTTTTATTAAGAAGCTGGTGCTTCCTGTGCGGTCCAATTTCATCAAAATCGGACGAGCACTTTTTGAGTTACAAGTCAAAAACTGAAAAATGCGTGTTTACACGATATTATAGTAGCGGGTGAAGACATCGGTGAACATACCAACACCATAATAACAATTGATCCCATGAGTAACAAAGGTCACAAAAAAAAATTTTTACCCAAAATATAACCGACTTCAACACTCAAAACTTGTCGAAGTCGGTACTATGAGCACAATATTTAGATATCAGTTACTTTTGCACTATCATGGTACCGACTTCAACAAGTTATTTCATACTTTTGAGTGTTGAAGTCGGTTCCATTTATGGTAAAAAGAAATTTTTTTTCCAGTCAAAACGTACAAATGTTCTGACTGCTAACTGTCTAAATCTAGTACGAATGTTCATCCCGATTGTTAGAGCCGTTTCCGAGATATCAGATTGCATTCTTGGCATACGTTTTTTTTTAAAACACACTCAGACCCACGCACTAGGATTCCCTGTATCGCGGGAGGCATGGACACACACAAACATGATATAATTTGTAGGTAGGTAATAATTTATCCTACAACCATAGTACGGCGCACTCCCGCCTACCAAATTACCTGATATCGTCGGATCAAATCACATGTTTGCATCAAAATGCGTATAAATCATGATTTAATCTTATATCCGGCGAAAATCTCAGAAAATGTGGTCGGTGCAAGGCGGCCAAGAAAATAATACACGTAGAAACGATAACGTTGAGGTAGGTCGGTATATATATTTACCCTTCTAGCATGCATTGCTATAATAATTCTAACTATACGAGTACAACATGTTTATGAAACATTGTAAAGAGCCGGCAGGGCGCGGGCGCGGCAAAGAAAAGTCGTAGGGGCGCGGCGGACCTGAACCGGTTCTCGTAGCGTTGTGTGATCTGTGGCGACAGTGGCGGGAAAAAAAACTTTGCTTGGAATTAAGCGTAGACAGAAAATGCTTTCTCTACGTAATGAGAGTGGCACGAATACTCCAAAACCTGGCAACACCTGCCGTGGCGATGGTGTCATTTCACACTAAACAGTTCAAGCTAGGTTTTAGAACTGGGGCCTTACTATCAGCTTTGTAATAACCATTCAAGTTCCGAGCAGTTCTAAAACCAGTCGTAAACCGCTAAGTGTGAAATCATACCATCACCACGGCATCACGCTCATTCAGGTGAACGGTTTGATCATTGATATCCTCAAAGGTGAACGCTTATTGTTGTCTCTGGCAGGTTATAGCCAGGTTTTACAACTGCTCGGAACTTGAATGGATTTTACAAAGCTGATAGTAAGGCCCCTGCTCGGAACTTGCATGGTTTTTACAAAGCTGATAGTAAGGCCCCTGATCCTGGCATTCATACATACTTTTCGTGTTGAGACAGGCTACAACGAAAATTCATTCACGCAGCCCACCTGCCGACCGCCTTTAAGTCAAAAGTTAGCGCCAAACTTAGATTACCAGTACAGGTACTTTTCCCTGAAATCGTGCAATTTAGAAAACTTATGTAATTAAGTAAGACGCCACAGTTGAGACAAACAGTTTGAAGTGTGAAATGACACAAAAAGTGAATAATATCGTATTCTTCACGATGCACACATTATAAACGTGCTTTTGGACTGAGATGCACAACTGGCTTGTATGCATCATCATCATCATCATGATCTCAGCCACATGATGTCCACTGCTGGACATAAGCCTCACTAATTGACTTCCACAACGACTGGACGGAAAAGCCGTACCATCATAGTCAGGTCGTTTGTCCTCTTGGTCGGTGGCCATACCATGCTGCACATGCCTGTCCGTGATCTCCATTCGAGAACCTTTCGACCCCAATGGCCAAAATGATATCGTTACTGTACAACAACATCATTTAAATATATGTTGATATGTTTTTTATACAGGTTTCTTATTATTAAATAATGTGCAAATTACTTACGCCTACGCAGAAAACAATGAAAGGTTATTTATCGGAGTTTAGCAAATTCTTTTAGAGATTATATTGGAGATGGCTATTCCTGCCAAGAGGCTATTCAAGACCATTGAGTTATTAACATTGTAAAAGTAATTTCTCATTAAAGGACACGTATGAATAAAATATGTAGACACTGTAAATTTCGTCTAAGATCTGAAATCGATTTTTTTTCATGCATTCCCTGTTTTGCCAGTATGGCAACACTTAGTGAAACTTAGTTCCATCGTAACTTGAAAAGCCGATAAACTTTCAACGTTAAATTTCGTGAAACACTCCAAAACTGATAAAGTGGATTTTAAAACCATTTCTAACGTCTAAGTTTATACTGGTACAGTGACTTTAATTGAAGTTTTATGTGTTGGGTAGTTAATGTTTAAGTGCTGTGAGTGGGTCACATATTTTGTGGAATTCGGATTGTGTCAGCAGGAGAGCTAGTTTTCACCCGGTCTAAGGTTAGTTATCGATACTTTTTGCATAATTCTAAGAAGGTTTCACTGTTGTTTTATCGAAGGTAGAGGTTAACAAGTTGTAAAAGTAGAACGAAAGTGCTACTCACTCCGTACACGCGGCATTTTTTTTACACGAAAATGTAAACAATGAGTTTCTATGTACCAAAGTTAAGAATCAGCGCTTTTTAAAATGACTTTTGGTTACATATTTACAACTGAATTATTATTTACCTTGAAATATTTTGACCATATTTTCGTATTCTTCAGGTCCCATATCCTACAACTTCCTGACTTCCTGTTCCCTGCCATGAGAAGACATCCGCAAAATTCCAAATCCTGCAATATTCAACCTTTTCCTATTTACACATGAAAAATGAGAAGAATAGTTTTAAATACCTACAACATAACACCAGAAATATATTAGCTGACCGTTTAATTGAATTAGTAATACTTGTTAGTTGTGAAAAGATTTTTCCACCGAAAACAAAACAAGTTTTGTCATTTTAGTGGGTACATTTGATTTCATATTCATAAGTTACACTGTTATTTATGTTTTTATTCAGATATTTACACATGTGTTGATTTAAACACGATAAATGTATGTTAATTACGATAAAGCTTGTCCAGCCAATCTGTTGGTGATCTTAGCGTTTAAGAAAGTTGTGTTGGGATTAAGCCATAAAAAATAAATTGTTAGAATGGGAGTCGAATTCAGTATTATGTTAATTATGGTATGGTTATCCACTTCACCAACATGATGACCACACCAACGAATCTAAAGAGCAAATTCAGTGGCAGTTTTCTCTCGCTAGGTGCGATTGTGTTTTGTAGGTTCTTTATTTTGTCCAGTGACATGGAATTGAGTGATAATAGTGGCACAAATAGAATATTGTATTTACAAACAAGCAAGTCTGTTTCAAACTAGCCGGCACAACCTTTCCATAGAGGACTTACTCACTTGTTCGATCTGCCCTGCAACTCTTTTTGCTCCCTCAGTACTTTCTGTGCGACTATTTGTTGGTAGAAATATAACTATGCAGTTGTCCCTTATGATTTAAACGAAGTCTATAATGGGTCCACTTCACACTTCGCTTACACAAGCCGGGCTTAACAGTGTCCAAGATAAACCCATCGCCTTGGCTGGCAGCTAAGGTTTAGATATATTCATACAGGGATAAGATTAAAGAAATTGTCTTTTCTCATAAAGAATTAGGTTTGCTTACAATAAAATCTTACTTGTACTTTAGATAATTCTATTCAAGAAATATATTAAATTGATTTATTGGTGGAGATAAAAATGAATTTTTCCAGTTACATCTATTCTATCTTACATACAGATAAATTAATACTAAGTCAAAATATTATACAATTAAAATCGTATAACAAAAATAAATAAGTGAATGTCAGAATAATTATCTATATGCTAAAATCAGGTACCAAAGTTATAAATATTCAAAATCGTCACATAGTTCTATATGTATGTCAACTTTTTTGCACAATACTTAACCTTAGTATATTAAACCTATGATAACCAATTGCACTAATTATCTAAGTTCCATACATTCATTATCCAGAGGCTTTAGATTATTTAAGTGTGAGAGTGCTGTAGGTACTCCTGATCAGTTTGGTTTCAATTTCAAAGGCTTTATTGTTCAGGATATTCCTAAAACACACAGACACTACTCTGTAATTACTGTCCTCCTGGTCTATTTCTAAAAATAAGTCTCTACTACATAAACAGGAAGTTTGTCTGATAATGAGGTAAATAACTGTGTTGTGTGGACTCCATCTTGTATATTCTGTCCATAGGCTTACATTGATAAATTTGTTACAAACTAATTAATATTTCCTGAATATATTAGAGTTTTAAACAATTTAAATTGTAGTCAATTGTAGAATATATTATGTTGTATGTTCACTCCATTGTTAACCAACTTGAAAAAAGGAAGTTACTCAATTCACGGATAACTTCGTCGTTTATGAACCGATTTTGATGATTCTTTTTTGTTTGAGTATGCTTCCAAAGTGGTCCCGTTTAAATTTCAATAAAACCGATTAAGCAGTTTTTGAGTTGCACTCCAATAACTGAAAAGTGCTATGCATATGTGGATGACATTATGGTTGCAGGTGGAGAAATCGGTGAACATACACAATGACAATTGATCCTGTGAGTAGCAAAGGTATAATTTGCACTACTGCATTCAACCAGTGTCATTGCTATTACGTCAGTGCTAAGATATTTTTTAAAGCAAATGTTATGTGTACCAAAAAGGTTTTTCTTTCAAATCTCTTGCTAACCTGTGACCAGTGCACCAGTGGAATGTAAACACTGTGGACACTATGCGGACTGCCTAAATAACATTTCGACAAAGTGTGATATAGGCACATCAGCTTAATGCTGCTCGCCTATTACTCAAATAAATAAAATAAACAATTTATCAGAAAAAATATATCGCTGGAAGTTGGCAGATTCTTGTAGGTATCATGGAAATAGATCATTAATTGTAGTTAGTAGGGTTTGTTAACCGACAGTACATTGATAATATATAATTTATGAACATCATAATGAAGCAATAAACATCAAATATCTTGTCAGAGCTCTGATATGTTGGAAATGGTCTTGATTCTCTAATCAACTGCACATTAAGTTTAAATTATCATTATGGCCACTGCGGCACTAGAAAACAAGGGCCTATTTTATATTTGCATTTAAGTCTCTAATATTATTAAAACAAGCCATTTTCAGCTCAGAGATCACGTACCATAAGGTGAGCAGCGGCGCCTTCGGAGGATTGGAAATTATACCCGACATAGGTATGTCGTTTCACTGGTTCCATCGTATAAGCCGCGGCGCCAGCGGCTTTGATTTGTGTCTAAAAAAATTGTCCTTAACTTGTGTCAAAAGTATTAAAACCGTGGGGAGCAGCCAGTGTAGAATAAAGATAGATAGATAGATGCCTAGCGTGATAACATCTTCTGCCACATCGTCATTGACCATCAAGTGATATAGTGGGCAAACGCTAGATCTATACAGTATAAAAACTAATTAACACTTATCTGTGACAAATTTCCAAAAATATTATTGTGAAAGGAACGCTTCCCGTTCCTAAAAGAAATAATGGTCGAACTCTACATTTATAAGATATTTAAAAAAACAACCGGTTGCACTCCGGGAGTGCCGGCAGAAGTGAAAACTTGAATATAATTGATGATGATGATGAAAAGTATCCGCTATGTGTTATTCTGGGAACTGAAGTATCTACATACCAAATTTCATCCAAATCCGTTCAGCCGTTCTGGCGTGATTGAGAAGCAAACATCCATCCATCCAAACCTTCAGATTTATAATATTAGTGTGACACATATAATTAACATGATAACGTTTAGATGACGTCACGATCTGACCGAGTTTAACATTTTATCCGCATACGAAAGTGTACAACGCCGCTAAAAAAGATATCACTTTAAAAATACTTTGAGGAAGTGTCAGGTGCACTGCAGGCAGTGTCACCCAGTGCCCAGTGACCTCGCCCTGTTCACACACAGTCGGAGCCGGTTCGCTGGGCGCTGTCACACTTAGCGGAATGCTCAGGTTATCGGGTCACAGATCCTTGGTTATCTATTACCGTGCATTGTATAAGGAAGGCGCCCTCTGCGTCTGTCTGTTTGTGTGTTTATCTGCCAACTCCTAAAGCATGCAATGGATATTGAAACGGTTTTAAAAAGACAGAAGTAATAAAATGTTGCCCATTATTAGTTTAATTGTAGTTCTGTAACACTGTCTTCAAGCAGTTCCGGAACCCTTCCTTGACCAGCGCTTTGTTAATTTTTAACGTAGTATTTGTATATATATTTAATATTTATTTGTTGTTCGTACATTATGGGTAAACGGCGGCCACTTATAACATATTCTTAGATCCGTACATATACACAATTGGGACAAGTCCGATTGTCTCATAAAATTATCAATTATTTTCAATTGTAGACCACGCGGGTGAAATCGCGAGTGCGTGAGCTAGTGTGAGAATATTTAAAATGATTCACACACATTTGCTAACATTGTCATATGAACAAATAGCCTGTGGCACCTTCCTTATCGTAAATGGTAAGGTTAAGTCATCGTGTGACGTCACATTTCTCGCGAAGGCCGCGCGCGTCGCGCTGCACCCCGGTGTCTGCGCATATTGCACTCCACCCAACTTGTTTTGAATTCTTCACATTTCAGCGGTGAACGGACACGTTTATTTTTTGACGTGATAACGTTTTATAAATTGATGAATGCCAAAATGAAAAATAGTAACGTTCCGTGTAGCGTTCCGTTTCCGTCAAAAGTCAAGTCAAAAGTCAAAAGTCCAAAGTCAAAAGTCAGAAGTCAGAAGTCGAAGTCATAAATGATTATGACGTTATCACGTAAATCTATCGTCCGTAAACCGACTTTACAGACAACCAATTTTTTTATTTCCATATTGGCTACGCACGGTATGTACGTTTAGGTTTATAAAGTAAAACAGTATTTTTTAATGTTATTTATTAATTCAAGCATTACATGCATGTTGTATTGCGTAAGTTACCAGAATAAACAGTTTATTCCGAATCTGTAGCATTGTTTTCTCTTTACGTAAAAATAACGAATGTTATTATGGTTAATAAATAATCTGAATCTGGTTGGCAGCAGCGCCTTCTGAGGGTCACACATGGTACGGCGCTCGCCAACCTGCCTGCTAAGCGTGGCGAATATTGGGGAAAATAATTTCGTAATTATGATCGTCGTGGCTCAGTAGCAGACTAGAACTGCGACACCGGATTCGAATCTCGCCTGGTGCGAACATTTTAGTAATCGGCATAGATATTTGTTCTGAAGTATTCGACGGTTGTGTGATGTTGTGTCCATTAAGTCACGCATTTTTTCATATTTTATATATATAATATAGTTCTGTAAATCTGCACAACCTTGAGATGATAAGTGGCGCTTGTGTAAACAGAGGTTGTGTTTTAGTTGAGATGAGATCATGCAGCCTTCTCACTACTTTTATATGGCGTGCGATAAATATTGGATGCAAATTATGGCGAAGTTAAATTTAAAAAATGTTTGTAGTGCGGTCCGGTCGTGTCGCTCGGAAAGGCCAGCCAGACCAATATCGCGAGTGTTGGCAAGGGTCGGTACTATTGCAGCATTTGATAAATAGATTATTTTGAGTCTTTTCCGCATATTTTGTGGGAAGTTCTACATGACTAATGAACTTTAAAAAAATACCGTAATTATGAGAACATTTTATGAAGGTTTATTTCTGATCGAACAAAATTTGATTCTATGTTTACTTTATCTAAAATGTTGGCGATAACGACAAATGCCTTTGAAGTGTGTCTTACACCAGAAGAGAAAGGACATTATAAATTATCCTAATTTATTTGAGCTCGTGATGTCATTTATAAATAACATATTTGTAATATTTTGAATCAACACGCGTCAGCATTGGTCCCGCCCTCTCTCCCTGTAAACACCCGCGAGTCTGTGATGTCCTCGGCGCCTGTTAAGCCCTCAACGAAAGTTAACGGTACCAGCGGCGTACGCGCCCCCCACCACTCACCCATCCAAAGTATCACCGCGGACTTGGTACACTACCTACTCCTCTGCTTAGCCCGTTGTTCACTCACAGCTAATGTCAACGCTCCAACCAATCGGAACCGGAGTGCACTTAAAAGAATCCTTCCCGATTGCCGTGCTGCGCGCCTTGTAAGTTCCTCGCTATTTAGTGTTAGTGTGGTAAAAACTGTTGTGTTTCACTCATGGGTAAAGTTTTTTAGCGTTTCGTGTTTTAAAACCTTCGCCACACTCAGGGTTCTACATTCTACAGCCACTCGTCTCGCTCGCAGTTCAATTCCAGAACTCTTCTTCGCTTGCTCAGGTTTCAATCCAACTCACGCCAAAAATTAACTAATAGTTATTCGTTTTAAATTTTCACTACACCAGCAATAACTAGTAAAGAACCGGCGAGACGCGTGGGGTAAAGGATTCTGTGCTCTCTGATTGGTTGGCGGGTTGACATTAACCTTATCAGGGGCGTTCTCGAATTTGAAAAACTTTTTACTCACATTTGAGTAAAATATAATTTTTCTGTTAGATATCGATGACAGCTAGTGAGGTGAAAATGACTATTGTTAACCGACTTCAAAAAAAGGAGGAAGTTCTCATATTGTCCCGTATGTTGTTTGTTACCTCTACTAACGTAACTTTCGACTGGGTGAACTGATTTCAATGATTCTTTTTGGTGATTCCCGTGTGGTCCCATATAAATTTCGTCAAAATCGGTCAAGCGGTTTTTGAGTCAAACTTTTGACTGTTGAAGTCGGTTTCATTTTTTTGGTATTTTTTTTTATTAGTTTTGAATCAAAGTTTGTTTCCTTTTCCAACCTTGCTACACTTATATGGAATTGTCGGTAGTCAAGGCCAAGTTGTGGTGTATCTACCGTGGTTAGTAATTACGGTAGATACAACACCGCTACACGTATCATCGATGAGAGGAACTGCATATATTTTGTATGCGTGTCTTGTAATGCTATCATAATGTTGAAGTACAATAGGTTTCAAATACTTGTGTCATTTTATGATCTAATCTGTTATCGTGGCGCGGATAGTAGATAGCGTATAGCTAAATAATGCCAAGGTTAATCGGTTGTACCTACTCTGTATAAATCAGCAGCATTCTATCACGGCCATGATTACACTCTTGGCTTTGGAATGCTTAGCTATACACACATGTATACATACTACATAATGATCCTTGAACAATAATTAATTACTGTGAATATGTAAAAACAAGCGCAGACGTAGTAAAATTACATGAGTGTGAAGCATGATACAAGTGAGGAACTAAATGTACTTTTTTATTAAGGAGGAGGGCGTTGGTGTTTGCAACACAGTTTTAAAAAAAAAACTTTCGCAGATACCATCGTGCTTTCTTTATTTTTGTTCCATTGTTTAAGTTCCAATAAAGAATTTTTATTATTATTATATAGTGGCTCGGGTCACAAAATTCACAATTTCACATTCCGCGCCGCGCGCCCCCGCCGTGAGCACGTATTACTCGTACGCGCACGCGATTACTGCGTTTCCCCCTTATTACGGATCTAACAGCGGTGCGATCACAATAATATTTCTAGTAAACTAAACTGTACCTACGTACATCCCTTTCATAAGCAGAAGAGTATCAGTGTAACAAGTGTTAAAACAATATCTCGCTATGTTTAATTGTGGTAAATGCTCGAGCAAGCTCAGTGATGGCGTACTGTGTGCATCATGTTCGCGTCACTACGATTACCAATGCGCTGGAGTTTCGGAAACCGCTTATAGAAAAATGGGTGCCGAAAGGAAGGCATCGTGGAGATGTACCCTATGCAAAGCTGGACCCGCGTCGTCGCCATCTAATCAAACGCCGCCGCCCGATACACACAGCATTATGGCGGCCATCGAAAAGCTGACAATAAAACTAAAGCCGATCGACAGTTTGGTTGCCAGTATCCAGGAACTTAGAGCGGAACTAAGTGATATAAAAACATCAGTCGAAACGGCACACTCCTGGATGAAAGATTTGTCCGACAAGGTGAAAAACTTGGAAGGCAGACTCGTCAAGGTAGAAAAGGTCTCCAACGAAGTCTCATGCCTCAAGCAATCAATAACTGCCATCGAACATAGCCTCAACGACAGAGACCAGCGGTCCCGGTTATGCAACGTCGAAATAAAAGGACTACCCTTGAGCAACAATGAAAACCTATTCGAGATTTTAAAGAAAATTGGAAGCAAAGCAGGCGTCCCGGTCAGTAACAGTGACATCTCCTTCATATCGCGAGTTCAAACCCGTGCTAAGGACGCTCCTAAGCCAATCATAGGATGCTTCACTAACAGGTACCTGAAAGAAAATTTTGTATCTGCGGTGCGCAGCCTAAAGGGTCTTTGTGCCACAGACCTAGGATACCAGGACGGCTCAAGAATATATGTAAACGACCACCTAACTCCCGCCAACAAGCAACTTCTCTCCAAAGCAAAGGCCGCCGCAAAGGAGAACCACTACCAGTTCATCTGGGTGAAACAATGCAAGATAATGTTGAGGAAGGACACAACTTCGCCAATTTTGACACTGAGGTCGGAAGAAGACTTAAAAAAATTACGTTGACCTCATTCTTGTTCTTATCAGGGTGTATTCCCTTAACATTATTCTCTTCTCATCTTTTACTCTTATTGTCTCGCTCTCTCAATCTAAATGATAACTATTATAATACTAGCTTACACTCCTCAAGTGTGCTGTGCGCAGACCATACCGAACGTAAGTACCGAAGCCCATTTATTCGTTTTCCTTATTCTATACTCAAACTCAAATTCAAAACTTTATTGCATTATATATATATATTACTTTCAGCTTGTGAAGTTCACGCACTGAGATATATCCTTACGTCCAGTTTAATAAGCGACACTATACTATTCCGTCACATTACTATATCCACAAAAAACTACATTTATTATCCGAACACTGCCCATCCCAAAATATTGGAAAGGGTCAGTGCCGGTTATCAAAATAACAAAATATATATATATATATTGTCCTGCCCACCGCGTACACTGACATCGCAAAAGCATAAACTAGTCAACCTACGAGTTCATTCAACCTCTCTTAAACTACCGCTTCTTTATCACGCCACTTACCGCTTCACAATATTAACAATAATCTATACCTTCGCATTTTTCCTGGCAAATTTTACACATCCGCTCAAATATATGAGTAGTCTACTCGGATACAAGATCCCACAATTAACTCCTACTTATACCAAGTTACGAATATCTTCCTATTACGAGTATAAACTCACTGTAGTCGACGCCGGTTACATCGCTATTCTTTCGACAGTTAATCTCTGCCATAGCTCGGCAAGATCTACGTATACTGTGTCCCCTTATCTAGCATTGACAACTTTAATGGATAGCGTATTGTATAGAATTCGATCGAACACGTGCGGTTACCATTATAGTTCGGTGTTTACTATATATAAGGCCCTCATAAAGAATGCATATAGGCAAGGCTCGTATAACGGACTATTAAATACGCGCCTAACATTTATTTTGTTTTACACATTACGTTTGATACGTAATTTATTAAACTTAGCAGTTCCCAATATTCGTAACCTCATATATAAATTTCTTAGTAACATTTTATATACTATAGTCATACATTACATACCGGTACCAATTACCATATTACGTTTGAACTCGGCTTACCTTATATGCACATACTTTAGTATGCATACATATTTTTGTTCTATAAGCATACATTATAGTACAAATTTCTACTACGTTCTAAATTATGCACATCAAAAATGAACAAGTTAAAACTGTTCTACCAGAACGTCAGGGGCCTCCGCACCAAAGTTGGGGACTTCTATAGAAATCTTCAATTGAACAATTATGACATCATATGTTTGACAGAGACATGGCTTTTATCCGGTATAAAATCCGAGGAACTGTTCGACGATTCCTACATAGTATTTAGGCGGGATCGTGACTACGCGCTCACCTCCCAAGGGCGGGGGGGTGGCGTCCTCATAGCAGTGAAGCGTGAACTAGCTGCTGTCGATAACTCCCTCTGGTGCTCACCAGCTGAAGATATATGGATCACCTTAACCATCGCTAGTAGGGGTAGTGGTGGGCCGATTAAGATAAATATCTGCTGCGCATATATATGTAGTCAAGGCGAGTCTGCAAATGCATTAACTCAGTTGGGACATTTTGCTGATAAATTGCAAGATATTTTTATTCACAACTCAGAAGACTTGTACCTGGTTGTCGGTGACTTCAATCTGCCACATATCCAATGGTCATCACGCAGCGATGACCCATCATTGGTCCCATCTAATATATCCGGTGAATTAATTACACATTTCTTTGATATCATTACCTTATGTAACCTTACGCAATTTAACTCTGTTAAAAACTCTAATAATCGTATTCTTGACCTGATATTTTCAAATATGCCATTATATATCAACAACTGCGTAGACTGGCTTGTGTGTGAAGACCGCCATCACCCCTCACTCCTAGTAGAACTAGATATCCTCGCAAGTCAATGCTGCCCTACCATGCCAAGGCTCAAATATTATTATGAATCTGGAAATTATGATGACTTATGTAACGAATTGGATTCGATCGACTGGCGGTTAGTACTATCACACGGACCACTCGACAATGCCCTCGACCACTTCTATAGCATCTTATATAAATTAAGAGACAAATATATTCGTTGTAGAACTATCACTAGCCAGACTAAGCATCCACCTTGGTTTAATAACTGTCTCAAAAAAATGTTAGCTGAAAAATATAAACATATCCGTAAGTACAGAACATATGGGAACAAGTCTGATTATGTGGCTTTCTCCTTACTGCGGGACCGTGCGAAAGCCTATGAACGTATATGTTTCAATGCGTATATTAGCAGGTTAGAGAGCTCAATTTCAGCTTCCTCGTCCAAATTATTCTGGTCTTTTGTAAAAAGTAAAACGAAAAGCTCATCAGTTCCTTCAACCATGACGTATGGTACTCAATCTGCTAATACAGGGGACGATATCTGCGAATTATTTTCAAGTTTCTTCAAGTCCTCGTTTCTCCACCCCGACCCTACTGGTCTTTCGACTTCGATTGTAAACCACAGTAATCAGTATTCTGGCAATACGGTCGGACTAGGTTCTATCGAAATTTCGTTTGATAACCTGGAAAGAAACTTAAAATCTCTCAACATAAATAAATCAGCTGGACCCGACGAAATTCCGCCAGTCTTCATTGTAAAATGTTCACGTAGTTTAACTTTGCCACTGGGTGTCATTTTTACTAGATCGATAATTGAAGGAGTAGTTCCCTCCTTGTGGAAATCTGCTCTGGTATCACCTATTCACAAGAAGGGTTCTAAATCGAATGTCATAAACTACCGCCCCATCTCAAAGTTATGTATCTTCGCCAAAATATTAGAAAAGATCGTCTATCAACAAACATATGCAGCCATTAAGTCCTCACTCATTCCACAGCAGCACGGTTTCATTAGAGGCAGATCCACGACCTCGAATCTAATCCTTACGAACGATTTCATCATCGATCAGATGGCTTCGGGCTCTCAAGTGGACGGCATTTTCACTGATTTCAGTAAGGCCTTCGACAGGCTGGATCACAATATACTTTTGAGCAAGCTCCAAGCAATGGGTATTCACGGAGACCTCTTCAGATGGTATACCTCTTATATTGAGCGCCGAACTCAAGCTGTTGTTCTCAACGGGCTTAGATCAACGTGCATAGAAATCCCATCCGGGATTCCCCAAGGCTCACAACTAGCGCCACTGCTTTTTGTAATATTTATCAACGACATTAACTCTTGTTTTATCCACTCTGAATTTTACTTATTTGCTGATGATATGAAAGTTCTAAAGCCTATAACGTCTCCTATAGACTGCATCAACTTACAAGCTGACCTAGACAGATTCAGTGACTACTGCTCTTTAAACAAATTGGATTTAAACGTAGACAAGTGTTTCGTTGTTACCTTTTCGAGAAAACTAACTAACGTTTATTTCAACTACGCAATGAAAAACAAAATAATAGCACGTATCGATACCATAAGAGATCTTGGTATAATGCAGGACTCTAAGCTTACATATGTTCAACATATCGATGTTATTGTTAATAAAGCCCTCAAGGCTCTTGGTTTTATTATGCGAGTGTCTACACCATTCAACAATATCAAAACACTCAAGATTCTTTACTGTGCATACGTTCGTAGTATCCTAGAATACTGCTCGCAAGTCTGGAGCCCTCACTTCGAGTGTCATATCAAACGCATTGAAAGAATTCAGATGAAGTTTCTAAAACTCCTAGAACACCGCTCACGATGTTACTATGATGGCTACGAAGAGCGATGTAAGCGGCACCACTTTCTACCGCTTCAAACACGACGTAAAATAGCAGACATTACATACTATTTAAAAGTTCTAAGTTCACAAGTTGATAGTGCGGAATTACTCGGCAAAATCTGTCTTCGAACTCCAACTTTCAACTCGCGCCATACTCCTGTCTTAGCTGTACCCCCCGCGAAGACTAAGTACAAACAAAATACTTTCTTCTGCAGAACCCCCGCTATGATAAACGAATTCCTCAAATGCAATAAGGAAATTGATATCTTTACCGGAAGCTTACGTTCGATTGGTCATGCTTTATCATCCGATTTTTTTAGTCTCTAAGCAATGTACACATCACCTATTAATTGTATCTCGGTCAATAGCCCAATGTTAAATATGTTATTTTTTTCTTAATTTAAAATTATTTCTTAAATGGATTGTTAGAATTTTTGTTGTTGAGAGAGAGAATGTTTTATGTTTAGTTTTCCTAATTTAAGTTTAAAGGCGAAAACTTGTAATTGGCCCAGTCAAACCTAAGTTGTATGTACATAGATTTAATTTTAGGCTGTAAGTTTTCCTATGAAAATAAAATAAATAAATAAATAAAATAAAATCCTACTCGAATCGCATCTCTAAGATGCCCATTCTCATGGAAAGCGCGGTCTTGCTCGGATCGCCGCCGCCAGTCGCTCACATCGGCCCGCGCCGCTATAGACCACTAGAGGTGTGTTTCAAATTGAGCTTTGAGCACAGAGAGCATGCTTAAAGTCATTCCAAAATGCACTGACAGCTGCACACAAAATGTATATGACGTCATCCATGACGTCATCGTCCTGTGCTTAGAACGCTCACGAGTACGACGTAGAGCAGTGTGAGCGCTGTCAAACACATAGATAAATAACTATGCACTGAGAGTCAAACATCTGACTCATAATAATCGTACTTTTATATATCAGAAAATAATGACCCATTTAGTGCCCATGAAGTACGGAAGAGAATGATTTAATATGAATTTAATGGGAACTGACATTTAAAGAATTTGCGTGCATTCCACACAAAAAGCCGTTCTGATTTGCTTACGAGCGTCAGTACTAAATTCATCTCAGAACAGCCAAATCCTTACGTATGAACGTGTGCACTGTGAGCCCAAATTGAAACGCGGCCTAGGTGAGAACTTTTTAAAAAAAATTTAATTGATGATGGCGGGAAGTCAGGCTAAGCATGCTGGCGGGTGGGGATCCATCCAGCTATCGTCTAATTGAAGGCTGATTGCCTTAAGTTTGCTTAAATACACTTGCATAAAAACTGGTATTTACGTATTTCCATGATTACTTTGACAAAATTCAGTCAACAGTTGAAGTGAAAGTGCTCAAACTTTATGACCTCTCATTCTAACCCAAATAACTCGTTCCTTCCAAAAATAGGCCGAAACGAGACAGGAACCTGTTCGACGGCTTTTAAAAAGGGAACGGCTAGATTATCGTCATCAAACGAAACTGGAATGATCTCGTTACTTTTTTAGTAAAAAAAAGTAAAAGCCTTGCGCGTTTAAGCGATAAAATGGGGAGAGTGTTTGTTCGGTACACATCAGCATGAAAAACCGTCACCTGTATAATTTTTTTATTTTTTTTAAACATTATAAGTTTGCGTTTGACAACTGCCTCGCACATGTTAAGTGATGACGTTGTCTAGGATTTAGCACGCCTAGAAGGTACCTATTCACTCGCGACTTAAAGACTCCAGGATTGTACATAGCCTTAGTGGTATTATTTTAATTTCACAACACTGGTACATAGCCAAGCTGTTTAAGTTCTAAGTCCAATCCATCGATTTCTAAATCAAGCCCCACAGCTATTCCATGACTTCACCATATTCGTAACGGCGCCCATGTTTGTATTTTCCCGCCAAACACGTTCACAGCGCGTCGTCATTTTCGTTTTTTTTTTTTTTTTTCTTATACTGAAGATCTAGCGTTTGACCACTATCTCATTTGATGGTCAGTAACGATGTGGTCGAAGATATTATCACGCTAGACCTAGAATGCTCACTGGCTCTCAAGGACTGCTGCCTGAACACACTATTTGCTTGGTGACAGTTTTTCAAACTTGAGGGTGGTAGCTAGCCAAGCGGGTATTCGTAAGTACCCTCCCACCAAGCTGGGAATTTGATAACGGTGTTACCTTCACCGGAAGCTCAAGCTGTTGTTGGGAATCGAACCAATGTCCGTCAGTTTGACAGGCGCTCCCCCCGCTACAAATTACTAGTAGCACCCCGCGGTTTCACCCGCATGGGTTACGGTTTTCTCGTTACCTCAATTCTCCCATGGGAACTATACTTTTTCCGGGATAAAAGTAGCCTATGTGTTAAATCCAGGGTTTAAACTATATCCATACCATATTTCATCAAAATCGGTGTGGCCGTTTGAGAGTGAAGAAGTAACAAACTGACACACATACACACAAACTTTCGCATTTATAATATTATTAGGATGATGTCACTTTGTATAGGTTATAATATAGTGCGCGGACGCACTTAAAAATGTACACGAGACATACCTCCAAAAGAGCTGATGAATAAAGCCTGGATAAGTTTTCTTTGGTCTATAACTTCGATCAAGAATACATGATCGAAGGTCTATAACAAAACCATTCATTTTTCAAACAAAACTTAATGAATCTTTTATCATCATCACCATTTTGTGACTCAGTCAGACACATACTCAGTTTCATCACCACAGTCACTCAGATTCAGATGTTTAACTCTTGCCTACTAAAACTCTTACATAACCTCCCCCTTTGTGTGTCGAGCATGACAATAGGAGATAATTGCAGGAGTTGGAGGACTAACATCGACATTTTGTTTTAATGTCTTAAATTTAATATTTTATTCTTTTAAATTTAATCCAAAAGCATGTATAGGATGCTTTATTGCGTGGTCTGATTGCCATGGTGTACAAATATATCGTCATAAAACAATTATCTAATAAGTATTTTTTGTATAATTGTGGAGGTCTTATTCTCTTGACGGAACTCTTTCTAACAGTCCGCCTGAGGACTACTAACCTTCAAATAATTAACGGTGAAATAGTAAGAAACCTGTCTTACACCTAACCTTCTGCAGCACACGTAATGTCGCCGTTAGCATTATAATGCTGCGAGTTGTATCCACTGTGTCATGTAGTAAATAGCAGAGTAGGATAATTCATGATCGGAAGCAGCTTACGCATAGTTTTCATTTATATGGGTATGAAATCCTGATGACGTAACTTTACCCGCCATATGTTTTGCTCTTTGATTTTTCGTTTCAAATCAAACTACAGTTGGGTTCGTTCTGTTGGCAGAACCTTATTGTTTTTTTTATCCGAACAAAGCGGTCAGAGACGAAACACTACGGTTTTGGGTTTCACAAAAGAGTTTTTGTGCTAAGTAGGTTAGAGTTGTTATTTTTATTAGAACGGAAGGTTAGGGCGACATTTAACGAATGAAATATATACAAATTACTAAGCAAACCACTCTGTGGCTCTGCACAATGAGATCTTGATAAAGAAGTATACACGCTTGATGTTTCAGCAGCCATGAAGATAGTATGCATTTCGCGTTTACACTCTTTATACCATAAATAACTGTAAAGTGAATTTTATTGAACAACGAAAAAAATCACTATAACCTATTAGGGACGCTAGGGATAACTGACTGAATAAGAATCAAGTGTTCATTTCATTTCTGACAGTCTGGCACCGTCTAAGTTTCTAACTCAAGAACTGGTTAAAATGTTTGAATATTGTTTTAATAGATATTGCTTACCATTAATATTCACAGGTATATCATATTAAGAAAACGTCTGGGAACTGAGTAAAACCTTAAAACGCAGGAACTATTAAGTATAATAAAATTATGTGAGTGGATTGCGCAGCCTCAGTTACCTTTATTGCATACTAGCTCAATAGTAGCTAATAACTATGTTTATTATTCAAGCAACTCAACAAGGCTGCACAACAGAACGCACCCCTACCACGACAAGTTCAAGTTCACATAGTTTTAGTGTGGCCGCCGAAATGTAGGCAGGTCGTGCGCCGGCCGGTGCCTCACGTGGGTAATCCGATTTGAATTTTACTTTGAAAACTTGTTTACAAATGTGTAGATCGGAATATTATAAAACTTTTTACTTACATAAACAAGTTACATACTTACAGGTTTGATATCTTTGCATGACCGATGAGGTATCGAGGGTGGAGGTATAACATATTTACAGTCCGGCCGCCGAGAGAATACACTTGACACTTTGTATTCGTTTTGTCGTTGTGGAGAATGAATGAAGACAACTATGTATTTAAAAAAAATGTTTTAGCGTTTGTGTTTACTGTTTACTATGAACTGAGCAAAAATAATTTGATAAAATAAAACTGTTAACAGTTAAAACGAAGCAATTACCGATTCGTTAAAGTTACTCGTTTTTTTTTAAATATGTAATGACTAGTTGTCCCCCGCGGCTTCGCCGAGTAAACAACAATTTCTCATAGAAACTGCAAATAAGTTCGAAACTGGTCGGCCAGCAATTGTCCCGTGTTTAGCACGTGAGTCCTAGCCGGTTTGTTACATTACACTCATAGAAACTGTTTATCTATAATAAAAAGTACGCATACAAGGTCTACATAATCTCCTTGACAGTTTTCAATAATTCTGTTCAGCCGTATTAAGACGGACTATGTCCGGCATATGTCCAGCCGTGGACGTCCTATGGCTGAGATGATAATGATCAATATTATCAACAAAAAAACCACCACATCTAAGGTCTTTTTTGGTCTACTCTTTTTTTGCCAACCGTGGTGAAAAATCTTGACCAATGAACACATTTTGACCATTGCTTGTCAAACTAACGTAAGCTACCTAATTGTTTGTTAAATTTTGTAGTGTTTTTGTTTTTAATAAGTCTGTATATATAGTTTTCAAATCGGACGAAATTTGGTATGAATACATATCAAAACATGAGTTATTCCGGGACCTGAAGTTACTATAGATACATCAGGTAGCGGAATAACACACGTATTTTGACACATTACGGCCGCCCAGTACTGGGCCGACCGCGACCGCGTCCGCGAGCGTTCCGTACTCCTTGAAAAAGACCATGTGAATGTGGTCGAAACTATAGTCAGAACACTCTGACTATAAATAGGGTACTTTTTACAATAATCATCACAAAACCGCGGGGCGCAGCTAGTTATAAATAAAAACATAAGTCGAATCGGATCGTGGCTCAGTGACCAATGTCACTAACTTGAGAGCCTCGGTCCCGGGGTCGAATCCCGGATGGGGCCATTTAATCTGTGATAAGAAGACATTAACTTGTTCTCGGGTCTTGGATGTTTATGTATTGCGCTGGGAGGACACAGCACAGGATACACAGTTCACATTGGTCTCTGTGTAAATGCGTTTGTTTTAAGAATAAAAGTTATTCGGCCTTCACAAATGATGAATAATAGGTGGTTTAGTATTGTTGTAGAGCGCAGTTAATATGTTAACGATTATATACATTATGTTAGAGTTAGACAATTAACCGCAACAGAGGTCATTCGCCTCACAAATCTTACCCATTTATTACTCATTACACATGGGTTTTGGAGACCAGAACGTGTATTTTGTTTGTATTTTTATAGTAATCTTCTAAATCTATAAAAATTTGACTTTACACTTCCTAGGCTTGTTCGATGCATTTTCGTCAGAGTATTTCATTGTTAACCGACTTAAAAAAGGAAGGGTGTTATAATGTGTTCGACTATACCTATGTATGTTCACCAATTTCTTCCCCATTTTTGGACCGATTCTCAAAATTCTTTGTTTGTTTGAGTGTACCTCCGAGGCTGTCCCATTTAATTTTCATCAAAATTGGACAAGCCGTTTTTGAGTTACAATACCGCGTCCGCGAGCGCCCCGTATTCTCCTTGTAAAAGACCACCGGATTGGACAAGATCAAAATCGGTTCACGCTGTCATGCACGCAAAATTTTTTTAAATTAAAATAACAAACTAATAATCTGCTTTATAGACATAATTCGGCTATCATCGAAAATGTACTGTAGGACTATGTGAGAGCTCGCATTAGATACTGCGTGCCGGTCTCCGGTGACATTACAGACACATGACACTTACCAACTTCATGTCTCAGGTGGCGGGTACAGTGCACGTTCTTTACGAATTGTATCTGTCTATAGGCAGAGGTTACCACTTAACATCATGTGGGCCTTTAGCTTATAAAGTCAAAATGAAACCCATGACTACAGAATACCGTCCTGTCTATTTACCAACTAAGTTATAGTAGCCCGTGAAACCGTAGTACACGCGGGTGGACCCGCATGGCGCAGCTAGTGTAGTAGTCGTGTAGTAGGAGTGTGAGATCACAATAGGCTGGTCCTGTGCACTGTGCAGTAGTTGAACAGATAACAAATTGCTTCCGGTGTGATGACCGCATCGATGACGTTCACGTATTGAATATAGGTATAATAACCGGTATTGACCGGTAATAGCCGCATAGCATACTAGACTGTGCACAGACTAGTAAGCACCTAAATATATTATCATCTTTGAAAGTGAAAAATTTAGCGCCAAGCACGGAAGTAGTATTCGTTCTGTCAGAAAGGCGCTTCGTGGGTACTTTTTTTATACTAATTTCTTGAATGTTTCTGTCTGTGAAAAATGATTCCTTGCTGTATCGCGGGAGGCACGGACACACCCAATCACACCACACAAACATCCAAGACCCGGGACAAACACCTACACTCATCGCACAAATATTTGCCCCTGCCGGGATTCGAACCCAGGGTCCCGCAGACACAGAATTCATGTCGATGACACAAACCACTGCGCCATGGGACCGTCGTTCCATATATATTTCTTGAAAGTATTTAAGTTGCGGTGGTTGAAGATTTAAATTCAATGTTTAATAATTGTAGAATTCAATTGTTATGGTTCTTGTCTAAACGATGTCATCATACCCACTTCGTTTGTTCTCGCTATAAAGATATTGAAGTAAAATGATGCGGTCCTGGGGCCTTTAGTTTAGTTTGGGTGAACAACGGAGTCACTAACATTACCTACAATGTAACTACTTGGTGTAATCCCAATGCAATTCGCCGAAATGTATGGTAACCGGTAGACAAGCAACTCTACGCCGCGCGCGCCGGCGCTAAGGGCTCTTCAAAAAGCCTATATTCTACCAGACACTGCTCTGCAAATAACAGGTTAGATTGACCTGTCGATTCAAGCTGAGATAAATAGGAGAAACCTTATAATAATTTTTAACCGACTTAAAAAAAAGGAAGTTTCCCAATTCGATCCATTTTTTTTTTTTTCATGTTTGTTACCTCAGAACTTTCGACTGGGTGAACCGATTTTGATCGTTCTTTTTTTTATTTGAACGCTGGTGCTTCCCGTGTCGTCCCATTTAAATTTCATTAAAATCAGTCAAGCGGTTTTTGAATTACACTCTAATGACTGAAAAATGCTGCGCATACGTCGATGACATTATAATAGCGGGTGAAGACATCGCAGAACATACACAATGACAATTGATCCCGTGAGTAGCAAAGGTCACTCAAAAGGGTGAAAAAACGAAAATGGAACCGACTTCAACACTCAAAAGTGTGAAATCACTTGTCAAGGTCGGTACAAGGTCGGTGATAGTTATTTTTGAACTATCATGGTACCGATTTCAAAAAGTTATTTGACACTTTTGAGTGTTGAAGTCGGTTCCATTTTTTGGTAAAAAAATTTTTTTATAATTGTGATAGAAAGCTTCAGTTGGACCTGTAAAGTCCAGTCACGTGTGCTCTGTTTGTCGAAAGTTGGAGCGAGTTAATTTGTACTTATATTTAGTGTCCATCGGCGCGTTTACACAAACCATTCGGTGAATTGTTAACGGCCAGAGTCAATATCATCCGGATATGTTTCATCCGGGGTGGGTTAACTGAATAAAACCTTTTACTACTCACGATCCGACTCCTTGTTCCGTGAGAGGATAACCCCTAAGAAGAATAACGCTATTATTCTAAGAATAACCCTGTGTTGCACTGTCAGGCCACGCCCTAGACAAATATAATTGTTAAACACTGGATAATACCACATTCAGCACAAATTATGATGGTTCTTATGTTAACGGAATTCACCTAAAATAAGGTTGATAGATACACTTTATTGAACACATTTTAAAATAATACAATGAAACAGATTACATTAAATAGCGAAGTAACGTAACAACAGGCGGTCTTATCGCTATTAGCGTTCTCTTCCAGACAACCTTTGGATGGAGAGGAAAACGCAATACGAGGTGTGTTTCCTATAATTGTGAATTTCCTTGTATGAGTGTAGGTTACTTGAAATAAATGAATTTTAATTTAATATCTATATTATAAAAGGGAAAGATTTGATTAATTGTTGTTAGCATTGAATAGGCTCCGAAACTACTGAACCGATTTGATAAATTGTTTCACTGTTGGGAAGCTACACTATCCCCGGGTGACATAGAATATATATATTTTTTTAATATAATAAATTTATCTTTATAATTTTGATTTTTCTTACCTGTGCGAAGCCGGGGCGGAACGCTCGTGTCTTATAAACTTCAAAAATATACCACATATGGGAAGAATTCCTGAAAGTTGAACATCATTTGATTTCAGTTGCTAATTTATTAATGAAAAAATATTTTCGATTTTTTATACTCGTATTTTACCTTTATCAAAAACTCTCGCGGTAACGACAAATGCAGTCGAACCGTGTCTTCCACCAGAAGGGAGGCAATTAAAAAGTCTAAAATGTGATTCGTAATTTTTTTTAGCCTGTGAGTCACCGGCACCTCTTAAGCCCTTTAAATATGAAATGCATCTTCCTCTATTTGACCACGCGCTGCACTACACAATGGTGAGCTGCTCCTGCGCACCAGATGTACAAACTGGGCAGAATGTCGTGTCGTGGGGTCTAAGCGCCGCGCGCCGGTGACAGATATAACTCCCGCCGGCTGCCGCGCACGTGTTGAGCTTTTGACAATCCGCGCACCACATGTGCAGCCGCGGGGGGCGACTAGTGTTAACAAGCCCTATTACTCTAAGGGACATCCTGGGTTCCGTTTTGGAATTCTAGTGGTTACTAAAATAAGGAGAAATCTCTCCGAAATGTAAAACTTTTTACAAGTCGGCTGCCAGTGAAATTTTGGCATTGCCAACTAATAAACTGTAGTAGCCAATGATATTATATTATGTTTATATGAGGTAGATGTCGCACAAGCGCGCGGAAACTGAGGCGGCAAAATTAAGTCAATTGTAGTAATTTTGATTACGACGCGTATTTCAAGCGCAAGTCTAAACATATAGCTTTTCTATATTATTTGTACCGTATTATCTGTCGCAGTAAGCATGTTTATGTCGTAAAGGAACACAATCTGAGCACCGCGCAGTATGAGTATACGTCATCTTCAGTAAAACATCATTGGTAGTAGCAGTGCACAAGTACCTACTCCACTTTTCCCCGTTACCTGTACATCTTACCTGGAGGTTCATTAGCGCCGTCGACACAGTTTAATGACCCAAACGTGGTTAACTCATTTTCCAATGTTAATTTATCAATTCTGTCAGTTTGCTACCATTATGGGCGCGTTCCATTCGCAATTTTTTTTTTCTATAATTTCTTTTCACACATATTCCGTTTTTATTAGTTTTTGGACGGAATATGTGATCAAGAATTTTAAAAATTGGTTCACAAGAGATCAAATTCTGTGGTAACAAACACTAAAAAATTCAAATGAATTAGAAACTCCTTTTTTGGAAGTCGTCTAAAATAACCTGTGGGCATCGAACGTACTCATGTTGATTAAAACGCTTCGCTCGTGGCTCAAAAGAAGAACCTCGAGCGTAGCGAAGTTTTCAAAACACGAAACGCTAAATAACTTTATTTTGGTTTTCGCCACACAAGCTCCAACTAGCCAGGAACTTTCAAGGCGCGTGGCGAGAAGGATTCCTTCACAGGATTCTTTCAGAGCGATTTTTAAACTTTGTCTCGTCAATCATTAAACGCGCAAAAGTTTCCCCGTTTTTACATACAAAATAAAAATATACAAACGCAAGAAATATCAATATACTGAAAACAAGACAAGCAGCAACAATAATATATTATAGGAAGGATAACAATCAAATAAACTAACGGATAATCAAACAATCACGTTTCAGAACGTGAATTTTATGTAGTTATTTTTGAAATCTCTCGAACTTTAACGACTTTTACTCACTTGTGAATAAAATAGTATTGTACGAAGGATCGATGACAATGTAATAATATAAACCTACAAAAGTTAATATTATTATATTATTACAAACTATTATATTAATGTAAATGTCTGTCATAAAAAATATATGCAAATTGTAAGGAACCCTAATCCATTATCTGAGCGATGACGGAAACGGTCCATGTATGGCATACATAACGTCAGTCTGCCGTCTGTGTCCGCGGCGTGCAAACGCTGTCAATTAAAAAAAAACGTTTAAAAAACGCGAGTTTGTTTCTCGAAGGTGGCATCCCGGAAGCAGTGAAAAGTGCAAGTGTCAAAATAGTGACGTGACAGTGACAGTGAGCTATTTCGATCTTAGTCCAAAGAATTAATAAAAATAGTTGTCCGTCCATGACGATACTTGGCCTAAGCCGGTGATTAAAAAACACGTCATTCAATCGATCATCGCTTATTTTAAAGGAATTCAAAATTTGTCGGTTATATTTTTTATGGCGGAACATTAATTTGAACGGTTTTTACAATAAATCGTGAATATACGTAATGTATATTATTTTTTGATAGTTTGTTGTATTTTTTTTTGTAAAGTAGACACTTTTACTAACTAAAGCGTTTATGTGTAAGCAGCCAGCGCAGACCGAGATGATAAGTAGTTATCACGGTGCCTACCTATCTCAGATGATAGAGGAAAGTATTCCACTAACCTAATACTTCATGTCTTGATCATACATTTTATCATTCATGTTATTGATCAACGAACGTCAGTGGCTCTACTTTTTTTCTCAGACGAAAACTAAAAAACTTATCAACATAGTGAAATCATAACTGTCTTATAACGAATTATTAGATTTTAAACGTTTTCCAAATTCGAAACCACGCTTAATGCGGTATCATAGTTTAATAATATAAGCCACGTCTTACAAACAAGCCTTTTTATATAAAACACAGGAGTGCGAAATACAAAGAAAATACATAATTATTAAATTTTAATTATTATTGACGTGATAACGTTTTATAAATTGATGAACGCCAGCAACACTCATGAAAAATAGTAACGTTCCGCGTAACGTTCCACCTGAGTTTTGTATTACATAAAATAATCAAAGTCAAAGTCATAAATGATTATGTCGTTATCACGTAAATCTATCGTCCGTAAACCGACTTTACAGACAACCAATTTTTTTGTAAAGTAGACACTTCTACTAACTAAAGCGTTTATGTGTAAGCAGCCAGCGCAGACCGAGATGATAAGTAGTTATCACGGTGCCTACCTATCTCAGATGATAGAGGAAAGTATTCCACTAACCTAATACTTCATGTCTTGATCATACATTTTATCATTCATGTTATTGATCAACGAACGTCAGTGGCTCTACTTTTTTTCTCAGAAGTAAACTAAAAACTTATCTACATAGTGTAAATATAAATATCTTATAACGAATTATTAGAATTTAAACGTTTTCCAAATTCGAAACCACGCTTAATGCGGTATCATAGTTTAATAATGGCCGTCTTAAAAACAAGCCTTTTTATATAAAACACAGGAGTGCGAAACACAAATAAAATACATAATTATTAAATTTTAATTATTATTATAGTATACGTAATAATGTACTCTTTCACGCTCCATGCATAAAAAGTACAGATTTATTTGTCGTTATTCAAATGTATCCTTGTCGGCGTCTTCGATACCGGCTCGACATGTTTTCTAGAACACCTACTACTTATTGATCAGGTGATACAATTATCAATACCATCTCCAGCCAATTTTGTCGGTGGACGGACAATTTACGTGAATATTTGTGAAGTGTTTACACTCCGACAGGACGCGCTTGTTTGACAAACCACATCTTGTTTGAGTTTATTTTTAAAGATCGAAATAGCTTCCCGTTTTGGTTATTTACTTATCGAGTGATTATTTTCTCGGATACAAGTCTTCTGAGCTTATCGCATATATCATCAAAAGTGATATAAAGAGTGTGCAGTTGTGATGCGCAGTGGCGCGCGACGCGGCTATTCGCATATTCCAGCGTGCGCTTTCCCTCCTCGCGACGCATTCTGATCAGATCTCTCTGTGGTTCAGGCCGGCGGTTGTTTCGAGTTCCGGGTGAACTGTGTCTGTTATTTGTATAATATGATTATCGACTATATCACCTGTAACATAACAGCTAGCGGGAAACTTCCTGATATTTGCATAGAAAGAGCGAGTCAAATAGAGCAGTTTGAGAGGGGTTCTCAAAGTTAAAAAGTTAAAAACTAGTTTGCATACCGTGAATATATAGCAAGGGTGGGGAACTCTTCTCTTCTCTTCTGAGTTGTAAAACTGGAAATGTAATCTAATTACATATTTTTTTAAAAACGCCTATTATGTGTTATACTACACATTATTATCGGGCTATATAATTGACCAACTTAAGGTAAGAAGGAGGTTCCTTTAGCTATGGTTTATGTTGTTACTTCCGAATTGAGTCATATTAAACCCGATTTGGATTTATTTTTCACTAGCGGCGCCCCGCGGTTTTACTCGCGTGGTGATGAAAAACGGTGATGATGAAAATAGGGTATAATCCAGGGTCCAAGCTATCTCCATACAAAATTTCATCGAAATCGGTGTAGCCGTTTGAGCGTGAAGAGGTAATGAACATACACACAAACTTTCGCATTTATAATATTAGTAGGATTTGAAATGATACACTTCCAAAATGGTCCCATATAAAATTAATCAAAATCAATTCTGTATAATTTTCAAGAAAGAGATCCACCCACATAGATTCAGTCGATTTTCATAGGTTATTGTGATTAACTAATTGTTAATTTAACTAACAATACTAATTTGCCTTTTTAAACGATAAAAACATTTGCATTAGGTACTTTAAGTTACTTTAAGTTTTTTTGGTGACGATAATGAAAAATTTTCGCTTGGCGTTTTCATAGACACGACTAAATCTATTTTGGCCCATTCTTATGAGCTCACCGAGCTTAAACATACAATGAACAAATATATTAATAACGAATAGTAGGTATGTCTGGGTAGGACAGGCTTTTGAACTTTTTATCGAATTATTAAAAAACAATATCATCGATTTAACGTACAGTTTCACTGCTGTATTTAGAAGTATGTTGTGAAAGTATGTACTTCGACTAAAAAGTTCAGAAATTATCTGGGAACTAAACACCTGACTTCACTACGTAACTGAAGCTGTCACTTAACTGTGTAATCTGTGTTGAACAAGTTTCACTCGCGCCTGACTAAATTGTCCTCAAATTACTTATAATAGAACTCAAACGAAACGTTTCCAAACGGCTGCCATTATGGAATATTCAGATTAATTGATAATAAATTTTTACTGTTTTTATCGCACGTACTTGTAGATACATAAACTGTAAACTGTGGCGGCTAATTTAAGTAATTAAATTGTGTAATTTCCAATGGGCAGCTTATCTGTCATAAATAAATTGGTGCAATGAAATGTCAGATGTCATCCCCAACATAGAGAGGTACATTTTCAGTAAATGTTTTTGTAATCAAGTTGCGTTCACCGAACTAATAAGCAAAATACACGCGAATATTCACTCGTTCCATCTAACTTAACAAAACTATTTAGAATATATATAATGCACGTACATATATGTCTATTCCATTCTCTCAGCGGGTTCTAAATGTCTGTTTTATCTAATTTCACACTGAATATAAAGATTAATAAATCAAAAACAGAACTTGAATGACAGTCTTTATAGACAATAATCGAAATAATTTTCAATAGTTACATTATGATACAGCTCTTCTATGGACAACTGCATCATAATGTATTTTTTTTACTATTAAGATACAACTTTAGCTGGACAAAGGAGGTTGCAATTAAATTTTTCTACATATAATTTGGACGGGGCGTAACACGAATGATTATGATACAGTTTCATACACTACTATTATTTATACTTTAATTAATGCATTTTTTTATATGAAGGTTGTTTTCCTATTGTACTCGTATTCTTTTTTTTAATAATATGGGACAACATTCACACACGGTCTTCAGGTCCCAAACTAGGCAGAGCCTGTACTATGGTATGTACGTGTATTACATTATTGTTCATGAGCGACTAACTAACTAATATTGTTATTGTCGCTGACACATCTCTGCGTCATCATTAGATCATCGCTGACCACTTTACTTGGTGTATGTACGATACTGACCTTATTATTTAAATGATTTTAAATAATAAGTGAGACAGTGGTCAATCGTAAGCTTATAATAAATATAAAAAAAGATTTAATAGCATGGCCGCCGCGGCCGCCAGGGTTATGTTCAGGGAGCCCAGGGAGGTGCATCTGCCCCTAAACATTATACCACACACATCAAAAGTGTAAGCAACATGTACGGTTTTGAACTTTTGAACGAGTTCCGTACAGCACCCGTTTAGAACATTACACGGCGACGGCGGCGGGCGCGGCTGCAAAGTTATTAACTTAAAGTATGACCTCACAAGGAAACTGTACAATAGGAAATACTTAGCTATGATTGGTTCATATTGTACTTTACACGTTTGAAAGCGTTTTGACCTTATAGCCTAAATGTTAGTTAAACACGCAAAATAATATAAAATAGTAATATACACTAAGAATAGAATTATTTTTATATAAAATATTTTTAAGTCTCTTTGCTTCCGCGGAAATCGGTACAGTATAAAGAAATCGAGGATTTCCATCCTTTAGTTACTTGAAAAAGAAACGGGCATTTGGTTTGCCCTATTGAGAGTCAGCGTATAAGTATAACGTACACATCTCTGTCTATTGTCTCAAATAATTTCATAAGTTATCTTTGCTATAATGATACACAGACTAAAGTTCAAGATTTTGAACTAAATATAAAATAATCATCGCATACTCTTCACTGAACTGTTATCTAGTGCTTGGACGGACGAACACGTCAGCAAAATTGTATTCCATTGCAAGAATTTATTTAGTCTTAAACCTATGATGTGCTGCAAAAGTAGAGTTAGATTTCGCATGTTATCTGTGGAGTTGTTATCAAGTATTCAAAGATAATTTCTATATTTTTGTCATCTAAGATTTTATCTCGTTCGTCACGCCTACGTAGGATCAGATGCCTGTCTAATCAGATAGCACAGTACATATGACAAGGCGACATAGTCATAAAGACCATGCCTGCTCAAATGGCGCGAAAAAAGATAAATCTGTGAAATTAAAATATTAATGTACTTTTTTTTTTCATTTACCCATTCGGGCAGGCTAAAGTCTTTATGACCGTACCGCCATGTCGTACGTACTGTGTAATTGTTAATTATATGGCATAATTATGTTTATAATTGTAGCGAGGTGTATTCATATGTTGATATGCAAACTCATTTTGTACACGACACCTAAACGAACGTGAGCTGAATATTCAGTTGTGAAGATGAAGCCGTTTGTGGCTAATTACTCGCCGGCAAACTAAAGCTTGAGTTACTTGGGTTAACGCACACTTGACACTTTTACCGGTCTGTGCCTCTGTGGTCACGTCTTTTTAAGATGCATGTTTTGGAACAGGTACGTTCCAATATTCATAAATAGAATGGAATTTCTCATCTGATAAGAAAATCACACGGGCTTTTATTGTACACTTAGTGCTATACATGATTATGTGTATTCTTAATATCATCGAAATTCATGCGAATTTCAATCATTTTATCTCATATTAAGGCAATAACCGGGTGTAATATAAATAAATAAAATACATATTTTTGAGCTCGTACGCAGGATGTGATTTATTGATTGCATGTGTATTCAATACAATAATAAACATGTAATGCTATTAATATGTGAATGTTATCCTTGACAAAACAGTCTCAAGTGCTGCCGTTATCATTCTGCTAATACCGTCACTATCGACTGAACAGTGTGTCCTCAAGCTACTTTGTAATTGCCCATTATCTTTGCAAGCTACAATAGTACAATTTTTAACTGCCCACTCCACATTTCGATGCGTAATTATATACGTTTCTAATAACATCAGTCGACTGTTGTCATGAGACCTTTTGTAGAATAAAAACAAATAAATTAGATTAAAGAGAGATTAGATTAAGACTTTGAACTAACTTAGATTAGATAAAATTAATAAATTAGAGATTAACAACATGTGTTAAAATATTATTGTACTATTGGTATACGATAAAGGTACCACTTATAGTTATTTAATAACTATTATACACTATAAATTGGTTACGTTAAACTAACTACAAAGCTACTGACCTACTATGCTCGCCACAATGTTGACAAAAGTCTCCGAGTGTGCGTTATAAATAAAAGCCGGCATTCTCGTGGCTTTACTAACTTCTGTTTAGACTGTGGCAGCGGTCACAGAGTTTCAAGGTCATACCGTATACGGATTTAAATTTAAACATGGAATCACACGTTCCATTGTCGTTACGCGATAACAGGCCGGTTATTGAAATGGCCGTTCGGAATTTGAATTCTGAGAGCGCTGTTTTTTATATCTTCGGCTGGGACGGGTATCCCGTTTTTGTATGCTAACATTATTGTTCGTGCTATATTTCCCATTAGTAGATGAATTTAAACTATTACCAAAGCTATCCATAAATAAAACAACGCCGCACTAATTAATATTAAGTTTTCAAAACTGCAACCCTTTCTCGGATGATTTCTAATCGATTTATATTGAATAAGGCGTATACTAAATAAATAGTTTTACAATACATAACCACTAGATGGCTTAATCTGTCAAAAATGTATGTTTTTTTGTGAACAAGATTTGATTAGAAATGCTTAATTGCGTATAGGTTACGCTCAAAAAGAGTACAAGGGTTATTTTGGATCAAAACCACGTTGTCGATAAGTGCAAATAAGTAATACGGGAATATTCCAGGTGAAACACGAAAACAGAATGAAAAACAAACTCCGAGTCACAGACTAGTAAAAGTAAACAATTGTCATTGATATCTTGACAGTGACATTACGATTTAAAACTACATAACGCGATCTATCGGGTTCTTTTAATACTAAGTTCCCTTTTTTAAGAAGTCGCATCATTATAGAGAGAAACGTTCCATTGTACTGTAGTGTACTGTACTTGTAGTTCTTAAGAATGACGAATAAGCAATGTGCTTAACAAAGAACTAAATAATAACGATAATGGCCCTAATTCTGTTAATCACACGAACTAGCTAAAATTCACTAAAATTTTTCAAATTGAAATAGCTCGTATTCTATTTACGCTAAAATTGAAATTAGCATAACTCCATACAGCGCTCTCACTAAAATTAGATGAGTTTTATTCCATTGCTGGTCAATTGCGGGTAGTTTTAGTAGGGACCAAATAAGTGGCGACTTAATTTACCTAAAACTACCCGCAAATTTAATAAATACATTTCATTTTAGTGATGTTATTGATAAGACTTGTTCTAATCTAGACTATCTAAACGTATAAGAACTGATTTCGTTTTACAAAATTTTAGTTTAGTTCAGTTGTATAAGCGAATCACAACCATTATCTACTTTAGAAGGCTATAGATAAATAATATGGACAGTTTTAATATAACTATGATTATGCGGTGATTAAAATTCAACATGTAAAAATGGATAATAGGATTAAATTGATATCAATATTAGGAAAAAACATATAAACCCATAAAAGTAGAACACACAAATTGTCGAAACTAACAACATGCTGTTGTACGACAATTAGTCGACAGCCTATTTTTACATTTTTAACCGACTTCAAAAAGGAGGTTACTCAATTCGACCGTATATATGTTTTTTTTTATATGTGTTCGCGGATAACTTCGTCGTTTATGAACCGATTTTGATGATTCTTTTTTTGTTTGATAGAGTATACTTCCGTTGTGGTCCCATTTACCCCTTTCATCAAAATCGGACAAGCGGTTTTTGAGTTATACTCCAATAACTGAAAAGTGCTACGCGTATCTTGATGATATTATTGTCGCGGTTGAAGACATCGCAGAACACACAATGACAATTAATTGATTCCGTGAGTAGCAAAGGTCACTGAAAAGGGTGAAAAGTAATTTTTTTTAACAAAAAATGCAACCGACTTCTACACTCAAAAGTGTGAAATAACTTGTCGAAGTCGGTACCATGAGCGCAATATTGTGATGATAGTTACTTTTGTGTGAACTATCATGGTACCGACTTCGACAAGTTATTTCACACTTTTGAGTGTTGAAATCGGTTTCTTTTTTTGTTAAAAAAATTTCACAGTCAGATATGCAAAAGACGTCACAAGATAAGATTGTCATTCGCGTTCAGAGTCCTAGTGCTGTCGTTATCTCGGGGAATGATAAGAGCACTGGTGTTGTGAGGTACCTGGCGAAACGCATGTAGCACCAAGCTTTCATCACTTGCAATCACTGCATCGGTAAACAGTTGTAGCGCAGCGATGTAAGCATCGGCTGTCAAACTGAGGGGTGGTGGTTCGATGTCCAACAACGGCTTAAGCTTCCGGTGTATGCAACGCCGTTATCAAATTCCCAGTATAGTACTTTCGAATAACCCGTCTGAAAAACCGACTCCAAACAGGTCATATGTTCATGCAGCAGTTCTTGAGTCGGTAAACGTTCTAGGTGTGCTAACATCTTCGGCTACATCGTCACTGATCATCACGTGAGATAAAGGTTAGATCTATAAAGTAATACAACAATAAATAATTCATCTTCTTTGCCACCCATTACCTTACAAACCGGCCAAGTGCGAGTCGGACTCGCGCACCGAGAGTTCCGTACAAACCTTGTAGGTATAAGTTTAAAATTATTCAAAATACTTTTATTATATGATGTAATTAAAAATGTATGATTTTCGCATTTTTTTCTTTATCTGTAATATAAGACACGCGTTGCTTCGTACAACATTTCAAGAGTTGTTGCAAGAGAGAGCTCACATGACCCTGTAGGTTTTGATCCCCTCGGGAGTGTCGAAAATTTACAGCTCCAAGGGACAGTAGACCTGAGCTCCGTTAAACGAATTAAAAATTTAGCGTAAATAGATACGGGCACATAGCTCGACGAACTGATGGCCGTTAGGATCGACAGGTTCTCGAATGGAGACCACGGACTGGCAAGCGCAGCATAAGCCACAGGATAGATGACCTGACTAAGATCGCAGGAAAAGGCTGGATGCGGGCCGCTTCCTACCGGTCCCTGTGGTGATCAGTGGGGGAGGTCTATGTCCAGCAGTGTTCAATTTTTTGTTTTCGATATTTATATTGTAAAAAAACTAAGCCTAAGAAATAAAAAAAAAAATAAAGATAATAATAATGCCGTAAGAGTCGACTAAGGGATCACGTACCAGGAGGTGGGCAGCAGCGCCGTCTGAGGATCAGAAATCATACTGCGCTCGCCAACCCGCTTGCCAAGCGTGGCGAGTATTGGCAAATCCCCCCTATATGGGGGAGGTATTTGTCCAGCAGTGGACATCCTATGGCTGAGATGATGATGAATAAGATTCAAACAATCAACCAACTACAAACCAATAGGCCGTGAAGCCCACTTGGCTTAGGCCCGTGATCTTCATTAAACCAAAGACGGTCGCCGTGGCGCAGTGGTCAGTGACATTGACTTCTGTGTCGTCGGGACCCTGGGTTCGAATCCCATCAGGGGCAAACATTTGTGCTATGAGTGTAGATGTTTGTCCCGGGTCTTGGATGTTGTGTGTTGTGAGTGTCCATGCCTCCCGCGATACAGGGAATCTTAGTGCGGGGGTCTGAGTGTGATATAAAAAAGAAATATCTTAAATATTTCGCGACAATGTTATTACGATAAATGAATAATCCAGACAGTGATGTTGATCTGTGAGTGATATTTGATATTATATATAGTGCGTCGCTAATTTGACATTTGTCTTAGTGGTACCAACAGAACAGGCAGGTCACAGAACCAGCCCGACCAGTCGTCTTCATTTAGTATTCAGCTGCTGCGTGTAATCAGTTACGCGGCCTTGAGGTTCCTTCGGAATTATTTCGTATATATTTGTAAAAGTTGCGTAAACAAAATGCCAATTTAATAAGATAATGATTCGTCTCAATGTAGCTTCGTCAGATGCTGCGATAGACAAAATAAGTCGGGTAAAACAGTATCTAGAAGTATGCAGGACCTACAGGATGGAAACTTACTATTTTTTTAATTTATTTCTATTTTTTATACCGTATAGATCTAGCGTTTGACCACTATCTCACTTGATGGTCAGTGACGATGTGGTCGAAGATGTCATCACACTAAACCTAGAATGTTCTCTGGCTCTCGCGTCGTACTAGACATTGTTTTAGACTTTACACTAACTACATTACACGGTGGTAGGGTACTTTCTAGCTCTCGCTTGGCTAGCCTCCACCCCCTAGTTTGTGAATCTGTGACTACGGACATGGTCTACGGGCTTACTCTCGATTCCGATCGTAAATTGCGATTTCGATCGATTTCGCGCAGATTGATACTCTTGAACGCAACGCTAGCGCACGATTGGAATCGTTGAATGAGATTGTAACTGATTCGGATTAGAATTCAATTATAATTGAATTGAGCAAGACAGCTGTTCAGGAAGCTTTCATTGAGAGCCACGAGACATTCTAGGTCTAGATTACGACTTCGACCTCATCGTCACTGAGATAGTTACTTAACGTTACCTTTGCAGCTTTGTAACTAAATGTACCTATCCCATTCCACCAGTATTATAAATGTGAAAATTTGGATGAATGGATGTTTGTTACTTAATCACGCCAGAACGACTGAACTGGTTTGGATGAAATTATAGCTAATATATACACATAGGAACGACGTACCTGATACTAGACTATTACTGAACAAACAACAACACACATGTAACTCATGTAACATATACATATGAAAAAACTGGCTGAGAGATACTATGAGAAAAAAAAACATACGGGTCGAATGGAGAACCTCCTCCTTTTATTGAAGTCGGTTAAAAATTGGAGGCCTTTATCAACCCAAAACAATTATTGTCAGAATTTTTGTTTGTTTGTCTGTGTGTTTGTGCGCGGTGATCTCAGAAACGGTTTACCGATTTCAGTTTGGTTTTGGTGTGGTAAGCTTTACGTAAACTTATTATTATTTAAAATCGTGCACAGTTGGGTTCAAGATATCTTTCTATTTATATTTATATATCTCATAGAAAAACATTCACTTACATAAATATATAAACAAAATCGTTCAGTATCGTTTGTTTATTTGCCACAAATGTGTTAAAGTTAGACGGTGATTTACAGTGACTATAATATGAAAGTAGTCAAAGCATTTCATTATGGTACCATTACACACACAAAACAGTAGCAAAGCTGCGTCAAATCAGCGTTGTGCTGGCCAGCTGGGTGCTGATCAGCGCTGATCTTCCTTTGAAGTATAATTATTTCCGTTGTCGTACAAAGCAGATGGTTATATCTAATGTAGGCTTAAGCTGGCCGTTATCTGTTATTGTATTCTACACTAGTAGCGCCCCGCGGTTTCACCCGCGTTGATTACGTTTTTCCTGCTACCTCAGTAATCCCACGGGAACTATACTTTTTCCGGGATAAAAGTAGCCTATGTGTTAAACCAGGGCTTAAACCATCTCCATACCAAATTTCATCGAAATCGGTGTAGCCGTTTGAGTGTGAAGAAGTAACAAACATACACACAAACTTTCGCATTTATAATATTACTAGGATTATATACTACTTTCCCGATGAAGGCGAACAGATTTGTCATGTCTTTTGCAATTTGAATGGCACTCAGTGTAATCGTAGTCCAAACATTGTCTGTACAAATAGAGCAGGTGGAATGGAGGCGCGTAATGGAACATTTACAATGTAAGTACAGTGTTTACAAACCGCCGATGATTGGCAAATGTAACGTTAGAGCACTAAACCGCCCGCGTCCCGTTTGTTCACCGCTGAAGTTCAAACTCGGCGCTCAGACAACCGCCGCAATTTTTATTAATTGGACCCAATGATATTATATGTTTATATGAGGTAGATGTCGCACAAGCGCGTGGAAACTGAGGCGGCAAAATTAAGTCAATTGTAGTAATTTTCATTGCGACGCGTATTTCGAGCGCAAGTGTAAACATATAGCTATCCTTTTCTATATCATTTGTACCGTATTATCTGTCGCAGTAAGCATGTTTATGTCGTAAAGGAACAAAATCTGAGCACCGCGCAGTATGAATATACGTCATCTTTAGTAAAACATCATTGAATTGGAGCTCAGAAAGTGTAGCACATAAATAGGTATGTGAAACCTTGTTTGTTAACCTACTAAGAATGACCTACTAAGACCAACCATGGAAGGGAAGTCCCGGGAACGCCGCAGCATTGCCAGGTTGAGTAGCTACATGCGCGCCCGCTGGACGCCAGACACCTCCACTAATCGTTTGACCAAGTCTCTATATAAAGTGGGAGCGGTCGGCCCCGCTCACTTACTTGTATATATACCTCCTATAAGGTTCTCGCTATAAATCCTCACTCGACGTTATCGAACAGGTAAACACCACAGATAGTGTATGTCGGTGACCGCTCCCCGGCGCGGGCGCGGGCGCGGGCGTCCTCTACTGTGGTTTAAAACTGGCCGGTTGGCGCAGTTGGTAGCACTCTGCCTTCTGAGCCGCTGGTCCCGGGTTCGATTCCCGGACAGGTCAAACATTTGTGCGCATGAACATATCTGTTTGACCTGTGTCTGAGCGTGAAAGCTTTATAAACAACCAAACTCACAGTCACATTTATAATATTATTAAGGATAAAGTAATTTCTCAATTTTTTACACAGTTCGATCACATCCTTAGAGATGTCAAAGGTTACCAAAGTCATCAAAGGTTACAAAAGTCATCAAAGGTTACCTTTGATATCATCTTAATTTACTCGTATTTAGTAAAGTAAAGTAAAATCATTTATTGGCCTCATAACTGGGAATGTTACATTAGGCATGTCAAGTTACAATGTGTACATCTTAAATAATTTAATTTTATTATCATTTACTTTAGTCATAATCTAAAAAAATAGTAGATAATGTCAAGTTAAAAAAAAAGAAAAAGCAATTAAATTAAATAAATGTAAAATAAATGTTTGAAATACATAGAACAAAAAAAAAAAACTGAAAAATAAGCACCAAATTTTTCTAAATTCTGTAAATATACTCATACCATAATGAAGATTCAGTCTTAAACTCATAAACTCATTTATTGAATAAATTGGGTTGCATTCAAAAAATTGCTTAAGTATTTTTTTTTTAATTCGCTAGTGTTTAATTTAGTAACGCTAATCGGTAGTTTTTTATACATAACAATTTTGTTAAACACTCCAGGGGGCCTACCACCAACTCTTATAGCAGTATTATTGTAATCTTACTTTGAATTTTCGTACCACAAGGCCACATAAGCAATGTTACTTTAATGTTGTTTAGACTAAGCAGTTTTGTGACGTAAACCTCTATTTCGTTCACTCAAAGCGTACCATGAGCCAGCGCCAACGACAGCGACAACGCTATATGAAAATATAATGTTGTCTCGCTTGCCCTTACAGCAGGAATGTTTCTTCGTTCATTCTACACGTCACTGAGCGATAATAAAACAATAATGTTTTAAGACGTTCATGGTACGAATCTGAGCATTATTACTTTAAGCTTGAAGTATGACGTTCTTGAAACATGATGGTTTTGTAAAAGTTGATGGTACGGCCCCTGGTTTTTGTTAGCACATCTGGTTTATAATATTCTTCCCTGTAAGCATCACACTTAATATTATAAAGACGAAAGTTTATTTCTATGTTTGTTACTCCTTCACGCTAACTGCTGAACGGATTCGCATGAAATTTGAAATTAAGATAGCTCAAACCCTGGAATATCACATAAGCTACTTTTTGTCATGAAAATATTTACTGTTACCGTGGGATGAAGGGAAGACACAAAAATTGTCAATTCACGGACCAGTTCAACACGGGTGACACCGCGGGGCGCAGCTAGCGTTACACATATAAATGTTAGCTGAAAGCCGAGTTGTGGAGAATACAGTCCAATGCATAATGCATTGTGCGCGGTCGGTTCTCATTACTTTCTATCTGCATCGCTTCTCGGAAACATACGATGTTATATGGCTCACTAGAAGCGTCCCGCGGTTTCACCCGCGTAGATTTATACGTACGAAGCGTTTTGCTTCCACTTTCTTAATGCGTACTGCCAAGGAATGGAACTCGTTGCCCGAGTCTGTGTTTCCCGATATGTACAATCCTGGAGTCTTCGAGTCGCGAGTGAATAGGTACCTTCTAGGTTTGCGTGCTAAATCCTAGACAACGTCATCACTTAACATCACCTTTTGTATCTGACATATGATTTAAATCAAATATTTATTTATTTTTGACTGTGATAAAAAATATTATGTTATAAACTAACGATACGTGTAAGTGGTAACTGCCGTACTTGTTGTAATAAATAAATAAATAAATCAGGTGAGACAGTTGTCAAACGCAAACTTATATATAACAACTTATATGTAAAAAAAAAAAGACGTGTGGCACTCGGGGACTGCCGCGGTAAAGCTATTGCATAGCATTTTTTATAAACTTATGCAATGAATATATTAATAACTTATGCAGTAACGCCGATACAACCAATGCCACCTAGAAGCGAGTTGCTGAACTAAACAGACAAGCGTGATATTTAAAAAAAGTCATTAAAAGTTCTGCTATTCATCGATAGATGGCAAAACTAAAAAGTATCACCGCTGTGCCGGTCGGAGTGGGGGGTGTTAGGTTATTTTCGTTACGGAATTTCTGGATTCGGTCTCCACGCTCAAGGCCCGCGATAGAAGCTATGCAATAACTTTAAAAAAAAGATTACAGTTTTCCCGCTACAACAATTACTCCACGTTACCGGATTAACACAAAAAAAAAACCAAAAAATGGAGACGACCTCAATACTCGAAGGTGTTTAATAACATGTCAGCGACCCTTGCTACTCACGGAATCAATGGTCATTGTGTATGTTCACTGATTTCTTCACCCTCAATTAAGAAGTCGTCCAAGTAGACGTAACACTTTCCAATTATTGGAGTGTAACTCAAAAACCGCTTGACCGATTTTGATGACACTTAAATGGGACCACACGGGAAGCACCAGCTTGTAAATAAAAGTCATAGAACATAGGCTATTTTTCATCATCATTAATCATAATCACGCGAGTACAACCGCGGGGCGCAGGTAGTCTGAATACGGGATTATTTTTTTAAAGGTGTAATGGGACCATGTTAGAGCTCGCGAGCGCAGTCCCGGGGTTCAGCTAGTATGTATCGCCTCTATCACCGAGTTCGTTGCAAACTTAGTAATAAAGCAAACACTGACCAACGTACCACGCCTAACCGCCAGTGCGTTGACCTCACCGTTGTTTGCGTACATACTGCTATTTATCTTTCGCGCTTGACCAATGTTCGAGTACGTACCTAATAAATATATGAAATGAAATGGAAATCATTTATTCCAGACAGAACCGCACACAACAACATACAATACGAACAAGATGGTTAATATACTAATTGCATATATAAAGCATACTTCGCGATCAGGACTCGTCTTAATTCGATTATGTCTGGAGTCCTTCGTTACGTTCAGGATTCAATATCGCGCCCGTGACATACAGTCGCCGTGGCGTGGGTCAGTGGTGAAAATCAGCGCCGTCTCGGCATAATGCTGAGCTCTTACCTTTTCTGGTGCATATGACAGCAGTCCGACACGCACACTGATTTGTTTTTATGCTACTGTCATATGCACCAGAAAAGGTAAGAGCTCAGCATTATGCCAAGACGGCGCTGATTTTCGCCACTGACCCACGCCACGGGGACACACGGACACGAAATAGAAGATTATACGCCGGGGTATAAAGCACTGTATGTCACGGGCGCGATTGGCTCTAATTCTGTTAATCACACGAACTAGCTAAAATTCACTAAAATTCTAAGCATAGAATAATCCGGTTCGAAGGACCAAAATATATGGTGCTGTCCGTACATTTAGAAATATTAAAACGTAGTGAGGGAGTAAAATGCTCATTTATCCTCAAACTAAGTCTGTGTAATGGTATGAGAGATGAGTACACGCGGATGGTATGTTTCCGATCGTGAACTGATGACGCGACTTATGCATTATGGAATAAAGGCGTAAATCGCTTACCGCGCGCGATGTGCAACGTTTGCATTGTATTTATTTATTTTATTTATTCAACACAAAACATGTAATATTAATTGACAAAATACTGCCAAACTGCGTAGCAGTTTGTAGGCAGACGATAGCTCTCATAAAATTTACAATATTACATATGTATGTACGAGATGATAACAATAATTAAATATGATTAAACATAGAAAACATGGAAAAAAGTAAGTAACTGATGTAAAATATTTCTGTATTTTACACCAGTCCCACTAAATTTACTTAAATGTTACTAAAATACTAACTTATTTACTAAAAGTTATATATATTGTATTAACTACACTGAGGCATCTTATCTAATAGTAGCTTCTTGAGGGCATTTTTATAACTAATTTTTGTTTTGAAGGTTTTTTCAAAGTCAACTGGCAAATCGTTACAGAGTCTTGGCACTAGCCATTTTCTTGTACGTGTCCCATAGTAATTATTACATTTATAGTGCAATTGTAGTTGAGGTTTGGCTGCTTTACGGGTTGTCTTATTAAATATTCTAATAGGTTTAAATGCATTGTTTTGAAATTGTTGTACTAATAATAGATATTTGACTTTAGATTCTACTGATAAGATTTTACATACCTTAAATAATTTATTATAATCTTTATTTAGTGAATGTTTTGCTTGTTCACTTACCAGTCTCTTTAGTATTCTAAGTTGTTGTTTTTGAACCTGTAGTATATAAGTTGGTATATAAGTTGGAAACGTAAGCCCGTAGCAACCAAGCCCGTAACTGATAATGGAATCAACTAGCGCATGGTAGATTTTATACACACATACATTCCTTATTTATACATTAGGTTGTACTACTCGGTTGCAATTTTGGTGTTTTTTTTTTTTTTAAATACACGTACGGTAACGGAGCGCAAGCAAGCTACTTACTTTTGCTGACGAGGGGGACGGGAAGTTAATACTTGTTAAAAATATGCTTACGTAGTATTTGATAGAACCCCGTCAGGCAAATGATTCGCCGACTCGTCACAGATAAAATATGTTTCATTTAGCAAACGCTAATTTGTTAGAAAATCGAGAAACTTTCTTAAATAGTATGTATTGAAATAGCGCCGACGAGGCCATGCGTCCCTGAGTTAATTGCCGCGTAGGTGGAACGGCTCAGGCTGGTCGTTGACCAGTGCTATATGAGTGTTGCCTGAATCAATGCCTTTGTTACCCATTTATATATACGGCATGTGTATAATTTGAACACACTCACTGCTTCAACTTCTTAATGCGTGTAACGATTGTTTTAAACGGAAAGAAACACGTAGATTCGGATAAAATTATTACATGAAGAAAGAAAGAAAGAAAATTATTTAGTCCTGACAACAACACTACATATTAAACTAAAAGAAAAACACATTTAGGTCATACATACATTTAACTTATAAGTATAAAACATTAAAGGAAGACAAAACAACATTTAAGATATGATAGATAGTAAGATTTGACCAAAAAAATAACCTATCTAAGCTAAATACTAAATAGTTTTATTTGTAGTGTTGCGTAATGCCAGAAATGAGTCCCTACTCATCACTGAGTTATGCGAGGGTTTGACAACCTTCACATGACAAACCTTAGAAAGTATTCGTTCAAATAAATAATGGAAAACTTCTCCACATTGCTCGGAACTCGCATGGTTTTTACAAAGCTGATAGTAAGGACCTAGTATCATCTAAATGTGCCCATGAACGTTATTGTGAATGGTCTAATCAATTTGCAGTTCTGCATACATTGCTATTCTAGATAATTGTACTCCGAGAAATCGTTTCTTTCGCCTAACTGAAGGGTTTTAGTGGACACCATTAATACTAATAATTATAATTATTAGAATACATTTAATTGTTAACCGTCATAGATATATACATAGTTGTTGGCGGCCACAATAGCAATTACAATGAAAAATAAAATAACTTATTCAAGATCTTAATGCACAACTGTATAGCACAGTTTAATAACAATATTTTTATTATTATAAATCAAAACATAATCTTTTCAAAATATCCATTGCCATTAGCTAATGCACAGTTTTCTGTTCATCCTTTTGAATTTAATTTAATGGCAACTTTCCCAAATGGAGATCATGAGGTACAACGGTTCACGTTACGCAGAAATCTGCCGTGTGTCGTATGCGCTAAAACTGACGATTTTTTACCAATATTATTTTGCAGTTGCCCCACGCCAAATCTTTTCAAGTCTTATTTTCTCTAGTTTAAGAATATAGACCTTTGCGTATATTCCACAGAGTAATTAATGTACTGTTTATAATTGCATGGTTAATACCGGTCCATAAGTCACGGAGTCCCGTATACCGGAATGTTAATTATTTGGTATCAGTGGCATCGGTGTCTGTCCGGGGCGATAGGGTTGCAATATCTACTATTCTTTGATTATTTTCCACGATAATATAGTGTAGAAAAAAACATATTCCTCGTTTTAAACAAACTGGTCAGTTTTTTATCATTTTTTTATTATACTTCTAGCGGCTAAGGTCGATTTTGAGTTTTAAAAATTAAAACTCAATATCTACCATAACCGCTCCATTACTGATAAGTGGGTTTATGTGGATACATAAACTAAACAAAATTACGTAACATCTTAAAAAGTACCACACTGGCCAAAAGGCCACTGCCACCAAGGCATTGATGCAGAACCGATCTAAAAGAATACACTTTCAAATGAGGAAATAATTTTCTAAATCGGATTACATAAAATATCCAATTTTTGACGTGATAACGTTTTATAAATTGATGAATACCAGCAACACTCATGAAAAATAGTAACGTTCCGCGTAACGTTCCACCTGAGTTTATTACATAAAATAGTCAAAGTCAAAGTCAGTCAACGTCAAAGTCAAAGTCAGTCAAAGTCAAAGTCAGACAAAGTCAAAGTCAAAGTCATAAATGATTATGACGTTATCACGTAAATCTATCGTCCGTAAACCGACTTTACAGACAACCAATTTTTTTTTTATTGTTTTGAGGTGATTGGTGATTAATTATGAGGTAACAAACATTAAACATACGTATGTCCGAATGATAGTGATGCTAATATAATGCGATGATCGAAATTAGGCAACGCATTGTCACCCAGTGCACATAGTACCACCCATTCACATTTTAGTAACTATTTAAACGAACATGGTCACCAGCAATATTGCGAAAATTAAAATAAAAACATCAATAAACACAGCAAAAGAGATATAAAAAGAAAGACAGATTTGTCTGCTCATAGCATATAATATAAAAGCTAACATCTACGTAACATTAACATAATATAAAACGTCCACTCCGTATTGTCTTCAATTGGTACTGATCATCGCACTTGCAGCAGTGCCGAGATATCGGAACTCAAATCGCTCTCCAGATAACCTGTATACATTTGTAAGACAGTGTGAGGCAGCCCTGCGCGAGGAGTAGCGTGCGCGCAACGACGCGTGAACCTGAACTATGCGCAACGTAACGTAATATAACGGGTCACGTTATTAAATAACTATTAATTGCTGCGTCACTTGCAGCTCAATTACCTGTTATAAAAATACAATTATATTTTTGACTCCGCAATGTCTACATACATTTAGCCAGTCGTATAGTTGTATCGAGTGAGGGGGCATATGTTACTAGCCTAGCCCTAAGCGCCCTCCCATTTCCTCGTGTAGTCAAAGAATGTATTCCAAGTTCCAACCTTTCTCAAAATCGTTCAATTTTAAAACCATCTTAGCATACATCAGTAGGAATTTTTTAAAATTAATGAAACACAATGTAAACTCTAAGGCTTTCACGGCCGGCGTTGCATGTTGTATGTATTGTTTCCGGGCTGTTTGGCCGTGGTCTATGTGAAACTTGTGTTCAGAGAAGTCGCGTCAGAGAAGACGCCGCGAAGGAGAGATCTACGCTCTTGTCGCCGCTCGGACCTGAACCACTGAAGATGTCGACCGCAGTGATCGACGAAACGTCTGGAACACAAGTCTCACATAGACCACGGCCAAACAGCCCGGAAGCAATACATACAACATGTAATGAAACACAGTTTTTCTACCCCTGTGGGTAAATGGGGTACCATTAAAACTTACATTGAAATAACAACTAACAGCGCGAGAATATGGCCGCCCATCCCCTGCTTCGTTGGAGCCATGGAACGGACAGCCACAGTCCACGTGAGCGAGGAAGTCTGGCGGAGCTGTGTGCACCAACACCCCCTCTTAAATCTATGATCTGCGTCTACGAGCGATGCCCTTACGATATAGAATGATAAACAATATATTATGTACAATGTAGTGACGGCGATACCTGTTTTTATACAAATTTACAATCCCGGTTCTATATAAAAAATTGGTTGTCTGTAAAGTCGGTTTACGGACGATAGATTTACGTGATAACGACATAATCATGTATGACTTTGACTTTGTCATTGTCATTGTCATTGTCATTGTCATTGTCATTGTCATTGTCATTGTCATTGACCATTGTCATTGTCATTGACCATTGACCATTGACCATTGACCCTTGACCATTGATCTTTGAATTTGACTTTGACCTTGACCTTGACCTTGACTTTGACTTTGACTTTCACTTTGACTTTGATTATATTATCTAGATCTAGATAAAACTTAGGTGGAACGTTACGCGGAATGTTACCGTTACTATTTTTCATTTTGGCATTCATCAATTTATAAAACGTTATCACGTCAAAAGCGTAATAGTTAACTATGTTAGGTACAAAATGACGTCAGTAGGTTTCCATTCACCCCACATTGCTCACTTATCACGTGTACGTCATTCTATCTTGTGAAGTCACCTGTGAGACCTTACAAGACGGGGAGAATAATAGCGCCGCATCAAGTCAATATCGAAGCTCTCATTTCCGCTGCATATATTCGACTTTGATCTTCTATGTCACAGTATTAAGTGAAAAAACTATTATGTACATTATAGTGAATAGCCAAAAAATAAATCAGGTTTATAAAATGTTTAACAGCTTAAAAATTCTATAAGAATAATAAATTAATAAGTTATGTACCTATATTAGGAAAAATACAACTTGTATTATAATATCAAACCTCGGAAACCTCGAAGAGTAGTTTAACTAGTTTTATCATAAAATTAATGTGAATACTATTTCTAATAATAATTATAAAATGTCATTGAATTTTAATGGATTTATTTTGTTTATCTAGTAAGTAAATAACCAAAGCGGTAATAAATGTTGAGTATATGAGTGGAGTGACGTGAGTGTAATACCAACCTGATGATATTGTATCGAGAATGCAGCGACAGCTGAGCAACGTTAGCTTCCACTCCTACCAGGACTACCAACCTTCCAGAAAATATGGTAATTGCACATAAACACAACCTACACGGACAACAACTGGACCTTACCCTATATATACAAATGCATACTAACAAACTCTCCACTCACACTCCCGCACTAGGTTTACCTGTATCGCGGAACGCTTGGACATTAACAATAATATTACACAAACATCCAAGACCCGGCACAAACATGTAGGTATCATATATGCTCATAACATAAATGTTTGCCCCAGCCGGGATTTCAACCCAAGGTCCTGGGACCAGAAGTCAGGACACTGACGTACCATCATCCCAAACGCCTCGCGTCGTGATCGTATCTACGTCTGTGGTCAGTGACATGACTTCTTTGTCTCCAAGGCCCTGGGTTCGAATCCCGGAAAGGGCAAATATTTGTGCGATCAGTGTAGGCGTTAGTCCTGGGTCTTGGTTGTTTGTGTTCTGTGATTGTGTGTGTTCATGCCTCCCGCGACAGGAAATCCTTGTTTGTCCTAGGAAAGCATTGTTATCATAAAATAATTGATCAGGGTACATATTCTCCAAGCCGAGAGATGTGAGGGATCGTTTCGGTGATCTTGTATACATTGCTGTCTTTCTCTGACATCAGCGACGAAGCACATGTGTATAATATTTGTCTCTGTCTAACAGGAGCGCAGTATGAGCCGGGCGGGTACGCGCAGGCAGTGCAGCAGCGTACCAACATGACGCAGCGAGAAGACGCGCTCAAGTTCGAGCAGGGCCGGATCAAGGCTCTGCAAGAAGAGCGCCTGCACATCCAGAAGAAGACCTTCACAAAATGGGTGAACTCCTTCTTACAGAAGGTGAGTCACGTTTAGTATACGAGTGGGGCGCACACATTCGTGTTCGTATCGTCTGTGCCTGCAATAGAGCATGGCGGGCTTTGTGACTCAGTAGTCACTGACCTGCCGATCCCGAGGCATTGGGTTCGAATCTCGGCCGGGGCAAACATTTATGCGATGAGCAAACAAGTTTGTCCTGAGCATTGGAGGTTTTTGTAATATAAATGTTGAGATTGAATGATAAAAACGTGTTGTGTCCATGGCTCCCGCGACACAGTAGGGGGTTCAGAGAGGTGTGCTTGTGACTTATTCGTTAAAAATACAACAATTTAAACATTTTAATATCTACTCACTAAATACAGTAATAATAGTATATTACGATACTAATGAGTAGAGTTGACGAGTTACTTACGACGGTTTTTAACACATTTGCGAAGATAAAACAACCATGTATTGCTTATATCGTTTAATTATTAAATGGAGAACGCTCTCTCTCCTCTCATATAACGTGCAGTAAGGTATTAATTTAACTTTGTAAGTATCATCTATTAAGCACTAGTGTGTAATGTTATTACGCATGTGTGCTCAGATTATGGCCCTATTTAAAAGGGATGGTATAAAGCACACTTTACGAGCAAGTGTGTTTAAAAGAATATTATTCTCTAGAGTAGATCTTTATTTTATTATATATAATACATATATTACACACCGCTTACAAACAACGTTCGTAATACGTTCATAATTAATTAATATTAATTATGAACGTATTACAAACGCTAAACAAAATATTCCTGAAGAACAGAATCCATGCCCAATTATCAATAAATAAGAACCTAGACATCCTCAATAGTTTATAATAGTGGATCATAGTGAAGTATATTCTCTTTACATATTATATTATTTATGTCATACAGCGTACACTATACATATAAAATGAAGAATTGACTGTGACTTAAAAAACATTACATAAAAAAAAATCAATAATCTTTGGAAAACTTCGAGATATTGGCCCTAATTCTGTTAATCACAAGAACTAGCTAAAATTCTTCAAATTGAAGTAGCACGTATTCTATTTACGCTAAAATTCAAATTCGCGTAACTCCATACAACGCTCTCACTAATATTAGACGAGTTTTATTCCATTGATGGCCACTTGCGGGTAGTTTTAGTAGGCACCAAATAAGTGGCAACTTAATTTCGCTAAAACTACTCGCAAATTTAATAAATACATTCAATTTTAGTGATGTTATTGATAAGTCTCATACTAATTTAGACTCGTAACCTTATAAGAACTGGATTAGTTTAAAACATTTTAGTTTAGTTCAGTTGAATAAGCGAATCACTACCAATAAATCAAGGTTGTTTTCCTTAGCGATCCGGACTCAATCTCCGGCAGGCTTATAATCTAAAAAAAATATTATATGCAGCAGCGGAGAGATTATAGAACCTTGATTAGGTTGTGTCGTTGTATGTAATCTGTGGTGGGTACCTGCTACATAAACTGTATCATCACGATATGGTATCTTTCGTGCATGCGCAAGCGATGCTACTGCGTATACAGTAGAGCCTCGATAATCTGAATCCCTAATAATCCGAACACCCTAAAGCTCAGCGAAAATGAAGTACGTACTACGTACTGTGATCCGTATTTACATTTTTGCTGTTGCTGTTATCGCGGTCCTACTGTATAGACCTGGCGTTTATGACGCTCGCGATAAACGGTGTCGATTGTCCCCAGCGATGGGTATCGTCAGTAATCACTGCGTGTTAGTCACCGGCTCTAATAAACGTTAGTCATTAAATACAACTTTGCGAGAATAATTGAACTGAAAATTCTGTCAAATTGAACTAATTATTTCAAACGATCACAAATATAAATGTGAAAGTTTGGATGGATGGATGGATTTTTCTTACTCTTTCACGCAAAAACTACAGAACGGATTTGGATGAAATTTTGTATAGAGATAGGTGGACTAACATAATATTATACATAACTATTTTCGGAATGAAAAGTAGCCTATATAGGCTACTTTTCGTTTCGAAAATAGTTGCTGTTCCCGTGGGATAAGCAAATAATTCAAAAACCTCTGTTACTCCTTCACACACGAACAGTTGTACCGATAAGGATAGCTGAGATCCTCGAATAATACATAGACTACTTTATCTCGGAAAAACATAGTTCCCGCGGGATTCTTGTGGTAGCGGGAAAAGCGCATTCCACGCGGGTGAAACCGCGGGTTCCTAGTCCCGGTCGGGGGAAAACTAGTCGTTTATATCATAACGCGAACATAGGCGTAACTTCTATTTAATTCCAATGAATACTTGTCTATCATAATTATTGTACGAGTGACCATGTCACATTAAAAACACGTACAATGTACATAATTATATATATATATATTTTTTTTTTTTGACGTGATAACGTTTTATAAATTGATGAATGCCAAAATGAAAAATAGTAACGTTCCGTGTAGCGTTCCGTTTCCGTCAAAAGTCAAAAGTCAGAAGTCAGAAGTCGAAGTCGAAGTCATAAATGATTATGACGTTATCACGTAAATCTATCGTCCGTAAACCGACTTTACAGACAACCAATTTTTTTTTTCATCACACTCAGACCCCCGCACTAGGATTCCCTGTATCGCGGGAGGCATGGACACACACAATCACAGCACACAAACATCCACCGGGACAAACATCTACACTCGTCGCACAAATGTTTGCCCCTGCCGGGATTCGAACCCAGGGTCCCGGAGACAGTCGATGTCACAAACCACTGCGCCACGGGACCGTCAATATCAATTCAATATATATTATTGAAGTTCCTTCCAAAAGTAATATAAGGATATTAATAATAGAAGTACTTTTGCTACCTCTGCCTGTGCTGGGACTGATCTGTGTTAATCAATAGCCCTTTACCGAGAACAGTGTTTACAATATTGATGATTTCATAGAAATGACGCAACAACAACTATTACATTATCTGTTGCGACTGTTTATTGACATAACACGTGTGACAATATTGAGTGCCCGACAGATGTATTGGAATAAAATACAAAAACAATATTTGTTATAATTTTATTCTGATGCTACTTGAAATTGAGGAAACTACTAGCTTTTTCTAGGCAATAGATATTATAAAACTTCCAACCCGTTAACAGTAGGCAGCGTAACCTGAATTATATTAAAAATGCTCGTTTTAATTGTAATGCTGGTTGTTAAGCTAAAATATGTGCCAGAAGTTTGATGAGGCGTCGCCGCGCTTACGAACGGGGATACATTTAGTAAAATCCGACGAGTTTCCGATCCTCACGGGCCCAAAGTCTCGACAGCCACCAAACACCTCAAATATGTACATATTATACAGATATTGGTACCTATTTATTATGTTTGGGCTGTTTTCTCGCAAGACTATGTTTATATGGTGTGCCAATAGATGGCGCCTAGTCTTAACTATAGTAGGCACAACGCAAGTATGTATTGACAATGAAGTCAATATCAACATGCTAAACAGGCGAGCGAGGTGAGCGCGGTCTGCTTCGTAGGTTGTATTATACCTACCAACAAACGAAAATGTTCCTTATTCGTAACACATGTAAGTTTAAATTTATCTACGCTCCCTCTGTCTTACGAATTCGATGACGTCACGCGCCTGACGCGAGATGACCTGATGCGATTTTTACATTTTTTCCCTCATACAAAAGTGCACAAAACAACTAAAGAATTTTTTTCCATCAAAAAATTTTACCAATAAATTGAACCTTTTCACTTCTGCCGGTACTCCCGGAGTGCAAACCGTTTATTTTCGAGTGTTTGTTTATTTCTTTGGCTCAACCTGTAGCGTAAACGGCTTGATGGATGTTAGCTTGAGAGATGTTGTTCAATTCGTCTTAATTCCGATAGTGACTCTGACCGGGTACATACTTATAACAACACACCTAACTAGCGGACCCGGCAGGCGCTGTTCTGTCATATAAATTATCGAACTGTCAAAATGACACGACACATTCGTTTACATTGTTTTCCGTCAGTGATCGACCGACGGAGCAATTAGTTAGAATTTTTAATTTTTAATATACTAATATTGCGATAAAAATGCGAGGGGTTGGGGTAGGAGGAGCGAGCTTTGGTCATGGCTCTAGGAGTTACTGACCTCTCCTTGCCGGTCGTCTTAGCCAAGATGGTCGGTGACGAGAGGTCGTGGGAGGCGGTCGCCTTCTTCTGTGAGACTATCATGTCACAGAGGGAGGCCGCGGAGCGGGAGAGAGAAAGGAATCCTCTTTCTCTCCCGCTTCGGCGAGCGCGGACACGGAGGCGGGCTGATTGGACCCGCACTCCGTCTCCGCTTAGAGGGCCGGGGGTGCTAGATGCGGGGGCGTCTGGCACCCCCCAAGTATGAGCCCTCCGAGGTGGCGATACCCTCGATGTATTCCCGAGGGCCCGAAAAAAAAGGGGCTGGGTGAACAATACTAATTACTTACGTAGGTACATGACGTTTTATACTTTTCTCAGACCTGCCAATTACAAAAAATGCATAAAATTCAGGCTTCGGAGAAGTTCAAACACTGTAACTCGAGATTTGTATTATGTAATAACTTTTAAAAATTATATTATTTGAAAAAATGATGTCGTTAATTTATATGATTACTTATTTACACAGAGCAAAACAACATAGAAGCAGATAGGTGGAACGTTGTGTAGTTGATGACATACTGTATGTACCCACCATAAGTACAAACGGGAGGTCATCCGATATCGTCGGCGTCGCTAGGAAATAACAATACATTTTCTTATGAATATAATCGTTATTGTTAATAATTAATTAATAATTTAGCGGCGTATTTGCACCATTACAACTTGATAAACATGTTTGTTTGTATTTTAGATTTTATCTTACTTTGTTTAAGGTAAATATTTGCTCTTACTCGTGCAAGGTTGTTTTATCTTATTACATTAGGATCGCGTTAGAAGCAAAAGTTAATTATAATTCAAAAGCTTTTACTAGAAAACCTAAATTAACGTTCAAACTCTTTAAGGAAAAAAAACATTTAATTTTGGGAATTGAACCCACAACTTCGTCTATCTCACCGCTGGGCTGAAGTCGTTGTGAGTTGAGAGGAGGCGCTTCCTCTGAGTTTGGACATCGCTAAAGCATTTGATCCGGCATGGCGTAGGGCGCTCTTATCCAAGTGACCATCTTACGGACTTTTCAAGGGACTGCACTTCGATCGCCAGCTTTTTATCAGATCGGAGCGTCAAGGTCTTTGTCGTCAGTTCCTGCTCCGACTGCGAATTAATAACTGCTGGCGTTCCACAGGGTTCTGTGTTGTCGCCAACGCTCTTTTTAATCCAACATCAATGACATGTTGCAAAATGACAACACGCATTGTTATCCGGATGACAGCACTGGCAATGCACAATATACCAGACGTGCAAATATCCCTCGCTCCGTTGACGTCGCCGTGGCGCAGTGGTTAGTGTCAGTGACATGACTACTGTGTCTCCGGGAGCCTGGGTTCGAATCCCGGCAGGGGCAAACATTTGTGCGATGAGTGTAGGTGTTTGTCCCGGGTGTTGGATGTTTGTCTTCTGTGAATGTGTGTGTCCAAGCCTCCCGCAATACAAGGAATCCTAGTGCGGGGGTTTAAGTGTGATAAAAAAAAAGAAAATAGGAAAAATCTTGTGTCTGAAATCGAGACTTCCCTCGAACAGGTTTTAGATAGAGGGAAACTGAACTTGGTCCAGTTTAACCCTTCCAAGACACAGGTTTGCTCGTTAACCCAAAAAAACTCTTATGCTGCAAGTGCTCTGGGTGTTGACATTTCGCTAAACGTGCCATCTTAAAAACTTGGTGAACTGAACAAAGCAAAACGCTACTTCACGTCAACGCACAGGCTTTTGCTTTACAATGAGCTGGTGTGACTTCACGTAAAGTAAAAAAAATATAACTTAAAAATAAGTAAAAAAAAATAAAAATAATATTAAAAAACTTAAAAAATTACAATACATTGAATAATAAAGTCTGAGGTCTCCTCGTGACCTCCCGGTTCACATGTCATTTATCATCTGTGAAGTTCGGTGTGAGCGTTGAATTTGTCTAAAGCGTTATTTAGCTGTCTTACGTGGACTTGGCGCCATCTATTGACACACCATATAAACATAGTATTGCGAGAAAACAGCCCAAACATAATAAATAGGTACCAATATCTGACCGGGACGATGTCATGTTCCAGGCCCGGATGGAGGTAGACGACCTGTTCATCGACCTGGCGGACGGGAGACGACTCCTCAAGCTGCTCGAGATCATCAGCGGCGAGAGGCTCCCGCGGCCCAACTCCGGGCGCATGCGCGTGCACAAGATCGAGAACGTTAACAAAAGCTTGAGCTTCCTCCACACCAAGGTAAGAATCCACATTGTTCGCAAAATGAGGCTATTGCAAAAAGGTAATTCCAAATTCAAAAGCATTCATTCCATTTAGGCTCCAAAGACCCACAATTATGATTGCCAATAAAGCAATAATTCTAACGCCGCGTTTCTGAATAAATAGTACCATGCTGAGAACTGGCAAGGAACCAGGGGCCTTACTATCAGCTTTGTAAAATCCATTCAAGTTCCGAGCAGTTCTAAAACCTGACTAAAACCGCTTAGTGTAAAGTCGCGGTTCTATTACTGTGGAGATCTGCAAACCGCGCGCATCTCGCTGTGTCTGAGCAAGCACTTACTGTCGATCTTTATCGAGTCTTTTTTTTTTTACATATTATAAGTTTGCGTTTGACAACTGTCTCACCTGATGTTAAGTGATGACGTTGTCTAGGATTTAGCACGCAAACCTAGAAGGTACCTATTCACTCGCGACTTGAAGACTCCAGGATTGTACATATCGGGAAACACAGACTCGGGCAACGAGTTCCATTCCTTGGCAGTACGCATTAAGAAAGTGAAAGCAAAACGCTTCGTACATATAGGTGGTATATCTTTCTCGATGATAGAAAGGGGATGGTGGAATCAGATTGTGTAATTCCAGTGCACATTCTGCGAAATGCACCCGATAGAAAATCCATACTAGCACAGCAGGTACATAGTTACACGGCGACTCGGCAGAAGTGGAGCATTCCGAACATTGTTGTTATATAAATACATATTGCCTCACATCATTGGTATGCTTTCCCAATTAAAACCTGTTTCATAACCGACTTGAATTCTCAAGACCTCGTTACGTTTATTGGGATTTTATTATAAATACGATTGCAACTCCCCCAGGAAGGATGCACCTATGTTGTTCCCACAGATTGAAATTGTTAACCACAGATTAATAACAAGCCCCTTTATTCCTGAAACTGTTTTGAAACGACGGCTAATTTTAATACAAATCTCTTTGGTGACAATCGTTTGTCACTAATTATTTTTTTTTTGAATATGTTTATATATTAAGTATCACACTTCTTGTATTAGCACCAAAGCACGTCACGCGCCGCCAGAACCGTGGACTGGCTCACAACTCTCGTCGGTTATTTTACGACCTAACGCGAGATACGTTTTTTAAACGATTTGAAAGCTGTTTCACCCGAATGCATAATGGGAATGCATCGGGGAATATTTTGAAAAGCTGTAAATAAACCTTTTTTAACCGACTTCAAAAAAAGGAGGAGGTTCTCAATTCGACCCGTATGTTTTTTATTATTTGTGTTTGTTACCGCATAAATTCCGACTGAGTGAACCGATTTTGATCGTTCTTTTTTTGTTTAAAAGCTGGTGCTTCCCGTGTGGTCCCATTTAAATTTCATCAAAATCGGATGAGCACGTTTTGAGTTACAAGTCAAAAACTGATAAATGCTTGCTTATACTACACGATATTATAGTAGCGGGTGAAGACATCGGTGAACATACCTACACCACAATGACAATTGATCCCGTGAGTAACAAAGGTCACTAAAAAGAATGAAAATTTTTTTTACCAAAAACCGACTTCGACGAGTAGTCACATACTTAGTAGTACACATACAATAGTTCACATACTTTTGAAGTTGGTTCCATTTTCTGGTATTTTTTTTTATATTCAAACTGTTTTTCACATCACTAGCTATATCGGAAGTACCCGCGTATTTGTCTTTGATAATCTGAAACTAGGGATGATTATTTTATTTGCGTAGTTACACAATGAACAGTGCTGACCTAGATAGCATTAAAGTTAAGCTATACAACACATATATAAGCTATACACGTTACTTACGTGAGATAGTGGTCAAATGCTAGATACAGTATTAAAAAAAATTGGTTGCCTGTAAAGTCGGTATACGGGCGAAAGTTTTACGTGACAACGACTTTGAGTGCCTTTCTCTTTTTATGTCTGTCTCTCTCGCTCTTAGGCGGGCTAACCATGCCCGAGTGGAAGGGACGCGTGCCTCTCACTCGCTCTCATTGTGAGCGCATAACGTGAGCGGAGCGTGACGCAGTTTCTTGAAGTGTCACCCGGCAAACCAATTTATAAGACGTTGTCACGTCAAAAATGTTTAATAATCACCATTACATGACTTAGTAGATTATTATGGACTTATTTAGATGTTATCGCAAATTCTGTGAACAGGCGACAATATTGTACCTTATAACAATAAGTTTGGACACTGGAAGCGGATCGTCATTTGTTATCACAGATAAGATGATTACAATCACTTCGATGAATGTGATAATTCAAGGATTCATAATTTCAGTAAAGTATTCGTGTACCTTCTTTCAATTTTTAAACGAGAGCTGATACTGAGAAAAAGCGGCAAGGAACTGTTGCCACGCTTTTCTAACTATTTTTTAAAGGTCTCCAGGCAGCTGTCTTTCAAAGGCAATCAACATTCCAGGTTTATTCTGATCTAACTAAAAACCTATATCTATCTATATATATATATAAAAATGAATCGATATTTCCCTTGGTCACGGTATGACGCGTGACCAATTTAGATAAAAATTTGTATAAATATAGATGGGACCTTGAAGAAGGACTTAGGCTACTTTTGTCCTGGAAAATGTATGATTCCCGTGGGGTAACTGAGTTAGCGGAAAAAACGTAGTGCACGCGGGTGAAACCGCGGGCCGCAGCTAGTATTACATAAACATAAATAGTGATGTAAGGCACTCGGTCACGACTCACGCCGAACATCGCCGCGTCGGTCGTACGGCTTCCGTAGAGCACCGGGTCGCGGCAGGTCGCTCTAAATACTACACGTATCGTTTGGGAGGAACTTCGATCTGTCAAACATTGAAAGTCTTGTGTGGGGGGGGGGGGGGGGGGGAGAGGGGGGGCTCCGCGATGAGCTTCTGAATAAGGTTGTTTTTTATGTGCGTTCGCCCATCCACTAGTCCCACTAATATTATAAACTAGCGGCCCGCTCCGGCTTCGCACGGATAAATAAATTAAATTAAAAATTATAATGATCCCTAATTTGTTTGAAAATCTAATATAGCCTATATTCATAGGCTATTCATAGAGTATACTTCCGAGGTAGTCACATTTAAATTTCATCAAATTCGGTCAAGCAGTTTTGAGTTACACTCTAACTGAAAAGTGTTACGCCTATCTTGATGGCTTCCTTATTGACGGTGAATGACAATCGATCCCGCGAGTAGCAAAAGTTCCTGCAAAGGGTGAAAAATATTGTCTTACTTAAAAATGTAACTGACTTCAACACTCAAAAGTGTGAAATAACTTGTTGAAGTCGGTTCCATTTTCTGTTAAAAAATATTTTATAAATTCCCTTGTTGAATAACCTACTTGCTTCGTTTGTGCAGGTTCGCTTGGAGTCCATCGGTGCTGAGGATATAGTGGACGGGAACCCTCGTCTCATCCTCGGCTTGATATGGACCATCATCCTGCGGTTCCAGATCCAGGAGATAGAGATCGATGTGGTGAGTCCAACAAAGATAATTATTACTTCAGCATGGGCGGGGCCGCGGTGGTACCACCTAGAATAGTACTCCCCCATCACTTCCCGCGGGTGCCGTAAGAGTCGGCTAAGGGATCACGTACCAGGAGGTGGGCAGCAGCGCCTTCTAAGGATCAGAAATCATACAGCGCTCGCCAACCCGCCTGCCAAACGTGGCGAGTATTGGCAAATCCCCCTATATGGAAGAGGCATAAGTCCAGCAGTGAACGTCCAATGGCTGAGATGATAGTGGTTGGATGATTACCTTAGCGATCGATTAACATTAATATATGAAGATGGATGGGCTCTTCTCCTGCACCTACCTGCTCATTGTTTGGTAAACATTGCTTATTAACAGATTTATGGTAAATTGCATTTACATCATACGAGGCGGAATTTAAGTTCCATTTTTTAAGAGAATAGAACCGATTTACTTAGATCGCAAAGCGACAGGACGGTATTCTCTGATCGTGGGCTCAAATCCCACTGGTAAAGACGAATTAAGACCTTCAAAAATGTGGAATTATATTACTTATTAATTTTAATACTAGCTGTCCCGGCAGACGCTGTCCTGATCGGAAAATCTTTGAGCGATATGCCGACGGCAGCGCCACCTACCGGGTCCAATTGTGAATCGAATCATCTCGAATACACACAAAAATTTTAATTCCAATAGATCCATCCATTTAGGAGGAAGGGCCAATGCCTTTTTTAAAAATAAAATACTAATAACTAATTAAATACTATACTTAAACATTTGAGTAATCCACCAGCCATTGTCAGCCTATAGCTATATAGTCGTCAGCGGGTATATATATAACCCAAATGCTCTAACCCGCTACCAGTTGGCAGCGTGCATTGCCACGTTGAATTGCAATGCTGATTCGTTGGGCGAAATATGTGCCAGCATTTTGGTCACGCGTCGCATCGATCAAACGCTCAGATAAATTTTGGAAAATCTGATGAGCTCCCGGTCCCCACGGGCCCGATGTCTCGACCCCAAACGGTTCAGATGTGTAACCACCCCCTAGGTTAGCATATTTTCGCCGCTCGGGGTCTGGTCTATGGCATCCATCATAGTTCATAAAAGAATGAACCGATTTTAACTCAGTGTTTTGTGTTTGAACGTTGTCTCAATTTCAGTGAGTGCTATGAACTCTACGGCTTAATTTACAAATATAAAATATTCGTGTACCAGGACGAAGAGAACGTATCTTCGGAGAAGAAGTCCGCCAAAGACGCGCTACTGCTGTGGTGTCAACGCAAGACCAGTGGGTACCACGGGGTCCACATCCACAACTTCACGGACTCCTGGCGCTCGGGGCTCGGGTTCAACGCGCTCATACACGCGCACAGGTATACCATACAAGCCGAAAACTATGCTAACGGTGCCCCATCATACTGGAGGATGTGTGTTTTGAAGCGATGATAGCTCAGCGGGGGGAGCGTCGGCTGTTAAACTGACGGACACTGGTTCGATCCCCAACATTAGCTTGAGCTTCCGGTGAAGGAAACACCGTCATCGAATTCCAAGCATGGTGGTAGGGTACTTTCGAGTACCCAACTAGCTAGCTACCACCTTCAAGTTTTAAAAACTGTCTCCAAAACACATAGTGTGTTCAGGCGGCAGTCCTTGAGAGCCAGTGAGCATTCTAGGTCTAGAGTAAGAACATCTTCGACCATATTGTCACTGAACATCAAGTGAGATAGTAGTCAAACGCTAGATCTATACAGAAAACAATAGGCAGAAAACTTAAGCCAGTGATGCCATCTGAATACAAAAGTCGCAGGATACCTGTTGGCTCTGAAGCGTAGGTACTGACCAACACAGCTTGAAAACTCTTCCACATATCATTGACTCATGGAAGTCGCACGCAGTATGACTCTACCGTTCGTTTCTGCCGCACACCTGCACAGTGTGGAACGAGCTTCCTCCCTCGGTGTTCCTAAGAAGCTATTTATATATTTACTAACTGCGTCCCGCGGTTTTACTCGCGCGCTGATTATTGCTGATAAAAAAGTAGCAGTAGCAGTATCTACATACCAAATTTCTTCTAAATCCGTTCAGACACAGACATTATTAGTAAGATATTATTAAACTTAGAATCTTGTGAGGTATTAATATGAATATTCAAGTGGTGCTGTAAGATTCAAAAAGTGACATTTATTTGAATATAGTACATATTCAAATATTGTTAATTGTTGTTATAATGAAGTTGGAAACATATCGGTAGTGATTCAGTTGTTCAACGAAACTAAACGCAAATTCTGAAAAAATATTATAAACAAGATATATTCTTATGTGGTTATGATAAAGTCCAGATTAGTATGACACTTATTACTGACAACACTACAATTAGACATTTTCATTAAAATTGCAGGTAGTTTTACGTTAAAAAAGGCGCCAAGTAACAAAAACTACCCTCAATTGGGCAGCAGTCGAATAAAACTTGTTTAATGTTATGGATAGCGTTGAATGGAGTTATACGAATTTGAATTTGAGCACAAATAGAATACGAGCTATTTCGTATTGAAAAGTTTCAGCGAGTTTTAGATAGTTCGAGTGATTAACAGAATTAGGGCCAAAGTAAATTGATAATTGAAATGCTTTACGTATAACTGCTTTGTCTTAATCCTGGCGTTACTATTTATAGTTGTGAAAACTATTACTTTTGTATATTGTTCAGCGTTTGACCAACAGCGTGGGCTAACTCTCGGCATAATGGTGAGCTACCTTTTCTGGCAGTACTGTATATGAAAGTTCGTCGCGCGCACTGATTTGTTTATGTCCTACTGTTATATAAGTATACCTTGTAAGGCAATATTTATTTATTTACTGGAAAACAAACAGCTTAATGACCAAACGACTTGGGTCACAGATTAGGCAACGATAGTTACTTCCGAGTCGATTAAATGGCAGCTCAGCTGTGAGTTTGTGCGCGTGCGACGCTTGACACATAATATGTATCATTATTAGAAGGTCGAGAACCCATATCTGTCTGGATACATCTAACTTAGATTTTAAAGCCATATTAAGTATGTAAATTGTAATTATGATAATAAATTTGAACATTGAACACCGGCGTAGAGTAGCAAGACTATCGGTTTTCTATCGGGTGCATTTCGGAGAATGTGCACTGGAATTACACAATCTGATTCCACCATCCCCTTTCTATCATCGGTCGACTCGACGTACGGCAATTCGCCATCGTTATATGGTAGATATACCACCTATACGTACGAAGCGTTATGCTTCCACTTTCTTAATGCGTACTGCCAAGGAATGGAACTCGTTGCCCGAGTCTGTGTTTCCCGATATGTACAATCCTTCAAGTCGCGAGTGAATAGGTTCCTTCTAGGTTTGCGTGCTAAATCCTAGACAACGTCATCACTTAACATCAGGTGAGACAGTTGTCAAACGCAAACTTATAATATGTAAAAAAAAAAATATCTATAGACCGTAATTAGTGTAATAGTACGAACAAGGTAATACAGTGTCCATCCAATATCCAATCATAATAACTGTCTTGTTCGTAATTTGATGTCATGTGACCATTCAACACAGACATTTATTCTACACAGACCCACAGCACACTGTTGTGTGCAGTTCTGTCTGTTTAATTTCAATATCTCATGTGATGGTAAGTGTATTGTGGTCTCACGCTGTACATGGAATGTCGTGTGCGTTCCAGACCAGACCTGTTCCGGTGGAGCGAGGTGCCGGTGTCTGAGCACGTGGAGACCCTCAACCACGCGTTCGACGTCGCGCACAAGCACCTCGGCATACCCAAGCTGCTCGACGCCGAAGGTATGTTATCCTTGTTTATTACTAGCCGCGCCCCGCGGTTTCACCCGCCTTGTGATCATTGATGAGGATGAGGATGAAGAGTAGTCTATGTGTTTTTCCGGGACTTGGAGTATCTACACACCAAATTTCATTTAAATCGGTTTTACCCACGCGGTGATGAAAAACGGCGATAATGGTGATGATGAAAATAAGCCTATGAGTTAATACAGTGTATAAGCTATCTGTGTTCCAAATTTCATCCAATTCCGTTCGGTAGTTTTTGCGTTAAAGAGTATCGAACATAGATCCATACTCACAAACTTTCGCATTTATAATACTAGCTGCGCCCCGCGGTTGTACCCGTGTGGTGATGAAAAACGACGATGATGAAAATAAGCCTATGTGTTAATCTGGGGTATAAGCTATTTCCATACCAAATTTCATCGAAATCGGTGTAGCCGTTTGAGCGTGAAGAGGTAACAAACGTACACACTAACATTAGCATTTATAACATTAGTAGGATAGGATTAGTAAGATTTTTATTATGCAGCAACATTTTTTTACCTGAGTATCATACACTTTTTATTTTAGGTTATATAAAATATAGGGATTCTTACTAAAACCTCAGCCATGGAACCGTGCGAAGCCGGGACGGACCGCGGCCGTCCGGTTACATCATTTAAAACCCTATTGTAAGCTACTAGCTAATTTTCCCGTGTGCTCCTGTCGCCGTGAGTGTTTGTTGAAACGCTGTCGTCTATTGCAGACGTGGACACCAGCCGGCCGGACGAGAAGTCGGTGATGACGTACGTGGCGTCCTACTACCACACCTTCGCACGGATGAAGAACGAACAGAAGAGCGGCCGGAGAATTGCTTATGTAACTCCTTTTTCCTTATAATATCCTGGTACTTTAGTATATGCTAATATAAAAAAAAATTGGTTGTCTGTAAAGTCGGTTTACGGACGATAGATTTACGTGATAACGACATAATCATTTATGACTTTGACTTTGATTATTTTATGTAATACAAAACTCAGGTGGAACGTTACGCGGAACGTTACTATTTTTCATGAGTGTTGCTGGTATTCATCAATTTATAAAACGTTATCACGTCAAAACGCTACGCAGAAGAATAAATTTTCGCTGTTCGATATACTTTACTTCGTACTTTACTTCGTAGTTTTTCTTCCTTTAACCGGCTTTAAAAATATATGTTATTCGATTATATAAATATATATATATATATGTATATATATATTCCAGTGAATAGGTAACTTCTAGGCTTGCGTGCTCCGTCTTAAACCGCGTCGACCATTAACATCAGGTGGGACAGTGGTCAAACGCAAGCTAATAATATATTTTTTTTAAATTGTGTTGTCTCAGATCTCAATTGTAATTTCAATGAAATGGATTTGAAAAATTGTTGTTTCTTTACATCATCAGTTTTAATACTATGTAATTACTTTCGAGGGCAAATGCCTTTATTAAAATAAAACACTAATATCTTATTACAATACTGCAGCTATTACAATAACATTTGTTTTTTTTTCTTTCTTTCTTTCTTTTCTATTTGTAATTACTTTTATTTCATTTAAAGAAAGAAATATATTTATTCACAACAATGTGCAACATTAAATCAACGTAACTAAATAATAAATACAATTGATATAGGTACATAAAGAATGAAAAAATAGAATAGAAAAATACGTTAATTGAATACTGCCCAAGTGGTAAAAATGGACCCATCTCAGCAAATGCTGATTTGTATTTCGTATGCATACAACATTCATTATGTTAAAGACAGCTCGAACTTCTCCGAAGTGGTTGCTAACGAGACGCTAACTTTGGTTGATCAGTTCAGTTCAGAAAACAGTTCTTTAGAATAGGAAGCATTTTGCGTGGGAATAGTACTTTCTAGTTAACGTAATTCTACCGGGACCCATAAGTTTGATTATCTGATACCAAGCAATTTAAAGACCCGCTCTTTGTTCTCCAGATCATCGGACAAATGATGGACTGTGACGGCCGCAAAGGGGAATACTCCAAGCTGATCTTCACACTCCTCGAATGGATCCGGCTCAAGATCGTGGAACTGAATGGGCGAGACCTTCCCAACTCTCTGGACGGCATTCAGAGGCTGCTGCTCGCCTTCAAGCAGTACCGAACTGTGGAAAAGCCGCCCAAGTAAGCCCCTAGCATCTTATGTAACCCTGATATCTTACCGCACGATTTTCCTACGTCTTTTGAAGTGAAAACTTCTCCAGGCGCACGTAAGGTCCAGGCCAACGGTGAACGTACTCGAATGAAATAACATCTTCTCATTCACCCCTTTGGGAGGACAAGGCAAGGCCAAGCTTAATTCGCATGCGGTAATCGCCAATATATTTATGAGGCCTTGGTACCTCATATTCTGTATAGAATACTCAATTTTGCATTCTATTTGTAGTCTTCTCTGCTTTCGTGTGACTTTCTTGTGCTTTTCACTGAATTTTAGGTGAATAAAAGTGATGAAGCGCTGGAATAAAAGTGATAAAGCGCCGGAATAAAAGTGATAAAGCGCCGGAATAAAAGTGATAAAGCGCCGGAATAAAAGTGATGAAGCGCTGGAATAATTACTAATCTTGTTTTTATCAGATATAAGGAGCGTTCAGACATCGAAGCGCTTTATTTCGACATCAACACAATGCAGAAGAGTTTGACGGGAGAGCCGTGGTCGCCTCTCGAGGGTCAACTTCCCCAGGACCTGGAGAGAGCCTGGCAGCAGTTGGAACAGGTGAGCAGCAGCAGCATTAAATGATTCTCAACTTGTTAATCCTCAAATGGTTTTGAAAGGTCTGTCGGTAGTGGTGTCAGGACATGTCAGGTCAGATTAAATGTTAGAAGGTAGAATTATAGCTATATTCAATACACGGGTTCGCGGCTAAGCTAGCGTCTAGCGTTGATGTCAGGCCGTCTCCGACACGGTGTTACACCCGAGACTAACCGTCAGGCTTAGCTTGCTGTCGGTCCAGGTTCTGAACACGAAAGCTTTCTAAGTAGTGGCCGCAGAAAGCGCCGCTTATCAACCAAGTTGATCGCCTGGCCAAACTTCGCTACGGCTTTGATCTTTGAGGTAATGTATTGATAATTGTTGCCATTCCAGGCGGAGCACGCGAGGGAAATAGCTCTCAGAACAGAACTGCTTCGTCAGCAGCGGCTGGAGCAACTCAACTACAAGTTCAACACTAAGGTAAGCGTTGCTGGTTTATCTTCCATTTGCGCGTAATAAACATGTAATAATACATATTGTTGAAGTGAAAACTTCTTAAGCGGCGTTGTGCACGTTTGTAGAAGAATGTTAAACTCGCGTCATGACACCTCGTGTCAAAATGTCAGGACGTGACATCATCGAATTCGTAAGACGGCGGTAGAGTAGACCGCCGTTAAAATATAAACTTAAATGTGTTGGGAATAAGAAACATTTTCGTTTGTTGGTACTTTTATTTGACAAAGTCGTGTTGTCAAAAGTATTAGTTTGATTATCAAAACGCCGATATTATAAAGAGGAAAGATTTCATTATTTCAAAAAAAAAAAACATGTTAATTCTATGTTGAAGACACACGAATTGTTGTCTTAGGTACGTAAAATCAATAAACTTAAATGCCTATTGTCATGTTTGTGTACGATAGCGCAAAAAATTAATATTGTATTTTACCACATAAATGATTGTACCTTTATGCTGATAAATAAAGCAATTGGTGCCAAATTATTGGCTAACCATTCCAAAATATGTATTAAAAAATGCACAACGTTAATGTTCAAGTTTTCACTTCTGCCGGCACTCCCGGAGTGCAACCGGTTGTTTTGTGTATGTAAACCGTGGAAATATTTATCAAGTCCCTCAAACTGCTATGTGAGAAAGTAATTTAACGTTTTGCTTATTAGGTATTATGTTTTAAGGCATTAATTATTTTTTTTAATTCCACAGTCGGTCCTCCGTAAAGGGTACCTGAAGGAGATGATCCAAGTGCTCTCCGACCCTCGGTACGGCTCCAACCTGGCCCAGGTCGACGCCACGGTCAAGAAACACGAGGCCATCTCCGCTGACATCCTGGCGAGGTCAGTCACCTCATCATCATGTCTGTATCCACGTCGCTGGCTCTATAAATACAAAATAATCCGATATTGGCCTCGGGTGTAAGCTACTTGTACAATCATTTGTGTATGGCTGTGGATTTTGTTAATAAATAACATAAAAAATGAAATAAAATTTCATCATCATCATCATCATCATCATCATCTCAGCCGTAGGACGTCCACTGTTGGACATAGGCCTCCCCCATTGATTTCCACAAGGACCTGTTGGAAGCGGCCCGCATCCAGCCCTTGCCTGCGATCTTAGTCAGGTCGTCCGTCCACCTGGTCGGTGGCTGACCTATGCTGCGCTTGCCAGGTCGTAAGTAAATTTTCCTTACGAGTACTTTCGTTGTATACGACAGAGTGTTGCGATGGTGACATTTAATACATTTTTTAAAGTCATGTTATATTATATATAAGTTGATAAAAAATGCTATGCTTTACCGCGGCAGTCCCCGAGTGCCACACGTCTTTTTATATTTGCGTTATCGCTGTGAGCGCTGACAGCGGCCAAATTGCAATTGGTTTTCGATTTCATCAGAAAGAGAAAAATCTGGCTTATCCAGAGCGCGTTTGTTTAGTTTTTATGGCTTTTACTTAATATTTTATTATAATGTTGTTGTACCTTTCAAATATTTTGATCATTCAAGGACCGAACGTTTCGAAGACCTATCGGCGATGGCAGCGGAGCTGGTGAAGGAGAACTACCACGGGGCCGAAGCGGTTTCCAGAACGGAACAAGCAGTCCTACAACGATGGAGGGAGCTGCTGGAACTGCTGGAGCGGCACAGGACCTCGCTGGCGAAGCTGGCACAGCTCATGGCGCTCTTGAGGGAGGCTGATGCTGTAGGGCATACCCTTGGAGAAATGAAGGTTTGATATTTTTTTGTGATCAATAGACCTACAGTGTGTCGTGACTGTCACGGACACCCCTAAATGCGTGCGCTCCGACAGATTAACAAACTACTGTGCTGTCTTGTCTCAAAGTGGGTGATAATGTAAAGGGCGGTGGTTTGATTCATATAATAACTAAACGATACCAGATGGTGATGATTACCATCTATGGCTATGCTTCTGATGTGACCTACTAGCTCTGGACTTCCGCAAGGGTCAATATTGGGCCCGTTGTTGTTTATATCATACATAAATTATGTCAGCAGTGAAATGAAATGAAATGAAAAATCATTTATTCAGTGAGTAGTAAGCGTGTACTATTACCACCTACCACGTCCACTTAAACTTTCAATCAGATTAAGGTAGGTAGTCTATATTGTCTGATGGCAATAAACTCGCACTGATTGTCAAAAAGTGTAAAACCATAAAAAAAATGGTTGTCTGTAAAGTCGGTTTACGGACGATAGATTTACGTGATAACGTCATAATCATTTATGACTTTGACTTTGATTATTTTATGTAATACAAAACTCAGGTGGAACGTTACGCGGAACGTTACTATTTTTCATTTGTGTTGCTGGCGTTCATCAATTTATAAAACGTTATCACGTCAAAAAATTCTCGAAAATAATTAACAGTGATAGGCCTAAAAGGGGGAGGTAAGGGGGTTAGAAAATATAATACACTATAATTTAATTAAAGGTAATTGTTGTTTTAATTTATAATAATAATTATATAAGGATAACGTACCAGGAGGTGGGCAGCAGCGCCTTCTGAGGATCGGAAATCATACTGCGCTCGCCAACCCGCCTGCCAAGCGTGGCGAGTATTGGCAAATCCCCCCTATATGGGGGAGGCATACGTCCAACAGTGGACGCACATAGCTGAGAAAAGAAAGAAAAGTTGTTTTAATTGTGGTAAAATTAAAATAAGTTAAGAGGCGCTTTATAACACCTGATTTTTGTAAGTGCGCGGTACACGTTATACGTGCATTAACCTCTGAACTCGAGAAACCAGCTAACCAATATAGAGTACTGTCATGCCGACTTTTTAAATGTCATTTCATCATTTGTTTGTGTTCGGTGGTGTAGAGGTTAAGGTGGTTGATGTTATGTTCAGACCCAGTTCGAGTCGACGGACGTGGGCCGCCACCTGGTGGACGTGGAGCGGCTGCTGCAGGCGCACGCGCTCCAGGAGCTGCAGCTCGGAGCCGTCGATGATAGCATCCGGCGACTGGTCCGGGGCGGGGGCGGGGGCACCGCCGGAGACGGGGGCAAAGACGCGGGGGGCGGGGAGCAGCTGCAAGCCAAGCTGCAGCAGCTGCAGGAACATTACAACAGGTCAGATATACAGGTCACAGACAGGTCAGAGGATAATTCGGCCCTAGTGGTATGGGCTGCTATAGCTTAGTTGGACAAAGCGACAGGACGGTATTCTGAAGTCGTGGGTTCCAGTCCCACTAGCAGCCGAATTTTTTCCTTCAAATATTTGAACATAAGTTCTACCATGTAGTGTTTGCAAAAGTGCGAAAAATTTAATTACTCTTTATTTTTCAGCCTGGTGGAAGCTGCGAAAGACCGCAAGGCTAGGCTGGAAGACGCGAGGAATCTCTACCAGTTTCTGGAAGACCATGATGAGGAGGAAGGTATGATGAGAATTAATTTCTAATTAAAAGCACCAGGGGCACGAAACATTTCTATGTATATGAAAATAAAAAAAATAAAAAAATATTTATTTCAGCCTTTAGACAATACAGTGTAAAAATACAATTGAATTTGTATGAGTCACACTATATATAGAAAATAATCCATGATTACCCTTGAACACAGCCATATTGGTACGGGTGGCGTGCTCATTATGTTCTATTTTGTACTTGTATTATATTTATTTATTTTTATTATTATGTGCCCGTGGGGTACCGGCTTACAATTGTCTGCCGTTGCCGCCACAATCCTCCTGAATGCATGTTTTTGTTTATCCAGGGTGGGTGACAGACAAGCAGCGCATCTGCCGCGCCGACGTCGCCGCGAAAGACCTCCGAGCGGTCCTGGCGCTCAAACAGAAGCACACGGCGCTGCTGAGCGAACTCAGGGCCAGGGAGCATGTGTCGCAACGCCACAGGGCTAAGGGACAGAGGTACGTATTGTCATCAGCGTGAGGTCCATATTAGGGTCATCGAGGATCAGGTCAGCGACCTGACCTGGGTGTCAGGTCAATGTCGATGTCCAAGCCTCCCGCGCCCTCGTCAAGTGAAGCTAATGCGGTTCTTGACCGGTTTTTATTAGAATGACCAGAGGAAGTGGTCAGTGCTACATCGTTTAACAACTTTAAAAACCGGCTCGATGGCTGGCTGCAGAAAAGTAAAAAATCTCTTGCTAACTTGCTAACCTGTGACCAGTGCACCAGTGGAATGTAAACACTGTGGACACTATGCGGACTGCCTAAATAACATTTCGACACAGTGTGATATAGACACATCAGCTTAATGCTGCTCGCCTATTACTCAAATTAATAAAATAATTCAGAGATGCGAAATATTATTATTGTTAGAGTAAGATGATTGCCATGTAATGCCCTCAGATCATAGTATACCTTAGTAATAGAAATGTATGTTTGTCTGGTTTGCACTTTCCCTTTTCCGTCTGTGTCATGATTTTAGCTGTTGGATCTTATAATAAGAAAAAAACTATTGATTGTGAAAATATATTGATTTATTAGTGTTTTCCAGTTTAATTTAAATTTATTTTTCATTATTTGTATGATAATATTATAAAGTTCCAATATTATTCCTTTTAAAGATTCGCTGGATCCCATTTCGTATATTATAGCTCTGACAGCCCACGTTTGCAAGATACAAATTGTTTCTAAATGAACAGCTTAACCGCCCCACAGCACTAACCCATACGACATTATGCTGTGGATATGTGCGAGATACACTTATCTGTATTCATCTACGTACGTCAGTTGCGTTGTGTGTGTTGTAAAGCAAGTCAGGAACATATCTGTGTATGTTCCCAGCCTGATAGAAGCGAACCACCCGAAGGCGGCGGAGATCTCCCGGCGCCTGCAGTCCCTGAGCGAACAGTGGGCGGCGCTCCGGGAGCTGGCCGCCGCCAGAGACCGGCAGCTCGCTGACGCTGCGGACGCGCACCAGGTAACCACCGACTACATCCACCTCACCCACCAGCACCGGCGACACCTGCATCGTGCGGAACAACCACCTCCAACTGTTCAGCAGCCTTGCTTTGATCATTGTTTAAGTTGATAGTAAGCGAACCACATCGCAACTAATTGTAGAAGTTTTTTTTTTTCTTTTCTGCGTTTATCTACTATCAGTGTTTACTTTCAGCAGATGTGTTCTGGGTGGTTGAATTGTAGAAGTTAGATCTAAAAAGGTACCATTCTTCAAAGATTGCCGCTGAAACACAATAAGTCTTTGTTTAATTCATGGGTATCTTGCTTCACGCGCATGATTCATACACTTAAAATTAACTAATTACATCAATATTTTATTGGCCGGGTGGCACCAGGGCAATACAGTTAGTTTTTAAAATGTATAGCCGATTGACTATCTCCAAGATGACGCTAAAGTTAAAAAATGTGTTATGGCTCTCGAGGACAACCCCTTAAACATACATTGTATGTTTGGTCTGATATTAACTAAGGGTGATGATAATTAAACAGATATAAGTAACACTCATCTTCATAGGATTCCCCGTGTCCCGGGGGCACGGACACACAAGACCCGGGACAAACATCCATGCTCATCACCTAAATGTTTCCCCTGCCGGGATTCGATCCCGGAGCCCCGGAGACAAGTCATGCGACTAACGTCTGACCCGCGGCGTATCATATCATCAATGAATGAGTTTTATCTAGAGTATATAATATGATGTAATGTAATCTTCTTCTTCTTCTTCCTTCCCATAACCCCATTATTTGGGGTCGGGTCTCCTCGCTTTCCTGCGCCAATTCAAACGATCTTGGGTTGTCGATTCTGGCAATAGGGCTTTCTTGAGGTCTCGTTCTATGTTTGACCACCAGGTCGATGGCGGGCGGCCTCTACCTTTTTTCTGTTCCGGTAGGTTAAGTGCAGTTTGTACCGCGTGATCTTCTTTTCGTCTTTTGACATGACCATACCACCACCTAAGGCGGTTTTCGGTCACCTTTTCTGCTATTGGTGCAACCTAGAAACTACCTCTTACATATGCGTAATCTTAATATGATGTAATGTAATCATAGTATGATTTTTAATTAAGCCTATCCATTCCACGGGACACCATTTGCACGATGTATCAATGGTTTGGTAAATAATTGTTCTGTTTAATTGTCCCAGTTCTACGGCGACGCGAACGAAGCGGAGTCGTGGATGAAGGAGAAGCGCCCCCTGGTGGGCACCGCGGACACGGGCCGCGACGCGCACACCGCTGCAGCGCTGCTCGCCAGACACAAAGCGCTGCACGACGAGATCCGCGCTCATGAAGCGGAACTGGTCACGCTGAAGAACTACGCGGACAGGCTGCAGCACGCTGGGATCTCTTCTCTGCAGGTATCTATGCACACTGCACATATCATTTCAAAGCTCTACTATTGCTCTATTACTCGCTGTGTGGTCTCTTTTTAACCCCCAAAACTAAAACGACGGACGTTATATGTTTGACGTGTCTGTCTATCTGTATGTGTGTCTGTCTGTCTGTGGCGTCGTAGCTCTCGACCAGATGAACCAGTTTTGTTTTATATTTTTGTTTGAAAGGTGAATTAGTCGGGAGAGTTCTCAGCTGGTTGATGAAAATCGGTCCAAGATGGCCGCCGCAGCAAAAAAGCGGATTACATATTTTTTCACAACTCTTTAAATATGGGTATCAAATGAAAGGACTTCACTAGTAGAATACTATACTCCATGACAAAATTGTAATCAAGATAGGCGCCTACACAGAATGGCGAATTACATTTTTTTATTTTATTTAGAGTTTTTGAAATTATTAATTTGATTTTTCATATTTCGTACATCGCTCAACCCTATTAAAACTTGTATTCATACTGTAATTGTAATTTAAGAACCGTGCTGGACTAACGGGATATTTACTAAACGGATGCTCTCCGACCAGCTCCGAACTGATTCGCAGTTCTTCATCTGGGAGCTATGATCGTGCCGGGCGGCCACCGCGAGCCTCGGCGCGCAACGTGTTTCAATTATCGCGAATATTGATATCATCGCTCACAGTGGTGTCAGCATTGAACGGATGCTACTGGACCCTTGGGTTTATGAAATGAAATAACTTTATTCATAGATTTCGGGTAACACATGTTGTTATAAAATAGTTCTGTCCCGCCAAAGTCTGCCTTTACAGACGTATGAATTGGTATAAACCACATATCCGAGTACAATAGTTTTAATAATGAGTACAGACTTTTATCAGCTAAACAGTTTCGTCATATTTTATGGTCCAACAATTCGGTTATGTGTGAACACTCTCAATCTTCCGTTTAGACCTCTGTAATAGTTGCACTTTTAAAAACCACTTCTTTAGTAGCTGGAAGCTTTTCTGAAGGTTCGTTCTTTAATAAGTCCCTTTATGTACATTAGGTGGCTTGTTCAGCATCTATAAAAATATAGCTTAAATTTGTAAACACAAATGTAAGCTATATTTTTATAGATGCTGAACATGTCACCTAATGTACATAAAGGGACTTATTAAAGAGTTATTAAGTTATTTTATTGTTTAATAAAATAACTTTATATTTCACACAACCAAGTATTTCGCCTTAAAATATAGTGTGATTAATGTCGCTTTGGATATCTGTAACGGTAACTTGTACACATTGAGTGTGATTTGGACTACGCTATAGCTTTGATGGTTTGTAACTTGACATAGTGCACTTATAACTATGTCTATTCTATCTATAATATTATAACTATGGAGTCAAATTGTGCCCTCCGAACAGTGATTTCACGAGTTAGGCATTCACATATAGGAATACCTCAGGGGTCTGTGTTGGAACCGATATTGTTCAACACATTTCCTTCCTCACAGATACCGACAGAAGTGGAGTCCACTGGTGCAGTAGAAGAGGAAGAGTGGGTGAACGAGTCCCGCCTGGTGCCCACTGAGGTCTGGGAAGAGGAGCCAGTGGAGAGACTCGAGCATAGAACTGTCACGGAAGAGCGAAGCGTGCCACAAGTAAGTCTTTAATAAATGCGTTCTGTACACATATAAGATTTGTAACTGATATGATAACTAATACTTGAATTAAAATTATTGATGGGATATTTACCATGTAGCTTATTTGTTTTCTTCGCTCGATATATGGGACCGTTTCATGCGCCGCGTGCACGAGTAAACTGAAGTTTGTGCGGGTAGGTGTTCTTTCAGAGCAGACAAATATATCTACCCTCTTTCTTTCACGTTTGTTGCGTTCAATGGTGTTACTATCACAAAAATCCCTCAAAACTCTATATTGATCTCCAAAAACTCACGCTTATTAATTTTGAAACTTTTACGGTTTTTGCACACATGAACCGCTGGATTCCAGATTCTGGACAGTTGGAACCCGTCATCTCTATTAAAAGTTTTATAATTGGTGATTTGAGTTGCCTGTCTTATCCATGTGGGTATAATTATACTAGCCTTCTGTCGAGATTATCTGAGGTTTATGTAAAACAATTCAATGTTTAGTTCCCGATTCCATGTTGGAATAACGTACGTGTATTACAGTTCAGTTTATGACCCTAAAGGCGATGTTATAAGGCTCACTTTACGATCTAATGTGTTGTATAGTGTTCGATGATGCCAATTTGATGTGTCGGTTGTTTGTTTGTGTAGGTGAAGGCGCTGTACGCGTTCACCGGGCAGGGCATATCGATGTCGAAGGGCGAGGTGATGTTCCTGATCAACAAGACGAACCCGGACTGGTGGTCGGTGCGCAAGGCCGACCGCACCGACGGGTTCGTGCCCGCCAATTACGTGCGCGAGGTCGAGCCCAGGGTCGTGCCGGTACAACACACACACACACATTCATATACTATGTTTATTTGATTAGGTTGTATTGCCTTTAGTTACAGGTGATACCGAGTAGTCTTCAATTTATTTATTTCACACCAAGCCATTTCAACAAGCTTGGACTTAGATCTAATTATGACACAGGGATAGAAATTATTTGATAGCTTGCAAATATTTGTATAACGGCATAAGTACACCAAAGCCTACACTAAGATCGCTCTTGTGTCGCACGTTTGCTATCTTTTTTTTTACTATTATAAGTTTGCGTTTGACAACTGTCTCGCCTGATGTTAAGTGATGACGTTGTCTAGGATTTAGCACGCAAACCTAGAAGGTACCTATTCACTCGCGACTTGAAGACTCCAGGATTGTACATATCGGGAAACACAGACTCTTCCAAGGACTCCGACAATTTTTGCATTTAAACATTAGGCAACATTTTACAATTCTAATAATTGTTTACTGCTTACTGAACTGCTTGTTTACTAGATCCGTTTAACCGACATGCAGCGTCCCTAATAATAAACTTTATCTCATGATGATCATCACAGCCGCATAACGTTCACTGCTGGACACGAAAGAGAAGACCACAATCCTACTATCCATCTAAACAGTTAAGTTGCGTAACTTGGAAGGTTATTTACAGTAATAAAAAAATATTCGGAATCTCGTAAATAATAGTATAATGGGAGTTACCGGATAGGGTTGGAGGGCTAGGAGATGGGGAGGATCTTTTGGATATTACGATCTGAAATTCAGAGGCCAGTTTTGTTTAGTTATTTTGTATTTCTGAAGCTCTTAACATAAGAACTCTAGAAATTAAACTGATTAAAAAGCTTTATTTCTTAAGATATTTATTTCTGTCTAATTGAGAGAAGTGATATGTGTCATAGATATACTTAACATACACGACACCTAATGTTATGTTTCGTGTATGTTCAGCTGAGTTTATACAAAAGTTAAAAAGAATAGTCATCAAAACTGTAACTTTTGAACTGGCTTTCTTGACTTTCTTGAAAACTTCTCCAGGCGCGTTCAGCACTTTTGGGTGAGCAAAATACTCTTGTCATCGTCACCGCACGCTTCCGTATCCCTTCAGAGACCGTGTGGTTTCCAGTTCTATCAGCAGTCCCCAAAGACTGGCCCTTTGCTTTTTTATTGAGTTGCGAGACTTCTCTTTGTTACAAGTTTTGTTTTTGATGGCATTCGATTAAGAGCGGCTGCTAGCGGGATTTGAACGCACATCTGCAGAATACCGTCCTGTCGCTTTGTCATCTAACCTATCGTAGCACTCGACTAGCCGTTCGAATTTGTTTCTTCATATTTAATTAACATCTGAGGAGATACTTCTTAGCATCATCTTTGTTTAATGTATCGGTCAATAAATATTGATCAAAGCGATAAATATGTTCGTCTCCGCTGCAGGTGCAAGTCCGGCGCGCTGAGAAGGTGCGCACCGTCCAACGCGTCAAGAAGACGGTGCTGGTGAAGCAGGTGGTCCCCGTGAAGAGGAGCAAGCCCTCCGCGCGCCGCGCGTCCCGCGCCGCCCCCGCCGCCGCGCCGCCCTCCGTCAGCGTGCAGAGCCGCATGGCGGAGATACAGAAGGATTACGGTCAGTTACCTACTGTTTCTCTGGCCAAAAATAGGCAGACATATGACAGCCAACCTTCAATAGTGGAGAGGCACCGAAAGAGGAAGAAGAACTACTTTACACAATAGGGATGTTTGGAGTTGTTTGAATAGTCGGGATCGGTCAATAATGTTTTTTTTTCCACACACTCATCCCCGCACTAGGATACCCTGCGTCGCGCGAGGCATAGACACACAATCACACACATACAAACATCCAAGACCCGAGATCAAACATCTTTGTTTATCACAGAAATGTTTGCCCCGGCCGTGATTCGAACCCGGGGTCGCGGTTCCAAAGTCAGTGTCGCTGATCACTGAGCCACGACGACCGTCGAATTATACATGTTCAAGTCCGTTTGTTAAATAATTATGGATGAGATGAGCCGGCAAACGTTGTTCTCAGTCAAATATACCTATTCTCAAATCAGCCAATTCAGAAAACATTTTTTTTTAAATTGGTCTAGCCGTTTAGGAGAAGTGCGACCACAGACACCGTGACACCAGATTTTTAACCGACTTCAAAAAAGTAAGGAGGTTCTCGATTTGACCCATAAGTTTTTTGTTCTCAGAATGACTGTGTGCAGCGATTTTGATGATTCTTTTTTTATCTGCTTCCCGTGTGGTCCCATTTGAATTTCACATTAAACGGACAAGCGGTTTTTAAGTTACAGTCTAATAACCGAAAAATTCTATGGCTACTTGGATGACATTAGAATTGAGGGTGAAGAAATCGGTGAACATATACATAGCAAAGGTCACTGAAAAAGATCAAAAAAAGGTTCTTTAAAAATGGAACCGACTTCAACACTCAAAGGTATGAAATAACTTGTCGAAGTCGGTGACGAAGACCGTGCTCCCAATATTTTGATAATAGTTACTTTTGAACTATCATGGAACCGACTCGAAGTCGGTTCAATTTTTTGGTAATTTTGTTTTTCTTACATGACATTGTAATATATATATCAGACGAGCTTCTGACCCTGTCGGCGGCTCGTCGCGCCCAGCTGGAGGACGCCATCAAGCTGTACAGCTTCTTCGCGGAGTGCGACGACTTCGACAAGTGGATGAAGGAGAAGGAGAAGATGCTGCGGACCGACGAGGTCGAGGACAGCGTCGACACCGCCAAGAGGAAGTACGAGGTGCGTGGACCCACGTCGCTCTTCATTACATTTATATATACAAAGAGAGTTGGGTTCGGTGAATTTCATGTGTCTGCGGCTATGTCGGTTGCAGAAATTCGTGACGGACCTCTCCGCCGCCTCCAAGCGTCTGGAGCACATCGACGCCGCCGCCGAAGAGTTGGTAGCAGCCAAACACGGTCAAGCCGCTAAGGTATGTCTTTACATATATGAACCTTGCTCTTTCTCACCCGCGCCATGGCTCGCTCGAACTTTGCTCTTTCTCACCCGCGCCATGGCTCGCTCGAACTTGGCTCTTTCTCACCCGTGCCATGACTCGCTCTAACTTTGCTCTTTCATACCCGCGCCATGGCTCGCTCTAACTTTGCTCATTCTCACCCGCACCATGGCTCGCTCTAACTTTGCTCATTCTCACCCGCGCCATGGCTCGCTCGAACTTTGCTCTTTCTCACCCGCGCCATGGCTCGCTCTAACCCCGACACACTCCGTAAATGATCGTTCTCATCTTTGTGAATCATTATCAAATCGTCTTACCTTTTCTTTCTTATTCTTCTTATTGGAGTGGCCTATGTTCAGCAGTGGACTACCAATAGGCTGACGATGATGATGAAGACCTAGTTACATACATTACTACACATTAATTACACACACAAATACTCACATTCATAACACTCCCAGAAACACAACACTCACTCACACTATACAACTAGTTTTTATATATGCTGTTCTAATTACGTATTTGACTTAAGCTAAGTCTTCTACGACACTCACAACATCATTATTATTCTGTTATTTCTATATTGTTTTTGTATGTATCTCTTGTGTAATGTGTGTTGTGAGTGTCTTGAATAAATGTGATTTCTTTCTTTCTTCTCTGGGAGAGGCCATTGGCTCCTGGAACACGGTCCCACTAGTTCAGGAGGCTTTGGGTTCACTGTTTCTTTGTGCACCATTAACGTCATTAAAGTATTTTTGTATTTTTATTTTATTTCTAGGCGACTGCTAGAAGACAGCAGTTAAGGCAGCAGTGGGACAGGCTGCTGCGGCTCAAACAGCAGAAGGAGAAGAGTCTGGAAGGAGCTTCTAGGTGAGGTTATAAGACACCCGGGTGGGTGCTGGAGGGTGCTCCATATCTTCCACGCATCATGAAACAGTACAATGGGATTTGCCCGCGCTGTCCTTAGCGTTACGTATTTGATTGCTCCAATTTAACAACTATTATATATTATCTACATTGATTTTAGAACCGTTAAGTGATTATTTCTGTAAAATGTAAATGGATTTTTAACCGACTTAAAAAAAGGAGGAGATTCATTTCGACCTAAATGGTTTTTTTTATGTTTGTTACCGCATAACTTCCGATTGGGTGAACCAATTTTGATCGTCCTTTTTTTATTTGAAAGCTGATGCTTCCCGTGTAGTTCCATTTAATCAACATTGAACAAGTAGTTTTTGAGTGGTTGAAACTATAGTCGGAACCCTCTGACTTATTACGTGAGTAATTCCCGTGTTTTATACATTTAAAATGTATTTGTCGATTATTGTATAGTTCCCACCTTGATTGTGTGAAGTTCATAATTTAGTAAATATAAAATACTTACCTTCATCCTGCCCCTGCCCCGGGCGAATCGGGCCGCTAGTTGGTAATATTTAAAATGAACAGCCATCAGGATATGTCCAGCCTTTTCTGGCTATAACCCGCGAGCCTTCTAATAACCTTCGACTCCCGTCCCCAGCGTGGAGCTGTTCGGGCGTACGTGCGACGAGGCGCTGGACTGGATGGCGGAGAAGGAGCAGCAGCTGGCGGCGAGCTCGGCGCCCGCCTCCGACCTGCGCACCGTGCGCGCGCTGCAGCGCCGGCACGCGCAGCTCGAGCGGGAACTAGAGCCGCTCCGGGAGAAGGTCAACACTGTCAGTCTGCTCGCCGACTCGTGAGTCTACCTACCCATCTACCTACCTACCTACTGACTACACGCTTCCAATAACATCTCGTTCGTCAAAATAGAATGTTAAGGAATCTATAACTTACGTCACATCTATAGTGGTCAGCAAAGTATGACATTAGTGACGCTACTGACTATATGCGGAAACGTTAAAAAGCTTACATTAACTTATTTACAAATATCCATTAGCATTCCATATAAGCTGTAGTTTTCCGAAGAGAATAAAAATAAAATACAAGGTGGGGGAGTTTCAGCTTTGAAGGAACAGATATACATACACACACATACCCGTGAAAAACATAACCCTCCGTTTCGCTCCGCCATAGTCGGGTAAAATCCATCAATACCAGTATCAAGGTATAACCACAAAAAGTGGACCGAGTATTAGGGAAACATAGAAGATTAATAAGTATATCGGTGACGTCAGTACTGTATTTTTAACCGACTTCAAAAAAAGGAGGAGGTTCTCAATTCGACCTATATGTTTTTCTTTTGTTTTTGTTACCGTATAACTTTCGACTGGGTGAACCGATTTTGATCGTCCTTTTTTTTTTCTTTTTTTTTTCATTGAAAGCTGGTGCTTCCCTTGTGGTCCCATTTAAATTTCATCAAAATCGGACGAGCACTTTTTGAGTTACAAGTCAAAAACTGAAAAATGCGTGCTTATACTACACGATATAGTAGCGGGTGAAGACATCGGTGAACATACCTACACCACAATGACAATTGATCCCATGAGTAACAAAGGTCACTAAAAAGAGTGAAAAAAAAAATGTTTACCAAAAAATAGAACCGACTTCAACACTCAAAAGTATGAAATAACTTGTCGAAGTCGGTACCATGAGCACAATATTTTCATATCAGTTACTTTGAACTATGATGGTACCGACTTCAACAAGTTATTTCATACTTTTGAGTGTTGAAGTCGGTTCCATTTTTTGGTAAAAATTTTTCTTATAGCCATTGTCAAAGTATACTATAGGTAAACCCATAGGTGGACCCCCCGCCTTTCTGTAACCCCCTATGGGTTACAGGGAGGCGGGGGTAAAAAAATCGCTTCATTGAGTCTTCGCCGGGGGGTGGTGGGCGCCGGGGGTATGACGACAGCGGGGCGCGAGTAAGGTGCAGGCTCCGCGCGCTCCCCGCTGTCGTCGTCGTCCCGGCGCCCACCACCCCCCGGCGAGGACTCAATGAAGCGATTTTTTTACCCCCGCCTCCCTGTAACCCATAGGGGGTTACAGAAACGCGGGGGTGGGGGTTGTAGTAAAACAAGCAAGTTGGTCGAACACTGATTTATTTCGATCTCGAGGGTACAAGATAACCGTACATGTTTATTTAGCAACACCTACCCACAATCACAATATAAACGTGTGTCTACCTACATAAGCATAGCTATCTTACTACATCTTTCTCCTTATGAAATATAGCTTAGCTACATACAATGTTATTTAATATATGCTAACACTAATGAAGGTATACATAATACTATAAGGAACTTCTTAATAATATTCTAATTAGTAAATCAACTCAAAAGTAATCATACTAGGTAAACATGCAGGCTTAATGATCTTTGGATCTTTATATAACCTTCCCCCCCTTTTTTTTTTCATTATATATATATATATACACACTCAGATGAGTAATAGAGGATGTTTGATCAATATTAATATTGTACTGTTTACAATTTTCTGTTGACATGTTCTACATAAATACTTTGTATATGCTCTATATTGGTTGATTCTTATACTATGATCAATGAACACACATTACCTCTAATTATAAACATTTTAATTTATCTTGCGATGACAATAATTTTTTCAACTAAGCATCACCTTCTGGAGCTGTTTTTGCTGCCATGTAACCAGTCAACCTTCGAGCTTTACTTCTCGTTACAGGGCCCGATGTTAGCCATTTGCGTTTATCCGGGGTATGTTTAGATGCTCGAATTTGTGGGCTTCCGCATGCCTTTTGGTCAGATGCACTACCAGAGGTCTGCTGCGACCTTGGACTGCGTGGTAAGAGACCAACTGGTTCATCTAAAACATAGCCATCATCTTCGTTTTTTACCTCCGTGTCACTTTCTGCTGACTCATACTTGTCTGAATTTCCATATCTGCTTATTATGTGTCGACGATTCCGACGGTATTCTCTACCTACTGCATCTTGAAGTATGTAAGACCGTGGCTCACTCGATTTGTGAACAACCTTCATGTGTTGTGGCTTACTACAGGGGTAAAGTAACTGTAGATGTTGGATCTTCTTATCTCGCCGGTTTGCAATCCCCTTATCTCGTCTGATATCTTCTTCGGCCTTTATTTGTAATTTGGCCGAAATTAATATCTGCGCCATCTGTTGTCATATACATGCCACTAAATGGCATCGCGTCTTATCACGATCAAATTGAGATCATTGGCATATCATTTAGTTCAATCCTACACAATTTATAGGTCCGTCGAGTGTTTTCGGAAACTAATGATTGAAGCGATGATAGCACAGCGTTAGGAGCGTCGTCTGTCAAACAGACGGACACTGGTTCGATCCTTCACTAACGGCTTGTGCTTCCGGTGAAGGTATCACCGGATCAAATTCCGGGCCCGGGTGGCTAGCTACCACTCTCATGTTTGAAAAACTGTCACCAAACACTGTGTTCACTGTGCAAGTATTCCTTGATAGCCAGTGAGCATTCTAGGCCTAGCGTGATAACACCTTCGACCACATCGTCACTGACCCAGTGAGATAGTGGTCAAACGCTAGATCTATACAGTATAAAAATGTAAATGTTGTATTCCCGTGTTTGATGACGTCGTACTTTGTACATACTCTTTGTTAAATGCCGCGTTACTGAATGGTTTAAAATTCACAGGTATGTTTATAAATATAACAAAACAAAATTTCTGTTTATACTACACTCAAATACGTTACACTTATTTAAAAATTACTTATACCAGTAGAGTGCCTTTCATCAAATATTTCCAATGCGTCATGTTGGCTATCCTGTCTGTCAACATCAGCTGGTTGGCTTGACACTTATCTACATTGCTGCTAACTTAACGACATAGAATTCATATGACGAAACGCACTTTAATTGCTATGCTATTACAGAGATACCGCCATTATAATCTGGTATGTTTAATTCCGGATTCCGTCATCAATAATGTAATTATAGGCTTAGCGAGAAACATAAGTTTATTGTGAGCTTTGGAAGGACAACGATGAAACCACAGTCCGCGCGGGCGCAACCGCAGATCACAGCCAGTTACTTAATGATATTTAGTTGACTAAAGTATTTTTTTATCTTAGTTATATAGTTATGTCATAGTTTTATAATGATTTCTTATTTAAACTTGCCCCCCACCCCCTAAGGGGGTAAATTTAAATAGAGGCAATCAGCACTAGTTCGTTCGATAAAACAACATTGCGAGTATGAGTTAAAAAAGCCGTTAACTCCTCGTCCCTGGGGTGTAGCGTGAAGTCCCAGTACCCGAGCGAGAAGGCGAGCATCGAGTCGAGACAGCGGCAGCTGCAGCAGGTGTGGGAGCGCTGCGGCGCGGCGGCGGCGGAGCGGCGCGCGCGCCTCGAGAGCGCCGTGGGGCTGCAGATCTTCGCCTCCAGCGGCGCGCAGCTGCACACCTGGATACAGGTCTCTATACTCCTGCTCTCCACCTAGTACTTCCTCCCTATAGCGTTGACCACACTGATAGTCCTGCAGTTCATTAAAGAGCCACTCGAACTAGCAGACACACTGGACCTGAGCTTAGTTATGGTTGTTCAATGGGAAACACCCTCCACCATTGACCGGTACGCAGAGAATTGAGGTGAGGTGCTAGGTCTGCTTGACAGCATAAGCAGCCAGTTGCATGGCCACTCCTAAGACACAGGTTTCAGAGAGAAAATCCATGCTTGCCAATGCAGGATAGGCCTGCACCTGACCAGCCCAATATCGGAGTTTTCAATATTCTAAGGGCCTCCGAAGTTAAGTTTTTGACCAAAATATGTATATGCCTGTTTTGGTCTCGTGTGGATTTACGTTAGTTTTTTTAAAATCTTATTCGATTAGTTTGATGTTATGAATTTCTTTGGTAACATTTTCGCGCATCATATTGCGCGGTGAGGGGTGAGGGGTCGGCATCAAGCCCAACGCGCTGTATCTGGTCACCACTGATATTTAAGTATCTCTGTTGAAACTCTGGCCATCATCATCAGTGGGTGCGTCTCCATTAATTGATATTGGCTCGGAACTTTAATGTATCTTGTGGCCAGCGAAATAGGTGACGCTGGCAGTATTAGTTTACTCCCAGATATTGCGTGGCGATGTTTCTCTCCAACACGACGCTTTCGTTTTAAGTTGTCAACAATTATCATTCGAAAGGCTGATATCTACCGTGTCGCGTAAATCTTGGCCGAGGTATGCGACCTTTTCCTTCCTTTAACGGTTCAATTTCCTTAAGGTACCTGCCGACGCGCTGGAGAACTGTTACATTAGCACTTTTTCCGTCCAGCTCGGATGTTGGTCGGCTTCGACATGTTTAAGTTAAAAATCAGAGTACATTTTTTTGGGAACAATCGGACGGACTAGTAATCTCTTTGCTCTTTAAGGGGGCGTCCATTAATTACGTGAGGTGTTTACGGGGGGAGGGGTCAAGCCGAATCTCACTCAAACTCACATGGGGGAGGGGGTGGGTTCGACAAATACTCACATATTTTTTTTTCCGCAAGGAACATTGTAATGCAGCGAGAAAACTGGGATAAATTAGGTAATAATATTTTTTGTGTGGTTCTATACTACGATATTAATAATCCAAATAATCGAATCCAATAAAGTCGAAAAATCACTAAAAGTACCTCACGTAATTTATGGACGCCCCCTAAGCTAGTGGCTTGAAGGATGATATATCGGTGCACGGTTACAGAAAGTCCGCGAGCAGCTGGCGCAGGAGTCGGTGGCGAAGGACGTCGCGACGGCGGAGGCTCTGCACAAGCAGCACCAGGAGCTCGCCGACGACATCAAGGCGCACGACGACGAGTCAGTTTATATATATTATTGTTATTCACTAGCTGCGCCCGCGGTGTCACCCGCGTGGTGACGATTGATGATGATGATGAAATATGTGTTATTCCCGGACCTGAAGCATCTACATACCAAATTTCATACAAATGCGTTCAGAAGTTTTTGCGTGAAAGAGTGACAAACATACATCCATACTCACATACTTCCGCATTTATAATATTACTTGTTAAACTAATCCTAGAAGGATGGATTTCTCTCCTCGAGTTACATGCATTTACGTGTAAAATAACGACTTTCTCTAGTTAAGAGGAACATTTTCATTTCGTTGATATTAAAAAAAAAACTAAACCACCGATGTGATTTTGATGGGGCTGTCAAAATAACCACACTTTGAATAAGAATATTTGTTTATATCGACCCAAAAATGACTGAGTTTGGACATAACAAATACCTTGTCCATGATATATTTTTAATGTATTTGTGAGTTATTAAAGAGAAGGACTGATCAAAATGTTATGTGCCTAACCTATAACTATAATCGTGTTTTATTTAATCGCATCACCATTTACAGCGTTCTGAGGTGTTGTGTTTAGCCTAATTTTTTAACCTTGGCCTTAAGTCGATAAAGTAATGTGGATTGAAACTTGATTGTTAATGTCCATAGGTTCAAAGAAGTGATAGGTTTGGGGAAGCAGCTGCTTGCGACCAACCCCTCCCTCACCGACGTCGCGGATAAGATCAAAGCGCTCGAAGCGGACCAGAAACAAGTGCAGAAAGGTAACATGTCTTCCAATAATGAGCAGCATTAGCACGGTGGTTCATTACCTTCACAGAGCATATTCTGTCTTGGAGATAGATGGCGCTACAAGCAGGACTTACATTGATTTTCACTAAATTGTGATGTCCTAATCTAGAGTAGCCTATAGGCCTCTACCACTGCAATCGTCAGAACAGTTTCCTGGGGCCTTACTATCAGCTTTATTACTATTTTTTATCGGATACATTTCAGGGAGTGCGCTCTGGAGTTGCATAATTTGATTCCGTCATCCCTATTCCATCTTAGGACGACCGGACGGACGGCAATGCGACATCCATACATGGTGGACGTTCCAACTTGTCGCACGAAGCGTTTTGCTTCCACATTCTTAGTGCGTACAGCTAACGAATGGAACTCTTGCCAAAAATCTGTGTTTCCGAAAAAATACAACCTGGGTGGGTATCTTCAAGTCACGAGTGAATAGGTATCTTCTAGGCAGGCGTGCTCCATCGTAAACCGCATCATCACTTAACATCAGGCGAGATAGTGTTCAAATGCCTGCCTATTCCCAGTAAAAAAAAAAATTATAAAAATCATGCAAATTCCGAGCAGTTGTAAAACCTGGCTAAAACATGCCAGAGACAACAATAACTGTTCACCTTTGAGGATATCAATGTTCGAACCGTTCACCGAAGGGAGCGTGATGCCGTGATGATGGTATGACTTTACACTACGCGGTTTAAGACAGGTTTTAGAACTGCTCGGATTTTGCATGGTTTATACAAAGCTGATAGTAAGGGCCCTGGTTGTCTGTTCCGCCGCTAGTCACCGAGCAAAATTGTTATCGGTTCATACTCTTCTAGGCAATAAAAGGAAACACGTTTTTCTTATTTACTCTGGTTACTAAACACGGTTTTTTCCACGGAACAGTGAAACAAAGTTTTTTCCGTGTTTGCACTGTGACAAAGAACGGGTAGACCGATTTGTCTGCTCTTAAAATCACCTACCCGCAGAACCTTCGGTTTGCTCGCGAATACGACGCGTACAACCGCGCCGAAATATCGAGCAACACAAAAAATATATATGGATGATATCCCGATGATAATGATAGTTCTTGGAGAAAGTACTAAGTCTTAGCGGGGTACAGCTAAAGCAGGCGTATGACGCGAGTTAAAAGTTGGAGTTTGAAGACAGATTTTACCGAGTAATATTGCGCTATCAATTTGTGAGTTCAGCGTTTCGAATACGATACGATGACTGCAATGTTTCGTCTGGTTTGAAGCGGAAAGCGGTGGCGCTATATACAAAAACATACATTGTGTACATACCATGTTTTACAAGTAAAGAATTTTGTTCTATTCTATTGTTACGACATTCGTAGCTACGTCGATAACATCTAGAGATAACATTTATTTGATTTTTCCCAAGAGAGACTGCATTCGTTTAAGCTAACGATAAATAATTCTAATGGCCGTCGATCGTTGCAGAGTGGTCGGAGAAGGACGGGCACCTGGTGCAGCTGGTGCAGCTGCAGAGCTTCAACCGTGAGGCTGACCAGCTGGACGCGCACAGCGGCGCGCACCAGGCCTACCTCGAGTATGCGCCTCTTGGGGTACGTACTGCTGCGAACTACCTTCACCCTTATTATGTTTACGATATGATTCAAATTCGTATGCCTTTTTACAAAGCTCTCTCTAATATTAGATAGTTTTATTCAATTGTAGGTAGTTTAAGTGCACCACCAAATAATTTTCCGACTTATTTTACCGCATTTCAATAAAAAGATCTAAATTTTAGTGTTGAATTTTTGAAGATTTGAATTGTAACTGTTTAAAAACACATATTATTTAACACCATTTTAGTATGTTTTAGTGAACAGAATCACTGCCGCTGTTTAACAAATATAATATTTAATAACAAGAATAGCTGACATTTCACGTGCGGAAGCAGTAGCTGACTGAGAACGGTGTAGGACCATAACTACATGATTTTTAATACGTTATTTGGATTCTATATTTTGTATCTTAAAAGTAAAGTGTAATAGTGTATGAATAACTACATTTATAAGTGTCCATAATATGCCAATAATGAACTACATACTTATTGCTGGGTATGCCTGTCGGGCTAGAGAATGCTCCGGTATTGTCCATTATCTTCTCAGTCATTTGAACTTTTTGTTATTAAATCAAACGGGGCTTAATCGCGAGAAAAACATTTAGTAATTTATTTACCTCGACGTTTCGTGAAACGTCGAACGTGTTTTTCTCGCGATTAAGCCCCGTTTGATTTAATAACAATGTGTTCGAATCGCGAAAGTCTAAAAATTACATTTGAACTTTTGTTTATAATTAATTGTATCGTCACTATTTAAGTCAGAAGTCATCCAATTTAACATATCATATATGATACACGATATCTAGATAGGGTAGAGTGAACGATATCGGTTCGAGTGCCTTTCGAATTCAGCTTTCATCCTTGCATGTGTGTATGTGCAGCCACGGGTGGTTTATTAGTGTTGACTGTTGTCGGTGTGCAGTCTTCGGTGGACGAGGCGGAGGCGCTGGTGAAGCGGCACGAGGAGCTGGAGGCGCGGCTCGGCGCCCAGGACGAGCGCCTCGCCGCCTTCCAGCAGCGCGCCGCAGCGCTCCAGCGCCAGCCGCACTACGCCGCGGACCAGTGAGATATACACTATTTTTAAAAAAAACAACGTGTTGCACTCCGAGATTGTTAACGTTGTGCATTTTTTAATATCTTGGAATGGATAGGGAATAATATCGCATTAGTAGAATTTTTCAATGAAAAATTATTAATCGCTTTTATATTATCAGCGACGGTACAAATACAATGGTATGGTATCTTTTGGATCATCGACGGGTTGTCTCGTAAATAATTATAACAGTTTTGTATATTATATTTTGTTCGTGTACAGCATCGCGGCCCGTCGTGCGGCTGTAGTTAAGCGCCGCGAAGGCGTGAAGCAAGCGGCGGCCGAACGGAGACGGGCGCTGCACGCTAACTTGGCACATCAACAGGTAGATACCCACACAATATTTATCACTATATCAATAAAAGATTTAGTTAGAACCTATATAAAACACAATATGTGTTTTAAGTTCTCATTTTTTGGTTATTTATACACCTACTATATATCTATGAAGCGTTAGTAGTTGATCCATGCGCTCTCAACCGATCTATCGAGATAAGCAACAAATCCTTTCGTCGCGTGTGGTAGGTGGACCTGACGACCTGACCAAGAGCACAGAAAGAGACTGGATGCGATCCGCTTTCCACCGGTCCTTGTGGAGATCAATGGGGAGGCCTATGTCCAACAGTAGATGTTTTATGGCTGACAGATAATGATGACTATCCTTGGATGCGTGTCGACATCGACAGTGTGGCGCGGACGTTAACACAACCTCACTGACTAACAACCAGTATAAAGACTCATTGTTAAGAAACCTTTTTTTAATACATTTACTCATATATAATTGTTTTAGTTCGTGGCTGCGACTGAAGAGCTGCAGGCCTGGATCCAGGACAAGACGAGAACAGCTAAAGATCAGAGCTACAGGTAGATACTGCTCTCAATTATCCGAGTATTTTTACAGTCATTTTAGATGTATTATTTTAGGCAGGCTAAACTAAGGCTAGCGTGGGCGTTTATAAGTTTTTATCTTGAAAACTTGCACTTGTCCAAAAAATAAACATGCTGGAATACAACCTATAAAAATAAACCTGCTGGAATAGAACCCACAAAAATAAACCTGCTGGAATAGAACCCACAAAAATAAACCTGCTGGAATAGAACTCACAAAAATAAACCTGCTGGAATAGAACCCACAAAAATAAACATGCTGGAATAGAAATCACAAAAATAAACATGCTGGAATAGAAATCACAAAAATAAACATGCTGGAATAGAAATCACAAAAATATATGGGAAATGTTTCCCCTTCAAAATGTAGCATAGTTTTGAACATCAAGTACAAAAAGTTTTATTTCGATAAACAAAAGCATGTCTGATGCTATTCAAATAATACACTTCATAACGATGTTAAGTGGTGACGCGGTCTAAGATGTAGCACGCATGTCTAGAAGGTATTTATGCTAGATATTAGTTCACTCGCGACTTGAAGACTCCAGGATTGAACGTATCGTGAAACACACACTCGGGCAACGAGTTCCATTCCTTGCAGTACGGGGGTGTCTATAAATTACATGAGGTAGTTTTAGCGATTTTTCAAACACCTCCCTCCCCCTCCTCTTGGTGAGATGTCTTGAGATTTTGCTGGACCCCCTCCCCCCACCCTTAATCTCACGTGAGACTTTTGAAAATATATATTTTTAATGGAAATAAATGAATATGTGCCTGATGTTGTTGGATTTAGTCAGGATTATTAATATCGTAGTACCACACAAAAAATATTTCACCTAATTTATCCCAGTTTTCTCACTACATTACAATGTTCCTTGCGGAAAAAAAATTACGTGAGTATTTGTCGAACCCACCTCCGAATCTCACCCAAACTCACATGGGGGACATGTGAGTTTGGGTGAGATTCGTTTTGACTCCTTCCCCCCCGTAAACACCTCACGTAATTAATGGACGCCCCCTACGCATTAAGGACGTAAAAACAAAATGCTTAGTATGTATATGTGGTATATCTACTTTATAGCGATTATTATATATTTCTATCCTTAGTATTCAAAACTATGGCTATAAAATATTGACGCCATAAAATTATATGATGAAAAAATAAAAATTTCAACAAAACATTTGATTTTCATTATGTTTATAATTAAATTATTAATCCAATATTGTTTTAATTTTCTCTAGTGAATGTTATATTCGGTAAAACTTGACGCGCCCTCCTCTCTTCTAAAGTTGCTGCCCGACAGGGTCTCTAATAAACTGTATTTTATTGTAATACCACCGACACTTGTACTATTAGCTTACTATTAGAGATTGCAATAAAGTTTTGAATTGAACTGCAACAGAACTGTGGAACGCCATAGTGCCGTGCATAGGTTAAGACAGTTTGCTTCTCTTTTGTCACTCCAGGGATCTCGGCAACTTGGAGAGGAAGCTGCAGAAGCACGAAGCGTTCGAGAGGGAGCTGCAGGCGAATGAAAAGCAGCTCAGGAGTGTGGAGAGTGTGAGTCATTCCTACATTCCTAGTATTATTGGTTATGTTATACTAGAAATCCCACCCAACTAATATTATATATGTCCAAGTTTGGATGAATGGATGGATGTTTGTTACTCCATCACGACAGAACGGCTGAACGGATCTGAATGACATTTGTCACAAAGATAGATTATAGTCTGGAATAGCACGTGGGCCTCTTTTTATCCCGGTAAAATGTATGATTCCCGTGAAATAATTGATGTAGCGGGAAAACTGTAATCCGCAAAGCGTTACTAGTATTTAATACATGCCACTAATATTATAAACTTCCGCGCGCTTTCACACACACAATCCGTTCCGATTTGCTTACGAGCGTCAGCGCCGTCAGTACTAAATTCATCTCGGAACAGCTAAATGCTTACGTACGAACGTATGCACTGTGAGCGCAAAAAGAAACGCACCCTAGTCGTAGTGTGATACGGCCGTAAACTAGATCAGATAGGGCCCACACCATATCTTAGCTTTAGACCATATACTTCAGAAGAGTCATACAATTAATTGATCAATTTTGTGACCACTTTCTCGGCACAGATTGGGCAGTCTCTACAGAAGTCGGACGCTGCGCGCGCCACCGAGGTGTCGGAGCGGCTGGAGAGCCTCCACACCTCCTGGGAGGCGCTGGTGGCTGCCTCCAGGGACAAGGGCAGCAAGCTCCGCCAGGCGGCGCAGCAACGGAAGTACAGGAGGTGAGGAACACAACATCTCTAATACGAGTCACTGCCCGCCCGTGTACAGGGCTTTGTAGTCTTCGTTCCACCAGTCATTAGATCCCATTGTTGCTTGCGTTCTTTGGATGAAAACAACAATTCATTCACGAGAGAATATAAATGGAGATGTACCAGTTCATTCTGGAATCGAAGCATATATGTAACTTTGTGTCCGTCTTTATGTCTTTAAATTCTTCTTCTATGTATGTCTTTTCCTTATTAAATAAATTATATAAACGTGGAGGTGGTCAGTGGTCATGGCTGTTCCTGGTTTCTCACAAATGAAACCTTTTGACTTTGTGCACAGATCCGTGGAAGACGCAAAGGCCCGTCTCCTGGATCTGGAGCGGTCTCTCAAGAGCGAAGAGGTGGGCACCGATCTCAGGAGCTGCAAGCGGCTGCTCAACCAACATCACGTGAGTGTCACTACATCTATTTGTTCTTCTTGTTTTGATCCCACGTTACTCCATTCATAAACATATCAGTAGTTACGCGGTACGTAACGATTCATCCATACCTTCTTCGATCTTCCTCCTCCACTCTCCTCATCTCCAACTCCTATATATCCACCCATATTATTACTTTTTTCTATTTAAGCTATTGCATAGCTTCTATCGCGGGCCTTGAGCGTGGAGACCGAATCCAGAAATTCCGTAACGAAAATAACCTAACACCCCCCACTCCGACCGGCACAGCGGTGATACTTTTTAGTTTTGCCATCTATCGATGAATAGCAGAACTTTTAATGACTTTTTTTTTGCAATATCACGCTTGTCTGTTTAGTTCAGCAGCTTGCCTCTAGGTAGCATTGGTTGTATCGGTGTTACTGCATAAGTTATTAATATACTATTTCCATAAGTTGGTAAAAAATGCTATGCAATAGCTTTACCGAGGCAGTCCCCGAGTGCCACACGTTTTATTATTACTATTTGTATGATAGCAAACAAGCAGACGTGCCCCCTGATGGTAAGCGATAGACGTCGCCTAGCATATCTGTAGCACTGGTGGCATTATGATACTTTGCCAATCCTTTTAAGACTACTCTTGTTGAATCTTGTAACTCAGGAACACCGAGGGAGGAAGCTCGTCCCACATTGTGCAGGTGTGCGGCAGAAACGATCCATGGACTCTCATAGTATGTGACTCTCATGACTCAATTATTTATGGATGAGTTTGAGATGTCGGCTCGTGCGCTGGTAATTCCTTGATGCAGGAATAATATGTAATTATTGAATAGTTCATAGTTATTTATTGGGTAAAATTTGTTTACATGTCAAAATTATATAAATGTAGAGTATAAGTAAAAGCTTAAATTACAATTAACAGTAAAAAAGTATTTTTATCGAAATACATAAATATCTAAAGACGATTATAATTATTTATTATGTAATATATTATACATTGTATATGTATGTATGTTGTATGTGAATATTTAGAGTACGATAGGGTCATAACCATATATATATATATGATTATATATCTACAACCCGTCTGGCTAACTACCAGCGTTAAGATTCATACTCTGTCTTCGAGTAGAACGAAAAGATCTACGTCTGGCGTGATCACAGTTTCGACCACGGCGTCACTGACCATCAAGTCTATCCTGCCCTGTGTACAATAAAGATCTTTTACTTCTCCAGGCGTTGGAGCAAGAGTTATCACAATGGGAACAGAAAGCCAACTCCCTCGCTGCTCAAGGCGCAGATCTGGTTTCCGGCGGACATTTCGACGCTCCCGCCATTGAAAGGGACAGTCAAGTGTTGCTGCAAGCGCTTCAAGCGCTCAAGGAGCCCGCTGCCAAGCGACGGGAAGCGCTGGAAACCAGCATGCAGTAAGTACATTCCAATTTGTAATAGTAGATACATGATAATCGGAGGCCTTGGAGGAGTTAGTTTAGGAGTTATTTACAAATTAAATAAAATTTACATTTTTTAATGTATGGCATTATTTATAGTGGCCGTGGTGACACCGGCCTAGGATAGTACTCCCCCATCTCTTCCCGCGAGTGCTGTAAGAGTCGGCTAAGGGACCACGTACCAGAAGGTGGGCAGCAGCGCCCTCTGAGGATCGGAAATCATACTGCGCTCGCCAACCCGCCTGCCAAGCGTGGCGAGTATTGGCAAATCCCCCCTATATGGGGGAGGCATACATCCAGCAGTGGAAGCACATGGCTGAGAAAAAAAATAAATTATGAAATACTTTCAACCGGTCCTTGTGAAGATCAATGGAGAAGGCCACACCTGGACGTATCCAGTGGTGGACGTTTTAACGTGATGACAGTTTTATTGTTAGACCAAATCGCGGGAGTGAATTTTCTTCGGACTTCAAATGACAACAATAAAATGCAGTATATATAAACTAGCTGCGCCCCGCGGTTTTATCCGCGTGCTGATGATGATGATGATGATGATGAAGAGTAGTCCGGGGCTGTTACTCCGGGGCCTGAAGTATCTACATAATAAATTTCATCCAAATCCGTTGAACCGCTTGAGCGTGAAAGAGTAACAAACATTAATGTTACTCCAGCTATACTCTGGAATAACGTATAGGCTACTTTGTATCCCGAAAATATAGACTGTTCCCGTGGGATGCCGGGAAGACAAAAATCGTCTGCCACGTACCATGTAACGGCGCGGGTAAAAGTTTTGTGCGCAGCTAGTAGTGTGTGTATACGGTGAGAGCGGTGTGCGTGCATTAAGAAACCGACAACTGGTTTTGTTTAAAAAAATAATTTTATTCAAATGAACAGAGTGACAACGCTAATAGTAATTACTTTAATTTACAATTTTTGAACGTTATATAGTAATACAACGCAATTGAGCACTTCCCCACCAGTGCCTCGTGTCCTAGTTGGTTAGCGCTGATCTCGTGGTGTTGTTTAGTTGATGAAGCTGATTGGGGTTCCTTAACTCGCGCGTGTGTCGAGCAGAGTGCACAAGTTCGGCGCGGAGGTGAGCGCGGAGGTGTCGTGGGTGCGAGAGCGCGGCGCGGCGGCCGGCGCGGAGGCGGCGCCGCCGGACCTGCACGCGGCGCAGTCCGCGCAGAAGAAGCACGCCAAGCTGCGCGCCGAGCTCGCGCACCGCCGCCCTGGCGTCGAGCGGCTGCTGGCGCACGGCCGCGCGCTGCACCACTCACACCCCCAGAACACAGACAAGGTACCCAACATCTACCTCATATTCAAATAATCAACGCAAAACTATCACGCGAGGAGTGACCTTCTATTGATTTCTTTTAATAATAGACATCTTTTTTTTTTCCACAAAGAAAAACATCTTATATAATTTATTTTAAGAGATACAAACATAATATAAAAATAATTTAGAATAGCAATAAAATAATCTAACTTAAAATAAAAACCTTAAACATTTAATAAAAACTAAATTAAATATAAAACGGGCCCCTGCGGCATTGTACCCAAGATGCTGGCAGCGTTTCCTCTTTGTATTGCTAGGCCAATACGTTGAGCGAGGAAGCTGCCAGCTCTTCGGTCTCCTGAGACGTCAACCAGTCTCTTGGAGATTTCCTTGTAAAAGTTGAGCGCGCTAGGACCCCACGGGCCAAGGGTCTCGACACCGAAAGAGATGTAACACTTTAACTAAACATAATAATAAAACTAGGGTACAATCAGTGCTCATCCTTAAAATAGTGAACACAGCGTTCATTCATGGCATTCCAATACAAAACAGTAAGTAAGAAAGACACAAAAAAAAGAATAAAAATAAGTTAAAAGGATTTGAAAGTTATGTTCATTGGAATGTCAACTTACAATTTGAAGGACTTTTGTCTTTCACGCTAAAGACGCTAAAGAATCGTCGATCTTCATGTAAGTAACTATAGCATTTTTAAACGACTTCAAAATAGAAGGAGGTTACTCAATTCGACCGTATATATGTTTTTTTTATGTGTGTTCGCGGATAACTTCGTCATTTTTGAACCGATTTTGATGATTCTTTTTTTTGTTAGATAGAGTATACTTCCGTTGTGGTCCCATTTAACTTTTATCAAAATCGGACAAGCGGTTTTTGAGTTAAACTCCAATAACTGAAAAGTGCTACGCGTATTTTGATGATATTATTGTCGCGGTTGAAGACATCGACATCCCGCGAGTAGCACGGGTGACTGAAAAGGGTGAAAAATTTTTTTTTTTATCAAAACATGCAACCAACTTTAACACTCAAAAGTGTGAAATAACTTGTCGAAGTCGGTACCATGAGCACAATATTGTGATGATAGTTACTTTTGTGTGAACTATCATGGTACCGACTTCAACAAGTTATTTCACACTTTTGAGTGTTGAAGTCGGTTGCATTTTTTGTTAAAAAAATTATTTGATAGTCAGTATGTGATTAGTACTCCCGTTTATTACGAGCGGTGGTTATTATATCGTTATTATTATTTCGTCGCGTTATCTATAGCGGTCGCTGTCCAATACATATATATGCATGTAGTTTTATTTTTTAAGTCAGTGCAATACACACAATCGTAAAGGGAGGACGTTGTTTCATTTCGCTATTCGCAACAAGCAAAACTCGACCGTAACGCATTAAACAGTCGCTTGTTTATTCCAGTTCTAAAAGTGAAAACTATTTAAGGCTATAATGCAAGTTTATTATTATAATTGTTTGTGAAATAAAGTTGTTTGTTTTCGATGTAAAATAAAATGAAATGTTTTATTGCAAACTGATCTATATCGATGAAAAATAATCCGAATAAGATCAATAATAAGCGATGTAATGCGCAGATCCAAGCGCTGTGCTCGGAGCTGGAGCAGGCGTACGAGGGTGTGTGCGTGGCGGCGGAGGCGCGGGGGGTGGCGCTGGAGGGCGCTCTGAAGGCGCAGCAGTTCTACCAGGAGGCGGGGGAGGTGGACTCGTGGCTCGCGGACAAGGCGGCCGCGCTGGCCAGCGCCGACGTGGGCCGGGACCGGCACCGGGCCACGCAGCTCCTCACCAGGCACAAGGTACAGCGCGACGCTGACGGGGAATACAGCGGGCACTATCGTGCATTTTAGGGCCCCTTCTAATGTTCATATTATAATTTAGTGTAATTTAACACGCAGTTATGGACGGTGAATATATACTAATAATAAGTTAAGTTGTCTGTCCGACTGGTCGGTGGCCGTCCGATGAGATCACGGACTGGGAAGCGCAGTATGCCTTGTCAGTCCGTGATCTCATACCCGGTAATAATTATACTAATCTATACTAATATTATAGAGAGGAAAGATTAGATTGCCATTAGACAAGGCGTCTTCTCAGTAACAGAGAAGACGCCGCGAAGGAGAGTTCTACGCTCTTGTCGCCGCTCGGACCTGAACCACTGAAGATGTCGACCGCAGTGATCGACGAAACGTCTGGAACACAAGTTTCACATAGACCACGGCCAAACAGCCCGGAAGCAATACATACAACATGCAACGCCGGCCGTGAAAGCCTTAGAGTTTACATAGACCATTTTGTTCGTCGGTCGTGCGCGTCACACCGACCTTATAAGGGACGGGCTCCACGAGTGGAGACGACCACCTGACACGCCCAGCGACATGCACTGGCAAGGGGGCCGACGACCTCACCTGGATAACAGGAAGATGCTGTACGATGGCATCGCTGACCGCTTTAGATCAGTCCTTTTACCAAGGGAAAGGCCTATGTCGAGCAATGGCAGATATCATGGTGTATGTATGTATATATGACGCGGTCAGGTGTTGGTAAAGATGGAGGTGTGTGTGATGTGCGCAGGCGGTGGAGCTGGAGCTGGACACGTACGCGGCGATAATCGCGGAGATGGGCCACGTGGCCGCGTCGCTGGACGGCGCGCCCGGCGGCCCGCTCGCCGCGCGGCACCGCCTCCTCGCCGACAGCTTGGCTCAGCTGCAGCGGCGCGCGGCGCAGCGCCAGCACGCGCTCGTCGAGAGCGTTTGCAGGTATTACCCACATATCCTGAGAACTCCGGGCCCCGGCCGTGCCCGACACCCAGCTCGACTAAATAATCATTATCAACATCTACACAGACATTCAGCTATGTGTCTTTTAATCAATAGGTGTTTCATATACTTTAATAGTTTGATAAACATGTGTTCCCTTAAATACAAATAATATAATCAATAACCGACGATAAGAACATCTTATTTATTAAATAAATAAATATATTTTTATTGACAATAACTAACAGGACATATGTAACAAATTCACATATATTTAACAGACTAATTATTTGGTAGTATAATAGGCATGCACCTTAATGTATGACTGTGGTTTGTTTACGGCAGGATCCGTTAACATCCGAACTAGTCATTAAACTGTATTTCAAATGCCAAAAAATTATATGTTAAGAGAAGAAAACTACTATATATGGAGCATCGCATTCGCCCAACGATATAGTTATCAACTCAAACACAGTTCCTCTAAATATTTAGACAGGTTTTCATATAATTTCTACATTTTAAATATGACATTGTAATTGGAAAAATATAACTTATATTTCATAAAAGAAAAATAGTCAAATGCTCGATAAATTGTCTGTAATAACCGAGTTGATAAAATCTTAGTCCTTTTTATTTATTTATTTATTTAAAAAATCACCAACGCGGTGTACACCGATACATTACAAAGGGAACAAGCATTCTTAAAGAAATTCAGTGTCACAGCAATTATAGGTGAAAACAGCGTGTGAACATTTGAGATAAATTCATAGTTATTAATGAAATAATGTACCTTATATTAGGCATGAATACTTGGCTGAGAGCGCAGAGCTGGAGACCTGGATTCAAGAACAATATGCAGCAGCTTCCAGCGAAGACTACGGCCAGGACTATGAACATTTATTGGTGAGTTCAAGTTCGGCTTAACACATCTTATCTATATATCTCTCATTAGAAATTACATGACAATTTAAACATAGTTCAATTTGAGACTAAAAACTATTGCGAGTTTGCGACCAGGACTCGCGTGGTAAATACTGGGAATATTACTCGCCGACCAGTTTCGAACTGACCTGCAGTTCTTCATCTGGGAGTTTGACCGTACCGGGCGGGCGCGAGCTCCACCACGTGACGTAACAGAGTAATTTCCCAGTATCCACGTGAGTCCTAGACGGTTCTTATATTATACAAATACAAATATATTTATTTGCACAAAACACTTTCAATACATGATAGCTTACTAGAACATGTGGTTATCGATATATACATAATTATGTATGTGTAAAAGCCGTTTAGCAGCCGCGCTAGGGTCACCTGTGTCACGGCTGCTAAGCTACTTCCTATCATCAAGCAATACATCATAATATGCAACGAGCATCTTGACTATCACATACCTAACATATCATTTATTTATTATTATTATTTATTTATTTATTATTATTCCAAAAAAATGTACACAACATTACAGTTAAAAACCATTGCGCCGTGACATACAGATAAGCTAATAATGACAGGTACATTTATAATATGGTGCTATTCCTCACACTATCTATCATCTCACAGTACGTTAGACATGCTCTGCACACTTGCGCCCATCGGTCAGCAAACACATCAAGCTGGGGAGCTGATGCCAGAAGTGCATTAAGCAGTATTAAAGCCCGCACCAGAGGCGAGTTCGAGTGAGCCACAGTACGTGCTTGCGGCACCGCCATTAAAATACGACATCGTGGCCTAAACGTGTATTTGGGTACAGAGGGAGCGGACAATCTTACAACTTGAGCTACCAATTCGTGGCAATCAGAATTGCCGCGTAATATCTGACAAGCTGTTATAAGTAGATTGTAGTTATTATCATATATTTCATATATTACAATTAATGTTTGGTAAAAAATAAAAAATTTTAAATAATTAATTAATTATTTATTTTTTTTTATTCATTTTTTTATTTTTTTTTTGTAAATATACATTTTCCTTACATTGCAAAATCAGCCGCGTGTCGCACTTATATAATTATTATGAGTTCTGTGCACGGTTCGTCTCTGCGGCATGCGGTAGCATTCATTTAACATTATTAGAAATATTTAGCATCAAGAACAATAATTAGTCAATAAACATTTAGTAACAGTGAATAACATTTATCATTTCAAATCACTGCAAATCATGTCAGCCCGAACAATTATAATATGTATAATTATTTTCACAGCAGGTAGTTATGTACATTGTAGGTATATAAGGTGGCGTTGTTTATTGTGCGATACCGGCACATACCGGTCTCGCACTCACACAGAGATAAGCCTTAGTCACATCGATCTATATGTGTCTGGAAGTGGCTCGAGCGTACATGGTGTTAATTGTATGTACAAAATCGTTGATTAGTAATTATATGAATGTTTAGATACTTTAGAGCTGCGAATGAAAAAATGAAAATGAATAATATTTTATTTGCAGCGTTAACAAGTTATTTACATAAGTACACAATATATTATATAGCACATATTAGGTGTTATTATAAACACAGTAAATTTCTTAACGCTGATAGAACTTCATCCAAAGCACTAAGTAAACGGTGATCTTCACACTAGGCAAGCCTGTATCGTGAACATCTACTCGACATCATATCCACAAAGTCACTTGTCACTTCACGATTATAAAATATGAGTCAAAATATACTCGAGGGTTTTGTGGTTAATTGCATTAACAACACGCTGGGCGGAACTTCTGTATGTGCGGTGGTCAGTTAGTAAGAAACCCTCCAACATTAGTTAATGGCGTTATGACACCTAATGTGGATAAATCTGGATTCAATGTGGATCTGGGATTTATTTTGTTCATACCTGAGGATTAACATGAGATAAATGGCCGACGTATTAATAGTTTTAAGAGTTTTTTTTATTATGTATTAACGCATTAACATCATGCTAGGCAGAACTTCAGTTCAAATATTTGAAGGAAAAAATTCGGCTGCTAGTGGGACTTGAACCCACGACTACATAACACTACTAATAACATCCCCCGCAGATGTTAATAAGGAAGGGAGTAATTCGGCCCTAGTGGTATGGGCTGCTATAGCTTAGTTGGACAAAGCGACAGGACGGTATTCTGTAGTCGTGGGTTCAAGTCCCACTAGCAGCCGAATTTTTTCCTTCAAATATTTGAACATAAATTCTTCCTAGCATATGGTTAATGCGATACAAAATAAAAACTGGTACTAATGAATTCATAAATAAATAAATAAATTGTCGTAATATATGGATTTCAATGGTGGGCAACAAAAATGGGGTAGAAAAGTCCATGTGGCAGAGATTCAAATGTTAAGACGGATGTGTGGTGTGACCAGAATGGACAGGATACGAATCATACTAATATTGTAAAAGCGATTTTACAATATTACGAACGAATTGCGAATTACGAATTTGATTTTCACGATTTTACGGACATCTTGTGATGAAACAATGATAAAAAAAAACAATTTGGTCTGGAGGTAGCTGACACTCTGGAATAACAAATGAGGTGTATTTCATATAACTTTATCTTCTTTTTTTTTCTTTTTTTTTTATATCACACTCAGACCCCCGCACTTAGATTCCCTGTATCGCGGGAGGCATGGACACACACAATCACAGCACACAAACACCCAAGACCCGGGACAAAAATCTACACTCATCGCATAAATGTTTGCCCCTGCCTGGATTTGAACCCAGGGTCCCGACGACACAGAAGTCAATGTCACTGACCACTGCGCCACGGCAACCGTCACATCAAGACCGTCGTCTTATTTGAATTGAATATAAATGATAATAATATGTCTGAGTATGGTATTAGATCCTCCGCTCCAAGTTCGACGAGCTCCGGCACAGAGTGGAGAGCGGCGCCGAGAGGTTCAACCAGTGCGAGGAGTTGGCCAAGAAGCTGCTGGCCTCCGAGAGCCCCTACATCGCTGACATCGAGAAACGACAGGAGGCGCTCGGGTATGTGTCTTATTGGAAGTGACAATAGGTCGTTTTTGCCATGACACTTGTGTTCATTTTATCAATTTCATCAATTTAATGGCCTGAAACTAAATACCAAGAAAACGAATATTATGTTTTTTAACACTGTCTCACCTAACGAAAATTGTGATCACATCTTACTTTGGGATGATACTAGATCTACATTATCACATATTGTAAAGTTATTAGGGTTTGACATTGATCCAAGATTGACCTGGAAAGTGCATATAGATTCAACTAGCAAGAAAATGGCGAAAGGTATTTATGCATTAAAACAGCTCAAACAAATCACAACACCGAAAAATCTTATTGAAGCGTACTACGCATACATACATTCTATTTTGAATTATGGAATCATTTTGTGGGGGAGTTCAATAGACCACGAGCGAATTTTAAAATTACAAAAACGTGCGATTAGAGTGATTGTGGGAGGTAAATACAAGGAATCTTGTAGAGAGCATTTCAAAAAATTGGGAATATTAACGTCTGTTTCAACATATATATTAGAGATACTTAAATATGTCAGAGCAAACATACATAAATACAAAATAAGGATCACTATAGGTAAACGTAGTAATAGATATAAAATAATGTTGGAGCCAGTACACCACAGGTTATGCATGAGTAATAAATTACCATTTGTAATGGGCCAAAAGTTATATAATAAACATCCTGAAATAATAAAATCAATAAAAAGTGAATCCCGATTCAACAACTGTGTAAGAAATCTTTTGTTAGATAAAACACTGTATAGCATTAAAGAATATATGGATAATGACTTCGAACTCTTTGTTAAAAATCTTAATTATGTCAAGTAAACTAAACATTTTATAGCTAATTTCTAGCTGGAAGATTTCAGAGACTGTGTATGTTATGTACTTTACAATTTTTATTTTTGTGTTAGTATAAGATGTTTAAGGGCCGCCATTATACAGCGAGCTATTTATATAATGTAGTAACATAATTAATAAGATATATAATAAAAAAAAACAAAATGTAACCAACTGACGAAATATGTTGCGCCACACTTAACGAAATATTTAAGTATAATTTGTTAATGTGTGTCATCATGTTAATAATAAATATTCTATTCTATTCTATTCTATTCTATTCATTTAAATCTGTGTATTTTATTTTATCTCCTCTCTTTGTAGCGCCGGTAACGACGGCCGTCACACTCTAACTTTTAACATTTACATTTAAGAGTTTTAGAGGTACTGATGACATTACAGAGGCTCGCGGGCGGTTACAGGTAGAAGAGGCGACAAATCCTGATGAGGGTTGATTTAAAATATCTTTTATTGATTATCTACCGTATTTATAATGCGTACTGCCAGAGAGTGGAACTCACTGCCTGAGTCTGTGTTTCCCGATATGTACAACCCCGGAGTCTTCAAGTCGCGAGTGAATAGGTTCCTTCTAAGTTTGCGTGCTCCACCTTAGTCAGCCAGTGGTCAAACGCAAGCTTATAATCTTTAAAAAAAAAAAAAAAAAAAAATCTACGGGCTCAAAAAAAACTTATCGCATAATATCAAGTTTTCTTAGATTCATTACCTAAGGGCTAAAAAAAATATTTAGAAGTTTAAATTTTCTTTCTTCTGTTGTTACACAGTTCAAGTACATTTGTTGATACCGCGACAAATTTCGATAAGAGAAAAACATGGTCGCTCGAAAATATTTTTCCACTCAAAATATAGCAAATGAAATCAATTTTTGTTCAATCAAAATTCACCTTTATTATTTTTACTATAATTACCGGGGCAAACATTTCTGTGATGAGCAAAGATGTTTGTTCCGCGTCTTGGATGTTTGTGTGCTGTGATTGTGTGTGTCTATGCCTCTACACAGGGTATCCTAGTGCAGGGGTGTGAGAGTGTGAAAAAACAAACATTACGATTGTTTCGCATAGGGGTAGGCAGAGATGACGATCTCTACTCGCTGCTCGCTGTAATCTTGGCATATCATACTAATATTATAAATGCGAAAGTTTGTGGGCATCGATGCATTTTTGCTATTCTTTCACGTTCAAACGGCTGGATTTGGATGAAATTTGACACACCCTCCTAGATCATCTATTGTTTATTATCCGCCCGAAGGTTGTATGGAATCGATCGCTCTTAGCGATAAGACTGCCTATTTGATCAATGCTTATTGTTTATATATCTTTGTGTAATTGAGTGTCAATAAAGTGTATGTTGTATTGTATGGTTGCGGTCGGACAGCGAGTGCTGGCAGCGGCTGGTGGACCAGATCCAGTCCCGGGGGTCGCGGCTGCACGCCGCCGGGGAGATCCACCGGTTCCACCGCGACGTGGCCGAGCTGCTGGCGCGGGTCGCCGACAAGCGCGCCGCGCTCGCGCTGCCGCACCCGCCCAGGTCTGCACCACTCTATACCTAACATTATCCGAATGTAGACTCTAAGGCTTTCACGGCCGGTGTTGTATGTATTGCTTCCGGGCTGTTTGGACGCCGCGATGGAGAGTTGTACGCTCTTGTCGCCGCCCGGACCTGAACCACTGAAGATGTCGACCGCAGTGATCGACGAAACGTCTGGAACACAAGTTTCACATAGACCACGGCCAAACAGCCCGGAAGCAATACATACAACATTATTCGAATGGTTCATGTTCTTTACAGAATAATCTTCCTCATCCAAAATACCACACCGCCTGGAAACGAACGTCTACGATTAATGTACCAGTGATGACATACCTTTGCTTCATCATAATGAGTGTACACCTTTATTGTCAGATTTTCGGAATTATTCTCTTTCTAAAAAATTATACTATTTATATTTAATACAATCTATTTTCCGTGTAAGATTTTTTTTTTTTTACATTTAGTTTAAAAACGTTTACATGAGTGCAGTCCGTGTTTTGAAGTTCAGTAATATCAATATATATTTAAATACAAATATGTTTATTTGGACAGTAAATACAGGATACAAAAGCAACTTAAATATGTAATTTATTTCTAATTGATACAAACATAATATAAAAATAATTTAGAATAACAATAAAATAATCTAACTTAAAATAAAAACCTTAAACATTTAATAAAAACTAAATTAAATCTAAAACGGGCCCCTGCGGCATTGTACCCAAGATGTGTATATATATATATATATATATATATATTTAAATTATGTGTAACATGAAGTAAATATTATGATCAAAACCCTTAAAAAAATTATAATGTGACACTGCGTGGTGCAGGGCTTCGTTATTGGATTCAGATTCAGATTATTTATTAACCATAATAACATTCGTTATTTTCGGCAAGTCAATACATGTTTATAATTACTTACTAAATTGATTAATTAATAATATATATTTTAAAGACTGGTCCATATGAAAGTGGAAATATTGACGTCAATTATTTAATCCAATCGATAAGGAGCAAGTGCATTTTTATTATAATTTTAAATCACTGAAAAGACTTTTCTGAAAGTTTGATATCCATGAACTCATCTCATTTATAGAATGCATTACTAGTCAAGAAATATTTGATTTTACGTTTGAACTCTTGGTATTCTAATTTAGTAGCAGATGTAAGGTTGGGGAGGTCCATAACCCCATGGTGAATCAGGGATTTACCAAAACCAACTATTTAACTTGCGAAGTTAAATAGTTAAACTTGGCAATCTTTTTACATTATGGTCCTTCAGCAAAATGAAATCCGTGTGATAAACTAATTGTTCCCATTCGGTGTGCTCAGAGACCTGCGCGCCGCGACTGCAGCGCTCAGGAACCACGACACGATACAGAACGATCTGGTCGCCATCGACGCCCAGATGCAGGTCAGTGACCAACTACACTAATAATAATAATAAAAACTTTATTGACTTTTATCAAAGGTGTACATGTACATATTAGTAATCTTAAACTAGGTATACACACAAGGATAGTGTATATATATAGACCGTTGATGTCTGTGGTAGTTATAAACTGTATTACAGACACCAGCGCCCGCCGAAAGGATTAATGACCTATGTAGGTACATAATAATATTTTATTATGTACCTACATAGGTCATTAATCCTTTCGGATTTGCCGTGGTGGTACCGGCCTAGAATAGTACTCCCCCATCTCTTCCCGTGGGTGCCGTAAGAGTCGGCTAAGGGATCACGTACCAGAAGGTGGGCAGCAGCACCTTCTGAGGATCGGAAATCATACTGCGCTCGCCAACCCGCCTGCCAAGCGTGGCGAGTATTGGCAAATCCCCCCTATACGGGGGAGGCATATGTCCAGCAGTGGATAATTAAGTGCTGAGAAGAAGAAGAAGAAGAAGAATATTTTATAATTAATGTAAGTACAATGCCTTAGGAATATTAAACTATTTAAGTTTTTAAGCTAGTATATTATATATTAATCACTGTCGCGCATCAGTGTGTGTGTGATATGACTGGCCGATTGGCGCAGTTGGTAGCACTCTGTCTTCTGAGCCGCTGGTCGCGGGTTCGATTCCCGGACAGGTCAAACATTTGGGTGTATGAACATATCTGTTTGACCTGTGTCTGGGTATGTATATATTATATAAGTATATATATATCAGTCATCAGGTTGCCATAGTACAGGCTCTGCCTAGTTTGGGACCTGAAAACCTTGTGTAAATGTAAAAAAAAAAAGATTACCCCATACAACCTCACAAACTTTACCTCTTTATAATATGAGTATAATAAATAAAGAGTCCCCCCTGGAGTATCGAGGATGGTTGTCCCTCGTGCAGGTGCTACAAGAGGAAGGCGCGCGGCTCCAGAAGCTGTACCCGGGAGACAACGTGCAGCAGATCGCGCTGCAGCAGCGCGCGCTGGCGGACGCGTGGGCGATGCTGCAGCAGGCCGCCGAAGACACCAGCCGGGTGCTGCGGCAGCATCTCGCTCTGCATCAATTCTTGACCCAAGTGAGTGAGCGTTGTAACATGAACTTAGCTTCGTGCTAAACAGCGAGGCATACTGGATCAAGTCATACTGGAGAGACATTATTACATATTAATTAAAACTATACATTTAATCTTCTACATAAATAAAAATCAATCCTCGAAATGTATGTACGCGCATAACTTCAGAACAACTGCAGCAAATTGGATAATTTTGTTTGTAATTGCCCGGACAAATATTTGTATGGTAAAAACATGACTGATCAATAGATCAACTCTTAAACAATAACACTAGTATGAGGCCAGGGTTCACCGTAACACCCGTGAGACACGCGTGTAACCGTCGGGTGGTGATGCAGGTGCGCGACCTGACGTCATGGTCGGCGGCGCTGCGCGGCAGCATGGGCGCGGCGCTGCGCGTGCGCGACGCGGCGTCGGCGCAGGCGCAGCGCGCGGAGCACGACGCCGTGCGCGCCGAGCTGGACGCGCGCGACGACTCCTTCCACGCCGTGCTCGAGCTGGGCCAGGGCCTCGTCGCCACTGCACACCCCAGCGCGCAGGTCACTACTCTTGCTCATTTTTAATTTTTTCCATAGTTATTTGAAAATACGAGGTCGATGTTTTCTTAAAATATACGTATGTATATTATGTGTGTATATGTATTAAAACTATACATATTTGATTGTTATAGATAACAATTATAATACAAGTAGATTAAAATACTTCTTATATAATAGAAGGGTAGACTGAATTTCCTTGTTTCAATGTAAAAAACGATATTTGTTAGTTAACGTAAAGGGAACAGTCAATAACAGTCGTAAATGATATTTACTAAACCAAAATGAGAATAATCATTCTAAACATATTCTGAGTGCGTCTACTATTATTATTTATTAATAAAGGTCTGTGTTGCCAGTGTGTGTGAGAGAGAGATAGATACTGCTGTCTGTATTTTACATCTCAATAAGTGAAGTTTATTATGTTCTTCTTTAATAGTATAGTTTGGAAACTCGACTCTCAAAGTTGTTGACCATTACGTCTACCTAGGACATACAGTCCAATTAGGTAAGTCCAACTTTGAGAAAGCGCCCATTCACGAATCCAACTCGGCTGAGCAGCGTTCGGGAAGCTCCGAGACGTCTTCTCGTCCAAAACACCGCAATGCCTGAAAACGAGGGTCTTGTGGTGACGTGGTCTCTGACTATGGGCCTTCTGAACAGGCTCAGAGTCGCACAACGAGCTATGGAGAGGGCTATGCTCGGGGTTTCTCTACGGGATCGAATCAGAAATGAGGAGATCCGTGGAAGAACGCAAGTCACCTATATAGCCGGATTAGCAAGTTGAAGTTGAAGTGGCAGTGGGCAGGGCATGTAGTTCGAAGAACCGATGGCCGTTGGGGCCGAAAGGTTCTCGAATGGAGACCACGGACTGGCAAGCGCAGCATAGGACGGCCACCGACTAGGTGGACAGACGACCTGACTAAGATCGCAGGCAAGGGCTGGATGCGGGACGCTTCCAACCGGTCCTTGTGGAAATCGATGGGGGAGGCATTTGTCCAGCTGTGGACGTCCTATGGCTAGGAGTATAGTTTAAGCCTTTGAGTATACAGCCTCCGCTCCTTTGGTTATTATATCTGTGGTTTAAGCATATCACATGGAGATGTTGTGAGCCCGAATTGCATATTATTGAACTCGTAAAGTCTGATGGCGAAAACTTTATTGACTTTACATGGGACAGCTCCTTTTGTGTTATAATTTGAACTACCGGTATTAGTAGCTACTGAATATTTCTATATATTCTAAACAAATAGCAATGAATTCATCGTAGATCAATACTGACATCGGTGCTTTATATTTGAATAGTTAAAATGTGTTCCAAATACAAAGGACTTTAAATTCATAATTGTGTTTGATCTCTTGAACTGTTTACAATATTTGCCACGCTGGGGCTTTCCATTTTTCCGGACACTGCCGGTGAACACGCATTTTTACCGGGCGACACCGGATCAACTTTAATTGGCCAGCTGCCACCTCGTATATCCACAATTGCATTTACATCAATAGCTCATTGCTTCAACAATGGAGGAGGAAGATTTAGAACGGCCCTTATCCCCCAATCATACCATCTCTCTGGGTAGACACGGACTCCCGGCACCCCCCCTTAATTACTAATAAAATATATGTTTATGATACTCAGAGAGAAACTATAAAGTGTCTGTGACTATACTGCACAGTCTACTGTATGTCTAGAATGTACATTAACGTAGAATAGCAAAGTGTAAGATGCGGTGTGTATGGGTGTGTGTGTGGGTGTTGCAGGAGATCGAGGAGAAGTGCGAGGGTCTCCTGGAGGAGCGGCAGCGGCTGCACGCGGCGTGGGCGGCGCGGCAGGTGGCGCTGGACCAGCTCATCGACCTGCACTGCTTCCTGCGCGACGCCAAGCAGCTGCACGAGCTCTGCGCCGCGCAGGAGGCCGCGCTCAGTACGGACATACATGAATACATATACCATTAATTATTTATCAAATACACTTACAAAATATAAGTACTTACAAACAGTATAGTGTGATAATAGGTTATCTCGACCTATATCTGCCATAAAACATCTCAACGAATGAGATGATTATACCCTTGATATCAAACAACTTGCACAATTCAATATAGGAAATATATTTGTATGCATACACTTTGAAATGTGATTTATGTATTACCATTACAAATTCACATTTTTTGTATGAACCTCTTCGAACGATGGTAGCCTCGGCGGACAATTAGACAATTGCTAATCCCCACACTAGGACTGTTGATAAAATATCGATATATCGAAGTATCGATATTATTATTTCGAAATATCGATATTTATTACTAATATTTTTTTGGACGATATATCGATAGTTCGATATTGAAATGTCGATATCGATGTTCAATATTTTTTTAAAATAAATTTTTATTTTTTTCGTAATATATTTCATCTAGAAAACCATCGTAAACATAATCTACCGTATTTTATTTATGAAAATTAAGTTAGCCGACACTCAATATTTTTTTTTTTTTTTTTAATCAAAAGTTAGAAATAAAAAACTATTTTTGAAAAATGCCAGGTATAATTTTACAAATTTTAGAGCTAAAGACTGACGAGTACGTGTTTCTTTTTATATAAAGCCGATATATCTAAATATCGATATTTTTTTTCTAATTATCGAACGATCTGATATTGATATATTTAAAAATATCGATATATCGAGAATCCGATATTTTTAAAAATATCAACAGCCCTACCTCACACCACGGGCTTCAACTGAAGTGAATGAATATGTCATTATTTGATCTACCAAATAGTAGTAGTATCTATACTATTAGCATCATTAAGAGCTCGAAACTAGTACTACTCTATTCTCACTAATACTCATAACTCAAGCGTAATACCACCATCGAACACATTGTCATTGTCACAAACCATTAAATGCCACATTATACGATAATAAAAAAAATGGAAAAAAAAAAGTAATTTAATATGTTTACATGTAATTCCATTATTGCCTCATCACTGCAATGTTACTTACAATAATAAAAATATCGACAATAGCAATGATTCCCCACAGCAGTAACCCGTATGTTCAGCTCTTAAGCCTGACTGAATTATTGACCTAGTACGTTAATGCGCAAGTAATAGGGGTGTAAATAAAACTAACTTTTGTGTACTTATAGCGTTCTGGTTTGATCTGTTTGATTTAATTTTAAACAAATGCTATGACTAACGTCATGCGAATAACGCTTTTGCGTGTTTTAGAGTCTAACAGCGCCATCTAGCGAAAATATACAAAACTAAAATTACACAAGCTTCACTCGTAACAATGTGGCCTTTGCGTTGAACACCGTATGACATGATAGCTTGAAAACGTGCAAAATAAACTAAACAAACCGAATAGTATTTTTATAAGTAAAGGAGCTCCTATTCCGAAAATCAAAGTTTCGTCAAATCGACTTTTGTTTATATACATAATAATAATATAGCCTTTTATTCAGATCTTTAACCTTTACATATATACATTCAAAAACTAATTCAAACAAAACAAATAAAATTTAAGACTTATTGTACTATCTGCTGTTTGGTAATCTTTTGCAGATCTGTTTGCCAATCGGCAAAGGCCTCCTCCAACCTTTTCCACTCTGTCCTTACTTGAGCTACTCTGTTCCACATCACTCCTGCCACCTCCTTTATGTCATCGTCCCATCGTTTCCGCGGTCTCCCTCTTTTTCTTTTACCTTCCCTGGGGTACCACCTTGTAACTTTCTTGCTCCATTTATCAGGTCCTCTTATCATATGCCCCGCCCATCTCCATTTGAGTCTTTTGATTTTTAGTGTAACATCTGTTGTTTTTGTTTTGTTCCCAATGACGTTGTTTTTTATTCTGTCTGATCTCTTGATATTCAGCATACTCCTCTCCATAGCGTGCTGGCAAGTTGCAAGTTTGTTTATCAATTCTTGGGTTATAGTCCATGATTGGCAGCCATACGTAAGGACAGGTAGTATGCAAGTATTAAATAGTTTCCTTTTCATGTTAATATGAAGTGTTTTGTCTTTCATAACTTCTTTTAAGCTCCAGTATCTTCTCCATCCATTTGTAATTCTTCTTTTTACTTCCTCGTGGATTGGTTCTTTATGAGTTATGAGCTGTCCTAGGTAAATGTATTCGTCAGAGTAGTTTATTTCAGAGTTACCAAGCAGTATTGTAGTTTTGTTTCCATTCGTCATCAGTCTAGTTTTTTCTGGGTTCAGTTTTAGTCCTACCTTTTCGCTTTCGTTCGCGAGGTCTTTAATCATTCTATCAATATCCCCAGATGTTTTGGCAAATAGGACTATGTCATCAGCGAACCTCAAATGTGTCAGCGTTGAACCGTCGACATTGATTCCTAGGTTTTCCCAACTGAGTCGCCTGAAAACTAATTCCAGAACAGCGGAGAATAGTTTAGGAGATAAGGGGTCTCCCTGTCTGACGCCTTTCCCCATTTTAAATGAGCGGCCTTTCTTCTCTAGCTGGATTCTGGCTGTGCTGTGACTGTAAACGTTCCTAATTAAACGAATATATTTATGTTCGACCCCTTGTTCCACTAGAGCTTCCCAAATATTATTGTGTAGCAAAGAATCGAAGGCTTTGCTGTAGTCAATGAATGCCATATAGTATGTAAGCTGGTGTTCGCTGTACTTCTCTAGAACTTGTCGGACTACATGGATATGGTCAATCACCGAGTAGTCCTTGCGAAATCCAGCCTGTTCGATGGGTTGGTGTTCGTCCAGTGTTCTCTCAATGCGTTTCAAAATTATTTTAGCGAAGATCTTGTATATGTTGGACATAAGGCTGATAGGGCGATAATTTCCGATTTCATGTCTGTCTCCTTTCTTATACAGCAGGATAATGTTCGACTCTGTCCACTGCTGGGGGATTATTTCGTTTGTTAAAATATTGTTAAACATATCTGTGAGAACAGGTATTAAAACGTATTTGCATTTTTTTAGGATTTCATTACTGATTTCATCTGGACCTGGGGTTTTTTCAACCTTTTGTGTGTCAATAGCTTTCTCGACTTCAGCTTTAAGAATGCTCGGAACGCTTGAAGTATCTAGCAAATCAATATATATATAGAAAAGTTTATATATGTAAAAGTAATAGCTGTTTTTTTAGAATCTGTATCCATTTTTAGATAGTGCTGTATGTATTTGTTGAACAGGTACAGAGATCTCGCCGACGTGCAGCGTCGAGGAGGTCGACAACCAGCTCAAGAAGCATGAAGCCTTCGAGAAACTGCTGGCCACTCAAGTGAGTACAACACACATTGTGTAGTCTTTTGTTTTATTAAGGAATTGCTATGGGTTTTTAGAAATTTGTTGGAATTCATTGGATACCGTTGTATCTGTGTTACATCAAATCCTACCTTTTAGCAACCAACTTTTTATTTATTTTCAGATAATTGAGTAATTATCACAGTTTATGCTTTCGTTTACAAAAGGTGTCAAAGGGTAAAATATATACAGAAAAGGCAAACAGTGGGGCGTATTATGCATATAGTTATAATGCTTATTAAGCATTACTTAATATTACTAAGCAAGATACTAAAGTAATATTAATAATAGCACAAGCGTACTAACAACATCGATAAGAAATGAATAGTACGTAGTCATAAGAGGGAATTTCCGTTTTTTTTTTTTGTTAAGATTCACACAAGATCTTCAGGTCCCAAACTAGGCAGAGCCTAGAAGAGTATATTATATTTGTGATGTACAGGACGAGAAGCTGACGACACTGAACAGCCACGGCGACAAGCTGCTGCAGCAGAACCACGTGGAGAGCCAGCGGATAGCCGACGAGCTCAAACTGATCAACGAAAGGAGGAAGAAGGTTACCTTCTCTTCACATCTATACCTCCTTGCTCTTGTCTATGCAGTTTTCTGCTTTCTTTACTGCCATCTTTTTTTTTTCTATCACACTTAAACCCCTGCACGAGATTCACTGTATCGCGGGAGGCTAGGACACACACATTCACAGCACACAAACATCCAAGACCCGGGACAATCACCTACACTCATCGCACAAATGTTTGCCCCTGCCGGGATTCGGACCCAGGGTCCCGGAGTCCCGGGTCCCGGTTAACCACTGCGCCACGGCGACCGTCAAAGTTTGTTTTTGGGCTGCATTATATGTAAAACCAGTCAGTGCCAGGTACAATCATATTAACGTTTTATTGTATTCACTTATTTTGTTTATTAATTTTTCGTTTATATCCAATAAACGAAAAATTTAGCCCGAATCTTCTTCCCCGTTTCTCCTTTGCTTTAGTCAAATAGTTGCCTGAACCTTTACACAGATATAGCGGAGAATATAGCAGAAAATATAGCGGATATAAAGAAGCTAAGTTTTGCCCTCTTAGCTATTTTGTTACTCTTTCCTATACTAGTGCACTTTCATGGAGACTTGCTGGCTAATGACCAACCTTTACTAGATACTAGCGGTCCGCCCCGGCGTCGCGTTATTAAAGTTTCAGTAAGGATCCCTAATTTGTTCTAGTATATATATTCCTTATTAACATCTGCGGGGGATGTTATTAGCGTAACAAAGATGGCGCTAATAACATCCCCCGCAGATGTTAATAAGGAAGGAAGTAATTCGGCCCTAGTAGTATGGGCTGCTATAGCTTAGTTGGACAAAGCGACAGGACGGTATTCTGTAGTCGTGGGTTCAATTTCAATTCAAGTCCCACTAGCAGCCGAATTTTTTCCTTCAAATATTTGAACACGAGTTTGTTTTTATGCAGTCATAAACAAATGTACTTTCTCCACCAAAATTTCTCGCCATCTTTATGACATCTCTAGTCGACAGCCATTTTCATTTTTATGGCGTCATGTTACTATTCAAACGCGACGCTATTTGATGTAATACGAAAATATGTGTATGAAACTTTGATTAAAAACTGTATTGTTTACCGCTGATCTGATGGAAGCCGGTTCGATTCTCACCTCCGGGCTTGAGTTTCCTGTGTAGGTAGCTTTCGATCAAATCGTCAATGACTATCGAATATGATGAAGAGAAAAACAAAACTATAATGTACAACCTTTTTTGCCAAAACTCAATTCTCCATTTAACACCGAGGACCTATTTAATCTTAACCTATAATTCGCTATCTGTCTCTCTCTTAGCTATACGAATCGGCAGCCCGCCGTCGCAGCCTTCTCGCTCGCACCCGCGCCCGCGCGCAGTTTGCGAGGGACGCAGCCGAGGCGAGGGGATGGGTCGCTGATAAACTGGCCAAACTTAACGCCGAACAAAATCAAGGTACGTTAAATGATCTTCATCATCTTAACACTAAATATTGGCCTTAATTCTGTTAATCAGTCGAATTAGGTAAAATTCTTCTAAATGAAATAGCTCGTATTCTATTTACGCTAAAATTCAAGTTCGTATAAATCCACACAACGCCCATCTTTAATATTAGAATAATTTAATAAAATTGCTGGCCAATGGTCAAAACTGAGTTTGTTTTCTCGTACTCAGGCGAAGTGACGAACCTAGAAGACAAGATCAAGAAGCTGCAGAAGCACCAAGCGTTCACCGCCGAGCTGGCCGCCAACCGCGCGCGGCTCCAGGAGGTGGCGGCCCTCGCCGACCAGCTGCGCCCCGACCCTGAAGTGGAGCAGCAGCTGCGCCAGCTGCAGGCCGACTGGGGCCGTCTGGAGGAGGCCACGGAGACGCGAGGTAAGCAGCTGCCAGGGAACAACTCAACCTTGTGAGGAGATACTGCCTGTAGCCAATTGTGTGTATATCTATGGTTTTGCTGAAACTCAAACTACAGGGTTACATTATTTATTTGCGCTGGTAAAAGCATTTGTAACGAGTGCTGAACGGTCCGGTTTTACGTATCCCGAGAGAATAATTAAAGAGTGGAGAAAAGATAATTTCCATTATGCCTTTTTACTGACTTCAAAAAAGGAGGAGGTTCTCTATTCGACCCGTATGTTGTTACCTGAAAACTTTCGACTCGTTGATCATTTATTGTTGAGATTTGATCATATTTTTTTTATTTCAAAGCTGCTTACCGTGTGGTGCCATTTAAATTTCATCAAAAATCTGTCAAGCGGTTTTTTAGTTACACTATACACAAAGATACCGCCATTTATCGAGGATTGTTGTTGTTAAGGTCGTGGCTTGGAAGAGGCTCAGGACATCCTGGAGTTCAACCAGCACCTGGACAAGATCGAGGCCTGGATCAGAGACAAGGAGATGATGGTAAGTTCTTAAGGAGCGGGAAGTGAACGAAGATGTAGTATAGTATAGTATAGTATAGCCTTTATTCCCATTAAAACTTAAATAACATTTAAAATAAGAATATAAATTGTAATTAGTAGTAGTGAATACAAAAATAAATAGAAATAAGAAATACAATTATAAAATATAAATTCCATGCATTAAAATTCAGTTATAAAGAAAAAAAAAAAATTATATCATATTATTATTTACCTACTAAAATCACATATTAAGTTATTTGTGGTATATATTTATATTTCATACATGTTTAAACGGGAAGTCCATTTGTGGACAAAGGCCTCCTCCATCCTATTCCATTGGTCTCTTTGTTGGGCATGGCGCGTCCACGTGACCCCGGCGACGGCTACTATGTCGTCTATCCACCGGCGACGCGGTCGTCCTGGAGGGCGGCGCTCGCCTCGCGGATACCAGTGTAATAGCCTCTCGCTCCACCTGTTGTCACACGTTCTTGCAGTGTGACCTGCCCATCTCCATTTCAAACGACATGCCATTTGGGCTGCATCCATTATTCTAGTTATCTTTCGAATATCATAACTTCTTACTCTATCCTTCAGTTTTATTCCCAACATACTTCTTTCGGTTGATCTTTGTTTATAATATTCATTGTCAAAGGCCAAGTTTGACAACCATATAATAGTGTTGGAGTCACAACAGAATCCATTGCTTTTTTCTTTAGTTTAATATTCATCATTCGAACGAAGATGTAGTGACATTAAATGATAAACGTATGGTGAGATGATTTGTGTTAAGAGGATGGAAATGGGAGGATGGCTAGGGCGTAACTCAGCCGAGTGCGTATCGAGCAGAGCTCACGAGTGTCATCAGACGTTATACAACACATTTGCGAGGGGAAAACAAACGTGTGTCGCTTACATCGTTCTATTATTAAATGGAGAATGCTCTGTTTACTCGCATGTAATATGCACTAATTAAACTATGTTATTAATGTATTTACTAAGTCCATAATCCCTGGTTTGCGACACATGTCTCGATGGTTCGCAATTAACACACACTACACTGTTAAATCGAGCACTTTATTATAACCGTGTGTATTTATGAATCCCCTAAGTTTGAGGCGTTTGGCTACCTTCGAGTTTTGCGGAGAATCTTGCTTGCGCGATTCAGCCGAACGTGGTTTGTTTAGTAACGCCATCTAGCGGCACGGAAGCGAACTAATTACAACCTTGCTTTAAAAGGGTCTGTGTTTAGACAAGGAGCATTCTGTTATGCATTAGTGTGGCTCGGTTTATGGCACTAAATGCGATGTAATAAGGCTTACGTTACCTGGTGGTTACCTGGCCTTGAAAAATATGACATAGTTAGTGCATCAGGTACAAGTATGAGAGTATATGTGTGTATGCGGGCGGATGCAGGTGGGTGCGGGCGAGCTGGGCCGCGACTACGAGCACTGCAGCGCGCTGGTGCGCAAGCTGGACGACGTGGACAGCGACATGAAGGTGGACGAGCGGCGCGTGCGCAGCATCGCCGCGCTCGCCGACAAGCTGCTGCAGCAGGGCCCCACGGCGCAGGCGGCCAGCGTGGCCGCGCGCCGCGACGCCGTGCTCAGCAAGTGGCGCGCGCTCAGCGGCGCGCTGCAGCACTACCGGGACCGCCTCGCCGCCGCGCTCGAGATACACTCCTTCAACAGGTACCTACACGCATTTTTTTATTGGAAATTCTCGTGAGTTAGACACATTATTGTATAAATGTATTATCCGGCTTTACTCACGTTTATAGTCGAAGTGGTCGCCGCGACCTGGCAGCATAAACTCACCTGAGGATGGGCATCGCACATGCTCGAAACCTAGGTCGAAACTTCGACTATAAACGTGGTATAGCCGGATAATACATCTATATAATAAAAATACCGTATTTAGTAGCGCTAGAGATAAATTATTCTTTTATTATTGTGTTCCCAACAAACCTACAAAAATAATAAAAGTGTGTTTATCAATGCATATTATCTAGATAGTTATCGATAGAAAATTATATATATTATTTGAATTTGTACAGGTGTAGTAGAATGTTGATTGTGATATATGTAATGTCAGGGATGTGGAGGACACAGCGGAGCGTATATCGAAGAAGGCGGCGCTGTTCAGCAGCACGGAGAAGGGCCGCGAGCTGAGCGCCGCCGAGGAGCTGAAGAAGCGCCATCTAGCGAGGGTGGCGGAGGCCGGCGCCGTCAGAGACAAGATCAACGCTCTGGAGGCGGAAGGGAAACTGCTCGCTCACAAGTAACTTATAACTAACCTTACATAATCAAAATAAATAAATCAACGGATTGCACTGCAGGAGTGCCGGCAGAAGTAAAAACTTGCATGTATGTGGTAAAATACAATATTCATTTATGGCGCTATCGTACGTAAACATGACAATAGCTATTTAAGTTTATTGATTTTACGTACTACACATTAAACACTATAGTGAGGGCGATAGAGCATACAATAGAATGAAGGCAAAATCAACATGTTAAACGGGCGAGCGAGGTGAGCGCGATCTGCTTAAAAAAAGGTCGTATTATACCTACCACCAAACGAAAATGTTTCTTATTCGTAAAACATTTAAGTTTAAATTTCAACTACTCTCACTCCGTTTTACGAATATTCGAGGTCACGCGCCTCAGGAATTTTGCGATCAATGTCACGTGTCGAGTTTTTATTATTAGTGTTTGTTGAAAGTTTTCTTCTGGTGTTATTGAATACACACACAATAAATGGTATGCCTGTTTCCCGGAGGGGTGGGCAGATACCATGGACGATCACTTGCTGCGAAACTGGGTGTCAATTCTCTTATTTATTATGACAAGCAATTCATAAGCAATGCAATGGTGATTCAAATCTAATGTAATTAAACTTGGAATTCCGCTGAGATAACATTTGCATCTCGATTGCGTTGTAGCTAATTGAATTGCAATAGAAAGGAGATTTGTGTAGCCATTACAATTGTACTCCAAGTAGAATAGAAAAACCAGTAAAAGCGGCAATCCATTAACAATCTATGAGCAATGTGTTTAGTAGAATTGATACCCTGGTGTTGCTTATTTCACTCCCATCAGTCACCCAAGATTACGTTTCACGAAAAGCCCGATTGTCGATTCATGAGCGTCTGATTGACAGCCGACGCTTGCTTCCCCGGTCATTGTTGAACACAAACATGATTTCGTGTGTGTAGTCACCCAGAACGAGCCAAAGAGATAGAGTCCAGCGTCCAGAGCCTCAAGGAGGGGTGGGCGCGACTCTCGCAGCTGGCCGAAGAACGCACGGCGGCGCTGGACGAAGCCATCGCTCAGCACAAGTACTCGGACAGCTTGAAGGTATCTTCTACAGCTCTCTACATAGTGTATGTACATATGCTAGAAAGACTCGGTGCCCTGGACCGTTTCCCTGATCTAGTTTTTTTTTTTTTTTTGCCTAAAATGTTGGTACACACAGGTGGCTTAATTATTGTACAATGCAGATCTACAACTATTTACTGGACACCGGCGTGCAAATATTTATGGGAATATTGGACGTTTAACTAAAGCAGGAAAAAAAATAATTGGTTGTCTGTAAAGTCGGTTTACGGACGATAGATTTACGTGATAACGTCATAATCATTTATGACTTAGACTTTGACTGACTTTGACTTTGACTGACTTTGACTTTGACTGACTTTGACTTTGACTGACTTTGACTTTGACTGACTTTGACTTTGACTGACTTTGACTGACTTTGACTTTGATTATTTTATGTAATACAAAACTCAGGTGGAACGTTACGCGGAACGTTACTATTTTTCATGAGTGTTGCTGGTATTCATCAATTTATAAAACGTTATCACGTCAAAAAAACAATAATTATTTATATCATTTTATTGATAATATTTAATAACAATTACAACGGAGATGTTCATTATTAGACTATGAATATATTTGTCGAAGCATAAATGTTTACCGTGATTTCCACCATTTCCGTGAAGAACACAAATAGTCGACTCTGGGACGAGTAACCACACTAGCACTTTTAAAACATCGATAAGCGACGCCCCACGGTTTTACCTGTATGGATTAACTTATTGATTATTATCATTATTGACTGGTCGGTTGGCGCAGTTGGTAGCACTCTGCCTTCTGAGCCGCTGGTGCCGGGTTCGATTCCCGGACAGGTCAAACATTTGTGTGCATGAACATGTCTGTTTGACCTGTGTCTGGGTGTGTATATGTATATAAGTATATATCAGTCATCAGGTTACCATAGTACAGGCTCTGCCTAGTTTGGGACCTGAAGACCTTGTGTGAATGTTGTCCCATATTATTATTATTATCTACTTTTACATTCAATTCATTAAAATAATAAACAGCCGTTCTTTTTCTATAACTATGTATGTTATTTAACTGCGTTAATTTTACATCTTATCATCGTTCAATGTCTGAGATTACGTATAATTCAATTAATAATAATTACCAACATAATTATATTAATACGTGAAGCAAAAACTTTGTACCCCTCTTTACGTAAATTGCGCTGACGGAGGAGTATGCAATTTCCCACACGTATAGTTTATATAGAGGAGAGATGCAGAATGCTGATATATTTTTTTAAATTATTCATTGAAAAATACATTATTAATACCATAAATGTAACCACAGACTCTAAATTTATTATGATTACGTTTGATTTTTGACTGAGTTTTACTCGCGTAATGATGAAAACAAATCTACCTATGTGTTAATCCAGGGTACAGCTATTTCCATACCAAATTTCATCCAAATCCATCCAGCCGTTTAGGCGTGAAACATTAACAAACAAACATATATACTCACAAACTTTCGCATTCAATTTAAACTATCAGCGTAGATAAAAATTCCTACAATTATTGCAAACGTACAATAGAAAATTGTAATATTTTTTTGTATAAAGAAACATGTATTGGAGCAGTTCTCTTTACTATTGTCTCATTCACCCAACAGGAGCTGGAGCTGTGGGTGACAGAGACGGTGAAACGCATGGAGGGAACGGAAGAACCCGAAACCGTCGCAGAGGCTAAAGCATTACTGGAACTGCACGACGAGAGAAAGGTGACTTTACAAACAGATTAAATACATATATCACTCCAACCTGCGGACTTACTCTTGACACTCGATTCCGATCTTAAATTGTAATTTCGATATATTGATACCCTTCGATGCAACACTAGCGCGCGATCAGAATCGAGTTCGATGGAATTTGACATAAATACAAAATGACGTTGAATGAGATTGGAATTGATTCGGATTAGAATTGGATCGACATTGAAACTGAGTTCGTGAGTAGCCCAGCTGTTTTTGACAACTGAGTTCATGAGTAGCCCAGCTGTTTTTGACAACTGAGTTCATGAGTAGCCCAGCTGTTTTTGACAACTGAGTTCATGAGTAGCCCAGCTGTTTTTGACAACTGAGTTCATGAGTAGCCCAGCTGTTTTTGACAGGTTCAATATTTATATTTCATACTCATTAATACTTAACGGAATCGGAGTTCGGACTTTTTTGTATATGTCGGGGTGTGTTAGATATTGAAATAGGATAGATGGCGTTAAATTTAATGTATAGATCACTGATCAGAAAGCGAAAGTATAGATGCTGCTAGCGTTACGTTTAACTGATTAGAACTATCTTATTTTGTACAATTTTAGGTTGAGTTAGACGAACAAGAGAATCATTACCGCGGTAAATTTACGTGGCTATTTTCTACTTTATGTTATTGCTCATTTTGTTGTTAATGAATTCGATATTATATACAGTTAAGAAGAACATCCCATTTTCATTCATTCATTCATTTATATTTGGACTTTCATTAGATATTATGAGTCTCCATACCCCATTTGAAATCGTGTGCCGATTCCTAGCCAGGACGTGAACTGTACGTATGGAGTATTTCTGATTCTTTAGAGTCGGGGGTGCTGAGTCCGGCCCTGACGTCCCGCTCGGGGTGTTGTATGCATTCCCCCGCCAGTCAGTACCCGAGCCATCCTAACTCCTTTATATTAGGGAGCATGGGCCTGGGTCGCTGGCATAGCTGCTCCAGTGGTGAATGTGATTGTTCCGTAGATGTTAAAGAGTCAGCGTTACGCAGTCCGGTTGTGATTCTTATATTATCTGTGGCGTCACGGTGCAGTTGCACGTGTTCCACAGTCTCGTTTTCCTGCATACATCCCCGACATAGGGGACTGTGTTCACTTCCCGTCTTGTGTAGATGGTAGTTAAGGTCACAGTGACCTGTGAGTGGCTCTATCGGCAGACGAGGATCCTGATATGGAGTATGTGTTCCCCAGGCGGAGATCGACGGGCGACAGAAGGCTATCGCGGTGCTGCAGCAGGGCGCGGAGCGGGCGCCGGAGCCTGTGATGCGGGAGAAGGTCTCCGAGCTCTCCGCCACGCTCGACCAGACTTGGCTGCAGAGGAAACAGTACCTTACACAGGTAAGCATACGGTCAACACTACTACACAGCCAGAAGCAGAAGCGGCCTGGTTAGGTTCTCTCCGAAAAGGCAAAGAACAAATATAAATTTATTTTGTTGTTGATACCCATTTTAAACATTTATGTTTCGAATGAAATAAATACACACGTTATCGAATTTGTTTGTAGGCTCACCAGCTGCAGCTGCTGAAGGAACAAGCTCGCCAGACGGAGGACTGGCTCGCGTCCAAGGAGGCCTTCCTCAACAACGACGATCTTGGGGAAAACCTCGATGGTGAGCCATCCTTATTAACCTCACTAGTCACAGCGTTCTTAATTGTCCGGGAAAACCTCGCCTTAACATATTTTGTAGCAAATAAACTTTTATTCTGTATGTATTCATTAGTACATGGAACGGATCTAAATCTTAGACAACGTCATCACTTAACATCAGGTGAGACAGTTGTCAAACGCAAACTTATAAAAAAAAAACAGTTCTAAGTTTTTAACCAACATCAAAAAAGGAGGAGGTTTTCAATTCGACCCGTATCTTTCTTTTATATGTTTAAAAGTTTGTTACTTCAAAACTTTCGACTGGGTGAATCGATTTTGATTATTTATTTGAAAGCTGGTACTTCCCGTGTGGTCCCATTTAAATTTCATCAGAAATCGGTCAAGCGGCTTTTGAGTTACACTACAATAACTGAAGAGTGCTACTCATACCTCGCCGATATTATAGTTGTGGGTGGAGACACCGTGAGTAGCAAAGGTCACACGCTAAAGGGTTAAAAAAAAAATGTTACCGAGAAAATGGAACCGACTTCAAAACTTCGACACTCAAAACTGTCGAAGTCGGTACCATGAGCACAATATTGTGATGATAGTTACTTTTGAACTGTCATGGTACCGACATCGACAAGTTATTTCATACTTTTGAGCGTAAAAGTCGGTTCCATTTTATGGTATTTTTTTTTTTTATCTAAATAAACCAATTTAGTTAATCAAGTTGTCTGGCGACCTTGTCTACGCTGTTTTTCTCAGTCTGTGTTCTCCAGAACCTGTGTCAAGGTGTTAATGTAGAATAATACGTTTCCAGCGGTGGAAGCCCTTATCCGCAAGCACTCTGAGTTCACCAAGCTGCTGGAGAGCCAGCTGCACCGCGTCGAGGACCTGCAGCAGTTCGCGCAGGAGATACAGGCGAACGGACATTACGACACGGCCTACATAGAGACCAGGATCAACGCGGTGCTCGCCAGGAGGAACAAACTGAAGGTCAGGAAACCATCTGTTTCGCACAATTCATGTAACTTATGTGCCGTTTTGGGACCGGCCTAGAGTAGTACTCCCCCACCTCTTCCCGCGGGTGCCGTAAGAGCCGTAAGAGCGCCTTCTGACAGCAGGAAACCATACTGCGCTCGCCGACCCGCCTGCCAAGCGTGCCGAGTATTGGTAAATCCCCCCTATATGGGGAGGCATATGTCCAGCAGTAGACGTCCTATGGCTGCGGTGAAAAAAAATGTTACATTCAAATTTTCGGGTTACGTTTGACTACTGTCTCACCTGATGTTAAGTGACGACGCTTATTACTTATTTCTTTCTCTATTGTTTTTTTAATAACTATAGATTTTTTTCCTCACACTTACACCCCCGCACTAGGACTCTCTGTGTAGCGGGAGGCATGTCCATGCTTCCCGATACACAGAGAATCCACACAAGTTCAACAAGTTATTTCACACTTTTGAGTGTTGAAGTCGGTTGCATTTTTTTGTTAATTTTTTTTTATGTCAATGTGTTATATAAAAGTCACAGTGAAGAGGTGAGTGAGTGGTAACTGTGTGTGGTCGTGCAGGAGTCGTGCCGGCACCGCGGGGAGATGCTGGTGCAGGCGCGGCAGCTGCACCAGTTCCTGAGGAACCTGTACCACGAGCGGGAGTGGATGGCGCTCAAGCTGCAGGTCGCCTCCGACCAGAACTATAGGTGAGGCGAATTTTACAATACTGCGTAAATATAAACTTTAAAAGATATAGTTCATATTAATGACTAGCTGCGGCCCGCGGTTTCACCCGCGCGCACTACGTTTTTCCCGCTAACTCAGTTATCCCATGGGAATCATACTTTTTCCAGGACAAAAGTAGCCTTTGTTCTTCAAGGTCTCATTTTTTTTTTTTTTTTATTCACAATAAGCAGGCGTTTGACCACTATCTCACCTGATGTTTAGTGATGATGCGGTCTACGATGATTCACGCCTGCCTAGAAGATACCTGTTCACTCATGACTTGAAGATGCCCAGTTTGTATTCATGTGGAAACACAGACTTAGGCAATGAGTTCCACTCGTATCTATCTTTATACCAAATTTTATCGAAATTGGTCAAGCCGTTCACACGTGATGTCGTGACCAAAGGAAATAGCGATATATTTATTTATACATATAATATAATTATAGATTAAAATATATACATTTGGGGGAAAAAAATTACATTAACCAAACACGTCTGTATGTTGTGTCGAGCAGAGAGCTGTCCAACTTGCAGAACAAGATCCAGAAGCACGCGGCGTTCGAGTCGGAGCTGGCGGCCAGCAAGGGCCGCATCGACGACGTCGTCAACACCGGGGAGGCGCTCATCGGTGAGATACCACCACACACGTCCACTTGGCCACCCTGGGATCACTCCCTGGCTGCTCCATACACTAGGCCTCATGAGCGGCTCCCGCGAGGCTGTAACATAAACATAATGGAACATACAAATGATTGTTGTATGTCAAGGGCCGTGGTCTATGTTTATTTTATTTTTTTTTACATATTATAAGTTTGCGTTTGACAACTGACTCACCTGATGTTAAGTGATGACGTTGACTTGTGTTCCAGACGTTTCGTCGATCACTGCGATCGACATCTTCAGTGGTTCAGGTCCGAGCGGCGATAAGAGCGTAGAACTCTCCTTCGCGGGGTCTTCTCTGAGAGATCAGAGAAGGCGCCGCGAAGGAGAGTTCTAGACTCTTATACAACATGCAACGCCGGCCGTGAAAGCCTTAGAGTTTACATACAAATGATTGTCAGAATATCGTAGTTTATGAAACTATCTAATCTCATAAAATATATAATGAAATTAACGTAACATCACACCATATGTTTGCATTTATTTGTAAACTTTTAGCGCCAAAATCAATTTGCTGATCGCGCGTGCGTGTTGCGCCGCGTCCACAGACTATGTGTAGAAAAACTGCACTACAACCAATGATGTTTTACTAAAGATGACGTATATTCATACTGCGCGGTGCTCAGATTTTGTTCCTTTACGACATAAACATGCTTACTGCGACAGATAATACGGTACAAATGATATAGAAAAGGATAGCTATATGTTTACACTTGCGCTTGAAATACGCGTCGCAATGAAAATTACTACAATTGACTTAATTTTGCCGCCTCAGTTTCCGCGCGCTTGTGCGACATCTACCTCATATAAACATACAATATCATTGATAAAAAAAAGTTAACTCTATAGACTGTCATTTGAGTTCTTTTTTTAATTTTTTAATCTTTATATTTCAGTATGAGATTAGGTAAAATAGTTTTTAAAATCAAATATAATTTATTTCATTCAACAATAATACATTTTGTTAGTAATCGTTATAAGTAAGGCTGTGTTCCCGTTATCAACGTACTATGTTATTTTAAAAAGGTTACATTAGTAGACTTTTTCATTTTTATTAAATTTCAATATATACCATCTAAATATTTATATTAATAATATTAATCTCTAGATTCGTCTGTGACTGATTTTTTCAGTCTCATGTGAGTTAATATTTTCCAATAATTACAACCATATACAGTACGCGCAGCCTATCCTTATGGTACTGACGTTAGGCTTTGTGATTGATGTACCGGAAACAAAGCATTAAACCCCTTAATATTCCCAATGAAAACAAAAACTAAAAAAAATAATTGGTTGTCTGTAAAGTCGGTTTACGGACGATAGATTTACGTGATAACGTCATAATCATTTATGACTTTGACTGACTTTGACTTTGACTGACTTTGACTTTGATTATTTTATGTAATACAAAACTCAGGTGGAACGTTACGCGGAACGTTACTATTTTTCATGAGTGTTGCTGGTATTCATCAATTTATAAAACGTTATCACGTCAAAAACAGTTAGTGCATATTTGCATCGGACGACTATAAGACAGAAACATTGTGACTACTGTAGGCATTTTTAATCGTATTATTATTACTGTACGGCAGACATTGTAATACGCACTGACGTAGACTCCCGTGTCGTGTAACATTTATATTCATAATAACATTTGATTGTAAGCTACTGATGTAAGTTTAAATTAATGTTTATCTTATTGGTACAGAAGCGAATCACTACGCATCTGAAGAAATCGCCAGCAACGTGGAAGACTTGGAGAACCAGTGGCGGGAGCTACAGGTAAACAACTGGATTTTCACCTGTGCTCGATGAAACTCTATTAATCTACAAATATTTTTTTTTCTCCGGGCGCTGAGGTCCGGCCCGCGACTACTGTAGCTGTGTGATAATGCCACATTTTTGTTATCTTAATATGACAAGGGAAATAATTTGAGTCTGAAAGCTATCGCGAGTTTCTTCCATAATTGTAATGTAACAAACCGACTAGGACTCACGTGGTAAACACTGGAAAATCCTCCTACCATCATCATCACCAAAGTGACAGTGACAATGACACTCTCAGTGACAATGACTTAAGTGACAGTGCGCACCGTGACAATTTGACTGATGCAGCGCAGCCGTCTCAACGCCGGTTACGTGCTGAGGCTCGCGCTCGCCGCCTGCCACGATCATAATTTTTTCAGTGTTTCTTTTTTCCATTTACTTATGATCTAAACTTAATCACGGTACATCTTAATTACTAGACTTATGGAGTCCCATAAGTGGACTCCTAAAGTTTACATATATATATTAACGTTTTATAAATATATTATAAACTAGCGGTCCGCCCCGGCTTCGCACGGGTAAAAAACTTCAAAATTAAAAATTGTAAGGATCCCTAATTTTTTGAAAATATAACATAGCCACTGTCACCCGGGGATAGTGTATCTTCCCAACAGTGAAAGTATTTATCAAATCGGTTCAGTTGTTTCGGAGTCTAATTAAAATCTTTCCTCTTTATAATATTACTATAGATTTGATTTCATCTAATTAATCCTAAGATATCTTCAGATACGTTTTTAAAGTGACTAATTCGATGTCTAATGCTAATGCCGTGGTAGTACCGGCCTAGAATAGCACTCCCCCATCTCTTCCCGCGGGTGCCGTAAGGGTCGCCTAAGGGATCACGTACCAGAAGGTGGGCAGCAGCGCCGTCTGAGGATCGGAAATCATACTGCGCTCGCCAACCCGCATGCCTAGCGTGGTGAGAATTGGCAAATCCCCCCCTATACGGGGGAGGCATATGTCCAGCAGTGGATATCCAAGTTCTGAGAAGAAGAAGAATCCGATGTCCCTTTAATTGTTTTTTAATCTGCGCACAAATGACAGTTGATAAAGTTCCGAAAAAACAAGGCTAATTAAAATACAACCAAAATGAGAGCTTTCTCATCCGTGGTATTTCGTGTGACTTCACCTAAAATGCGATGCGAGTATATAAACACTACTATATACTTCGCGACATGTAACCGACGGCCGGTGTGTGTGTGTGTGTGTGCAGAGCGCGGCGAAGGAGCGGCGCGAGCGCCTGGGCGAGGCGTACCAGGCGCGCGTGTACCTGCGCGGGCTGGACGACTTCACCGCCTGGCTTGACGACGTGGAGACGCAGCTGCTCAGCGAGGACCACGGTACCCTACCCCACCCGTACACTTCACCCTCTCACACATCACTCACTCTCTCACACATCACTCACTCACACCTCACTCACTCACACCTCACTCACTCACACCTCACTCACTCACACCTCACTCACTCACACCTCACTCTCTCACACCTCACTCTCTCACACCTCACTCTCTCACACCTCACTCTCTCACACCTCACTCTCTCACACCTCACTCTCTCACACATCACTCACTCGCTCACACATCACTCACTCGATCGCTCACACAAAATATTTTGTTTGAGTACTTTCACACGGTAAGCGGTTAGTGTCTGAGCGTGTCGTCTTGAGGTAAAAAATCTTGGCTGTAAAAAATTGATTACGGTTAAATTTGCCAAATCAAACCAGTCGATAACGGTCGGAAACTTATTAATTTCTTGCAGCATTACTGTAGCTGTTTTATACTGATTTCCTGCATCCTGATAATCATTGCACATGTACACCGATATAGGAAATAAAAAGTTAACATACCGACCCCTGACACCTTATTTTTGGCTGTACCCAGTGAAAGTAAGGTGGCCGCAAACCCACGCACAGCGATCGAGCGTCATACAGTATGCGACGCGTTTCTCTTGGAGCTTTTACTTTGAGGCCTTCACCGACGGTCTGTTCAGGCGTGTGTGTGAGGCTAGTCAGTCCAGAGTAGTGAGGCCGTCTCCTCCGCCCGCAGGCAAGGACCTGGGCTCCGTGTGCGCGCTGCTGAAGCGGCACGCGCGGCTGGAGGCGCAGGTGGCGCAGAAGGCGGACACTTGCGTGCAGCTCGCCGACACGGCGCGCCAGCTGCCGCAAGACCACTTCATGCGCGAACAGATCCTCGAGAAGCAGCAGCATCAGATCAACAGGTGAGAGACGGACTAGAACCTAACTTATTATGTGACTCATTTTTGCTCCGATGTTTCTTGGAATGGGTATAATTTTCAAATATTCCGCCGCAAACTTATAATTCTAAAAATATTTCAATATGTCAAAACTCTTGTGGAGATTAATTTTCAACTATCCGTTCGTGTAGGTAATTCTATACCCTAATTCGGGGTTTTAAAATTCCTTTAAGAGATACATTTTCAAAAATCCGATTACGGCGGATTGATTTTGGCAGAATAAATATTTGTGTGCTCAGTTTTAGCCCGGTCCGATGAGCGGTTCGATCTATGTGTCGTGTTGTCATGTTCCTGATAAATACCCGCTATGTTGAGTCCGAGGTAGGGGGCCGTCCACAAATGTCGTCACACTTTTAGGGGGAGGGTAGCGTTGTGTGACAAGGGGTGGGGGAGTTTTAAACTTGAGTGACGAGCGGTGGGTGGTATTATAAAAGTCCGAACTTACGCACGACGATATGATAGAAGACGACTAACTTAAACAGAATTATTGTATCTCATAAAACAAAGAGAACTTTGACTGGTCGGTTGGCGCAGTTGGTAGCACTCTGCCTTCTGAGCCGCTGGTCCCGGGTTCGATTCCCGGACAGGTCAAACCTTTGTGTGTATGAACATGTCTGTTTGACCTGTGTCTGGGTGTGTATATGTATATAAATATATATATATCAGTCATCAGGTTACCATAGTACAGGCTCTGCCTAGTTTGGGACCTGAAGACCTTGTGTGAATAAATAAAAAAAAATAAAAAAAAGAATCTGTAGCTCGCCAAAGGTATCCTATATCCTATCCTTGTTAAAAGTAGATCTGAAATGTAAAAATAGTAATTTAAAAAAATTTGAGATATAAACCATGCATAGTGTGGACTATTCTGTGTCTGTGGTGTAACCATATGTGTAACAGACGAGTGTTGCCATGAACCGTGAAGGATAAATTCCGAACAATTAATATATTTATATGAGTATTAGTGTTGTGAATATCGGCATTGAGTGAGCGGTGTTGTGCGCAGATACCGGCAGCTGCAGGAGCCGATGCAGATCCGTCGCGACAACCTGGAGGACGCCGCGCTGCTGCACCGCTGGGACAGGGACGCGGACGAGGAGTTCAAATGGTTACCACCTATTTTTGTACTTTATTAAAAAAAAATTTTTAACTTGCAATTAATGTATGTTCGGGTGAAATCTTGCAACTGAATTTTAAATCACAAATCGTCAATACACTTATGTATCTTTGGTGACAATACAATCATATGGTACCACGGAGCTATACTGATGGATATCATAGGAACTCCTGAACTAAACAAGATAAACTCATCGAGTTTGGGCTCATTTGTTTTACCTTGGTGAGTTCTTTGGTGCTAATAACATTCGGTCTGATGATGGAGCTGGAAGGTGGCTACAGGAACTTCTAAACTAAAAAAGATAAACCCATCGAATTTGGGCTCATCTAAAACAACGGTTTGGGCTCCCGGTGAAGGTAACACTGTTATCAAATTCCGATCTTGGTGGTAGGGTACTCAAGTATGAAAAACTGTCACCAAACTGTCCTCGAGAGCCAGTAAGCATTCTAGGTCTTCACCTATAATGTGTGATCTATACAGTATAAAAAAATATAAAACTTGAAGTCAGTCAGTCTCGGCCCTCTCACCAGCCTTAGGAGGCGGTAGAGCCAAGTGATGTAGACGTGTGGTATGGTGTGGTGTGTCCAACAGGCTGCTGGAGCGCGAGCCGGCGGTGCGGCAGGAGGAGACCGGCTCCACGCTCCCCGAGGCTCAGGGGATGCTGAAGAAGCATCTGGCGCTCGAAGCGGAACTCATCGCGAGGTACGCTCACGCAAATATTTTTTAATCGATTCCATTACAAATTAATTTTTGATTTATTTCTTAAGGGACTTTCTACAGTGCTTACCTTCATTATTTGTGGAAAAAGCACTGGTCATTTATGTATGTCATGAAGTTACTACGATCTAATATGACTTTAGAGTCCTAAATATAAATTGCTTCGTCAGAAGCGATGCGGCGTTGCCGTTCCGCTTTGATCGTGCTAGGGCTCTTGCCGCACCGACTCCCGTCAGACGCGACGCAGCGACGCATGTCACGCGAAGTTGCCGTTCCGTCAAAGTGTCGTTACAACTTTTGGTCCCAATTTTTTCCGTCTAGCCCTCTTTCGCAACGCGCGATAAGGAACTACGTTCCAACAGCAAGACATATGAACATAATAAATGAGCATTGTGTTACGCTGGCACAGAGAGCCGACGGTGAAGGCCGTGTGCGGGCGCGCGAGCCAGCTGTCCCGGCGCGGACACTTCGCCGCTGCAGCGCTGGAGGCCCGGGCCCGGGAGCTCACGGGGGCGCTGCAAGCGCTGAACGACGCCGCCGCCAAGCGGACGCAAGCCATACACAAGAAATGTGAACTGTTACAGGTAAGTCTTAGATAGCGAACACATAAGTATATATTGTACCAGGAACTCATGGATAAGCAAGAAATTAATTGATATTTGGCGGAATTGATAGGTTGATGAACACCATTTTTCTTATAATTGGCGATTAGCAAATATAGCGTCCTTAGTCTTGCCATAAACAAATGATTATGATCCGTCCTTTGGTTCAGCGTTTTCGTAAATATACTGATCAGGATATTTAGGGGAGGTTCTTGGATATGGAGTCACTGAAGTTATACGGTAGGTACTTGACTTTATTGTATATTAACAAAGAAATTATCGTACAATATAATCATTGCTATTTCAATATCGATAAGCCACCCAACAATATAAGTGGTGAAAACCATTGTTTCTTTTTATGACATTCTATCAATAAATCGAAAACCAAAAGTCATCATAATATTTATTTATTTAACAATGGACAGGTTAGGTACATACATGACTAATTACTATTTTAACTTATAACTACATTAATAATAATAATATGTGCTCTCTCTCTTACCATTGTACCATAATTAGTTAAAACCCTTGGTCGTTTCTAATAACAATCCACACTAGGCTCGAGGCCTGTTTCGTGGATGTCATCTTTTCGATATTACCTTAATGCGCAGTGGGTGACATTATAATATTTGTGTATTTCGTAGGGAGGTACTCTTTAGTTTTATTTCCTTAACTTGTTACCAAAATACAGTTATTTCAACATCGTTTAATGAATACAAAGTAAAAAGTACCTACCACATCTTAGAGAAAGAGAGTAAAAGGTTTACCAGAAGGCCGGGTTCTGATGATTACGTCAGAACCTTGCCTAATTCATGGATCTGTAACTATTCTAAGCATCACTTTTTAATATATTTTCTGTATCAATGTATGATAGAGACATTAGCCATGAGTCTACTTTTGTTCGTGTTTCCTTTAAGCTTAGATTGTGAATGTTGCAAATTTTGTTAACCTTGTTGTAAATAAAAGGGTGTAAGAAATAACGTTGTCTTTTGGCGAACGTGCTGTTAACGTGAGGGAGGGGAACTTTGAATACTCTGGCACTTTGGAGAACCTTATAGTTAGGCAGGTATGAGACTCTTTTATGCATTGCCATATATATAAAAATACAGTAATGTGTTTGACTATCACCTAAGAACTGAGAAGGCCGAACGAAGTGCAATCGCCACAATTATTTATACACATGCGTAAAATTTCATAAATTAAATTCCTTGATACGAGTATTATATTATTCAGTAAGAAATTGTTATTTTTTAATATTTTTTAATATAGCGTAAATAGGAAGTCCAATTGATATTGTAATGTATACATTTGGAAAGTTTTACTGTCTGGGTGATCTGTATATCATGATTGCTTTTTGTGTGGAAACGTACTTCCTTAACGGTTAATAATCTTCCATTATAATAAATAACACCCGAAAAACATTAATATCAGAAATTGAAACAAAATGTAGATCCTTTGCTTCTAGATGTCTCGCCTCCATATTGTCATGTACGATGTATGTATGAAGCTGTGGTGCAGTAGGTATAAGCTGAGCCTTGTGCGTGTGTCGGCAGGTCCTGGCGGAGGCGGCGGAGGCGGAGGCGTGGCTGCTGGAGCGGCGCGCGCAGCTGGTGTCCCCGGAGGTGGGGCGCGACGAGGAGTCGGCGCTGGCGCTGGCGCGCCGCCTGGAGGCGCTGCAGCGGGACATCGCCGCGCAGGACTCCCGGCTCGCCAACCTGGCGGTCAGTGCGCCACATATCCATGTAGTGATATAGATCCCTTCATTACTCGCACAATCCCTATTTAACAGAGTACCAAAATCTACGTTTGAAAACTTACAATACAAAAGAAATCAGTTCACTGCACACCGGTCACGAAAAAATGACAAAAAGAAAACCTAAACCTAACCAAAGTAATATTGGCGGCCTTATCGCTTAAAGCGATCTCATCCAGACAACCATTCGATGGAAATAATATATTGGGAGTCTGGAAGCATAACAAACGCCACGTCTAACATAATACACGTAATATTAAATTAATATACATGTATTGTAAGCTCTAAGGCTTTCACGGCCGGCGTTGCATGTTGTATGTATTGCTTCCGGGCTGTTTGGCCGTGGTCTAAGTGAAACTTGTGTTCCAGACGTTTCGTCGATCACTGTGGTCGACATCTTCAGTGGTTCAGGTCCGAGCGGCGACAAGAGCGTACAACTCTCCTTCGCGGCGTCTTCTCTGATACTGACACTGTCAGTGGCCGTGGAGAGTTGTACGCTCTTGTCGCCGCTCGGACCTGAACCACTGAAGATGTCGACCGCAGTGATCGACGAAACGTCTGGAACACAAGTTTCACATAGACCACGGCCAAACAGCCCGGAAGCAATACATACAACATATACATGTGTTGACTGGTCGGTTGGCGCAGTTGGTAGCACTCTGCCTTCTGAGCCGCTGGTGCCGGGTTCGATTCCCGGACAGGTCAAACATTTGTGTGTATAAACATGTCTGTTTGACCTGTGTCTGGGTGTATATATGTATATAAGTATATATATATAAGTATATACATATATCAGTCATCAGGTTACCATAGCACAGGCTCTGCCTAGTTTGGGACCTGAAGACCTTGTGTGAATGTTAATAAATAAATAAAAAAATTATATTGACTATCACTAAATCTTGTTATTGAAACTGACGTGGTTTTGACACATTATGAATGTATAAAACACGGGAGTCACTCACGTAATAAGATGATGATAAGAGTGATGCACCGACGCAGCTAGTAGCTCCCCGCCCCCCGCAACAGCATTTGTCATCGCGTGCGCTGCGCGCGACCGCCCGCAGTACTAGGCGAACAGCGTCCGCGAGCGCCCCGTATTCTCCTTGAAAAAGACCACCGAATGTTGTTGAAACACAGTCGGAACCCTCTGACTTATTACGTGAGTAACTCCCGTGTTTTACACATTCATGATGTATCACTAAATCATTATGTTTAACTTGTTATACAATATGACTTTATGAACACTTTATATACTCAACTTACAACAACGACAAAAATACAATATTGAAATAAATAAACATTAATTTATCGTCCCTTAAAGTTTACATTTAATCGCGGTGCACTTAACGGATACTGATTCATGTCAAGTCACGAAGCAAACATCTGAATAGAATAGAATACTTTATTTGTATGAACATGTATGTATATGTTATGGACCAAATGATAAATTGAGCATTATACATACTACCCGGTCCTTATGAAAAATTGAGCATTATACATACTACCCGGTCCTTATGAAAAATTGAGCATTATACATACTACCCGGTCCTTATGATAAATTGAGCATTATACATACTACCCGGTCCTTATGATAAATTGAGCATTATACATACTACCCGGTCCTTATGATAAATTGAGCATTATACATACTACCCGGTCCTTATGATAAATTGAGCATTATACATACTACCCGGTCCTTATGAAAAATTGAGCATTGTACATACTACCCGGTCCTTATGATAAATTGAGCATTGTACATACTACCCGGTCCTTATGATAAATTGAGCATTGTACATACTACCCGGTCCTTATGATAAATTGAGCATTATACATACTACCCGGTCCTTATGATAAATTGAGTATTATACATACTACCCGGTCCTTATGAAAAATGCCCAATATCAGAGTGCAATTTAATAATAATTATTCAAATAATCACTTCGACCGGGCATTATACATAATGTTTATCACCTTTTGGGCAGAGTAATACAAACATATGTAATAAAAAAATTTAATCATTATTGTGATTTAACTTAAAATAAACTAAATGTGAATCAATTTAAATAATCAGACTCATTATTTGGATTAATTATCAAGGACTTTACATTTAAAAATCACTAGATTTTGCATTTAAAACTTAAGGGAAGTTGTATCAAAAATTATACATATACAAAAAGTATACAATGTGGTATTTATATTTAGTCAGTGCGAGACATGTCCTTGCCATATTTGGCATACAAATATTTAAAATAACTTATTTATAAGTGCTTTAATACTATAGTACACAAACAAATATTAATTATATATAAAATAATAATGATAATAATTTTAACCTTTACATAATTATTTTTTTTCTTGTGGCTAATGTCTTTATTAATATAAAACACTAATAACTACTTACAATACTGCAGCTTCTACAATAACGTTTGAGCAATCCAGTAGCTATTAGTAGCCCATAGATAACTCAAATGTTCTAACCCGCTACCAAAAATGATGCGAGTGTCATGAATATGGGTTCCGACTCAGCATAAGACTAGGCAAAAGTCATGTAAGGAATAACGACTCTTGACTTCTTGGTTTTTTGCTTCTGACTTTTTAATGACTAATGAAAATATATGAATTGTAGGAAAGAGCCACAGCGGACGACGAGACCCTAAAGAAGAAGATGGAACAAATCAAGGCGCTGTACGAGGAGTTGAAGCTGCTCTCCGCGAAGAGACAGCAGAGGCTGCAACAGAGCTTGAAGTACTTCAAGTGAGTATCTCTCCAAGGGTCTCTTCCATATTATATATATCATGGACCTTCATGAACAAAGAGGTGTGCTCGCAAGGAGTTTATATCGAAAATCAGAAGTATATAAATGTATGTAAAGCTATTGGTGGGTAGCTGTGCTCCATAGCCCCCTCCAGATTACACAGTAGCATTAGTGGTGCCGATAGTCCGGCCGTCCGCCCGCCTAACCCTCCGCCGAAGCTCTCCTCCGGTGAAGCCCCCCTCCGGTGAAGCTGTAAATGCTGGTAGAGGCAAACAGCATTAGTCCGTTAGAAAAAAAAGTGCCGATAACACTATCGGCACTTTTTTTTCTAACGGACTAATAATAAATCTAAGTAATACTAAATCTATCGAAAATACAGCACCTATAAAAAAAGTGAATCAACAGAATCTTAGAGAGTAGACACTCTCTAAGATTCTGTTGATTCACTTTTTTTATAGATGCTGTATTTTCGATAGATTTATTATTACAGAGTTCGTGCGAATCCATCACAAAAGTGTACCAGGGGCACAATTATCTAGTGACTGGTTATTAAGGAATCCCGTGTAAAAATGGAACATGTAAACACTTGCACGAATGGGTTGGGAAGCAGATATTGGTGGTGGCGAGTACTTACACGTGTGTGTATGTGTAGGTTCGTGCGCGAGTGCGAGGAGGTGCACGAGTGGGTCGGGGAGCAGATGTCGGTGTTTCTAGTAGTGTATATAACACGTATGTGTAGGTTCGTGCGCGAGTGCGAGGAGGTGCACGAGTGGGTCGGGGAGCAGATGTCGGTGTTTCTAGTAGTGTATATAACACGTATGTGTAGGTTCGTGCGAGAGTGCGAGGAGGTGCACGAGTGGGTCGGGGAGCAGATGTCGGTGTTTCTAGTAGTGTATATAACACGTATGTGTAGGTTCGTGCGAGAGTGCGAGGAGGTGCACGAGTGGGTCGGGGAGCAGATGTCGGTGTTTCCAGTAGTGTATATAACACGTATGTGTAGGTTCGTGCGCGAGTGCGAGGAGGTGCACGAGTGGGTCGGGGAGCAGATGTCGGTGTTCCTAGTAGTGTATATAACACGTATGTGTAGGTTCGTGCGCGAGTGCGAGGAGGTGCACGAGTGGGTCGGGGAGCAGATGTCGGTGTTTCTAGTAGTGTATATAACACGTATGTGTAGGTTCGTGCGAGAGTGCGAGGAGGTGCACGAGTGGGTCGGGGAGCAGATGTCGGTGTTTCCAGTAGTGTATATAACACGTATGTGTAGGTTCGTGCGCGAGTGCGAGGAGGTGCACGAGTGGGTCGGGGAGCAGATGTCGGTGTTCCTAGTAGTGTATATAACACGTATGTGTAGGTTCGTGCGAGAGTGCGAGGAGGTGCACGAGTGGGTCGGGGAGCAGATGTCGGTGTTCCTAGTAGTGTATATAACACGTATGTGTAGGTTCGTGCGAGAGTGCGAGGAGGTGCACGAGTGGGTCGGGGAGCAGATGTCGGTGGCTGCGAGCGAGGAGTACGGGCTGGACGTGGAGCATGTCGAGACTCTGCAGCAGGCGTTTGACAACTTCCTGACGCAGCTCCAAGGTAATGCATTATAACTCACTTTCGTTTTCAAAATTATTGGCTCAATTTGTATGTGTTTTTTACAGATACTCGTATTTAAATAAAACTTGGTTATTTAGCTCTCTTTATATTTTTCTCATTTCATTAGGATCAGTTTAAACAAATCACTCTGGACGTATGTTTTGTGACTTTCAAGGAGAGCTACCTGCTTATATTAGTCGATTCCATGGGAAGTATAATTGGGGAATATTCCAGTCTTCCGTGGTTTTGTCCCCACGGTAGACTGTAAGATGCGGATGGCAATATCGCGGACAGCGGATAGTTTCTCAACTGCGCGTTGATCTCAGCAACATATAGGGCTGTCACTGCCTTATAAAACCACAGGGTTGTCTCGGCACACACGACATAGCAAAAGTAAGTGATTAATAGATATGAATCATTGTTAATTGTAAAATCATTTGTATTACAGCTAACGAAGGTCGCATAGAAGCAGTCTGCGAATCGGGCAATGTACTTCTAGAAGAGAATACGCCAGAAGCAGACAGAGTGAAACAGAGGATAGATGACATTAGGGGGCTGTGGGACGACCTTAAGGAACTGGCATTAGCCAGGCAGGAGGTGAGAATGTTTCCATTTCTTAGATTGTGAGATTATCAGAAAAAACAAGCATATAAACAGGCACAACGAACAAGCCTTAAACCAGCAGAGTTAAGATACTGATCCTTTCTAGAAAGTGATGGAAGGGAAGACAACTGTACAAGAAATATGTAATCTTGTCTCGCAATTTGAGACTAGCACATCGCAATTAAACCGCAAGGATGGCAAAAAAACTAGTAGGATTTCGGATGTAACAAAATATAATCAAGCATTTATATCACTAACCACTGGGCCACGGCAACCATCGTTCTATGCTTCTTCTTTGCAAAGACTTACCTGTTTGAACAACGCGTTTCGATTGAATCATTTTTCATTTGAATACTATGTCATTCGGAATATTTTTAGAAAACTTAATACGGCTGTTTTGTTAGGCTCTGGCGGGGGCCCGACAAGTGCATGAGTTTGACCGCACGGCAGACGAAACCTCCGCCTGGATTTCTGAGAAGGAATCCGCTCTCCTGGGAGCAGCATCAGCCCCGCCGAGGTCTCAACACGAGCTTCACGCTCAAACTAGAGCTCTGCATGCCTTGAGCGCTGATCTGGACGCCATAGCTGCTCAGCATGAGAAACTGAAGACTGAGGCAGAGAGGTAAGCGATTATAATCTTCTGTTACCCTGGTACATCAACACAGGTGCCCTTTTAGTTATCATCCAGCTTGTCTAATATTTTGTCAATTTTTGATTGCCAATATGCTCATACTACAACTCTGCATTCTTACCGCTGAGATGGAAACCCCATTGCTGCTCAGCATGCTTATCAGGCTTTTAGAAAGCCTGGCCGGTATTCTAAATTAATTCATATGAGGTTTTTTAAGCTTTGAACGCTCTGTACGCTTCTCATGAGAAACTGAGGACCGAAGCTGCAAGATATAGCCTTGTGACCTTATGTTACCCTAGTACTTTGAGAACGGACTTGGCGAATGTTGTCTTTTTTGCACGAACCCATTTCGAATGTCCACAAAGCTTCATGCTTTGAACGCTAATGCCTGCGAAGTTTTGTTAACCTGGTCCTTTTTAAAACAGGCCCAAACCCCCTCATTCCCCATGCACCAAGCCTTTTATTCCCAAAACCCCGAACATCAAAGATGGCGAATCGTTTGAGCATGAACGATCTAGTTAATTTTATTCGAAAAAAAACATAACTCTCCTTCTTTCGCAGTCGGGTAAAAACAGAGCTCACGGAAGCTTCAATTTTACTTATATCAATTATTTCTGGACACAGACTAGGAACAGCGTTCCCCGACGCGAAGGAACACGTAATTGCGAAACTAGAGAACGTGAGCGAAGACCTGGACGCGCTGACGCAGCGCACTGCCCACTGCACCCAGCAGCTGGAGCTGGCTTCACAGTTGCAGGCTTACTTCGCCGCTTACCAGGAGCTGCTGTAAGTATTATTGCTAATCAGTTTAATTCTGATCCTCGAGTTTTGTCTACAAATCACAGAGTGGCGAATAATAGATGTGGCTTATTCATCCTAATTTAGAGTTTATTTTTCACTGTCAATTAATTGTAAGTTATCGCTGGTGCGAACTCAGCAAGGAATTTCGGCGGAAGAGGAATAGATGTGAGCCAACTTGTCCTTATCCCACACAAGGTGGGGTCGCCACGACATGTGCCACAACACTCTTTTTATTATATGTTTTTCCCCCTCATGTCACGCCCATACCAAGCCATTCTATTCCATGTCAATTTATCATTCACTGGTGCTACTTTGAAGCTTCCTCGGATATACTCATTCCTTATTCTTAACCGCCTTAAAAAAAGGACCTCCTCTTTTTGAAGTCTCAATTCGACCCGAATGTGAACAAACAATGACCAATGATCCCGTGAGTAGCAGAGGTCTAAGTGTGAAAGATATTTTATTACCAAAAATGGTACCGACTTCAACACCCAAAAGTGTTAAATAACTTGTCGAACTCGGTACCATGAGCACAATATTTTGATAATTTACTTTTGAACTATCATGGTACCGACTTCAACCAGTTATTTCACACTTTTGAATGTTGAAGTCGATTCCAATTTATGGTAAAATTATTGTTTTATCTATTCTAGTCACACCGCACACCCATCTCTTGCTGTCCAACATTCAGATCCATTCATTACGACAGGTCTCACTATTAGAAGGCTCATTACCTGAAAATTAGAACTAAAACTGTGTTAAATTTTGATATGAAAGTTCTTGGTTGTCATCAATGCCAAATTGGTAAAAAGTTTTCGAAAATACATTCTTAAGAAATTTTTTTACAAAAATGCGGGTAGTTTTATTTTATTATCACGCATTTTATTTTCTCTGTGTTTCTCCAGAGCGTGGACCAACGAGACATTAGCCCGCGTGACCGCCCCAGACCTGGGCGTGGATGTGCGAGCTGCTGAGCAACTCCTGGCGCGCCATCAGGACATCGAAGCTGAGATCCAAGCAAAGGAGGATGATTTCCGGACGCTCTATGCAGACGGTAAGCTTTCCAGCTTTTCCTCCAAGCCTCGAACAAGCCTATCGGGTGTCCATATGGTGCAGTTAGGCTTAGCAAGTTTTTGCAGGATTTTTAGGCAAATCGTAAGGTCTCTAAGTACATCTAGTTCGACACTTTCGACTACATTTTACGACTGTAATACGCTTCAGATAATTATTCGCTATAACTATGGCAAAGTGGCGTGCAACTGCAGAGGCTTATGGCCAGCCATGGACTGCTATAGGCTGATGATGATGTAGTCATACGTTTTTAAGTCCTAACCTTTAAACGAGCAATTCTTGTATAATATGTGTTGTGAGTGTCTTGTGTAATGTGTGTTGTGAGTGTCTTTAGTAATGTGTGTTGTGAGTGTCTTGTTTAATGTGTGTTGTGATTGTCTTGTGTAATGTGTGTTGTGAGTGTTTTGAATAAATGTGGCTTCTTTTTTTATAATCTGAATCTTGAAAACGGTTCCAACAGTTTTCATAAAATTTAGTATGAAGGTTCAAGGACAGTTTCGGGGGCGGTAAATCGTTCTAGTTAGGTTTCATTTTAATAAAACGTCTTTTAAAACATTTTTAAAAAAGATAGGGAGAAGTCGGTGAAGATACATTAAAAAAATACTTACAGACAGTCGAACATAGAACCTAATTTTTTGAAGAGGCAAGAAGAAACACGTTTCTAGACTATTTACCTACACCAATGTGAGTTTTGTATGAATACTCTTATTTTGGAAGATATACGTTTAATTCAGTTAGTTTTTTTAAAGCATGTACAACCATGCAAAAGTATAAAACCATCGATAGAATTATTCCTAACCGCATTTTGAATCCAAAATGCCTCGTTACTGAACCAGAGTTACTAAATGTGAAAAAAAATATAGCTTTATCTATTACACATATTTTAAATTTATTTTAAAAAATTGCAATATGTTATTTTGTTTAAGACCGAATAACTCGATGTTACTTAAAATTACCCGCATCTTAAAAAAAGAATTTCCATTTAGTGTTGGCTTCTATTTATATTTGCCATATTATAGGTATTCATTTTGTTATTTAAATAAAACAATGTCAGGATTTTTGATGACGTGATACTTTAGTTTGATCTAACTAATCAAACTAAAGAATCACTGCCAATATCGCGGGCTTTTCAGTCGAGAAACTAAGGAAAGTGGAGCGAGACGTCGCTTTATATCTTCATTTTTTAATATAGGAAGGTATTATAGGAGGAGGCTTTCGGCTCCCAAGCACAGTGCAAAGCATTTTGGAGCTTAGGCTTTATGTCGTATAAATAAATATGTATTTGAAAGTAGAGCTTATTGAATAGAGAGTATGTCGTGCGGTTGTGCAGGCGAGAAGTTGGTGAGCGAGGGGCACCTGATGTCGGGCGAGATCTCGGAGCGCATGCTGTCGCTGCGCGCGCGCCGCGCCCAGCTCGACGCGGCGTGTAGTGCGCGCGCGACGCTCTACGCGCACCACCTCGACGCGCTCTGCTTCAAGCGCGACGCCGACGCGCTCGACGCCTGGATCTCCAACAGGTCACACTTTACTTTATAAGGCTGCGCGGGGCGCGTTCGCAACCTCGTCGTTCCTGACCGCGCCCGGTGACACTGACATCCTAAACGTATTGGGTGACAGCTGGGACTGTTCACTGCTAAAGCACTGGATACATCTTCATACAGCATTGAACAGTTCATAGTGATTAATGCTAGATCAGAGAAGACGCCGCGGAGGAGAGTTCTACGCTCTTGTCGCCGCTCGGACCTGAACCACTGAAGATGTCGACCGCAGTGATCGACGAAACGTCTGGAACACAAGTTTCACATAGACCACGGCCAAACAGCCCGGAAGCAATACATACATCAATCAATATACTTTATTGCGAAAAATTTTTTACAAAAAAATGGAACCGACTTCAACCCTCAAAAGTATGAAATAACTTGTTGAAGTCGGTACCATGATAGTTCAAAAGTAACTGCTATCAAAATATTGTGCTAGTATTTTCTGTCGCTTCTGGTAGATTAAATACAATTAAACTAGATATAAAGTAAAAGTAAATGACACATGAATGATGTCATACACTGATAGAAATTATTTATTTATTAATTATTCATAATATATACTCTCTAAATATATTTAAAAAAAATTCTCCATTTTTCTGACAGATTATATTTTATTTGATATCACAATATGATAAAAATATGATCAAACTAAAGAAACGTCATATCCAGAAAATAATTTCAATGTCCAAACCATTTTACAGTTAAATTTAAATTAAACTTGTCTATGCTTGCTTCATTTTTACTAAAAAATACCTGTAAATATTCAAGTTTTCCGTTCTATGTACGCACATTGTCAATTTTAAGAGTCATAATTATGCAAAGAGGCGATCTCCAAGCCTGCCTACTTGGTTTAGGAAGAAACTAGACCGTGTTAACGCGCGGTTTGAGTTATGGCAACATTATAGTAACAGCGACACAGTGTTATGTTACCTACCCACATCCAGCCAATGAAGTTGACACTGACTGATAAATTAAGTTTTGGCTAAAGGACTTGTATCCAAGGCCATAATATCATTAAAAAAAAATATATATATCTACCCGTTTTACTTTTTTTCTTCCCTTAAAATAAACCCAGCATCGCTGTTGTGTTCGGCTCACGAAATTGTATTTTTCTTTCATCGACTCTAAATCCTACAAGAACCTTTACATTAATTCACTAAATAATTAACAGACTGTGTTACTTAACTACGGGAGTAAATGACAACGCAGTGGTTGGCGCGTGACTGGTTTATTACAGAGCACAGATACACTAATATAAGCGCTGGTTGGTACATACATAGGTATAGATATATCACAGAAACTATGTTCCTCCTATTCTGAGTGCACAGAACATCCACGCTCGATGCCCCCCATACATCACCCGGACATGAATGTGTGACGATGTACGTGTGTAGTGATGATACCAACTAGAAGCTCTGGAGTCAATCGAGAGGCGAGCCAAAAGAATCATCGGCTGTAACTCTGGTGGAACGTAGGCTTCAGAGCCTTGAACACCGGCGTAGAGTAGCAAGCCTATCGGTTTTCTATCGGGTGCATTTCGGAGAATGTGCACTGGAATTACACAATCTGATTCCACCATCCCCTTTCTATCATCGGTCGACTCGACGTACGGCAATTCGCCATCGCCATATGGTAGATATACCACCTATACGCACGAAGCGCTTTGCTTCCACTTTCTTAATGCGTACTGCCAAGGAATGGAACTCGTTGCCCGAGTCTGTGTTTCCCGATATGTACAATCCTGGAGTCTTCAAGTCGCGAGTGAATAGGTACCTTCTAGGTTTGCGTGCTAAATCCTAGACAACGTCATCACTTAACATCAGGTGAGACAGTTGTCAAACGCAAACTTATAATAATAATAATAAAAATGTCGTAACTGTGTCCAGGGTCCCTCTGGTCCGCGACGGCAAATACGGCGAGAACGTGTCCCAGGTGGAGCAGCTGATCAACCGGCACAGAGACCTGGAGGAAACCATCGACGCGCAGAGAGACAAGTTCAACGCGCTCAAGAGAATCACTCTGGTATGCTACTATCCTACGAGAGCCGATGACCATTCTAGACCATCTAGCGTGATAACATCTTCGGCCACATCGTCACTGACCATCAAGTGAGATAGTGCTCAAACGCTAGATCTATCAATAAAAAATTAGGGATCCTTACTAAAACTTCAATCATGTGACCGTTCGAAGCCGGGACGCACCGCTAGTTTGTATCACTTGAAATAAATAATTTCAGCACTTTGTGTTTCAAATATCGTGTATATGAAACGCAATAGATTTAATAACTATTATCTTGAACAGATTGAGAAAGCGTTCAAAGAGCTGCAGGACCAAGAGGAAGAGGCGAGACGGGTCTCGGCGGAGAGGCAGGAGCAGGAGCGCGTCCAGCAGTACCGGAGGAGAGAGATGGAGAGGATCACAGAGGAGCGGCGGAAGGAAAACGTGCCGCGAGCCCCGACCGCCGCGCCCAGAGAGGTAACAAATACTCATTCCGGTCGATACATTCCAAAAACCTAAAATTGTCTGCCCAAAATAATAATAATATGGGACAACATTCACACAAGGTCTTCAGGTCCCAAACTAGGCAGAGCCTGTACTATGGTAACCTGATGACTGATATATATAGTTATACACATATATACACACCCAGACACAGGTCAAACAGACATGTTCATACACACAAATGTTTGACCTGTCCGGGAATCGAACCCGGGACCAGCGGCTCAGAAGGCAGAGTGCTACCAACTGCGCCAACCGGCCAGTCAAAATGTTACCACATTTCATAACATTTTGGGCAGACTGATCCCGGGCTAAACTTGAGGGCTAAATCAAGATAGTTATAATACCCGAAATAAGGGAAAAATACATGTACCAAAAACGAGACTAGTGAAGACCTGTAAACAAGATATATGTCTAAAACTTGGCATGCATAATAAATTGTAATGTAACAAACCGACTAGGAGTCACGTGGTAAACACTGGAAAATTACTCTCCGACCAGTTTCGAACTTATTTGTAGTTCTTCATCTGGGAGTTATGATCGTGCCAGACGGCGAGCACGTAACTCGTTACGTGCTCAAAAAGCACGAACTGCAAATAAGTTCGAAACTGGTCGGAGAGTAATTTCCCAGTGTTTACCGCGTGAGTCCTAGTCGGTTTGTTACATTACAATTATGGAAGAAGCTCGCGATAGTTTTCAGACTCAAATTGCATAATAAATTGCCATTAGATATAACCCATTTACCCTGTTTCCTGGAAAGATGGTGTTTGTCGTGGTCAAAAGTTTTACGTTTACCATCTGGAACTTCTGGAAGAGCTAATCGTTAACAATAATAATAATAATCATCTTGTTCAATCCGAAGTGCCGTACTACAAGTACACACCAGCGCCAGTTCTTGAGAATGGTCGTGCGTTGCTCTACTGGGACCGCTCTATCATCACGGACAGGACTATTGTTGCCAATAAGCCTGATATCGTTTTGGTCGACCGGTCTCAACGCCGGGCAGTGCTCGCCGACATCACCATCCCGCATGACGAGAACCTCGTAAAGGCTGAGAAGGACAAACTCAGCAAGTACCTTGACTTAGCTCACGAGGTAACCGCCATGTGGGATGTTGACTCGACGATCATTGTCCCGATAGTCGTTTCGACGAACGGCTTAATAGCGAAGAGCCTCGATCAACATCTTAAGAGGCTCTCGCTAGACGGTTGGATCAAGGGTCCTGATGCAGAAGACGGTACTCCTTGACACGGCGCGTATTGTCCGGAGGTTCCTCACTCTGTGGCCCTAACCACCGGTAGCTTGGGCCCTGCCCCGCTGCTGGCGGAACTCTAGGTTTAGGTTTTTTATAATATCTTTATTAATTTTTGTTTTTGATATTTATACTGTAAAAAAACTAAACATAAGACAAAAAGAAAATAAAGAGATAATAATAATAATAACGGAATAATTACGAAAGTCAGTATGACGCATGCGCGAACGATGATAGATGATGAGGTGTATATATCTTATTTATAAGAAAAAGTGAGTGAGATTTTTTTTAAAAAGCATTGATGGCATACGCATACATTCATTACATACGCTAAGAAAGGGTGTTTTTGCTGGATATGTCCTGTGTGTCGTGCGATAATCAATCGCTATTGTTATTATGTTTCCAGATCGACCGCCTGGCGGCCTCCGGCTCGGTGATGCCCGCGTCGTCGGAAGAGATCCTATCCCCGGCGCCGCAGTTCGACAAACTGCCCAAAAACGATCTACACGTCAAACGGGCTGAGAGCATGAGTGTAAGTCAGGCTCAGGTTCTTTATTTAGCCTTATAACTATGACCGTTATATCAGGCAAGTCAATATACAATGCTCAATATAATATCTACTACTAATCTTAAATCATTTTTAGCAAAATTAAACAAGTCTAAATACACATTAAATCAACTACATATTACTAAACCATAATCTCTATTAGTTATTTCTAAAATTCCAAAAATCTCAATGTAAATTTACAGCACCTCTGTCATATCAATGTCAAAAATTAAATAATTTAATTACATACATAAAAATACGACAAACATATATAAGTATACAAATACATTAAAAATACATAACCGTCAATTTTAGTTATACAAATCATTCTCAAATAAATGTTAGTTTCAAATGATAAAATCAGCATCATTTAATATAATTGCCATAAACTCATTTAATCTATATAATGGTTTACTTTCAAAAAAGGTGGTTAAACTTTTCTTAAATCCAAGTAATGGCAAGTTTGATACAGCCGTGGGCAGCTTATTGAACATTTTTATTTTATTATATACTCCTTGTTTTTGGACCTTAGCAAGTCCTACACTGGGCGGATAACTACTTGAGTCAACTAAATTAATCCAATTCCAAACTCCACGTTAGTTCTTGTCCTGTCGCTTCCAAAGACAACAAACTTGAACGCGACGTGTGCGCAGTAATGTAAGGCGAAACTCGAGAGTAGTGACCAGCTAACCACATTTACAAATCATCAGGCTTCAAACTGTATATCATTTTTTTTTTTTTTTTTTTTTTAACAACATTCACACAAGATCTTCAGGTCCCAAACGAGGCAGAGCCTGTGCTGTGGTAACCTGATGACTGATATATATACTTATTCACATATACACACCCAGACACAGGTCAAACAGACATGTTCATACACACAAATGTTTGACCTGTCCGGGAATCGAACCCGGGACCAGCGGCTCAGAAGGTAGAGTGCTACCAACTGCGCCAACCGGCCATTATTCACAGTTAAATGTTTCTTTAAGTATCATCTGTGGTTTCATTGAATCAATTATCTATCTAATACCATCAACGACCAACTCTCGTATATATAATCTGAATATACGATACGGATCCAAAGATTTTCATGAAATTCAGTACGATGGGGGTTTCGGGGGCGATAAATCGATCTGGCTAGGTTTCATTTTTAGAAAACGTTTTTTTATCCGTGTTTTCGGGCAATGAGGAACTGCTTCAATATCATTTTAATATGGCTCTTCCCGACATCTATTGGCTAGTAATCTAATAATAATACTACTTAAATAACTGAACTGTTTTACCGACACAGCAACATTAAAGCTACTTGACAATAGATGGCGTTGTTAAGCAACACTAAGCCAATGAGTTGGTTTGAGGTTAGACCGAGAAAATCAATTAGTTACTTATATTATAAAAAAACCTAACAAAGCGCGGTCATCCAGATATTATCTCTTTTCTGACAAGTGGTTCGTGATTGAGCCACCGATGAAAATTGAGGTAAAGTGACATTTAATAATAGTAATGTTTAAGAATTTGTGTATGCATCGAAAGGTTAATAGTGTTGTCGGTCTAGGTGGTGAAGACGCCGAAGCGTACGCCATCGTTCACGACGCGGCGCCGCACGCAGAGCTTCCGCCGCCATCGGCACGGAGACATCGCCGAGCTGCCGCCGGTCGAGATCGAAGGTTGGCTTGGGTTTCCTCCCACGGGGAACCCTCACTGTCACACTATCACACATATACCTGAACTATCTTATCGCTCACACACACTGTCACACATATACCTGCACAATCTTATCGCTCACACACACTGTCACACATATACCTGCACAATCTTATCGCTCACACACACTGTCACACATATACCTGCACAATCTTATCGCTCACACACACTGTCACACATATACCTGCACAATCTTATCGCTCACACACACTATCACACATATACCTGCACAATCTTATCGCTCACACACACTGTCACACATATACCTGCACAATCTTATCGCTCACACACACTGTCACACATATACCTGAACTATCTTATCGCTCACACACACTGTCTGATATAAACTGACGGTTACCGTGGCTGAATGGTCAGTGAGATGACTTGAAGCTCTGGGTTCGAATCCCGGCAGGGGCAAATATTTATGCGTCGAGTGTTGGTGTTCGTTCTGGGTGTTGGATGTTTATTTGCTGTGATTGTGTGTGACTCATAAAAATAATAAGGAATGAGCGATGTCACTATTTTATAAACTATATGTAATAATAGACAATTTTATAACCTTAAAATGGCGAAAGGTTCAATAGGGTTAAGGTTGAATAGGTCTTGGTATATCTATTACATAAAGATCAGAATTAAAAAGGTTTATTAGTATTTAGTAATATTTTTTATATGTTGAAAGGTTTGTTGGGCATGGTTTTTGTAATGATTGAATCATACAACTAGTGCCCTTGAGCGAGCCCAAGGGGGGTGGATCATGACACCTCATGACTGGTTCCGCTTCCGAGCCGATGTCGGGGATCGCCCCGGGCTCGGCTATGGGTGCTTCAGTGAGACGCGCATGATGCAGGGTACCTGGAGCGCAAGCAGGAGTGCGGCACGGGCGGCAAGCGCGCGGCGGTGCGCTCGTGGCGCGGGTACCACGCCGTGCTGTGCGGACAGCTGCTCTGCTTCTTCAAGGACGAGCACGACTTCGCCAGCGCCAAGGCGGCCGCGCCCCCCGTCGCCATCCTGCTCGTGAGTACACACTCACTATATCTACATCCAAGTGGCTCGACCATCTACACACTAATTGGAACGAAGTTCCTTATCGCGCGTTGTGAAAGGGGGCTAGACGAAAAAAATTCTTACGAAAAGTTGTCACGACACTTTTTGCTATAGTAAGCTATTGTAAGCTGTGCGGCGTGCGCATGTTTGTCTGTCTCTCTCTCTTTCTCTCTCTCTCTCTCTCTCTGTTATAGAAAGCAAGCCAGATATTTTCATTTCTATGTCGCATTGAACAGTGTGGTGTTTATTTAATTATTTTATTATTCATTATTAAGAACTTCGTTCCATCCGGGTGTCCCTTGACACCTCTCATGTTTTTTATTTTATTATTTTACAAAATCCACAGCTCTTAATGAACAGAGTTTGATATATGTTATTCTTACCTACAGCCAAAAACGGATTTCCATTATATGGGTATAACATTAATGTGAGACAGTCTGTGCCGCTATACAGGCACGTCAGATATAACTGGATTTATAAATGTTAGATTGTTGGCTCGTCGTGGTGTGTGAAAATCGGCATGTGTGTGTGTGTGTGTGTGTGTGTGAATTTGAAATGATTTTTTAGAAGATTCAGTATGAGTACAACAATGTTTTTGTATAAGATGTTTCGTGTTATTTTACCTTTGCCTGTTCTTTGTAATTTTTCCCACAAATAACTTTACTAGCGAGAAGTATGAAGAAATTCAGTCCACTTATAATATTTCATTCTGACTGTAAGATCCTAAACGCGATATTCCACCTGTCTCTTATTCGACTTCAACAAGTTATTTCTCACTTTTGAGTGTTGAAGTCGGTTCCATATTGTAGTAATTTTATTTTATGTTATTTTCGTTGGAAAACAAACAGCAGTAATGAACAATGAGACAACAAGTAGAGATTTGAAACACTAAGGCTTGACAGTTTTCGCTTATTGATTTTACAGTGTCACGACATGACAGATAAGCTATTTTAAGCTCGGTGGGAAACTTTTGCATGTGATATATTTATCAATTTAATCTTAATATATTTAAATCTAATCTAAACTAAGCCACATAAAAGCACATTACAAGATAATATCATTTGGTATAAAAAACATCATTAATTTCAAATTTTTAAAATTTTAATTTTTTTAGAAAAATTGAAAATTTTAATTTTTTAAAATTTTGAAAATTTTAACGTTCTATAATTTTTTAAAATTTTAATTTTTTTTTCAATTTTAAAATAGTCCTGCTTCGTTAAGTACAGATCAACAGATTTGGAGTACTTAGAGTTAAAGAGATTGATTGATTTTGTTTTGTGTTTAGGCACGATGCGAACCTGCCGGCGACTACACCAAGAGAGCGCACGTGTTCCGGCTCGCGTGCGGTGACGGAGCCGAGTACCTGTTCTCCGCGTCCAGCCGGCAGCTGATGCAGGAGTGGGTCACCAAGATCACGTTCCACGCCAACCTTCCCCCGGAGCTGCAGTTGACGCCCTACAGCGCTGCCGCCGGGGACTCTCCCACCGCCGAGCTGCGGAGACGGCTGACTCAGTGAGTTTTTGATTATTTTATTTTCATAGCTAAACTTACAGCCTAATAATTAAATCTATGTACATACAACTTAGGTTTGACTGGGCCAATTACAAGTTTTCACCTTTAAACTTAAAGTAGGAAAACTAAACATAAAAATACAGTATTTTATCCCTCTTTAAAGATGAAAAAAAAAAAATTTTAACAATCCTTTTAAGTATTTGAAATTTTTTGAAAAATAACAATTTTAACATTGGAATATTGACCGAGATACAATTAATAGGTGAAGTGTACATTGCTTAGAAACTAAAAAAATCGGATGATAAAGCTTGACCAATCGAACGCAAGCTTCCGGTGAAGATATCAATTTCTTTGTTGCATTTGAGGAATTCGTTTATCATAGCGGGGGCTCTGCAGAAGACAGTATTTTGTTTGTACTTAGTGTTCGCGGGGGGTACCGCTAAGACAGGAGTATGACGCGAGTTGAAAGTTGGAGTTCGAAGACAGATAATTGCCTGGTCAACCAAATGTCACAGGCTCCCCGCGTATATATGGGATTGGACAACGTTTACACCAGATGGGGAGCTCTTTAGCGATTCGTTTCGGTGGAAACCACCACCGTGTGACTCGCCTCCAAGCGGCGCGTACATACTTTCTGGATAATTATTCTGTGTAATATATTGGAGCATGTTTAGGAACGCGTCGACGTCGTCCTCTGCGCGCTCGTCGCCCGAGGCGGAGCGGCGCGTGCGCACGCAGGCCGAGATCCTGCACGAGCACCGCGCCGCGCACCAGCCCCAGCCCCGCCTCTCCGCCACGCCCGAACGCACGGACAGGCCCGCTGACACGCAGAGGAATATAGGTAACTGACCATCTACATTATGCATGGCCGGCGCTTTGCTCAATGTCGATTCAAATAATCGTCTCATTCAGATGCTAGACATACGCTTCGATTTTAAATCTTAACCCTTTGACCGTTTTTTGTGTAAACTCTTAGGCTTTCACGGCCGGCGTTGCATGTCAGGTCCGGGCGGCGACAAGAGCGCTGAACCACTGAAGATGTCGACCGTAGTGATCGACGAAACGTCTGGAACACAAGTTTCACTTAGACCACGGCCAAACAGCCCGGAAGCAATACATACAACATTCAACTAACAGTGTTTTGCGGAATAAATAATTACTATGACAAGCAGACAAATCGGTCTACCCTGTCCACGGTTTTCGAAGAAGAAGAAATAAATATATATTAACATTATCATATCAACGTAAATAAATAATAAAATATATAAATTTACGGCCGATGGTGTTCGAACACATCAACAACACGGTAAATTTCTAAAGTAGACTCTTATCAACTATTGCACGGCTCGAGTCAGTTTCGAGAATAACATAATCTTGAAATGTTATTCTTACTGTTGTCATACGTATAACGTGTACCTTATTATAACTAAATTAATTATAACAATTACAAATAACTTTATTTTACATACATTTGTGGTCTATAATACATATGTAAACCCATTGACCCCGAACTAGTTTGCGCTGTGTTTCGGGATACAATGTACGCCAAAGTAAGATAAAAGTCACTTAATAAATAAAAAAATACAAATAACATGATCAAGCGCATATTCAATACATAGTGTGTGTGTGTGTGTGTGTGCATGAGTGAGCGTTCCTAACTTAATACAAATTCCCTTGAAATCATTTTCTCGATACCATCATAATCAAACTTTGTTAGCCATGTAAGTATTACTTTTTGACGTGATAACGTTTTATAAATTGATGAATGCCAAAATGAAAAATAGTAACGTTCCGCGTAACGTTCCACCTGAGTTTTATCTAGATCTAGATAATATAATCAAAGTCAAAGTCAAGGTCAAAGTCAAGGTCAAGGTCAAAGTCATAAATGATTATGACGTTATCACGTAAATCTATCGTCCGTAAACCGACTTTACAGACAACCAATTTTTTTAAATTCATTATTACTATATTTTTTAATATTCAATTTTTTATCTGTTAAATTATATAACCGCGGAGCAATTCCTTCATACTTTTTTTAAATATATAATTATAACAATTACATAATAAATCCATTTAAATTGCAGAATCTTCGGTCCTCCCATCTCTGCCCCCGCGACAACCGCCCTCGCAAGACGACGACAGCGATGTCATCCTCAGGTGATTACGAATATGACCGCATGCCATTTGGTATACTATCAGCACTTTGTAACTCTCGGCGCAAAAAGAGGTGTGATATGTATGCGTTCAAACGTACCTGTGCTCTGACAGCGGAAACACCCATGTATGCTGGTACCGCAGAGCTACGCTGATGATGGGGCTCGAAGATAGGAGACGAAACCAGATTGCCTAGTAGTACACCCAACAAGTTTTGGGCTCATAAGATTTGTCTTAACTAATTCTGTTCATTTCTCGAAATCGTCACCAGCGGTCCGCCCCGGCTTCGCACGGGTCACAAAATTCAAGAACAAAAATTATGAGGATCCCTAATTTTTTATAATATAATATGACCTATGTCACCCGGGGATAGTGTAGCATCCGAGTAGTGAAAGAGTTTTTAAAATCGGTTCAGTAGTTTCGGAGCCTATTTAATGCAAACGAACAAACAATCAATCAATCAAATATGTCCTCTTTATAATATTAGTATAGATATTTCCTATACCTATATAATAAAAAAAATATTAAAAACATATAAAATATTACTTATGATTATTAAGCTATTGCATAGCTTCTATCGCGGGCCTTGAGCGTGGAGACCGAATCCAGAAATTCCGTAACGAAAATAACCTAACACCCACCACTCCGACCGGCACAGCGGTGATACTTTTTAGTTTTGCCATCTATCGATGAATAGCAGAATTTTTAATGACTTTTTTGGAATATCACGCTTGTTTGTTTAGTTCAGCAACTCGCCTCTAGGTGGCATTGGTTGTATCGGCGTGACTGCATAAGTTATTAATATATTAATTGCATAAGTTGATAAAAAATGCTATGCAATAGCTTTACCGCGGCAGTCCCCGAGTACCACACGTCTTTTTTTTATACCACCAAGTCAAAAACAGACAAAGATCATTCGCCTCTCGATAAGCAGCAAGCACGCTTAAGACATGACAGTGTCTGCACTCTTCATCCCTCGACGGTTATTCGCGTATTTTTTTCTTAGTAAATTTATTTACTTTATATTATTTCTTCATACCGTTAGCAATAAAAGTGTTTAACGCTGTTAATTGTATATGAATTATCTGACTCTACAGAAATTCGGAGCAGGCGACCTCTTGGGGCAGGTCAAGGTTCTCGAACGGACGCGATATTAATTCAGAGTTCATAAGGTCCCAGCAAACCGGTAAGTGATATTGTTATTTTCGTACAAATATTTACAATTTTACGTAACTATTACAATTAATTAAATAATTATTTAAAATTTAGTTAATTTTAATTGCACAGGCAATAAATAGTTTTTTTTCACCACATCTTCGGGTAAATAACCCAAAGAGACGAATTTCTATTCCATCGAATTCCGGAAGTATATTGTGATTTTGCAAATGGTGTTAGAACCGATCAATTTGAGCCAATAACACTTGCGTAGTTTAAAATCATTTAATCCAAGCTCTATCATATGGTAGAGACTACAAGAACCTACATACTTACCTACTAAATATTAAGATTTCACCGCATCTATCTCTGCTATTGTGGTGATTTTTTGACGTGATAATGTTTTATAAATTGATGAATACCAGCAACACTCATGAAAAATAGTAACGTTCCGCGTAACGTTCCACCTGAGTTTTGTATTACATACAATAATCAAAGTCAAAGTAAGTCAAAGTCAGTCAAAGTCATAAATGATTATGACGTTATCACGTAAATCTATCGTCCGTAAACCGACTTTACAGACAACCAATTTTTTTTACCGAAGAAATATGAAATATTTACTTCATGTTTAAATACGTTTTTTTATCGGCTTTTAAGGCTCACCTCAAGCTCCATAGGTTTGGAGCTTGAGGTGAGAGATTTAAATATGTCACTTAACTGAGAACCTCATACTTTGTCAAGTCGGTTAATAATGAGCACTCAGCGCAGCCGTCCAGTTGGAACCCGTTGTATTTAGTACAAACCAGTAATCGCCCGTACTGTCGTACAGTTGCTGTCGCATAAAAATAACGATTACAGATAGTGAACGGGATGTTATTACGCACATAAACTAGCAAAGTACCTATTATGATTCTACTAATAAATTACACTTACAAAAGTATGTAATATAAAATAAAATACTACCAGTTTAGGCACTTTTAAAGCAAAACTTAAAAGCTGGCTTATTAAACAGTCTTTTTTCTAGTATATAATAAAATACTACCAGTTTAGGCACTTTTAAAGCAAAACTTAAAAGCCGGCTTATTAAACAGTCTTTTTTCTAGTATATAATAAAATACTACCAGTTTAGGCACTTTTAAAGCAAAACTTAAAAGCCGGCTTATTAAACAGTCTTTTTTCTAGTATATAATAAAATACTACCAGTTTAGGCACTTTTAAAGCAAAACTTAAAAGCTGGCTTATTAAACAGACTTTTTTCTTCTATAAAGAATTTACCAAAGTAAAGTAAATGTGTAACTTGTATTGGTTTTATCTTCTATTTTATTAAATACACAAAATATTATACATATAAATAATGAACTGTAATTATAGTGATTAACATACATTTGCATCATTTAATATAATAAACATATTGACTTGTCATTAAATATTATCAATCAATTTATGACCATGACTATGAATAGCGTAGTACCAGAGAACTTCAAAGAAGTTAGTACTTTAGGACGCGACTGTACTCGTGCGCAAACACATCCCCACCATTATAGCTCAGTTTGCTTTTCTAGTAATAACTATTTTATGAGAATTAGCGGAATTATCGGGTCACAATAAGCTTCCACTGAATCTCTTTGGGTAAGTTACTCCATAGAGCACATTTACTATTTTAGTGAGTTGTTTTTACATAATACACTAGCGGGAACTTGTAACGTCCACTTGTATATGTTTTGTTTTGCAATTTGTCTTTGTTGTTTGTTTTCTACATTTGATTGTTCTTGCGTGAATGTTCCTGGAATTGTATGATTTTGGCAATGTTTAGTGTTATAAAATAAAAAGTTCTTATTAAGTCCACGCTAAAATTCAAATTGGTTTAACCCTTACGAACGAAATTCCATAAAACAATTTTATCAATTTAAAACTGTTCTAAAGGTTATTAAAACTGACGTGGTTTTGACACATTATACGAATACGGAACAGAATACGGGACGCTCGCGACCGCGTCCGCAAGCGCCCCGTATTCTCCTTGAAAAAGACCACCGAATGTGGTTGAAACTATAGTCGGAACCCTCTGACTTATTACGTGAGTAGCTCCCGTGTTTTATACATTGATAATGTTCTAAAGGTGTTTACTAAAACATTTGAGTTACAAACATAATTAAATAACTACGCCAAAATTATACAATTCCACCCATTTTCCCCATGCCGAATCACCCACATAACCACTTTAATCTTAAGCTGACGGAGGGTTACCGCCCCTCCCGCCCTCCGGCCCTCCAGACCGTCCGCCGGTCGTCCCCGAACGCCCGCCGGTGTTACCCGAACGCGGGCCGAACTTACCCGAACGCACGACCGGCCCACACATGCCCGAAAGGAGAGAATACAGCGAAAGAGCGCAATACCTGGAAAGAGGGGTATCTCCGCCTCAGCTGACGGAACGGCAAAACTCAGATCGTATGATGACGATAACTGAACGCGGTCCGAATGTAACGGAACGCGTTGTGGTCGACCGTGGGCCGAGTCAAGCGGAGAAGTCCGTGACCGCTTTAGTGAACAGCTACCAGCGTATGTCTAGCCAAGGGAGAGACGTGAACAGGAACTCGAGCTCCTGGCACGAGAGACAGAACAATAACTATCAGAACGTGGAAACTACCTGCTACACTTCGAGCGACGTCGGTCAGTTGGATGCTATGGAATGTTTGGTGGATGGATCGTAGATTACTAACTGCTAGTGTTGGATTGGGCGAATATTCGTGTGGGGTCTGAGGATCAGGGTAGCTTTCATTAATATTCTTTTTCTTATCGTTATCCCACGGTAGGTACGAGGTAGGTCGGCACAAGTTTATCTCTTCTATTCTGCTTTATCAGACACAACTCAGTGCTCACACCGTTCATAAACATACCATTCTTCACACAGTCCATCCATACCTTCTCCGGCCTTCCTCTACCTATATATCCATCCACATTTATATTAAGTACTCTTTTGTCATATGTTTTTCATCCCTTCTCATAATATGTCCATACCAAGCTAAACTTGTTATTCACTGGTGCTACTTTCAAGCTTTCTGATAGACTCATTTCTTATTTTGTTACCATACATTCAATTTCACATTCGCGTCTCTGTCAGTGACAGAGATAGCTGTCTATTTGACACTTAATGGCACTCTAAATATTGGACCGCACCGTTGCGGTCCGTATCACGCTAAAATCACTTCTAGCGATCACGACGTACCTGGGTTTCATTTTTAGATAAAGTCGTTTTCTCCGTGTTTTCAGGCAATATTAAACTGCTACAATATCATTAGAATGACTCATGCTGACTTCTATTACCTAGTAGTATTTTTATTCATCTTAAACAACAACTAAACTGTTTTACCGACACAACAACACTAAAGCTTGACAATAGATGGCGTAGTTAAGCATATCTAAGCCAATGAGTTTGAGGTTAGACCAAGAAAATCAATTGTTTACTTATTTTATTGAAAAACCAAGCAAAGCTCCGTCAAATAGGTACTGTTTATGAGTTTAAACGAACACAGTTGTCTGCAATTGTCCCTGAGGGCCGACCTGCCAACATTCTAGGTGCAGCGTGATTACACCTTGGACCAAATCGTTTAAATACCTAATTATCATTTCACATTGTTATTAAATCAAACGGGGCTTAATCGCGAGAAAAACATTTAGTAATTTATTTACCTCGACGTTTCGACCAAGTTGCATTGGTCGTGGACACGAGAAGACTCTGACTTGATTTAATAACAATGTGTTCGAATCGCGAAAGTCTAAAAATTACAATAATTTCACATTAATTGAAATTATGTCTCAGTATATTGACATAATTTTGATTAATGTGTTGTTAAGTCCCACCAGAGTCCCACGAATATTCGCCAAGGAACTAAGTAAGCGTGGTTGCAGCATAATTCAATTATACTTAATGTAAGAAGTGTACAGCTGTAGTTTATCTTCTTTGCATCTCTACAATGTACTTATTGCAAATAGTAAATATTGAATCTATATTAGCAAGTGCGTAAATAAGAGATTAGCTTGAGGCTATATACCTACTCCGCCTAACTGGATTTTAGATTATTATCTCTTTTTACATAAGTTTTCAGCTAGTTGTAGAATATGGCTACGCTTGTAAACTATTTCAATTAAAGGTCCTTTTGTTTATTGCTTCGGTGAGCTTCATGTATGTTTTTATTACTTTTAGTGAATAAGATCAAAGGAATCAATAATTTCTAAGCATATAATCTGAGAATCTACATCTCCAAAAGCTGTATTGGGCATGCTCATAAAAGTTTTCGTAAAATATATGGACTCCCTATCGTATTAGTCATGGAATACACGTGTACCGCTCTTTTCTTTCTCATTCTTGATAGCACAAGCTATCTGCAAAGTAATAGCCGCCCGGACTTAGTCTACTTTATGAAGGCCGATTTGGACAAATTTGCTTCGTCTTACAACGCTAGGTATTGGCTGTAACACACGATGTGCATAAACTCATTCATGGATGCAGTTTCCGATTATAGTTGGTCCTTCGAGCCGGATTCTAATAATCGACCGTACGTTATATATTTCTACCGCATAGATATTATTGATTCCTTTACTTGATACTTCAATATATATTTATGAACTATATTATATAATTTTGTTTGGAACATGCGTTCAGGATCGAGCCACCTTCTCTATGTACTGCATCGCCTTCAATGTATGTTTATATGTTGTGAATGTCTTTATGTATTAAGCTTCGCTTCTGGGTTTTTGTTGTGTATATTCTGTGTACGTTTTAAATATGTTAGCACATTCCAAAACTATGAAGAATAATGCTCTTTTTAAAATTCACATTGAATTCTTTTTAATTTTGGATTGGCTTAACATTTCGTTACCCGTTCGGGAGTTTGTGTTATATTGCTTATGTTGATTAAAGTAAAATGTATCACTTACTGAAATGTTCAAGTCGTTTCATAATCTTGTCTTATTATGTCAAAATGTTATATTTTTATATGAACGAAAACGATACTGTTGTATTCCCAATTACTAGATTCTGTGGATATTCGGTATATTTAGGAAAAAAGCAAGTGGGATTATCAGTGTTGAATTATTTTATTTGAAATCTGAAGAACTGACTGATAATGTAACATTTTGACACGTTGCATCTATTTTAGTGTTCCTATGTGCTGCTGGTTTTTTTTTCTCTTTTTGTCGTGTTCCGTTTGCTTTCTGTTTTGTATTATTGTGATGTATTTGGTGAAGGGTATTATGTGTACATGTACACTTCTGAACACTCGATATATCAGACCAACTTATTATTATCTTCTTGAATTCGGATCTTGGTACAATCCGCCAGAAGTTGATCATGTTTCGACCACGACGACGTAATTACAATTACGTGAGCGTCACTTTAATCCTAAATTGATTTCAGATATTGGTAGTGATTCGCTTATTCAACTGAACTAAACTTTGTAAAACGAAATCAGTTCTTGTACTGTTACGATAAAGTCTAAATTAGTATGAGACTTATCAATAACATCACTAAAATTAAATTTATTTATTAAATTTGCGGGTAGTTGTAGCGAAATTAAGTCGCCACTCATTTTGCGTCTACTAAAACTACCCGCAATTGACCAGCAATGGAATAAAACTCGTCTAATATTAGTGAGAGCGTTGTATGGAGTTATGCTAATTTGAATTTTAACGTAACTAGACTACGAGCTATTTCAATTTGAAGGATTTTAGTGAATTTTAGCTAGTTCGTGTGATTAACAGAATTAGGGCTATTATCATATTAGAATTATAGAACTCAGATCAGTGGCCCGAATCTTGCCGAAGAATTAAGGCGGTCGCATTATAAAACAAATGAACTCTGTTGGTACAAGATTACAACTTATTTTATAATAACATGCCACAGTCAACCTATACGCCACAGACAACATAAAACAAATAAATACATGACAGGATATCAGATTCTCTGATGTAACTGAGCTACAAAAGATAACAAAGCTTTACTTATAGTGCAATATTAAATTCTATTGTTGATACACAATATTTTGTTAAGTATAAGCTAGATCCAGAGAACATGCACTTAATAAATCCATGAAGGGAGTGTGTGGTCTCTCCCCATTAAGATCTAGAGACAACTCTTGATGCTCAAACCAGTGTCTCATTAGCTTTAATGGTAGACAATCTGTGATGTAACTTTCAGGATGCAGGCTTGACTCACGTCTAACGCTAAGGCTGCCATAACTAATTTTAAAAAGTTTCTAGTATGATATCTCTGTTTTAATAAAATGAGTAAAACTGTAGTTAAAGGGTTTCGTGCTATTATATTTGATGGTCTGGTATATCCGGTGTTGGTAGATAGTTTAGAGCGTGCTAATGTGTCCCATGGTGCAGCGTACGGCGGCGCCAGCGCGGGCGGCGCGCGGCCCGCCTCCGTGGCCGGCAGCGGCGGCTCTCCTGCGCTTGATCAACGACCAGCTTCTAGGTAATATGACTATCTTTATATTTTTGAAAACAACTCTGTTATTCGTTTCCAGGTAGAAACCTTATTTTTAACGGACTTCAAAAAGGAGGTTACTCAATTCGACCGTATATATGTTTTTTTTAATGTGTGTTCGCGGATAACTTCGTCTTTTATGAACCGATTTTGATTATTCTTTTTTTGTTACATAGAAAATACTTCTGTGGTGGTCCTATTTAAATTTCATCAAAATCGGACAGGCGGTTTCTGAGTTATACTTCAATAACTGAAAAGTGCTACGCGTATCTTGATATTATTGTCGCAATTGAAGACATCGCAGAACACACAATGACAATTAATTGATCCCGTGAGTACCAAAGGTGGAAAAGGGTGAAACAATTTTTTTTACAAACCATGCAACCGACTTCAACACTCAAAACTTCATCATCATCATCAATCATTAGTATGCGCGTAAAACCGCGGGCGGAACTAGTCCTTATATAAATGTTTTCCAGATCATCTGGGGAATCTGAGCTGTCCGTGAGCGGAGTCACGAAGGACAAGAAGGACAAGAAAGGTGTCTTCGGCGGGCTGTTCAGCAGGAAGAAACGGCCCCAGAGCCACATGTAACCTCTTTATATATCAACACTCATTATATTACTGTCGAATACTAACGAAAGGATATCGAAAAATAAGTTCAAGTAAAAATGTTTGCAGTCAAATATGCGAAGTCAGTAACATTCATTTACATTACATAATAATATGTGAATCATAAACTCTAAAAATGTAGCGTTTAACTATGTAGCAATATTAAGTGCCTTATTCGACAGGACAATTAGGATTAAACGTATAAAAAGTTGTTAAAAATTGAAAAATTGTGCCTTTTAAAGTGTTTTGCCGAACATTTGTAGTACGTACATAATAATATTTATGTGTTAGGTATAATTTTTACGTATATGTATAATGGATACATTCCATAAGCAAATTGTCACAAAGTATTCAATGGGACCAATAGTTTTTAATAAATGTGCTATACTTATACACCACAGATCTTAGGTATATACAAAAATGTATAAGTTATTTGTACATGATAAATAATTTAAATATAAAATTCAATCCCATCCATAACAAGTGAATAAAAATTAAAAAGCCAGTGTTTAACAAAAACCATCGATAATCTTTTTGTTTTATCGATATTGTATGCCTTAGATCTGTGTTTAGATAAAGCAATAATATCGAAATTAGTAATCCAGCAGATATGTACCGTTTTTTAGTGTGTAAGTTATAATCAATTTGTATTTGCGTCTTTTATCGCGAAATTTGAATATTTGTTGTGTATTTTTACTTTTTATGTTCAGGTGACATTCGCCTTCGATTTCGCGGTATTTGTATTGTTAAAATGTAGCATAATAAGTTGTTTCTCGTGAAGGCCATTTGTTGAAAATTCTTTAAAGTTTTATGACTTTTGCTTAAGTTTGGAAACTGTCGCTAACATTAGTTATTACATATGTATATTGATTTAAATATAACGCTATCAAGGTGTCTTATTACTTTCAATTTTGTCATCGCCGAATTTTGTTTTTCCCGATAAGCTGTAAAACCTTTATACTGTCTGCCTCTATTAAAAATAAAGCAATTACTGCCAACATACAAATAAGAACACTTCTGGTATGAGACTTGCCAGGACAATAAATATACCTAAGTATACAACATATGAATTCGCCTTTATATATTTCTGCAAAAATAACCAGTTATGGTGACAACCATTAACAAAACTAACGCAAGTGTGATGTAATTGCATTTGGTTTAGTTTGGTTTTAATTAACCCCTTTTTATAATGAATATTACGAAAAAAATTGTTTGGGCAGATGGTACCCATTGTGACTACAGCTTTCAAACTATTCCCAGAAAGTACAATACAATCCACCTAACTCGTTTAATATATAATTGTCGTTGATTTTACTAATTTTATACAATGTTATATTTTAATTCGGGGATGATAAAATAAAAAACAAAATGCTATTGCTTTTGTTTCCAGCCCTTTTTTCTAATTTATTGGCAATGGCATGCAGTCTTTAGTGTCTAAATACGAGTAGCTGTTTCGCTCGCATTTAATCTTTCATTGCCAGCAATAAAAATATTAAGACATGTACAATTGGCCTGTGTTTGTGGAACAATAACAATAAAGTGATTATTTCGTGTCAAATCAATATTGTTTATCTTGTGTACGCTTCCAACGTAATTATGAAATATATTTTTATGTAAAAAATATCATTGTTTTATATAACCTGAACACCCTTTCATTTGTTTATAAGTAGATAAGTGTATTTGGAGGACTATTGTGATAAGTCTGTCCAGGTCTTATTGTTCACGTCATCTGGGGGGATAATAAATACATTTAGTTGGACGACAATGGCCGTAAAATCAGAATTTTAGTAGTGTAATAGTATCTATATTGGCAACTCTCGGGTTCGACTCATATGCGAGTGCGTATGTTTTTTTTTATAAAACGACGATATAGCTAATTATTGGAGATAAAGTCTAACTTGAATCGAAGGTTAAGGCCTAAGTTAAATCAAACTCAATCTTACGAAATGCAGACTTTTTTTGAACGATATTTATTATTAATACACCAGAGCTAAATGACAGTCATTTACAATAAAAGTGTAAACTTGGATTGCAATGCAAAATATGCTCATACAGAAAAACACATGATAGCAGCATGAAAGTCCCTATCCGTAAAATCAATGAGCTTTACAGAGGGGCATAATGTTGCCATGGGTGCATATAATATATTATTAAAAATCGCTTTGAGTTTGGACGAGTCCGGCGTAAAACGGTGCCGGAGTCAGTGGGTTATAATTCGAGCCGTATCGTCTAACAACTTCGATGTTGGGATTGTTGAAAATTTGTTCCAACCCCGCCCGTACTTGCACAGCTTGCAGTAGATCATTGTTGTAATTAGTCCCCTGTTTGTTTTTTATATAATAACTTATATCGCCTTGAGGATCGACCGATTCGCGCGGTAAATCGACGTCCTTTTCAAATTTGATAGACCTCTTTTGTCTATACTTTTTAGTGAATTGTCGAAGTAGGTATTTCGATGTTATAGGTTTACTATTCTCAATTTTTTCTAAGGCCTCTTTTATTTTCTTTGCTTGGTCTTCATCTTTGATATAATTGACGCCTGGTTTGTGTTTAATATATTTGCTTAAATCTTGAAATGGGTCTTCTGGTACCCGATATTTTAACTGCTTGTTCATGGCGCGTTTTTTAATTATATGCGTCGATATATGATTTTTTATTTCGTATTCTTGAAAGTTGGATTGTGTTTTTAGATTGTTAGGATTAGCACCTTCCCATACTTTATTCTTCGCGTAATATTTTACAAAATGTATCACTGGATCGTCTTCAATTGATCTTTTATGTTTTGGCGCGTATTCAGTTTTTTTCATTTCATCCATAGACGATACGGATCGTTTTTGAACGTTTCTGACATGTAATGGCGCGAAATTCGGATACATATTTGAATTTGGCGTGCGATACGCAGATGCAATCAGAAGCTCCATGGATTGTTCAGAAACTGGATTAGTTCGCGATTCGCTGGTGATTGGCAACACTTGCTCGTTTTGGTTCGATGACGACGGCGAAGAAGGGATACCGCTGATGTTGCCTGTAACAATTATTAGGTATATCGTGGTTACCAATATCTTGTGAATACTTTGGGTCTTCTCTAATTATATGTGCAGTGCGGAGAAATTATGATCCCTGGTTAACTTTGTTTATTCGAATTTTTGTGGCAATGATTTGTGTGGTTATAATATGCAACAAACTTGTATAATATATGTTAAGTTAAAAAAAAAAAATTACCATCCGACTTCAACACTCAAAAGTGAAAAATAACTTGTTGAAGTCGGTACCATGACAGCTTACAAAAGTTACTATCATCACAATATTGTGCTCATGGTACCGACTTCGACAAGTTATTTCTCACTTTTGAGTGTTGAAGTCGGTTTCATTTTTTGGTAAAAAATTTGTTTTCACCCTTTTCAGTGACCTTTGATACTCACGGGATCAATTTGCCATTGTGTATGTGCATCGATGTCTTCAACCGCGACAATAATATCGTCCAGGTAAGTGAAGCACTTTTCAGATATTGGAGTGTAACTCAAAAACTGCTTGCCGATTTTGATGAAATTGACCATATATAATATGGCCATATATAAATGGGACCACCACGGAAGTATGCTTGTAAACACCCGCCATTCTCTGTGGTGTCATTGGCACCTCACTTTTTAAGGATTCCGTACATCTAAAAAAAACGGATCCCTTATAGGTTCACTTTGTTGTCCGTCTGTCTGTCTAGACCCTTTTTCTGAGGAATGCGTGGTGGTATCAAGCTGAAATTCATATCAAATGGTCCACTGTTCCTTGGAGCTGTGAAAAAATCAAACTTCTAAGCCCACGCAATCAAAAGATACAGCCGATTATGCTGCAAAGTTTTGACAATCGCAAGGGAATCAAAAACTATTCCCGTAGAATCTTGAAATTTGGTACGAAGCAACATCTTGTTGCATATATAAAGGAAAAGTTACAGAAATCATAAATTTTTAGTTACATCATGTATTAAAAATATTTTTAATGATATTAAACTTATACCTGCATGTTTGTACGGAACCCTCGGTGCGCGAGTCCGACTCGCACTTGACCGGTTTTTTTGTAACATTTTTTTATGATCATGATGTTATGATCATAAAAAATGATTTAATTTTTATTTATAAATAATATAGATAAATATAATCATGATTTAATTTTCACCTAATTTTAGCATATATTATTTTAGCATTAATGTAATATTGTTATAAGAGATACAATACTCAGTTACTCACTGTTCATTTCCATCATCATCTGGACCATGGGAGGCAGCGGGTCAGGGTACCGACACCGATCCACCGCAGCCTTCGAGGAGTTCTGCTTCAGGCAGTTCATCATCGCCACCTTCACGTCTTCCGCGACCGCGAGGAACGGCGCAGCGGTGCTCGTCGTCGAGGTCGTGCTTCCTGGGGGAATATGTTAACGATTCCCGAACGAGTCAATAACAAACCACTCATTTTATGCTGTGGTTTACAATACGGATTATTCACTATATTTGAATTATTCACGCTACAAGTCTGTTCAAAATATGACAATGTCCGTACATGTTTGTGGTGTGACGTCATTTGTAGCATTCTTATAGCGTGAATACGGTGTTCAAGAAAACGAGGTACTGCGGCGTGTGTGCTAACGACAAATTCAATTGACCAATCACGGTAGTATTGCATTCTCTAGTTGACCAATTGACATTCGCCATTTGATGGTGGTGTATCAAAACAAAGTTTCCATTTTTATTGTTCAGGGAATAGATAGTTACGCAGTGTTTTGCTAAGTTGAACTTAGCGATTTAAACATAAATCACGATTTTAAACTTCATCAAAATACTTAGCAAAAATTTACAATCAGCTGATTTCTCTGACATTAGCACACAAGATCTCGGATCTTGTATATTTGTTCAAAATAGCAAATGGCGCAGTTGATTGTCCTGAGTTGCTCGAGCATATTGGTCTAAAATCTACATACGCTTCTACTCGAAGACCTATGTCACTCTATATACCCGCAGTAAAAACCAACTACAGAAAAAAATCGTACCTCGTGAGAGCGAGTACATTTTACAATGATATTGCTGACGATATGGACTTATTTAATACTAGTGTTGCCCGGCTCAAAAAAACGTTAGCCAGAGACTTTTTCAATTAAGTTTGTGTTTACCTTAAGATTCTTGTTTGTTCACGGTACCTGTATTTCATTACCTGTTATTTATTTGTCAGTGAAAACTTTTAATTGGCCTTCTGTACATATTCTGCAATCCTTTTAATGTTACTAGCTGTAAGTTTTCCTTAAATAAATAAATAAATAGAAAGCGTACAATTTGCGGTTTATTTTTGGTAGCGTGTATATAACGTTATATCGGTGAATACAATTTTAAACCGGGCGTATTCACTGTGAGCACTGTATTCAAATACTCCGAAAAATAAACCACACTATTTAAGGGTGTTTGCTCTTCAACTATTCTACATATGTTAGACTCTTAGGAAGGAAAATATGTTTACACATAATTATGAAGTAATAATGTTGTACTTGTTGATTTATTTCATTTCCGTTTACAACAATTACTCGATAAATTCGCTTCGAATACAAAATGGCGGTGTTACCTGCCGGTTAAGGACGCCATCTTTTTTCCATTTTTGACGTGATAACGTTTTATAAATTGATGAATGCCAAAATGAAAAATAGTAACGGTAACATTCCGCGTAACGTTCCACCTAAGTTTTATCTAGATCTAGATAATATAATCTAAGTCAAAGTCAAGGTCAAGGTCAAAGTCAAAGTCAAAGTCAAAGTCAAAGTCAATGGTCAATGGTCAATGGTCAATGGTCAATGGTCAATGGTCAATTGTCAATTGTCAATTATCAATTGTCAATTGTCAAATGTCAAAAGTCAAATGTCAAAAGTTAAAAGTCAAAAGTCAAAAGTCAACAGTCAAAAGTCAAAAGTCAACAGTCAACAGTCAAAAGTCAAAAGTCAATGTCAATGTCAAAGTCATACATGATTATGTCGTTATCACGTAAATCTATCGTCCGTAAACCGACTTTACAGACAACCAATTTTATTCTTATCATGTTAGACAGAAGTGCTACGAGACAGACGCAAACCTTTACAATTTTTATAAAGGATAAAAATATATCGGTACAGTTTAAAATCCTTTCACGCTGTGTGTTATTTCTACTGTATGTGTCTGTATGTGTCACTGAACTCCTCCTTAACGGCGGAACGATTTGAATGATTTTTTTTGTATGCGTTTGGGTGGGGCCCTGGATGGTTTAGATTCACAAATCATCCCGGCAGATGGTGTTGCAATCGGAATTCGTGTTTTCACCCGTGCGAAGCCGGGGCGGACCGCTAGTACGTACATAAATTCCAATAGAACTCACTCATGTTCTCCCTAACGAAGTCCTTGGGGTTCGGCTCGTAGCCGGTGTAGTGCGCCAGGCGGTCCAGGAACCACGCCAGCTTGAGGATCAGCTCGTTCTCTTCTTGCATTTGCTTGTGGTAATCCCCCTACAACATATAACAATGGCACTCTTCGTGAATAAACACATATATGTTCTGACGGTCGTCGTGGCGCAGTGGTCAGTGTCAGTGACTTGACTTCTGTGTCTCCGTGACCCCGGGTTCGAATCCCGGCAGGGGCAAACATTTGTGCGATGATTATAGGTGTTTGTCCCGGGTCTTGGGTGTTTGTGTGCTGTGATTGTGTGTGTCCATGCCTCCCGCGATACAAGGAATCCTAGTACGTGGGTCTGAGTGTGATTTAAAAATTAAAAAAAACTGAGGGTACACACACATTTATATCAACTCGATAGCAAAGATTAAAGTCTACTTATTACCGAAATAACGGCTAATTTATTGGCAAGAAGATTTTGTCAGTGTCTAAAACATACCTTTAAACATTGATGATTAATACAATTGTGTATTATTTTTTTGTAAACGGCCCGATGCTTTTATTGTAATAAAATATGTATCTTTTTAAACATTATTAGCTTTTGATAGATAATGTTGTACCATAGCTAGCTTATTAGCTCGCGTTTGACCACTGTGTCACCTAATGTGTGTTTATATGGTCTAAGATGTTACATACAAGCCTAGACCACCTACCTTTCCCACTATTCACTCGTGACTTGAAGATTCCAGAAATATTCCTACAACCTATAAGGAAAAACAGACTCGGGCAATGAGTTCAATTCTTTCAACAGGTAATGAAGATTATTTCTGTTTGAAAAAAAATTAGATTTTATTTGGTAATATATTAGTGATTGACCAATAACTCTCGCAGTACCACACATCTGTCTTACACCAGAAGATAGGTCATTAAATAGTAGTAACGCTTTTTTAGCACGTAGGTCATCTGTAAAGTACATTTTTGTAATATTTTTAATCATCACTCGTCATCAGGATTTGTCATTGGATGGATTTGTAAGGCAGTAACTACGAGATCACGCTTATATCTTATGAAGGAAAATAGGAATGCATAATTATAATATTATATTATACCTAAGGCATTTTTTTCTTTCATTTCGAGAAGCTCTATGTCGATGATAATAGGTATAGTGCAGAGCCGAATGCTAATAGCATTGGCCCACTAATTAACAATGCTCTGCAATGAAATCAAATTATGCAAGCGCATCGACCCCGTGCTTTAATAAATAAAAAACGATAATTCTATCCTTACATCGCTTCGCATCATTTCCCGCCACAATCGCAAACTTCCAACAAACACTCTTTAGACATACCACAGACAATAAATCATTATGGAAACGTACCTTTTTGTATTTCCTCGCGTACGCAAGGTCCTGCAGCTCCCTGGTGGCCCACATGGCGAGCTCGGACAGTCTACGGACGTGCTCGCTCGTCGCTGTCGCTTCACGACATCGCTGCGTTGAGTTCGTCGAATTGATAGACGGAACTTCGACTGGCGGTCGCCATGTGGTCGTGTTTGATTGTGACGTCTGAAAGTGCATTATCATTTGTACCTCTTCTGCCAAATTTCATACAACAGGTCTGCCGCGACTGCCGCTCGGAATTATTCGTCGGAAAAACACTCAACCGCCTCTTTGGATTAGAAAGAAGGAAGAAAATTATTTATTTCTGACATCAACACTACATTTAAAAGAAAAGAAAGACACATTTAGGTTATACATAGATATAACTTACAACTATAAAACGTTTAGAGAAGACGAAAGAGCATTAAAACAATACTATGATTTAACCAAAAAACATTACGTATCAAAACTAAACACTAAATAGTTATAATGTAGTGTTGCGTAATGCCAGAAATGAGTCTCCTCAGAGAGAAAGTCTATGCCTAGAGAAATGCCTACTCAGCATTATGCTCCTCAGCGAAGGTTTGACAACCTTTGCGCTAATTTTCAGTAGGAACTCATTGACTGGCATCACGAACGCACAAGTAATTTAAAAAACAAACAAAAGACAACAGAACATAAACAAATATTTTAATAATGTTTTAAAATAATATTTAAATAATTAGCTGTCACTGACGATATCTTAGTGGAAGTGCTCTCTAGAATATAATTGTATATGTTGTTTATTTATAAATATCAAGACATATATATATATATATTTCTATTGGATAAGGTGTCTGAACAAGCGCCCGTCTTCTGAGACGTAAAGCTCTTAAGTCTCATGTGCCTGTAATTTCACCGGAAACCCTTCAAACCGGAACGCAATAATGCGAACACTACTGCCTGGCACGATGACAGTAGAAATAGATATGATGGCAGTACTTCCCCGAGCGAACTATCACAAAGCGTGCTACCTCTTGTATTGTGTTACTCTTGTGTATGGCACTAAGTTTGTGTTTTAGGTAGAGAGAGAGAGTGTGTTGTGCAATGGAATTACATAATCTGATTCCACCATCCCCTTTCTATCATCGGTCGACTCGACGTACGGCAATTCGCCATCGCTATATGGTAGATATACCACCTATACGTAAGAAGCGTTTTGCTTCCACTTTCTTAATGCATACTGCCAAGGAATGGAACTCGTTGCCCGAGTCTGTGTTTCCCGATATGTACAATCCTGGAGTCTTCAAGTCGCGAGTGAATAGGTACCTTCTAGGTTTGCGTGCTACATCCTAGACAACGTCATCACTTAACATCAGGTGAGACAGTTGTCAAACGCAAACTTATGTGTAAAAAAAAAAGTGTGTGTGTATTTGAGGAGTTAGCCAACTGTTTAAAATTAATAAGAAGATAAAGCAGCTTACCCCATTACGAGAAGCGGTTAACCTGGTGCATTCCTCTAAGAAAATAGTGTAGTTCACGAGAGACCGTCGCAGCCCCTCTAAATACACGCTGCCATTGTACACTATGCCCTCTACCTGTGATCAATTATAATAATATCGGAATTTGAAACTATAACATCTGAATTCATACCTGTACTATCTATACTTATGTCAAAAAGAAAGATTAGACAGCTTTTTTGATTGTTTGTTTGCATGGAATAGGCTCTTAAGGCCAGGTGGCCCCGCAAAAGTAGGCATTTAGCGCTGTCCCGGGCCGAGCGCGAAATACTTTGCGCGGACGCAGCTGTACTGAACTCGCATGACCCCGCCAGCGACACAGTATAGAAATAAGCAGTAGGATGATTTTATTTTTCTTTAGATATGCATTTTTATGATCAAACATTGTTTATAGTAATGATAAATTAGAGTGTTGTAAATAAATGAAGGAATTTATATTCCATATTTGAATTTTGATTGTTTAATTGTATATCATATATTTATATGAGGCTGTGGACTACTGAACGGATTTGAAAAATTCTCGGGGTACCTACATATACAGTCTTTAAAAAATTTAGGGATCAATACAATTTTTAATTTTTTACTTGTGCAAAGCCAGGGCGTACCGCTAGTTGGTAATAAATTGAACGGGTCTTAATCGCGTGACAAACATTTAGTAATTTAATTACCTCGACGTATTGACCAAGTTGCATTGGTCATGGTCACGAGAAGAATGCTTCGAAAAAGGTTTGATCGTGTGAAATGTCACGCGTTTCGACGCCCGTTCCAGGCCCGTTCGATTTATTACCGAGGTATTCGAAACGCTCGTCAGAAAAAAAACCGTGTAACATTTTCTGTGTATGAATGAAAATACCGAAAAACGTTTGATCGATTTTTATGAAATATTTGTGGGAGCAATCTGAAGCATGAATATCATCACGAATAAAAGCAAATGCATGAGTCACTATAAAATACATAAATCGCTCTAAAACGATTCACTCCACTCAAGTGTGCCCACACAAGTTGAAGAGTTCTCTCGAATTCTTCATGATCCCATGATCCCATTATCAGATCCTGTCCTGATGATCACGGGACCACCTGGAAAGTACACCCTTTCAAATAAAAATAATAAATATTTCTAAATCGGTCTAAATCTTCGAGTTTTCGGGGAACATACAAAAAATCGACGAATTCAGAAACTCCTCCACATGTTTGGGAGTTTGTACAGTACATAATTTTACAAACCTGTAAGTAGCAAAAGAAAAATAAACTAAATAGTTTGGTTTGTTTATTCACTACTAGTGGTCCGCTCCGGGTTCGCACGGGTATAAAACTTGAAATATAAAAATTATAAGTATCCCCAATATTTTTGAAAATATAACATACCTATAGCCTATGGTACTCAGGGGTGAATGTAGCTTTTCAATGGTGAAAGAATTTTTGAAATCGGCACAGTATTTTTTGAGACAATTCGTTACAAACATACTTACATACAAATCTTTCCTCTTTTTAATATTAGTATAGATTTAAAAAGTGAACTTCGATAACGGTAGAGCACTAATTTCTGAAAAATAATTAACTAATTAGACATAGGTATGTAAATTCAATAAAAAATGGTGTCGTCGTTATTGGTGCCGTGGGTACCTATCACCTCAAAGATTGGACGTCCACTGCTGGACATACGCCTCCCCTATTGGGGGTTAGCCAATACTCGCCACGCTTGGCAGGCGGGTTGGCGATCGCAGTATAGTTTTGCTATCCTCAGAAGGCGCTGCTGCCCACCTTCTGGTACCTGATCCCTTAGCCGATATAGGTAGTAATAATATAGTACCTAGTAATTATAACACTTACGATAGATAGCACTATGTTTATGTACGATCGTCCCAGTTTCTAGAAATTCTCATTTCTCTAGACGATCAAACAACTGTGGTCAAAGATGAAAATCAAAGGTTCGGTCAACAGCGTCTGACGTATCTTAACTTTCTTACCACCGTTTATAAATGAATTCTTAGATAAGCGTTGTATACAGTATTTATACAGTGTATATATACTAGTACCCAGTAGGCATATGTCCAGCAGTGGACGTTCTATGGTTGAGATGATGAGTACCTAGTAAGAAATATACAATCAAGCTTTGGGCTTCCCCGAAACAAGACACATTGTAGGATAAACTCATAGAACGGTTTCCTTACGGAACTTTACGGTTATGTACCTACTAACCAAGTTACAGCCAAATAGTTCGCGTTGTTAACGAGGTAACTTGAAAACAAAATATTGGGGAGGCAATCTCGTTGACAGTACAAAAAAAAAAATGGAACCGTTTTCAACACTCAAAAGTGTGAAATATTGTGCTCATGGTACCGACTTCGACAAGTTATTTCATACTTTTGAGTGGTAAAGTCGGTTCCGTTTTATGATATTTAACAAATTTTTTTTACACTTTCAGTGACCTTTGCTACTCTCGGATCGGGTTCAATTGTCATTGTGTATGTTCATCGATGTCTTCACCCGCAACTATAATATCGTCCAAGTATACGTAACACATAAACTATTGGAGTGTAACTCAAAAACAGCTTGTCTGATTTTGATGAAATTTAAATGAGACCACACGGAAAGCACCAGCTTTCAAATAAAAAAGAGTCATCAAAATCGATTCACCCAGTCAAAAGTTCTGAGATAACAAACATGAAAAAAAGAAAAAACGTAAAAAACATACGGGTCGAATTGAGATCCTCCTCCTCTTTTGGAAGTTGCTTAAAAATTAGAAGATTATTGAAATGACTTACTTTTCTCTCCATGTAGGTCTGATACCCGTACTCTCTCGCATATGCAATATTTTCATTTGCATCTTCGTAATGCCTTGACCTGTGCTTACCACTTTCTCCTGCTTCACTATAGTTGTACCGGCCGTCTGCGTCATCATTGGTATACTCTCCATACTTTTTATCACCATATTCTATTACTTGATCATAGCGTTTAGAATTGTGCTTACTATTCCCCTCGATGTTACTGTACAGAACGTGATCATCCTCCTTTTCCATCCCTTTCTGGTAATCTTCGTATCGTTTCTCCTTTGCATTCTTCTCAAAGAAGAATTTCCGCATTTCCGGTAAATCTATGGTCCAAGAGGTGACTTCCGTCAGAGCTAGCGCGAATACCAAACAGTTTCCAAACGAAACTTTCTCGAGTGCCATTTTCTATTTATATTTTTGTGACAATAAAGTTAAGAAGGTAATTGTTTCAATTTAGGTGGACATACACGTTTACTAATTGTAATCGAGAATGCATTATAATTAGTTTAATACCGATATCCGCACTAAAAACAAGACTCAAATGTGTGAAAATGGTAAAGTTACGATTTAATTTGATTGATCTGTTGAAAAGTTTCGCAACAATCCGCGTGTATTTGCAGCGTGCCAATATTACGCACGCTTATAGTAAACTCTTATGAAGAACTAAAGGATAAAGAAACGAAACAAAGGAGGATGATGTTTTTGTGTAATTAATGGTTTCCCGCGAGTCCAATATTCGAGGTTGCTTGTGCAACACTCTTGCAGTATCCACTTCTGATTTTACTTGATACGTATTTCGGCAATTATGTAATTACATTAAGTAAATAAGTGCAACGCATCGATTCGTAATAAAACCCTTGCGCACATCTAGATAATAACTGATTTGCCCGTGATAACGTGATGATGGTGATGATAAAAATAAGCCTGTGTTAATCCAGGGTATAAGCTATCTGTGTTAAAAATTTCATCCAAATCTGGTCAGTAGTTTTTGCGTGAAAGAGTATCTAGCAAACATACATCCATACTCACAAACTTTCGCATTTACCATAATATTAGTAGGACTTTTTTATTCCGTAAGAATCTTTTACAAATGAGGGTCTAGAAAACTTTGAGACGTAGATACTCAAGTTATGACGTAACCAAGGGAAATAGTGTTTCATAATCATAATATTTTTTTAATAAAGCCAATTCACATGTCATTAACTCTTATATTAAATACATTATTGTCACCAACATTACCATGCTAGATATATAATGTATAATACAATACAAACCACTTTATTGTACACACAAGGAAAAACAATACAAAAATACATCTTAAATCTGACAATACATACAGTACAGAGAGCGGACTTATCGCTGAGAGCGATCTCTTCCAGTCAACCTTAGTAAGGAGTGATACAAGGTATAGGGTGTACATTAATAATAATATAATACGTTCAAATAATTAACAAATAATAATATTAATATCCATGACATTGGGCCCGTGGGGACCTGGAGCTCATCGGATTTTCCAAAATTTATCAGAGCATTTGATCGATTCGACGCGTGACCAAAATGTTGGCATATATTTGGCTCAACGAATCAGCATTGCAATTCAACGTTACAATGCTGCTAGCATTCTGGGCACGTTGCCGGCCGGTAGCGGGTTAGAACATTTGAGTTATCCATAAGCTACCAATAGCCAGTAGATGGCTCAAATGTTATTGTAGTAGCTGCAGTATTGTAATTAGTTATTAGTGTTTTATTTTAATAAAGGCATTTGCCCCAGGAACAGAAAAAGAAAATGACATAATCATTATTGTGTAATTGTATGTATTCTTTTAATCCTATTTTGAGTATTTTCTGCTTATTTTGTGTAAAGTCCTGCATGTCTAATATAAAAAAATATAATTAATGCGTATGCATGAATATCATTCTGATTGAACATAAATAGATTTCATTTGATAATTATATTCGTAAAAAAATACTATCGTGTGAACATATTTTCCTTCTTTTTGTTATTATAACCGACGTGGTTTTGATACATTATGAATGTATAAAACACGGGAGTTACTCAAGTAGTATGTCAGAGGGTTCCGACTATAGTTTCAACCACATTCGGTGGTCTTTTTCAAGGAGAATGCGGGGCGCTCGCAGACGCGGTTCGCCTAGTACTGACAAATGCGCGATGACAAATGCTGTTGCGGGGGGCGGGGTGCTAATAGCTGCGTCGGTGCATCCTGGTGTGAGTCCTCTTCGTCACTGCAGGTGTACATTCATAATATTTTTCCTTCATCGAAAACTAGCTTCGCCCCGCGGTGTTACTTATCCGCGTGGTGATGAAAAACGGTGAAAATGGTCATGATTAAAATAACCCTATGTGTTAATCCAAGGTATAAGCTATCTCCGTACCAAATTTCATCCAAATCCATCCAGCCATTTAGGCGTGAAAGAATAACAAATATCCGTCCATCCATACAAACTTTTACATTTATAACATTAGTGGGATTCTCGCAGTAACTACATATGCGTTTGAACTTGTTTTACACCAGAAGGAAGGTAGTCAAAATTTTATAAATGTGTTTGAGCCCTGTCGTAGGTCATCTATCAGTCGGTCAGTGTCCATAAGTGCGGTAGAATCGCTAGATCTATCCTACTAATATTATAAACGCGAAAGTTTGTGGATGTTTATTGTCTTTCTCGCTTAAACGGTTGGATTGATTTGGATGAAATTTCGTTTGTAGAGATACTTCGGGTCCCGGAATAACACATAGGCTACTTTTCATCATCATCACGCAGGTAAAACAGCGGGGCGGAGTAGGTATGGTATAAAAAAAACATGGAAATATTGGCCCCGGCCACGCAATCTTGTTTCGAAGATAATGTCACCGATCAGTGAGCCACAGAATGAATGAATAAAATACATTTATTTGACATGAAACAAATAATAAAAAACACTTAAATCTACGTACATTTAGTTTTTCCTATAATTATAATACATGCAAAAAAAATTATAATAAAAATAAGGGTACAAATTTAAGGTAGATAAGAAAATTTTAGTTATATATTAAATGTCGAAAAGGTCTTGTCTCAGCATAATTCCACTCCACATCGTTAAACATGGAGCAGAGCTAGCTTTCGGACAGAACCGAAATGGTGACGTCACGGGCGAATCAACGACATATTTACAACGTGTAACCTTAAAGTAACACAGCTCCCGTCTATACGAAGGTGGTGACGATAATGACCATCTGTGAGCCAAGTGCCCTTACAGAACGCTGTGTGTTTACTACAAGTGTAAACTACAAGTGTTTACATAGAGCGACGCACGCGGCCTTGACCGAAATGTGCATTATTATGTACTTTCGTTTATGCTTATAGAGGCAATGATATTATATGTTTATATAAGGTAGATGTCGCACAAGCGCGCGGATACTGAGGCGGCTAAATTAAGTCAATTGTAGTAATTATGTATATAGGTATATATATCAGTCATCAGGTTACCATAGTACAGGCTCTGCCTAGTTTGGGACCTGAAGACCTTGTGTGAAGTTAATAAATAATAATAATAATTTTGATTACGACGCGTATTTCAAGCGCAAGTCTAAACATATAGCTATCCTTTTCTATATTATTTGTACCGTATTATCTGTCGCAGTAAGCATGTTTATATCGTAAAGGATCAAAATCTGAGCACCGCGCAGTATGAATATACGTCATCTTTAGTAAAACATCATTGTATGGAGGAGGTACCTATGTACTACTGCTCGCACGTAGATACATAAATAATTGATAAGTGCATGTCGGGCCATGCTAAGGAAATTATAGTCCAGTCAAATAATCTTTTAAACACAAATTTCAGACTAAAGGCTGCATTTTTGATATTATGTAGTTTTAATCATACAAACCACATACACAATTATTATTATTATAGTTACAATCATACAATACCAGGAGGTGGGCAGCAGCGCCTTCTGAGGATCGGAAATCATACTGCGCTCGCCAACCCGCCTGCCAAGCGTGGCGAGTATTGGCAAATCCCCCCCATATGGGGGAGGCATACGTTCAGCAGTGGACGCACATGGCTGGGAAAAGAATCATACAAAAATAATGTGTAAATATTTTTGGGTCCGCAAAGCTTATACGTAAATACTCCAACTTTCTTACCTTCACAGTCTGCAATATCTCTACTTTCTTGTTCATCATCTGTAGCACTACTTCGTTCCGTATTTTGTCTCTCCAGGATATCCTTAACATTCTTCTATATACCCACATCTCAAATGCTAATGAGAAATACCAAGAACGAGCTATTGCAGTTGATTATCCAAGGAAAGATTCAAGGGAAACGCAGTGTTGGGAGAAGAAGAACATCCTGGCTAAGAACTTACGCCAGTGGTTCAACAAAAGCACCCGTTCATTGTTCAGAGTTGCTGTGTCCAGGGTACAGATCGCCTTGATGATCGCCGACCTTCGTTAGAAGATGGCACCCAAAGAAGAAAGCTTATACGTAACTAAGTAAGCTACTACCTACATTTTTTTTAAATTTACGTTCATCTCTTTAATTCGGAAACCTTCCAAACTCGGTTAACTTTGAACGAAAGAAAAAGTCATAGATCCTTTTTATGTATTATTTTAAGCTCTATAGATCTTCTTCAGAAATGTTTTCTCTAACTTTTACCATTGTCGAGTAATTGCAAAAAAATACAATATTTATTTTCTACCCTTGCACATCTACATAACACCAAAAATGCAGCCTTTAGACTGAAATTTTAATTTAAAAGTTTATTTGACTGGACTGTTAATTCCATAGCATAACTCATCTAAACTAATATATTTAATAAACGTCTCGTGTCAGTGTGTTATCGAACTCCTCTGAAACAGCTTGGCTGATATTTGACGGTCGCCGTGGCGCAGTGGTTTGTGTCAGTGACATGACTACTGTGTCTCCGGGACCCTGGGTTCGAATCCCGGCTGGGGCAAACATTTGTGCGATGAGTGTAGGTGTTTGTCCCGGGTCTTGGATGTTTGTGATGTGAGTGTGTGTGTCCATGCCTCCCGCGGTACAGGGAATCCTAGTGCGGGGGTCTCAGTGTGAAAAATATTTAAATTATTGACTGTATATTTGGTAGGTCTGTCGAGAATAGGTTGTAAAGTATTTTTCACCCTCCTACAATATATTTTTTGCGACATTATAATTTGTATTTCTATCTCAATACGACTGTATTTTTCGATGTGAGAGCTTTTTCTAGGTGAACAGATTTTGATGATTTTCTTTTTTATTATTATTATAAGTCAAACGCAAGTTTGACAACTGTCTCGCCTGATGTTAAGTGATAACGTTTTTTTTCTGTTTTTACCATAGAAGTACTATGTACAACGTATGTTGTACATATTACTTCTATGGTTTTTACTGAATTTCTGATTTATCTATATAGTAATATTTATAAAGAGGAAAGATTTGTTTGTTTGCACTGAATAGACTCCGAAACTACTGAACCGATTTAAAAAATTGGGGGGAAGCTACACTATCCCCGGGTGACATAGGCTATATAGGTCCCTATAATTTTTAATTGTGAAATTATTTACCCGTGCCAAGCCGGGCCGAACCGCTAGTCATAAATAATTCGTCTTTAGATTACATTGATGTTGATTTAATTTTCTCAATATTAAGTAGAAAATGTTCCACGGATGAGTAGGCAGTGGAAGTTGGTTTGTTGGGTTCGAATCCGGGCAGGGGCAAACATTTGTGCGATGATTGTGGGTGTTTGTCCCGGGTCTTGGTTGTTTATGCGTCCATGGCTACCACGACACAGGGAATCCCAGTGCGGGGGTTTGAGTGTAATAAAAAAAAAATTGGTTGTCTGTAAAGTCGGTTTACGGACGATAGATTTACGTGATAACGTCATAATCATTTATGACTTTGACTTTGACTTTGATTATTTTATGTAATACAAAACTCAGGTGGAACGTTACGCGGAACGTTACTATTTTTCATGAGTGTTGCTGGTATTCATCAATTTATAAAACGTTATCACGTCAAAAAGAAAAAAGGTATCTACTAAATTATTATTAAATACTTACGCTGTAGAGAACGGACACACTATTTAACAAAAAGTTTTATATACTGATTATTATAGTTACACATAATATAAATAGTATTTATTGTGATATTTACTTTGTTGAGAATACCTGAAATGTTATTACTATGGGTTCACTACCCTTATACTTTATCTGATTAGCCAGTCCGACTTGAGTAATAAAATACACTATTTTATCAATTAAAATATTTAATCACCATACCTAAGCAGTTATTTGTCAATAACTTAATACTACTGTATTAGTTATACTCATTATCTGGGCGCCTTGATAAAATCGATTATCTGGTACCTATTCTGGTTTCGTACTTCTCATCTCATCACAATACCTATAAGAATCGTATATATATCCGAAGTGTGGGCCTGCCGAAAGGACAGATACTGTAGATCTTCGATTATGGTCGTCCAGTGCGATTATAACCATTCACATGGTGCTTGTGATAAGTTCTATCAGCGTTAGAAAATACAATTGGTGCTTTGTGATAAGTTAGAAAATTCTCTAGGTGTTGTGATATGTTCTATCAGCGTTAGAAAATTCTCTTGGTCTTGTGATGTTTTATCAGCGTTAGAAAATTCACTTTGTGATGTTCTATCAGTGTTATAAAATTCTGTTGGTGCTTTGTGATAAGTTCTATCAGCGTCATAAAATTATGTTGGTGCTTTGTGATAAGTTCTATCAGCGTCATAAAATTCTGTTGGTGCTTTGTGATAAGTGCTATCAGCGTTAGAAAATTCACTTTGTGCTTTGTGATAAGTTCTATCATTGTTAGAAAATTCACTTTGTGCTTTGTGATAAGTTCTATCATTGTTAGAAAATTCACTTTGTGCTTTGTGATAAGTTCTATCATTGTTAGAAAATTCATATGGTGTGTTTCTGTTAAAAAGTCGTGCACTATAATTGGGTCTCTGGATGTTTTAGATTAAAGATAGATATCCCAGGAGAGTAGCGCAGTGATCAGGTTCCATGATGTTTTTTCCAGGACAGCGTCCACAGGGTCTTCTGGCTAACAATACTATAGGAAAGTATGAAATAAAAAAACAATCAACGTGTTTAGTAATTTATTATAATATATCTAAAATAACTTATTAACTAGCGTTTGTGAAAGCGTTACCGTTGGTTACAAAACCAGATTATATAGTACTCTTACTATATTTTACTGCTACTATTACCGAAATATATTTTCATATAGTTCAGAAATATTACATAATATCATAAGTGACACATTGGTAATACCAACCTGTTACACTTGTAGGCATGTACCTCTGTGTCAATAGGCATAGTTGTGCCAAAGAAAGTCTTCTAGCATTTTCTAGATCTTCAAGGAAAATCATTTCAAACTTTAAAATTAGACATCTCGCCTGCCACAAACAATTGTTTTTTATTAAAAAAAATTTCTTAAGCGGACACTGGGCAATATTACTAGTTGCCGAATTGGTTATCCCCATTGTTCGGTGTTCTTAAGACCTGCGAGTTCAATACTTGGTGGACACCTCGAAGTAAATCATTATAAACAAAAATATTTTTAATGCCATTTAAGCTCCGTTACATTGTATAAATGATATTTTTGTCAGTGCAAATGAACAGATGAATGACGAGTGGTTCGATGAACATACAGTCAAGCAAATGTTTTATTTACCATCCTAAAGTTGAAGATCATTTGAAATTATAAAGCAACAAGGTTGGTTTTCCCGAGCAATAATAGAATGATAATTCAGTTTGCAACCTTATTGCTATTGTGATTGCAAAGAAACTTTATCATAACCCGTAGATAATTTTCTTTGTCGACTGTATATTACTCAAGATCTGATAAGTTTCAATTTGACTCTTACGCGAAATTAAATGCGGCTCACAGTTAATTAGCATTACCATTCGTAATCGTGTTAATCGTGTTTTTATAACGAAACTCCATTACTTCGAATTATTTTGTCTAAAATTGACAGTTTGACCAAAACACGAGTGAATTTTGTTTCAATGCAATCATAGATTATTGTCCACGACATGTTCCCGTGCGCCGAACGGAGAGTGCTATAGGTTAGAGTAATACTGCGTTATGGGCTCCTTTAGCCCATACGTGGGCGTCCCATCCCACGGCCCATCCCGCCGGCGACCGGCATGTCGGCCGCCTTCGCGTTCTTTATCGTCTCGTCTACAGACAGGATCTGTAACATGAATACAAACAACCGCTCAACATACTGCCAAAAAGCCCTCCGGTGAACCTGTAAAGGCAAACACCATTACTATTAAAAGTTTTTATTGTGTATCGCATTAACAACATGCTAGGTAGAACTTATGTTCAAATATTTGAAGGAAAAAATTCGGCTGCTAGTGGGACTTGAACCCACGATTACAGAATACCGTCCTGTCGCTTTGTCCAACTAAGCTATAGCAGCCCATACCACTAGGGCCGAATTACTTCCTTCCTTATTAACATCTGCGGGGGATGTTAATACCATTAGTATGTTAGAAAAAGCAAAATAATTTTTTTTTTAAAAAGTACTGCACAAAAGAATAGATCTTGAAGAGTTTGTGCGCGTGCGACGCTTGACACATAATATGTATCATTATTAGAAGGTCGAGAACCCGTATCTGTCTGGATAAATCTAACTTAGATTTTAAGGCAATAATTATGCATTAATTATGTAAATGTGTTATTATGATAATAAAGTTTAAAAAATATCAACAGACAGTAGGATATATTGTCACGGTGAATGGTGAGCAGACGAACTGACTAAGATCTCAGGTAAGAGCTGGATACAGTCCGCTTCCAACCGGCCTTTGTGGAAATCAATATGGATGTCCAGCAGTGGACGTCCCATGACGAGATGATGATTGAATGACTGCTAATAATCCTAAGGCTCCTTCGATCAGTGTGTGTTTATACCATGACATAATTATGGAACTAACTATGGAATATTAATATAAATCTGAAGACCTTGTGTGAATGTTAATAAATAAATAAAAAAATTGGTTGTCTGTAAAGTCTGTTTACGGACGATAGATTTACGTGATAACGTCAATCATTTATGACTTTGACTTTGATTATTTTATGTAATACAAAACTCAGGTGGAACGTTACGCGGAACGTTACTATTTTTCATGAGTGTTGCTGGTATTCATCAATTTATAAAACGTTATCACGTCAAAAAAATATTATGTGTGATAAGTGGAAATTTATTTTGAGAGTTCTTTTGACATATTGTGAAGATCGAATAAAAGATCATGGGACTTGTCACCAAACATTGACACGTCATATAGAATCATGTGAACATTTGTAATGATATCACATAGATATCTCATTTTAGTATGCAATTATTCTGACAGCAACATATTTCTTTTGTGATTTTATAATATTTAACGATTGTTGAATGTTATCAGGATGTGAGATAGATTCAAGCGGAGGACTTAGTATTCATTTCAATAAACAAATTTCATTTCATTGAATGGTAGTTTTGAGCAGGCTCAAAGTTGCGTTGTATGGTTGGTTTGTAACAATGCTATTACTACTAGCCGCGCCCCGCGGTGTTACCCACGGGTACTCTACTCATATCATAAACGCAAAACTTTTATGTATGGATGTTTGTTACTTCTACACGCTGAAACGGCTATACCGATTTCTATGAAATTTGGTATGGAGATAGGTTAGACCGTGGGATAATTGAGGTAGCGAGAAACCGTAATCCACGCGAGTGAAACCGCGGGGCACTACTAGTAATATTATAAATGCGAAAGGTTGTTTGGATACTTGTTATTCAAACGCTCAAATGGCTGGTCGGATTTAGAAATTAAGTATGTAGCTACTTCAGATCCCGGAATAATACATAAGCTACTTTTCATAATCATCGTCATCATCATCAATCACCCCCACGCGGGTAAAACCGCGAGGCGGAGCTAGTACGTAATATTTCGTAACCATAGTCAGTGTATGCGTGTGTCACTAAATGTTTTTCTCGCGATCAAGCCCCGATTGATTTATTAACCACCAGCTGCGCCCCGCGGTTGTACCCGCGTGGTGATGAAAAACGGTGATGATGTTGATGATGAAAATAAGGAATATAATTATTTTTATATTGTAAGTGTTCTGTTCTACGCACGTGATTGGTTATCTTTGACGTAATTTGTTTTGAAGAAAGCTTTTATCAACTATACCTACATATAATAATAGTATTTTTATAGAGACTATATCAAATCAAATCAAAATTATTTATTTCAGGCAAATTACACCCATTTTTATAAAAACAAAAACAAAAATTAAAAACAATGAAATACAATAAAATGTCAGTAAAAATTATGCGTTACTTGTGTCAAATTTAAAATAGATTATGATCCAGGGTATAAGGCATCACCATTCCATACATAATTTCATTGAAATCGGTGTAGCCGTTTGAGCGTGAAGAGGATATTAGTAGGATAGGATATCCGTGCGTACCTGCGCGGCGGCCTCGCAGGCGGCGGTGATGGCGTTCACCTTGACGAGCGCCGGCTCCCAGACGCACGACGCGAAGTTGTCCGCGATGTCCTCCTTCTGGATGTCGATGCCGAACCACACCTCGCCTGGACATCGTCACAATACATTACACTTCACTTCAACGCAAACGCTTTTGCTTCACAAAGCGCAAGTGCAGCCTCACATGGAGAACGGAGTTTGGAACGGTGCACCCAAGTATCAGCTTACGATCTGAATGCATTGCAGCTTGATTGATAGCTCTATCAGAATTTTCAACGGCCTGAAACTCACTGAAAACCCCTCAGTATTCGTAGAGATATTCGGCCTCTATGCATTTTCTACCATATATACAACGGGGAGAGATCTGAAGAGCTCTTCAATCTTATTCCGGTCCGCATCACGGTTTTACCACCGCACTAGCCGGCACCGCTTGAAAGCTGATCCACATATTGAGTCACGGGAGTCACATACTGTGCGAACCCATAGATTGTTTCTACCACACACCTGCAAAATATGTAACGACCTTCCTATCTCAGTGTTTCCGAGGAGCTACAAGATAAGATTATTCAAAGGAGGAGAGTTTACAGTTTTTTTTTTTTTAATCACACTCAGACCCCCGCACTAGGATTCCCTGTATCGCGGGAGGCATGGACACACAAACATCCAAGACCCGGGACAAACATCTACACTCATCGCACAAATGTTTGCCCCTGCCGGGATTCGAACCCAGGGTCGCGGAGACACAGAAGTCATGTCGATGACACAAACCACTGCGCCACGGGACCGTCAAGACCGTCGACCGTCAGTCTTAAGACTGTTGGCAGCGTGTCGTAATGCACCCAGTATAACAGATATCCATAGGCGACGGTGATGGCTTACCATCAGGCGGCCTGTTTGCTTATTTGTTACCTATTACTTTTAAAAAATGTCTGTATAAAATCACTAAAGTCCGAGATAGTTCGTTTTATAGAGGTAAGACTTGACCACGACATTCTTGATTGATTTACTATCAACTATAAAATATTTGAAACTTGGCACTGGCTGAATACACAGATTTGTGTATGATGTACATACCTATACCTATATGAGAGAAAAAGAAAAAGTAAAACTAAGATTTAATTTGTCTTTGGAATCCTGAATGTAAATTGCTGCGTTGCCGTTCCGCTCTGACCGGGCTAGGTCTCTTGCCGCACCGACTACCGACTGACGCGACGCAGCGACGGATGCTACGCGATGTTGCCGCTCCGTCAAAGTGTCGTTACAACTTTTGGTCCCAATTTTTTCCGTCTAATGATATAGGAAAGTCAACTTGGATGAATGACCGATCGCTAGGTGAGGTGAGGTGAGTGGTTGTGTCACGTACCGGCGTGATGCTTCTGGCGCAGCTTGTTGAGCAGGCTGGTGGCGTCGAGGCCGGCGTTGTCGGCCAGCTGGCGCGGGATCGCCTCGAACGCGCGCGCCGCGCCGCCCAGCAGCAGCTGCTCCTTGCCCGCGACGCCCTTCGAGTACTCGCGCAGGTGCTTCGATATCTCCATGTCGATCGCTCCGCCGCCTGCAACCGTGCCGTGCACACACCACTCATGTCCATCACTACCATAGACTACAACAAGACTGCCAATCGCCTAAAGAAAATGGTACGCAGGAAAAACCTCATAGTTTCAGGCTAAAACTAGATGGCGCTACAGGTTTGAAAATTTTTGTAGTCACAGAACGAGTACAGACTAGTTTTACTAAGTTATCGATTTATATTCTTCAATCGAAAGTTAATTTGATGTTGATTTGTTCACATATTTGTTTCGAATGGGATATATTCCATATTTTTTTCTGCCTTTTGATAGATGGCGCTGCGATTATAAGCCAGGTGTTGTTCAAAATAACGCATCGATGGTTCACTAGATGGCGCATATATAAAAATAACGAGGGTATACATTTAATATTTAAGTAATAGATTAAATTCCTACAAATATTATAAATGGGAAAGTTTGTGTATATGTGTGTGTGTTTGTTACATCTTCACGATCAAACGGCTAAACCGATTTCGATGAAATATGGTTTGGAGATAGATTAGACCCTGAAATAAAACATACAACTACTTTTATCCCGGAAAAGTATAGTTCCCGTGGGATAATTGCGTTAGCGGTAAAACCGTAGTCTATGCGGGTGAAACCGCAGGGCGGTACGACTATTCTATAATACAAAAGAAATTAATATTATGCATATTTCCTATATGAATATGGTACAATATATATAACATTATACAAATGTTAGATATTCTAAAGCTGGATCAAGTAGCAATTAAAACATCATCATCATCTCAGCCATAGGACACCCACAGCTGGACATAGGCCTCCCCATAGATTTCCACAAGGACCGGTTGGAAGCGGCCCGCATCCAATCCATACCTGCGATCTTAGTCAGGTCGTCTGTCCACCTGGTCGGTGGGCGTCCTATGCTGCCTTTACTAGTCCATGGTCTCCATTCGAGAACCTTTCGACCCCAACGGCTATCCGTTCTTTAAGCTGTGTTCTGTCCACTGCCACTTCAGCTTGCTAACCCGCTGGGCTATATCGGTGACTTTCGTTGTTCTACAGATCTCATTTCTGATTCGCGTAGAGAAACCCCGAACAATTAGGACATATAAAACACTATCCGAACCACTAGCTGCCTGACGCGCGCGCTCTACAGGTGCCAACTACACAGTTTCATAATTCATGCGAATGACGAACTCGTTATTCATATTGACTCCTGTATTCGTTACGAGCGTGTGTAGCACGCGACCGGTTGACTACACACGGGTGTGCGGTGCGCGCGCTCCTCACCGGCGACTACCGCGTCGTTCTTGATGGTTCTGCGCACGATCATGATGGCGTCGTGGAGCGAGCGCTCCGTCTCCTCCAGGAACTGCTCGGCGCCCCCGCGCAGGATCATCGTACAGGTCTTGGCAGCCGGACACCCTGTACACAAATAAAACATCAACAATTACACTTACACAACACTACACACCAAATTTCTATGGGACTAAATAAAGTATATGGCTTACCTAAATTATTAAAAAAAAAAGAAATTGATTAACATATGATGGGGAGTACTAAGGTGGCAAAAACAATGCCTAGTACACGGCCTTACTATCAGCTTTGTAAAAACCATGCAAGTTCCGAGCAGTTGTAAAACCTGGCTTAAACATGCCAGAGACAACAATAACCGTTCACCTTTGAGGATATCAATGTTCGAACCGTTCACCGAAAGGAGCGTGACGCCGTGGTGATGGTATGATTTCACACTAAGCGGTTTAAGCCAGGTTTTAGAACTGCTCGGAACTTGCATGGTCTTTACAAAGCTGATAGTAAGGGCCCAGTACAGTACAGTAACAGTACCTTGTATCCTCCTTGTATGAAGTGAGTTAAACACATTACAATTTAAATGAATCAGGGCTGCGTCCGGCAGCTGCTTTGGGCAAATATTGATCGACAAATATTTGTACGAATGGCTACTCCACAGTATGTTACAGAAAACCAAAAAGAAGTCTCTCACATTGAAAAATAATGGATCATGGCTGTGATGGTTACTATTGCATGTCACTTTTGACAGACGGCCAAGATTTGATCTAAACTAGAGGTGGAAAGATAATGGTCTTGTCGAGCATATTTAGGTCTGACAGGTTGACGTGGACGGGTATGATCAAACATTGAGTGGAACAAACAATGCTCGAATGGAGTTGGTGAACGGCGCACATTAGCTGTCAGAGCAAGATATGGCTTGACCGATGGAGCCGGACGCTCACCTGGAGTTACTGACCACAGTCACACTATTTTACTCTATATAACCAACAAGTTTTCTAATCTAACAACTACAGTATACATATACATGATAATATTCAATTTAAAAACATAAAATGTCATTTCTACTGTGTCTGACTACATGTTTGCGTTAGTTCCATACCGTCACCGGCGTTTTCTTTATTAAAACCTATGAACGAGAAAGCACACAATTTATTACCAAATCTTCACGCATTTAAAAAAATTAAAAGAAACATCGTTTCTAGACAACGCCGTCATGTGGGACATCAGATCTCGCCATCCGAGCTTCGCATGAGACGGATGTGAAACTCTACTTATAAATTTTAGTGTTGTGGATATTGCATTTTGTTACATAATCTTCAAGGAAACCTCCAAGAGACTGGTTGACGTCTCAGGAGACCGAAGAGCTGGCAGCTTCCTCGCTCAACGTATTAGCCTAGCAATACAAAGAGGAAACGCTGCCAGCATCTTGGGTACAATGCCGCAGGGGCCCGTTTTAGATTTAATTTAGTTTTTATTAAATGTTTAAGGTTTTTATTTTAAGTTAGATTATTTTATTGCTATTCTAAATTATTTTTAAATTATGTTAATGTTACATTGTTAATGTTGTGGATATAAATTAATAATGAAATAGCTAATAGATAGATTTATATTGTCTTTTTAAAAAAAATTAGATAAATTTCTGATCATTAAGACTATAATAACCCTTTTAAAGTTGCATTGTGGGAAATAAGAATAGTTTGATTTCGTTATGATAACCGACGGGGGAAAACAGAAGCTTTTATCTCTGAGTTTGCTAGCACATAGCTGTCTGTAACCCACTTTTCGGTCGCTAGGGACTCGTTTTAATTATTATGTTACTAGTTCTCTCACACGCGTACATTAGTCGCATATTCCTATCTCACTCTGATCGACGACAAACTGCTTTACATAGACTTACAATACTGTCAGAACGTGCACAAAACGTCCGCAGAGCCTAACATCAGCAAAACACAGAGGTGGGTGTTCTGAGCTCAGAACTGAATGTCCCCGAGTACAAATAGGGTTTGTGTACAAATAGCGTTTGTGTAGAAATAGGGTTTGTGTACAAATAGGGTTTGAGTACAAATAGAGTTTGTGTACAAATAGGGTTTGAGTACAAATAGGGTTTGTATACAAATAGGGTTTGTGTACAAATAGCGTTTGTGTACAAATAGGGTTTGTGTACAAATAGGGTTTGTGTACAAATAGGGTTTGTGTACAAATAGGGTTTCAGTACAAATAGGGTTTCAGTACAAATAGGGTTTGTGTACAAATAGGGTTTGTGTACAAATAGGGTTTGTGTACAAATAGGGTTTGAGTACAAATGGGGTTTGAGTACAAATAGGGTTTGTGTACAAATAGGGTTTGAGTACAAATAGGGTTTGTATACAAATAGGGTTTGTGTACAAATAGGGTTTGTGTACAAATAGGGGTTGTGTGCTGACCAGTAAAGATGTTGTATCTCTCCCCGCCGATCTGCCGCTCGGTGAAGTGCTGGCAGAGCCCCAGCGCCTCGGGCTTCAGGTCCCGCACGGAGGAGAGCACGGCGCCGCCGCACGCGCGCTGCGTGCGCCGCAGGTCCTCCTCCGGGACTCGACCCGCGCAGAACATGTCGCTGCAACACGTATACACCACTTATCGATACAACTCGCAGCTGTTTTGGACAATACCTTGTAACACGGGCTGATAAACCGCCTACGAAAAAACTTTCTACTTAAAAACACAGAAGATATTAATATCTGAAGACAAAGTTGTTAGAATGCTCATCCTCTGCCAAATCACCTAATTCATGTGTTTTTGTTTCGGTGTCTAGTTTTCTTTCTGTCTTGTTTAGAATACTGACGGCGTTACACATTTATCTGCACCAAATATCAGTGCCGTTATCCGCATAAATAAGAATGCATGCAACATCATTATCATTAATGTGGAGTATGAAGTGTTGGCGACAACAGAGAGCCTTGTGATACTCACTTCTGTTAAAAAGCTGGCGATCCAAGTGAATAATTTATTATAATTATATATTATAGCGTGTATTGTCTGGAGGTTCCTGACCCTGCAGCCCTAACCTGCCCAGCAGCTGGCGGCACTCTAGGTTTACATTTTTATAATGTCTATATATTTTTATTAAGAACAACTAATTTATGACAGGAGCAGCTGTGCCATCAACCAAATGCCATACTCCGATATATAAAGGAGCCCGGTTGGCGGGGAGATGCCCCCACGTAGAATAAGAATATCTCTAATAATTATTGTTTTTATGCATATATTCTAAAAAACTAGACCTAAGAGAGAAATAAAATAAATAGACACATTAAAAACCGCCAGTATTCAGCTAGTGTGGTACATAGTTTTAAATAAAAAAAAAATTGGTTGTCTGTAAAGTCGGTTTACGGACGATAGATTTACGTGATAACGTCATAATCATTTATGACTTTGACTTTGATTATTTTATGTAATACAAAACTCAGGTGGAACGTTACGCGGAACGTTACTATTTTTCATGAGTGTTGCTGGTATTCATCAATTTATAAAACGTTATCACGTCAAAAGAACAGAATGTTATATCGTTTGCAATTTAAGCCTCATAACCAATAGATCCTCATGAACAACTCAGAAATTGGATCCGTTGTTTATAATCATTGGCTTTGCATTTGGAATATCAAATCATTTATTATTAATGTTAAATTCAAAATGTGTTGGAGATTTTATTATGAAATTGACAACACTAGATTGTTATGTGTTCACCCTGTGTGTGCTTTATCGTCTGTGAAGCGCTTTGCGGTATAAACAGGACGAAAAATGTTCAATTACTCATTTAACGATAATTAAATCATTTTTTATCTTCTTTCTGTCATCATCATCTCAGCCATAGGACGTCCACTGCTGGACATATGCCTCCCCCATTGACCTCCACAAGGACCTGTTGGAAGCGGCCCGCATCCAGCCCCTGCCTGCGATCTTAGTCAGGTCGTCTGTCCACCTGGTCGGTGGCCGTCCTATGCTGCGCTTGCCAGTCCGTGGTCTCCACTCGAGAACCTTCTTCTTCTTTCCTCCTTCTTTCTGTACTTATCCCTTTTTATATAGGGTGGACATAGGAATAAGTTTTCCTATTCCATTCTCTTCTATAGTTAGTCGTCTCAGTGCTCACGCCTTTCCTAAACATGACATTCTTCACACGGTCCATCCATACCTTTTTTGGCCTTCCTCTACCTCTATATATATCACACTGGTGCTTATACTCTTTTCCATCACTTACACATCTTACACAAAAATTATATTTATCACGAATTTTTATCTTAGCTTTCGTGCCTTTCCGTTCCATTTTCTGCAGACTTTTATTCTCCGAGCGATGAACAATTGTAATGAGTATATTATTTTTTGTTTCTATGTTTCCTTAGATTTAAATAGTTCTTAAAGAATAAATCACATTGAGTTTAATTATGAATTTTTGAAATAAACTGACCGGTCTGCGAAGTACTGTGTAGCCACATCTCCGATGGGCAGCTTGCTCAGTACCACCTGAGCCCCGCTCGCGTGCAGAGCCGAGAGCTTCTCGTACAGGATCTGCCACTCGGCATCCACCACCTTCTGGTACTCCTTCACATTGTCCACTCGCACCTGCAACACCAATCATATTTAACACTAGACAACCCACTCGAGGCTTCAATTGTACAAATCACATCATAAAAAAATTATAATAATTACGTACTTAGTCATCAAACTATACAAACCAACTCCCACTACTCACCCGTGGAAATAACAAGATTAATCATCAACGTACGGGAAGTCAAATAAGCATTACTGGCCTTAATTCTGTTAATCACACGAAATAGCTAAGTTTCACTAAAAAAAAAAAAAAAAAAAATTATGCGGATACACACATAATTACACACATTTGTTTGTACAATATTTATTTGTTTAGCTTCCTATAATTGTTAAGCTGCTGTCTGTGGGTGTTCGTTTGTTTTTCCTTTCTTTTTTTATATCTCGGCCAAGACCATAGTCCGAGCTTTAGGGGTAGGCTGAAAAACAGCGTTATGGTCTCTACACTGTGGGAACATAACACATGCTGAGCCTATCCCATTTGCCCTATTTAATCCCTATTCCCCTATTTAATTAATTAAACATGTCCTGTATAAATATTTCTTTTTGACGTGATAACGTTTTATAAATTGATGAATGCCAAAATGAAAAATAGTAACGGTACATTCCGCGTAACGTTCCACCTAAGTTTTATCTAGATCTAGATAATATAATCAAAGTCAAGGTCAAAGTCAAAGTCAAAGGTCAATGGTCAATGGTCAATGGTCAATGGTCAATGGTCAATGGTCAATGGTCAATGGTCAATGGTCGAATGTCGAAAGTCGAAAGTCGAAAGTCGAATGTCGAATGTCGAATGTCGAATGTCGAATGTCAAATGTCAAATGTCAAATGTCAAATGTCAAATGTCAAATGTCAAATGTCAAATGTCAAAGTCATACATGATTATGTCGTTATCACGTAAATCTATCGTCCGTAAACCGACTTTACAGACAACCAATTTTTTTTCTGGCAATAAATGATTTATTATTATAAAAAAATACAAACAAATCAAGAACCTCATCGTTTTAAGAAGTTGTTTAAAAATAAATTAGTTAAATTCCATATAGGTATGCATTATCTCTGGTGATTTTACTATGCAAATTAAACGAATAACTGTTGGAGCACACTAACAGCTGATGGAACATCATTATTTGACCTCATAACCAATAGATCCTCAAGAACAATTCAGAAATTGGATCCGTTGTTTATAATCATTGGCCAGTACAATGGTGCTGCCTTAAGATGGCAGTAATCAAAAGTACTTAATAAAGGATTGTGACAGATTTTCGAGAAAGTCACAGTCCAGCAGGTGCGAGAGTATGTTTCGCAGTGTATTCCATCACAATGTAACCTTTACCCCAACCACAAGACAGAGGGAGGAATGGATCCAGCCACAGTCCGAAAATAACCAACTCTGATGTGGTTGCTCTAACATTTCTTTTATATTTCTAACTGCTTTTCGTCCATATATAAAGCTAAATCTGTGTTTCCGCAAACATACAACCTGGGTATCTTCAAGTCACGAGTGAATAGGTATCTTCTAGGCAGGAGTGCTCCACCGTACACTGCATCATCACTTAACATCAGGTGAGATAATGGTCAAACGCTTGCCAATTCCCAATAAAAAAAAAGCTTGCAGACAGGCGTGCAATTATTATAAATTGTTATTAATTACATTATTAACATTTTAAACTTAAGGTGCTCTTTTTATGCTAAGATCCTTTAAGTATTTTTTTATAATTCCATTTTAAATTTATAATTTTACTATACATAAATGTAAACCTCTAAAGCATACCTCAGCGTTGTCCCTCTCGGCTTTGAGCTCCAGCTCGATGTTCAAGAGAGCAATCTTGCAGTTATCATAGTTCTTCGGTTGCATCTCGAATCCAGCATATGAGAATGTTTTCTTGAATGCCACTCCAGCGACCAGGAAGGAGTCTTCCAGGGCTCCACCTGACACCTTCTTGATGCCTGCATATGGATAGATATAATTATATTATTGAGAGGTGGTGGGAATAATGATAAACATACAATAGACGTGGGTGTCTCCAGAACTTAACTACCAGGTTCACATTTGGTTATAAAAAACCATCCAAGTGCGAGTCGGACTCGCGCACGAAGGGTGCCGTAACAATATCTATAAAAACCGCAAAAAAAAAAAACATGTTTGTTGTATGGGAGCCCCCTTAAATATTTACTTTATTCTGTTTTTTAGCATTTGTTGTTATAGCGGCAACATAAATACATCATCTGTGTATGGGTGTCTGGGAATGGTAACCTGATTGAAAAACATATAATGATAGAAAATAAGAGAACTAAACATGAGCGTGGGTGGATATAGATTGTAGAAGAAGAACAAAGAAGACATGGATGGACCGCATGAAGAATGATATGTTTATGAAAGGTGCGAGCACTGAGATGACTAATGATAGAAAAGAGGAAGAGGAAAACACCTTGTGGCGACCCCGTCTAGTTTGGAGACATGAAGATATAAGAATAACACCATTGTTCGGCCTCATAAACAATAATTAATCCTCAAGAATCTTTCAGAAATTGGATCCGTTGTGTATAATCATTGGCCGATACAACAGTTCTGACTCACAACTCAATCAGTTTATAAAAAGCTACAATATCTACTGTATTCAAACCAGAACCGTTTCTCTGAATAAAATGTTACATGCTAATCCAGACTAATATATATTTTATAAACAACTAGCGGTCCACCCCGGCTTTGTACAGCTAAGAAATTTCAAAATTAAAAATTATAAGAATCCCTATTTTTTTTTAAATTTAATATATCCTATGTCTACCAGGGATAGTGTTATGTTAGTTAGTAGTGATCGGGAGAACAAGGGCTGTCCACTACCATCCCCGGGATGCTATTAAAGCTGTCCCTCGTTCGCCTCATTACAGGTGACACAGTTTCCGCATAATGGCATGAAAGCTGTATATTATTATGATGATAGAGGCAGTTTTGTTTTTAATCTATACTAATATTACAAAGAGGAAAAATTGGTTTGATTGTTTTGTTTGTGTTGAATAGACTCCGAAACAATATGAAAAAAATTTTCACTGTTGGGAATCTACACTATCCCCGAGTGACTTAAGCTATATTATATTGTCAAAAAAATTAGGGATCCTTGTGATTTCTTTATTTTGAAATAGTTAACCTGTCCGAAGCCAGGGTGAGTCGCTAGTATTTTATAAACCTACATAATATAAAGATCCTCATACATATAAGTGAATATCATCGTTATGAGAAATAAACATATGTTTGAGCACTGACCGATCATATCCAATGGCAGAAGGGGAGCGTCCAGAGACAGTACAGCGTCCACCACCATCTTGGAGAAGTGCCCCTTCTGCTGATGGATCAGCTTCGAAGACATCGCCGTCACTGCACACTTCATCAGTAGCTCTCTGAAAACAATTATATATGTCAAAACATACAGACAGGGAGTTATTCCGTTGTTTAATCATAATTGAATTGGGTAAAATAAGATAAAAAAGTTTTACGCTTTGTTAGCTTAAGATAAAGTGCAAATGAACTCATGAGTGGTTAAACTCAAATCTTTTTATTTAAATGCGGGTAGTTTTAGCTCAAATACGTCGTCGGGCTATTCGGTGCCGGCAAAAACTACCCGCAATCGAATTAAAGTAATATTAAAGATAGCGTTGTAATAGTTCGTGAGCCCGCTCCAAAATTGCCTACACCATTTGATATCATGATCATACGCATGGCACACGGTCGGAAAAGTAGTGCTGAGAAAGGACCAGAAAATTATAGCGCCTAAAATTGGCCGAATTAAAGTAATATTAAAGATAGCGTTGTAATAGTTAGTGAGCCCGCTCCAAAATTCCCTACGTCATTTGATATCATGATCATACGCATGGCACACGGTCGGAAAAGTAGTGCTGAGAAAGGACCAGAAAATTATAGCGCCTAAAATTGGCCGAATTAAAGTAATATTAAAGATAGCGTTGTAATAGTTCGTGAGCCCGCTCCAAAATTGCCTACGTCATTTGATATCATGATCATACGCATGGCACACGGTCGGAAAAGTAGTGCTGAGAAAGGACCAGAAAATTATAGCGCCTAAAATTGGCCGAATTAAAGTAATATTAAAGATAGCGTTGTAATAGTTAGTGAGCCCGCTCCAAAATTCCCTACGTCATTTGATATCATGATCATACGCATGGCACACGGTCGGAAAAGTAGTGCTGAGAAAGGACCAGAAAATTATAGCGCCTAAAATTGGCCGAATTAAAGTAATATTAAAGATAGCGTTGTAATAGTTCGTGAGCCCGCTCCAAAATTGCCTACGTCATTTGATATCATGATCATACGCATGGCACACGGTCGGAAAAGTAGTGCTGAGAAAGGACCAGAAAATTATAGCCTAAAATTGGGCGGAAGTCTGAGAAAATCCTTAACTCGCACCGGACTAAGCATGAACATGGAATTAGTAGACTCGACACTTTGACAAAGGTTCACGCTAGAGCCCAGATGTCTCATAACAGGGCCGTTACTATCAGCTGTGTGAAATCCATGCAAGTTCCGAGCAGTTGTAAAACTTGGCTAAAATATGCCAGAGACAACAATAACCGTTCACCTTTGAGGACGAACCGTTCACTTCTTAATGTTCACTTATTAATGTTCACTTTTTCAAAGTAACAACTGTAACAAATTCCTAAAAAATGGCACGGATCAGAGAGTCTGTAGAGAATTGATGATTATTATTATTTTTTTAAAACCGTTCACCTAAAGGAGCGTGACGCCGTGGTGATGGTATGATTTCACACTAAGCGGTTTATACCAGGTTTTAGAACTGCTCGGAACTTGAAGGCCCCAGTTTTGGTGTAGAGTACAGTACAGTACAGTGCCAAGAACAGAACACCCCCCTCCCCCCTTCACCTGCGGACATAGAATAGTTACCTCTGTTCCTCGGGCGTCTTGTTGTCAATCTTGACGGCGAGCTCGTTGACCCGGTCGACGGCGAGCTTGGCGGCCGTGCGCACCGCGCGGACGATGATGCGAGGGTGGACGCCTGGAAACCATACATTATCTTTGTGAAATGCTCTCATACACAATTTACATGTGCAATCTTATAATTGACCTAAGTATCAGCTTGAGCCTCTGGAATTGTCACAGCTTAGAGCTATTACAATTATCAACGACCACAAACTCACAGAAGACCTGGAGCCACTCAGTAGACATTGGATCTCTCCACACCTACGCACTACGTACATACCCTACACCCACGCTCAGCGGGGGAAGCGTCGGCTGTCAAACTGATGGACACTGGTTCGATCCCCAACAACGGCTTGAGGTTCCGGTGAAGGTAACACCGTTATCAAATTCCCAGCATGAAGGTACTCTCGAGTATCCGTCTGGCTAGCTACCACCCTCAAGTTTGAAAAACTGTCACTACATATAGTGTGTTCATGCAGCAGTCCTTGAGAGCCAGTGAGCTTTCTAGGTCTAGCGTGATTACATCATCGACCACATCGTCACTTACCATCAAGTGAGATAGTGGTCAAACACTGGATCTATTATACAGTATTAAAAAACCGGCACCACGGTTTCACGCCGCACTAGTCGATATCTCTAGAAAGCTTCGCTCCATGTCCAGCCCCGCCTGCGGTGCTTACTTTATTACACACTAGCTGTGCCCGGTGATTTCACTCGCGTGGTGACGATGAAAGTATCCTATGACATGAAATGAAATGAAATATATTTATTTCAGGTAACAGTAAACCCATATACACATGTTTGTTATATATGTATTGTATCCTATGACATTCACAAATAACGTAGCGTCCTATTAGTAAAAGAATGTTCAACATCGGTTCAGTTGATGCACAAATAACTCTCTACAACCTCACAAACTCTACTTCCTAATAACATAAGTATGAATAGATACCAATATTATATATGTCTACTATAACACTTCGATAGTCAGCATGTGATTAGTGCTCCTATTACAGTAGAACCTCTATAAGTCGAACATCAAGGGAGACGCCAAAAAATTCGAGTTATAGAGTTTTCAACTTATGGAGGATTTCGACTTAGGCGGAACCAAACTACTTCTGACGGTATTGAAGTCGAAAACAAATGACTGGCTTAGCTAAATTTCAAAGGGAATCAAAATTGAACACCTGACACAAAGCAAGCAAACACGTGTTTCCATGAGTCATAAATTTATTATTGTATACTCCTAAAATGTTTTCTAAGAAACAATAGTGTACTCACATTGTCGACAAGTTCTTAAAGTCGGTAACTTATTTTTGTTCGAACAATAGAGATAATAAATTCCAAATGATCAAGTTGTAAAGGTTGTAAAATAAAACGTTCCTATGTTCGAGATACAGAGGTCAAATTTAATTTTTCGAGTTATAGAGTGAAAATATGTACCAAAATGGCTTGGAGGGACTCGGTGATTATTTCGATTAACAGAGGGTCAAGATTTCAAGTAATGGAGGTTTTGGTGTTTTAAGGGAAGGGAACAAAACATTTTTTCGAGATTTGGAGGTTTTTGACTTATCGAGGTTCGACTTAACGAGGTTCTACATTAAAAATTTTTGACGTGATAACGTTTTATAAATTGATGAATACCAGCAACACTCATGAAAAATAGTAACGTTCCGCGTAACGTTCCACCTGAGTTTTGTATTACATAAAATAATCAAAGTCAAAGTCATAAATGATTATGTCGTTATCACGTAAATCTATCGTCTGTAAACCGACTTTACAGACAACCAATTTTTATTATCTCGTCGCGTTATCTATAAGGGTCGCTTGTTTATTCTAGTTCCAAAAGTGAAAACTATTTAAGGCTAAATGTAAACTTGTCATCATGATCCTACAATCGATTGTGAAATAAAGCTGTTTGTTTTCCATGTAAAATAAAAATAAAAAAATAAAATAAAAAATATGTGAAAGTTTGGATGGATGTTTGTTACTCAATCACGCCAGAACGGCTGAGCGGATCTGGATGAAATTTGGCACAGAGATAGATTATAGTTTAGAATAGCACATAGGCTACTTTTTATCCCGGTAAAATATATGATTCTCGTGGAATATTTGATGTAGCGGGAAAACCGTAATCCACGCGGGTGAAACCGCATGGCGCTACTAGTAGAAACTATATAGGTAGGACAAGTAAAAGGTAGGACTATACAAAGAATGAGTTGGAAAGACTAAAAAAATATCTATTTAATGTAAACTCTAAGGCTTTCACGGCCGGCGTTGCATGTTGTATGTATTGCTTCCGGGCTGTTTGGCCGTGGTCTAAGTGAAACTTGTGTTCCAGACGTTTCGTCGATCACTGCGGTCGACATCTTCAGGGGTTCAGGTCCGAGCGGCGACAAGAGCGTACAACTCTCCTTCGCGGCGTCTTCTCTGATACTGACACTGTCAGTATCAGAGAAGACGCCGCGAAGGAGACGTATTGTAAATTGATGGCCAACCTTTTAGATGTTACTCCACATTGTGGCAGTGGCCGTCTACAGTAGGCTAGACACTGCTCACTCACTTTCCTACGCGAGCTGTCTTCCCCTATAACTATAGTGACACTTAGCATTTGTTATATTATAGCATTTTTTAGTTTCTTGTATCAGTGTACATTATGTTGGGGTTCAAATAAATAAAGCCTCATAACCAATAGATCCTCAAGTGCAATTCAGAAATTGGATCCGTTGTTTATAATCATTGGCTTTGTATATCTTATTTTATATTGACTGGCCGGTTGGCGCAGTTGGTAGCACTCTGCCTTCTGAGCCGCTGGTCCCGGGTTCGATTCCCGGACAGGTCAAACATTTGTGTGTATGAACATGTCTGTTTGACCTGTGTCTGGGTGTGTATATGTATATATATCAGTCATCAGGTTACCATAGTACAGGCTCTGCCTAGTTTGGGACCTGAAGACCTTGTGTGAATGTTGTCCCATAATAAAAAAATAAAAAAATATTTGGATACAGTAGTTTAAATTGATTGCAATGTTCTAGAGCTCTTATTTACTTCTCAATTCGACCTGTATTACATTCATAGTATATATATATATTACATAGTATTTCATTGGGTCGTTACAAAATATATAATTGAGACACGAGAGTCTCACAATACTCTTACCTTCTTCGACGAACGGCTTCAACCTTTTCAGCAGCTCTCCAGCCAAGATCACCACTGACGTAGTTCCATCTCCCACCTGTAAAATATAATAATTATTGACGTGATAACGTTTTATAAATTGATGAATACCAGCAACACTCATGAAAAATAGTAACGTTCCGCGTAACGTTCCACCTGAGTTTTGTATTACATAAAATAATCAAAGTCAAAGTCAAAGTCATAAATGATTATGACGTTATCACGTAAATCTATCGTCCGTAAACCGACTTTACAGACAACCAATTTTTTTTTATACTGTTTAGATCTAGCGTTTGACCACTATCTCACTTGATGGTCAGTGACGATGAGGTCGAAGGTGTTATCACGCTATACCTATAATGCTCACTGGCTCTCAAGGACTGCTGCCTGAACACACTATGTGTTTGGTGACAGTTTTTCAAACTTTAGGGTGGTAGCTAGCCAGGCGGGTATTCGAAAGTACCCTACCACCATGCTGGGAATTTGATAACGGTGTTAGCTTCACCGGAAGCTCAAGCTGTTGTTGGGGATCGAACCGGTGTCCGTCAGTTTGACAGGCGACGCTCCCCCCGCTGATCTATCATCGCTTCATATAGAAGCACAGAGAAGATATAGATCCAGGCGTTCCCTCTGACTCTGGCAGTCAACATCTGAGGATGCTTCGAGCGTTAGCACGTGTCGAGTCGGTTCCAGTTGAGTGAGCTGCGTGTGCAGCATCGCGCTTCATCAAATCGAATAAAAAAAAACGCGGTACCATATGTCCAACTATTATCGTTATGTCACAATAACTACTTTTTACATTTTAAAAGTTAATAAAAAAATCTTATGTCCACCCGAGCGAAGCCGGGGCGGCCCGCTAGTAGAAGAATAAATGAGCAAATTAAATCTAATTTGGTAAATAAGAATAAACCTTCATGAACTGTTCTCGTATAAGCGGTATTTTTTCAGACCCCCGCGGGGGGGCGGGCCCCTGCATTAGGATTCCCTGTGACGCGTGAGGCATGGACACCCACAATCACAGCACACAAACACCCAAGACCCGGGACAAACATCAACACTCATCGCACGAACGTTTGCCCCTGTCGGGATTCGAACCCAGGGTCCGGGACAACACAGAAGTCATTTCAATGACACTAACCACTGCGCCACGGCGACCGCGAGGCCGATAAAACATGTAGGATTGAATAAGAATAAGAAGAAGCAGCCTCACCTCGGCATCTTGAGATTTGGCGATGTCCACCAGGGTCTTGGCCGCCGGGTGAACGATGTCCAGGAGCTGGGGAACACAGGCCGTGTCGGGTAAACGTTGGAACCACACGTATTTGTATCGGCGTGTTGTTCAAGAGCTCATGTCTACTATCACGATCCACATTTACGATTCGGAAATTGGATCCGTTTGTTTTTAATCATTGCCGAAGTAGAACATAATAATAAAAAAAACTTGAGGCGTCAAAAGACAAAAGGCTTTTTTTTCGAAAGGAACTACGTTCCATCCGGGTGGATGGAACGTAGTTCCTTTCGAAAAAAAAGCAAAAAAAATTGTACATATACATACTCACACACACATCTATATGTGTGTGTGATCTATATATTATGTGCAGAAACACTGTCAGGATTCATTATTGTTATTATGATAAGTTACTACGATCTAATTTGACTTTGGAATCCTGAATGTAAATTGCTGCGTTGCCGTTCCGCTCTGGCCGGGCTAGGGCTCTCGCCGCACCGACTACCGACCGAAACGCGACGCAGCGACGGATGCCACGCGATGTTGCCGCTCCGTCAAAGTATGTCGTTACAACTTTTGGTCCCAATTTTTTCCGTCCAGCCCTCTTTCGCAACGCGCTATAAGGAACTACGTCCCAATATATTTATTAAACAAAGAGTTACATTTGAGTTCAATTAGTACAACTAGTTACATGTTTTCTTTCTTGAACTTGGTATCTATGAAACTAAATGCAATATGTGATATAAGCTGTGGGCTCCGAACTGGGCAAAGCCTGTGTCTTGATGGCCCAAGAAGGTGAGCGAATCGTGCAACTTACTTCTAGTTTACGGTCTGATGGCCGGGATAATATGCATTACAATTGGCGCAAGTAACTCTTAAGTGAGCTCCCACGATGCGCCACCGCTTCACCAGAACGATGTGACGCGCAAATACGGCAACAGATTATCAACAAAGTTGATTAGTTGCATTACGTTACGTACATATACAAAAAACAATCGGTCGATTTTGTTATAAAAAATATATGGGTAAATGAGTTCAATTATGCATTTGAGTGTATATGTGTGTGTTTGTTTAGTGTGAGTAAGTGTAAAAGTGCGTGTGTATGTATGTCAGACTAAAAAAATATTACATAAACATACTTCTTACATTTGAATTTAATGCAGAAAAATTTTTTTTTACAAAAAATGCACCCGCTTCAACACTCAAAAGTGTGAAATAACTTGTTGACGTCGGTACCATGATAGTTCACACAAAAGTAACTCATCACAATATTGTTCTCATGGTACCGACTTCGACAAGTTATTTCACACTTTTGAGTGTTGAAGTCGGTTGCATTTTTTATTAAAAAAAATTTTTTTCACCCTTTTCAGGGACCTGTGCTACTCACGGGATGTGATGTCTTCAACCGCGACAATAATATCATCAAAATACGCGTAGCACTTTTCAGTTATTGGAGTATAACTCAAAAACCGCTTGTCCGATTTTGATGAAAGTTGAATGGGACCACAACGGAAGTATAGGTACTCTATCTAACAAAAAAAAGAATCATCAAAATCTGTTCATAAACGACGAAGTTATCCGCGAGCACACAAAATAAAATAAAAAACATATATACGGTCAAATTGAGTAACCTCCTTCTATTTTGAAGTCGGTTAATAAACATTACTCAATTTATCATTTATTTATCACTCAATTTATCATTCATTTATCACAATAATAAGCTATGTAATGTTTATTAAGCTAGCTGGGGCCCACATGTAGAAGGGAATTATGTAACCGTGACATATTTCCTAACTTTAAGTTATGTTTGTTATAATGTATTTCCAGTTTTGTGGTCTTAAAATATATTATTACTATTAAAAGTAATATTACTTTTACTATTACTTTTATATATGTATTAATTTTACTGATAATCAGACCGCCTTTTAAAATCTGTTATTTGATATTCTAGCTTTATATTCCTGCTCCTTGATAACACGGAGGTGTCATTAGTGTATATGTTAATCTAAGAATCGTATATAGATCTTCACGATACAGGCTTGCCTAGTGTGAAGATCACCGTTTACTTCGTGCTTTGGATGAAGTTCTATCAGCGTTAAGAAATTTACTGTGTTTATAATAACACCTAATACGTGCTAAATAATATATTGTGTACTTATGTAAATAACTTGTTAAAGCTGCAAATAAAATATTATTCATTTTCATTTCATTTATTAAATAGCGGGAAGTACTGTAGTCCACGCGAGTAAAACCGCGGGGTGTATCTAGTAATAAATAGAATAGACGTACTAAATATACAACATTATTTTTGTAGTTACTTATCTCTATTGGACACCCATTTTATGTTAGATTTTTTATTTAAACGACTAATAATATATATGAACTTTATTAACAGAAATGTGTATATATTATTAAGATTAATAAATAATAATAATTACTGGCCGGTTGGCGCAGTTGGTAGCACTCTGCCTTCTGAGTCGCTGGTCCCGGGTTCGATTCCCAGACAGGTCAAACAGTTGTGTGCATGAACATGTGTGTTTGACCTGTGTCTGGGTGTGTATATGTATATAAGTATATATATATATATATATATCAGTCATCAGGTTATCATAGTACAGGCTCTGCCTAGTTTGGGACCTGAACACCTTGTGTGAATTAATAAATAAATGAAAAAAAATTTAAAAAATTAATTAATTTAAAAATGTATTAATAAAATACAATAATTGAATAACCATGGCAAAATAATAGTATAGTAGTAAAGTAAACGGTGTCATACCTTCATAATGGTGGCGCCATCGTTGGATATGACAGCTTTGCCACTGTGGTCTACGATGAGTTTGTCCATGCCCCGAGGGCCCAGGGTGGTACGGACCTGTAAAAAAATGTTATATCACTATTTAATGTAATATCACTTGTTGAAGTTGATACCATGACAGTTCAAACTATTATCAAAATATTGTGCTCATGGTACCAACTTCAACAAGTTATATCACACTTTTGAGTGATGAAGTCTGTTCCATTTTTTGGTATCTTTTCAGTGACCTGCTAGACCTGCAGTGCTACTCACGGGATCAATTGTCATTATGTATGTTCACCGATTTCTTCACCCGCCATTAGAATGTTGTCCAAACATATGTAACACGTTTCAGTTATTGGAGTTTAACTCAAAATCGCTTGACCGATTTTGATGAAATTTAAATGGGACTACACGGAAAGCACCAGATTTCAAATAAATAAAAAAAGAGTCATCAAAATCGGTTAACCTAGTCGAAAGTTCTGAGTTAAGGAACATAAGTTTGATTGTGATATCGACTATGTGTAAGGACCATGTTATACCCGTAGAAACAGTGTAAAATATAGTGTAACTCAGTAATAATTCATTAATTTTTTTATTAATTCTTATATTGGTGACAATAATGTCAGTTTGAGAACTTTAAAATGTATTACCGCATCGACAACAAGCTGACAGGCATTGATGTTGGAGATGAGCTGCGGCTTCCCCTGGGTCTGGTCTGTGCCCTCCTTCAGTACTAAGATTTGTGGTTGCTGCAAAATGATAACATCACACATGACCAACATTTAATAGTTGCTTTATCGGTCACCAAACAATCATGACACTCCAACCTTCAGACTTCAAATAAATTCCAGTTGAATGTAAACTCTAAGGCTTTCACAGCCGGCGTTGCATGTTGTATGTATTGCTTCCGGGCTGTTTGGCCGTGGTCTATGTTAAAATTTTTGTTCCAGACGTTTTGTCGATCACTGTGGTCGACATCTTCAGTGGTTCAGGTCTGAGTGGCGACAAGAGCGTAGAACTCAAAGAAAAAAGTCCAGTTGCATAGCAGCAAGAATTTCATACATGACCTTTCCCTCTCCTGAAGAAATGTATTGCAAAACTCTCACACAGAGCTCACTACTACAGCAGTCATTGTTGCTAGTAACAGAAGATATGGTTCTAGTCTGTGACAATTATGTATAACGAATCTGTGTATTCCAATTAGTGTATCGTTCAAGAACTGTATAAGGACAGGCCACCAACCCCTCTTGTACCGTAACATAGAAAACTTAATAAAAATTATCTCTGCTGCATACACAATCGTTTCAATACCTGACCAGTGACCATTGCAAACCACCCATTATCTACAGCCCATGAAGAACGTAACAGTTATTTACCTCATTACCTCACCCAATAGGATCCATACATAGAAATATTTTAAGTAGAAGTTTGATTTTGAATGTTGCTAGAGTTTGGTTTACTTCTTGCATTAATCAACTTACCCTATAGAGAAAGATATACCCTACCTATATAGAGATATAAAATATGACTTGTTTGTACATGATAAAGTCCAATATAAACTTGTCTTCATTTGAAATAACATAACAATAAAGCTATCTCTCTATTCAGATGAATTCCAGCTGTGTAAGAGGCGAGCCTCGGAGTAGAAAAATTAAAAAGTAGCTTCATTCATATAAAGCGATTTGAAGCGATGATAGCTCAGCGGGGGGAGCGTCGCCTGTCAAACTGACGGACATTGGTTCAATCCCCAACAACAGCTTGAGCTTCCGGTGAATGTACAACCATTATCTAATTCCCAGCATGGTGGGTACTTTTGAATACCCGCCTGGCTAGCTAACACCCTCAAGTTTGAAAAACTGTCACCAAAACACATAGTGTGTTCAGGCAGCAGTCCTTGAGAGCCAGTGAGCATTCTAGGTCTAGCGTGATATCCCCTCCCCCCATTCCCTTCCCCCCTCCCCGCCCCAAAAAGCGATAGTCCATAAAGGAAAGTTTAACCACAAGGTTAAACAGGTATTAGCAGCTATATATATAGCACTTGACCACTATCTTACTTTATGGTCAGTGAGGATGTTATAACGCTAGACCTAGTATGCTTACTGGCTCTCAAGGACTGCTGCCTGAACACACTGTATGTTAGGTGAAAGTTGTTCATAGTTGAGGGTAAGTGCAAGGCAGGTACTCGAAATTACCCTCCTACTATACAGTCATATTATAAGGAGGGTCTTACATGTTGTAACAAACTAAGTAATTTATATCTAATTGCTAAATTGTACCTGCAAGATTGCAATAGTAGTGAATTTGTTAATGGTGTCTCATGTAGTTCTAAGAAATAATTTTAGAATGTAGATATATACATATTTATTAATAGGAAAACTTGACAAAGTTAATACAATTACAATAAAATAATGAAACTGCTAACACAATACAGTTTGTTTTTACAAAATATTGAGGTGTGTAGTATTGTTAAACTCAATTATTATTATTGATTTATGTACTGGCAGCTCTTTGAGCTAATGCATACATACCAATATAGTGTTTTCTTTCTATTTCCATTTACGAAAATGTAATTTATGATTCAAGCTAACATTAGATGTATTGAAACATTTATAAGTCATTAATATTCAATTGAATCATCATATTTTAGAGCTCTCTTGCGATGAGCGATCTCCTGTCATGAACTACTATGAGCAATACTAACAATTTTATTGTAGTAAAGTGAAGCTACTATAAACTACACAATAAATTTAATTGGGTACATCTCTTTCTTAAAAATAGTAAACACAACAGAAAAGATTCTGTTTTATGTATTACATTATTTTTATACAACCTATATGCAGACATAAGGGCATAACATTAATTTCGTGGTTTGTGGTATACATATAGCAACAAGCTACATTCTAACAATATCAGAAGCATTAATTAATTTCTCGTCTTAAATTAGTGAATAAATACTACAAGCACGATTACGAATCGCCTAAACATTGTTCCAACGATTATTGATAGGGATTTATTTTACTATCGGAGCAAAAGAAATCCGCATTTAACAACCGAGACTTATCATTTGCACCTAATGATACTTACAGGTGGTAATATAAATAGGATTGACTCTTAGTTTATTTGAAAAAATGTAATCATGTGAACAGTTGTTCCCGGTCCGAGATCACCTGACCATCAATCAGAACGGATAAACACTGTTATTTCTCCAGCAGATACAAAAATCTATTGGCAAAAACTCCACTGAATAACTATGAGAAAGTGTTCATACCCATTTTAAATAAAATAGACATTAGATAAAGGAAAAACATTATAAATAATTTTCCTTCCAGAATTTCTAGCCGGATCATTCAATCACCATTTCGCTGGAAACTACTCAGAAATCACACAAAATATAGACACTGATGTGTAAACGACATCTCACACTTTTAAAATAGACCATGAAATATGTGATAAGTATGAAGATTACACGAGAAATTTAAAATTAAATTACCATTTTCCTATTTCACGATAACAAACCAAAATAAGTTTTTTTTTAAAATGAAATGCAATGACTGACACTGACACTCGAACTTACATATTAATATTGCTTGACAGTTGACAAAAACTGATTAAAATGTCAACCTAAAAATAGAATGTAATTTATTTCCTCCACAGAAGCCGCAAAAGAAGAGTTGAAGAATTTATCCCTGTCGCGTCGACAGCGGAGCGAAAATAAAAAAGGGTATGCATATCGCTTTCTGATCAGTGTATGCTTGCAAGTTCTGATATCTTAGATTTCATCGAAAACCATATATTGTGTATATATGATTTTTCGACAACATGGTCTAGAGATAAATACAACTTTTTTAAATAACTTAAAAAGTACTGGACTTACAAAAAACTATAGACTTACAAGTAACTATACTAACTAACTATATAACTACATATATAATGATAGATTATAAAGAAATTATTAAGTTCCTTTATTCAAATTTGTTAAAACGACGAGATATAAAAGGTTTTGTCGTAAGATGACATTCAAACATATAATATCATTGTGTAGTGACATTCACATGCATTGAATTTCTTCCAAAGAAGTAAATCGTCACGAACTTGATTAAAACTCCATAAATTTCTATAAATATTTGTCAAACGCATCTCCGGTGTTCATTTAATCATGCCACGTAGACACTTGACCAGGAACGAAATGTTAAAGATCAGTGGGCATGATTCAATTTAAGCTGGCGCTACCCAAATTGCGGTTTCTGAAGCCATGAGGACCAGTCAGAGCGTTATATCCAGGCTTTGGTCACGTTATCGTGTCACGGGGGAAGTGGTGGAACGGCACCGAGGACCTCAACGCATTACACCACATGTACAGGACCGATTCATAGTAAATGCTGTACGAAGTCAATCAAATGTGACGGCGATGCAATTGGTTCAAAGGCTACAGAAAGAGTATGGTTTGCTAGTCAACCTACGTGCTCGTAGGCCACTTCGGGTACCAGCGCTAAGGAGCGGCATTCAAAAAAGCCGTGGAACCGTTCTCAATGGTCACTTGTGCTATTCACTGATGAATCCAGGTTTGGATTTCTTTTTCTTTGATGAAAGCTACTAAAGTTTACGAAACATATCCTGGCTATTGTTAAAAAAGGACACACTGACCCCGCGCTTGCCCTCTCTGTCGGCTCGCGGCCCCTGTTCCTTCAAATACAAGTTATATATATTATCGTAGTAAGATCTGTTTTTATAATAATACTGCAAATAAAAACAGATCCAGCGAACTGAGTATCACTTTTATTCTGTCGCGCATGCGCAATGCGCAAATAATTCGTTTTTTATTGTTTATTAGTTCATTATTGAATATTTTTGAGGATTTGCACAAGGGCAAATTAAAGTAGCTCAAGGGCAATTTTTTTACGCTTGGTGAAGTAAACAATAATCATTTTTCAAAGAGATATGGCTATTTGAAGTACAGGAAAATGGGAAATTCTATTTCGATTTTTCCTGGGAAAACGAAAGAAGGGCTTATGAACGTAGGTCGAAAGGGCAAATTAAGATCTTTAAGATGAGATTTTTTTTATTTTGAAATTCTAATTTTTGCAGGCTGGAACATTTCTGGTGGCAATATGACTGCTCTAAAATACCGAAATGAGGTGCTAGAGCCTGTAATCTTACCCCGCAGACAGCAAATGGGACAAAATTTCCAGCTAATGCACGACAAAGCCCGTCCACATACGGCGCGTATCGTTACAACAGCATGATATCCAAGCTTTAGACTGGCCTGCACAATCCCATGACTTAAATTCTATTGAGCATGCCTGGGATATGCTTCAGAGAAGAGCTCTTACGAATTTCCCTGAAGATATTGTGCATGAAAAACACCTTTTCTTGCATCTTAGCAAGATTTGTGACAGTATTCCACAACAGGATATTGACACCCTTGTTTTGAGTATTCAGAACCGCTGCAGATGTGTCAGGAGAGTCTTAGGTGGATCCACGGATTATTAATTTTAAGTTTTCAACAATTTTTATAAATAAATTGTGTTTTGTTTAGGTTTTGATGTTTCAAAAATAAAGTTAAGATTGCAACTTTGAGTTTTTCCTCTACTCCTAAGTTTTTTTTTAATTTAACCTTATCTAAAAGTTCATATATCAGATTAGATAGGCTATTAAACAATTAAACAAGGTTTATTTAATGTGTAGGTGTCTTAACAAAAAGTTAATAGAATTTTAGTTATTTAGGTTTAATAGATAATCTTTATTTTTGGTGCTATGCGCTTCAATAAATAAATATTACTTATTTAAAAATCGAATAAAATAAATCTGAATATTTCCTCCAACCCATATTATCTTGGGTCCAACCTTGAATAAAAAAACGACCAAGTGACTCGCGCACGAAGGGTTCCTTACCATTATCTATACAAACAGCAAGAAAATCATGCTTGTTGTGATGCTGGGGAGCACCCAGAAAATATGTAATCGATATCCCAACGGCCCGGCTACTTCTTATTATGTTACAGGAGAAGAAGAAGAAGTCACTTACATTGGATCACATGCTTTTTACTGCAGTTACTTTTGACAGCCGACCAAGATTTGATCAATTCAAGAGGTAGAAAGCATCGAAATATAAGTACTTGTACGTAAGTACTTATTAGTTCGATGGTAGAAAGATTAAGGTCTCGTCGAGCATAATTTGCTCTGACATGTTGACGTAAACGGTCATGATCAAATATTGGGTGAAGCAAATAATGCTCTAATTGAGTTCGTGAATGCCGCATATTCGCTATCAGAGTAAGGTAGGGCTCGGTCGAAGCCGTTCTCGAACGCAGCCCCGTATAGTTATTTATCTATAGTGGTCATATTTTTTTTCTAATTTTTGACGGTGTCAAGGAACGGAATAAGCAATTGATTCTTTACGAAACTAAGTGTTTTCTTTGATAAATCTATATTTGGAGTTAGAAAAAACTTGATTCAGACTTAGAAAAATGAGTCGCCAAGTGGATGTAAAAGCACTCGTATCCCACATTGTTAAAGGAGACGGCTTGGACAAATGCCGAATATGCATGGGGGACACATCGCAAGGACAGGTGCACCTAGGAGATACCGTCATGATGGATGGTGACAAAGCGGTTACGCTTTCTGAGCTTCTTGAAGTTATCACAGGAGTCCAGGTATGCATAATTGTATATCTACGAGAATATAAAATCAAATGGTTTGTTTATTTTCTGTGAAAAATGGAACGGCGTTGTTCCTGACTTCCCGCGCTGACTGCTCACTGCGCTGTCAGTCATCTAGTTTCTAATAATATGGCGAGACATGTATATACCTACATAATTTCATATTTATTCCTACTACATAAATACTTATTTAAATGTACAACGTGTTAACACGGGATACGCAGCACGCGGGTAGAACCCGTGTTTTTGTTTGTTTTCTTCTATATTTAGAAGGAGAAAAACTCTAATAAAACACCAGCGTGCTTAGGTTACTGGATGGATTAAATATTTCTTGTCTTAAACGATCTTATGTTTGCAGCTGGTGTGTCATTGGTAGTGATTCACTTGTTAAACTAAACTAAATTAAAATTCTGTAAAATAAGATATGTAGGACTACTTATATGGTTATGACAAAGTCCAAATCAGTACAACACTTATCCATAACAGCATTAAAATTAGATGTATGTATTAAAATTGCAGGTAGGTTTATGTAAAATTAGTCACCACTTATGTTATGTGTTATATATGAGTTATACTAATTTGAATTTAAGCGTAAATATGATATGAACGATTTCTTTTTGAAGAATTTTAGTGAATTTTAGCTAGTTTGAGTGATTAACGGAATTAGGGTAATTTTCTCTCTGACATAGTCCAACTTCTTCACTGTTTAACTATTATATTCAACATGACTTGCATTTTATGTTTGGCTCATCATAATGTATGGATTTGAATGTTGGGCACTATAACTATAAACTATGCGAATGTTGAGATGGATTTGGCTGATTTGAGGATGATATCAGAGGAAGCTGGAAAGCTTGGTTCGATTGGAAAATTGGCTCAGTGTGTGCATGTCATGAGGGATGCAAAACATATAATGAAAAAAATTTTTTACAAAAAAAAGGAACCTACTTCAGCACTCATAAGTATGAAAAACCTTGTTGAAGTCGGTACCATGATAGTTCAAAAGTAATTGATATCAAAATATTGTGCTCATTGTACCGACTTCGACAAGTTATTTCATACTCTTGAGTGTTGAAGTCGGTTCCAGTTTTTGGTAAAAAATTTTTTTTTCACTCTTTTTAGTGACCTTTGTTACTCGTGGGATCAATTGTTATTGTGGTGTAGGTATTTTCACCGATGTCTTCACCCGCTACTATAATATTGTGTAGTATAAACACGCATTTTTCAGTTTTTGACTTGTAACTCAAAAAGTGCTCGTCCGATTTTGATAAATTTAAATGGAACCATACGGGAAGCACCAGCTTTCAAATAAAAAAACAACGATCAAAATCGGTTTACCCAGTCGGAAGTTATGCAGTATAATATCGTGTAAGTATAAGCACGCATTTTTAAGTTTTTTACTTGTAACTCAAAAAGTGCTCGTCCGATTTTGATGAAATTTAAATGGGACCACACGGGAAGCACCAGCTTTTAAATAGAAAAACTTGAGAGATGTCAAAGGACACCCGGATGGAACGAAGTTCTTAATAATGAATAATAAAATAATCAAATAAACACCACACTGTTCAATGCGAAATAGAAATGAAAATATCTGGCTTGCTTTCTATAAGAGAGAGAGAGAGGGAGAGACAGACAGACAAACATGCGCATGCCGCACAGCTTACAATAGCTTACTATAGCAAAAAGTGTCGTGACAACTTTTCGTAAGAATTTTTTCCGTCTAGGCCCCTTTCACAATGCGCGATAAGGAACTTCGTTCCAAAAAAGAACGATCAAAATCGGTTCACCCAGTCGGAAGTTATGCGGTAACAAACACAAATAAATAATAAAATTAAAAAAACATATGGGTTGAATTGAGAACCTCCTCTTTTTTTTTAAAGTCGGTTAAAAAGAGTTGGGCCGTTTTTGGCAATTTGCGTCCATTCTTCTCCTGCTGTTTTAATAATGTCATCCACCCATCTTTTTCTTTGCCGACCTACACTCCTCTTGCCAAATGGGCCCTTCCATTTTGTTGTTTGGTGAGTCCATCTTTTGTGATCTTTCGATGAAGGATTAATGATGATTAATTATTAATTGTGATCTGTAACCAGCACTGCTAGTACACAAAGGTTCTGATAAATAAAAGAAAATGTATCTACATCTTACCTAAATTTACTATTTGTAAACTTTATTAGAATAGGAATGCAAAGACTAGGTGGGATTTCTAAAACTACAACAAACTCAAGAATTTGAGAAAACAAAAAACAGTCTTCAAGTCACAAGTGAATAGGTACCTCCTATGCTTGCTACATCGTAGACGACGTCATCACTTAACACCAGTGGGCCGAGACAAAATGCTCGCTTCATAGCGATTCTCTCTCTCTCGTCGTTGAATGTTCGTTCTCGTTGTTCATGTGATATATCCAATTACTATGAAACCTGTTGACAAATGGTACACCTTCCCCTACGGCGAAAGTGATTGGCGCAAATCGAGCATGTTGATGTCTTTCGTCCCATCCTGTTCTGGTATCGGTAGTTTTATATCGCTCTTACTCGTTTCCTCACTCTATTGTAACGCGCGCTTCGCAACGAGAACGAACATTCAAGAGCGTGAGAAAGAGAATCGCTATGAAGCGATGCATTTTGTCTCGGCCCACAGGTGAGAAAGTTGTCAAACGCAAGCTTATAAGAAAAAAAAAAAACACTTGCTTATTTATATTTTTTGTCATAACATTTAGGAATGGAATAGGCTGCCTGAGTCGATTATTAGTGCCCGTTGATTTGTTTTAAAAATATACTGGAAAAAGTAAGATAGTGTGGCGAGTTGAGTGAAATGGTGGTTGCAGGTCGAGAAGGACGAAGGCCTGCCTCCAGCGATATGCTTATTATGCTCACAATCAGCCACCCAAGCGGCGGAGTTCCGTGCGATGGTCCGAAATGCTGACCACCAGTGGACAGATGTGCTGCAACTATTGGATCTTATACTTAGTCATCGATACCCAAATACCAGTGATCGAATATGGGCATTTTTAAATACCAGTGGTATATATATTACTGATGAATATAAGGAACCTCCATTTTCAATAACTCATGGCGATGAAGACGAGATTTCTAGTTTGAAAAGAATTGGTAAACAGCATAATTGCGAATGCCCAAAATGCGGAAAAAAGTTCACCTACCCTCAATTTTTGTATAAACATTTGAAAGAATCCGCAGATTTAACCCGTGCATGTTGTATTTGCGCTGAAATTATGAGCAGAGACGAATTGATAAGACATTTGAGTGAGAAACATGAATCTGTACCGTACAGTTGTAAGAAATGTCCTGCATTGTTTTTAGTCCGTAAACATTACAGAGAGCATATCGCTAAAGCTCACTTCCCGGGAGGTACCACATGCGGAGAATGCGGGTGTAGCTTCCAATCGAAGAACGCATTCTGCGCTCATCAATCTGTTCATTCTCTACGGCACTGTCCAAACTGTGACACCCAATTCCGCAACCAATCCTGCTACTCGCACCATGTTAAGGAATGTTGCAAAATAGATACAGCAAATGCTACCAAATCTAAAGTCACAGTGACCTTACAAAAAAAGGAAAACAGAACGATCAAGATGGGCCTAAGAGGAAGTGCCAACAGCGAATGCATCTGTGACTATTGTAACAAAAAGTTTGCTAGAAAGAAGTTCGTTGCTGCACACATTACAATAGTACACACGAAAGATACCCACAAACCGTGTGTTGTCTGTGGCAAACTGTTTGCCGCAGCGCACATGACTACCCATTTAAAACGACATACCGTACAGAGTTTTAAATGTCAAGTGTGCGGAGTCGTTCTCAAATCAAAGTTGGGATTCAGTCAACATGTAAGGTTACACAGTGGGGAAAGACCGTATCACTGTCAATTCTGTGAGGAGTCATTCTCGGCATCGTCTCGACGGTCTGAGCATATCCGTAAAACTCATAAAAACTCTCATATTGTCCCGAAACATGTCTGTGATCTTTGTCCGGCTAGATTCCGGCTTGCGAATAGGCTGAAAAAGCATATCCTGATCGCTCACGGAAGTGGTAGGGATGATGAGGAGTGGTATGAGTGTGGAAAGTGCAAGGAGAAGTTTGCCAGCTGCCGTGGTCTTCTGCATCATAGTAGAAACCATAAATGATTCAATAACCTATAAGATGCCCCATTTATTTAGAAATGAAACGTATTGAAGCCCATTTAAAGCTGTTTAATTTCAGTGTGATGTTCGGAGGGGTGGACGTAGTCTCAGAAGTGTCCGTTGAGGTTAATATGTTCTTTATTACTGATTCTCATCACATACATAGACGCACCTTAAATACTAAGCGGTACAGACCTATGTACATAGCGTGTCTTCACACTACATTAGCATAAATAACTAAACTTATCAATTCTGTTGTAACTTTTGAACGAAAACTTATAATGTTCAATACCCCGATAGTAATGTTAATTCTTATACTGAAATAATAAACTTTTGCACCGGATAAATTCATTTCTTTAGGTTCATTTTACCTCGCAATTTTTAACAAAAGATATGAATAGAAAAAGGTTTCATACTAATTTGACTTTATCGTAGCCATTTAAGAACTACCTTATTTTCCATAATTTTCGTTTACTTTAGTTGAGCAAGAGTATCACCCAAGTATACTAATAGTAATTAACCCCAAATTTCCTAGGGTAACAGAATTCTACTGACGGATGAAATTGTGCCAGTGCCAAAATCTCACAACTGTCAGTGAATTTTCAACTTTGAGTTTTGTAACGAGACAGAGTAATGATATGATACCCTTCCCCGGTTGACAGTTACCCGGTCTGCAACGACGCTCTGATAAACATGTTACTGCAACACTAATATAAAAACTTCTTACTTGACATATGTGCTACCTTTTCACCTTTGAGGCACGACCAAAATAGTAGTTTATGAAACTGTATCAAGGGTTCTTAAAACACGAGTGTAAGTTAAAAATACGAGCCGCAGGCGACTTTTTTTATATAATTACACGAGTGTTTTAAGACCAAATTATATGTAGTCATGCACTATTTTATCTAATCTCATTAAATAGATAATTAAATTTAAGTAAAATGACAGCTTAAGTTTGCATTTATTTGTAAAAGTTTAGCGCCATAATCCATTTGCTGGTCGCGCATGCGTGTTGCGCCGCGTTCACAGACTATATGTAGAAAAACTGCATTGCAACCTCCTTGGTCCAGCTGAATTTGGATCTCAATGGAAAAAAAGTTAACATTTCTATATATTGTCTTTGAAGACTGTCATTCAAGTTCGGTTTCTGATTTTTTAATCTTTAGATTTTAATATGAGATTACTTAGATAAAGTTAAAAAACGTACGTAACGTTTTACGTAGTAAAAAATGAGTTCAAATAATATGATAATCGAAGCTATGATATGATTAATAAGGGAGATAGGTTCTCTAAGGTCACGTAATAATTAATTGAATGTTCTAGTTCTCGAGGAGATATTTATTACTCACTAGTAGCGCCCCGCAGTTTCACCCGCGTGGATTACGGTTTTCCCGCTACCTCAATTATCCCACAGGAACTATACTTTTGCTACTTTTATCCGGGATAAAAGTAGTCTATGTGTTAATCCTGGGTTTGAACTATCTCCATACCCAATTTCATGGAAATTATTAGCCGTTTTCGCGTGAAGAAGTAACAAACATACACACAAACTTTCGCATTTATAATAGTAGGATTGTTATTACAAGACTAGGTAGTGTTTTTTTACCTTGCAGTCCACGTGTCTGCTTAAAAATACCCTGACACCTTGGTGTGATACTAACGCTGGAATCTTCATGGCGGCGTTTTATCTCTCTTTTTGCTTCTTCCTTCCATCTCTATGCAAACTCTATGTTATGCTGCAGTTGTCCATAGAGTAAATTATTATTTGAATCATAGTATCAACTTATTTTCTTGTATCAGTGTACATTATGTTGGGGTTCAAATAAATAAGTAAATAACACCTCGGGGTATGAATTGATGCTTCTAGGCCTATTGTGATAACATTTTCGACCACATCCTCACTGACCATCAAATAAGATAGTGGTCAATCTATACAGTATAAAGAAAAACAAAAGGTTGCACTCACTGACTTGGAAACATGAACATGATTGATGATGATGATGATGAAAAGTAGCCTAACTATGTGTTATTCCGGGACCTGAAGTATCTACATACCAAATTTCATCCAAATCCGTGCAGTCGTTCTGGCGTGATTGAGTAACAAACATCCATCCAAACTTTCACATTTATAATATTAGTGGGACACATGGAATTGATGTGATGTTTTTTTTGTTAATCAATGAAATTTTCCTCTTTATAATATCGGCGTATTGAAAACCAAATTCTATAATACTTTTAACATAACGACTTTATCAAATAAAACTACTAACAAACGTAAATGTTCTTTATTCGTAACACATTTAAGTTTAATTTTTAACGGCGGTCTACTCTCCCTATGTCATTACGAATTCGATGACGTCACGTCCTGACGTCCTTACGTTCTGACGATATGACACGAGTTTAACATTTTTTTCCCCATACAAAAGTACACATAGCCGCTTAAGAAGCTTGCATTTCAAAAATACATTACAGTCGAACAAATAACCTCCTCCTTCTTGAAGTAGGTTAAAAATAACTAATCTTGGACAACATGGTCAGGTTCACGAAAGAGAAAGCTCTCTTCCGTGGCAAGGTTGATGGGACAAACTCTTTAAATTATTGCATTGTAATCAGTCTTTACTAAGTGCGCACTCTTTCAAATGAATCCGACGTTTCGAAGGGGGTGATAACAACGCTTAAAGTGTTCGTTACGTAGATACATAAAGACAGGCGAAACAAATGAAAGCTTGTTAAAGCGTTCAATCGCCATGCGTGTCGATCGACAAAATTAGACATATGTATCATTAAAATATTTCCCTTGCAGTGGTGTAAAATTTAAAAGTTGAATTACGTATCATATCATGGACGTGGCCACCTTCTCATGGAGAACCGATTGTTCTAGATGGAATCAAGCGCCACACTGCCGGACCGAGCATGCCGAAAGTGCTACACATCTGTTACGGACTTTCTGCCCTTCCTCGAACTGTGCAGAGAATCAGCCCATAAGTGGAACGAAGTCACAAAGCAATTGGAGACGATATCTGTTAATAAGAAATCATTGACAACGACAGCTTATGTTCTGCTCGACGGTGATCCGAAAACCATTTACGATAGAAGCCAAAAGAATAAAAGTAAAAGAGAAATCCTGAGATGTATTAGAGTCCGCCTCAACGACGTACGTTACGAACAGAGAGCGAAACTCAAAAGACTTAGAATCAAAAAACCCCTCCATGGCTTCGCGTGTCCGGAATGTGGGAAGCGTTGTCAGAAAATTAAAGAGTTCAACCGACACATAGCCAATGCCAAGAAGCAATGCTGTGAATACTGCCACGCTATTATCGATATCGATTCGTTTGGCAAGCATCTATTCAGAAAACATCAGCAGATGTATCTTTTCAAGTGTCAAATGTGTTCACTAAAATTCAAATCGAAATACCGCTTACTGCTTCACCAAAGAGTTCACAATAAAGGGAGTTTCGTTTGTCCAGAGTGCAAAATGACGTTCAAAACACATCTCCAACTTTCCCTGCACACAAATCTCAAGCACACTGCCAAAATCTGCGTTTGCAACAAATATTTCTCCAATAAGATATGCTATCGGTATCATAAACGGGCATGCGTCGCTAGAGAAGCGCAGAGGTTTATCTGTGACCACTGTTCGAAGGGGTTCCGCAGTAAGACGATTTTGTATACGCACATTGTGAAAATACACAGTCGAGATCGTCACCACCAGTGTGAGTACTGTGGCAAAGGTTTCTACAATTCTCACGCGTTGGTGGAGCATCGCCATTCGCACGAGAAGAAGCCCGACCGGTTCACGTGTAGATTTTGCGGCCAAAACTTCTTTTCTAAGGGTGGCCATCGAACACATTTACGGGACAAACATTACAGGCTCAACCCGGAATTGTACAAGAAGGAGCGATATGAGTGTCATATCTGTAAAAGAATGTTGATAAGCGAGGCGAATCTCGATCGACATATTATGGTCAAACATACAAATAAAAGGGAATCAAACTAGTGGAATAACCGACTTCAAAGGTTATAATATTATGAATGTATAAAACACGGGACTTACGTAACAAGTGTGAGGGTTCCGACCAAAGTTTCAACCACATTCGGTAGTCTTGTCTTTTTAACCGACTTCAAAAAAAGGAGGAGGTTCTCAAATCGACCCGTATGTTTTTTTTTATTTGTGTTTGTTACCGCATAACTCCCGACTGGGTGAACCGATTTTGATCGTTCTTTTTTTATTTGAAAGCTGGTGCTTCCCGTGTGGAACCATTTAAATTTCATCAAATTTGAACTTTTTGAGTTACAAATCAAAAACTGAAAAATGCGTGCTTATACCTACACGATATTATAGTAGCGGGTGAAGACATCGGTGAACATACCTACACCACAATGACAATTGATCCCGTGAGTAACAAAGATCACTAAAAAGAGTGAAGAAAACAAATTTTTACCAAAAAATGGAACCAACTTCAACACTCAAAAGTATGAAATAACTTGTCGAAGTCGGTACCTTAACCACAATATTTTGATAATAGTTACTTTTGAACTATTATGGTACCGACTGCAACAATTTATGTCATACTTTTGAGTATTGAAGTCGGTTCCATTTTTTGCCAAACATTTTTCAAGGAGAATTGACTGGTCGGTTGGCGCAGTTGGTAGCACTCTGCCTTCTGAGCCGCTGGTCCCGGGTTCGATTCCTGGACAGGTCAAACATTTGTGTGTATGAACATGTCTGTTTGACCTGTGTCTGGGTGTGTATATGTATATAAGTATATATCAGTCATCAGGTTACCATAGCACAGGCTCTGCCTAGATTGGGACCTGAAGACCGCGTGTAAATGTCCCATATCAATTTTTTTAAAATACGAGCGCACGCGGGCGCGGTCGCGGTTCGCCTAGTACTCATGTGGTTGAAACATGATAAACCTTTCTTAATGCGTACTGCCAAGGAATGGAACTCGTTGCCCGAGTCTGTGTTTCCCGATATGTACAATCCTGGAGTCTTCAAGTCGCGAGTGAATAGGTACCTTCTAGGTTTGCGTGCTAAATCCTAGACAACGTCATCACTTAACAACAGGTGAGACAGTTGTCAAACGGAAACTTATAATATGTAAAAAAAAAAGAAACTATAGTCGGAATCCTCTAACTTATTACGTGAGTAATTCCCGTGTTTTATACATTCATAATGTGTCAAAACCACGTCAGTTTTAATAACAAAATTATAATATTATTTTCGACTGCATGAACTTATTAATAACTGTATTAACTTACTGTATGTATTTTTTATGTATGTTCACCTATTTCTTTCCCATTTTTGGATCGATTCTCTTAATTCTTTTTTTGTTTGATAGAGTGTACCTCCGAAGTAGTCTCATATTAATGTCATCAAAATCGGACAAGCTATTTTTGAGTTACACTTCAATAACTGAAAAGTGTTACGTCTACTGGCGACTTCCTAATTGCGGGTGAAGACATCGGTGAACATACACAATGACAATTGATCCAGTGAGTAGCAAAGGTTACAGAAATGGGTGAAAAATAATTATTTACCAAAAATTGGAACCGACTTCAACACTCAAAAGTGTGAAATAACTTGTTGTAGTCGGTACCATAGATAGTTCAAAAGTAACTGATATCAAAATATTGTGCTCATGGTACCGACTTCGACAAGTTATTTCATACTTTTGAGTGTTGAAGTCGGTTCCATTTTGTATGTTTTTTTAAATATTATTTTATGGGGAAGCCACTGGCTTCTGAAACAGTTATTCTAGTTAAGGTGCCTATGGATTCAACAATCTGATTGTAATATCTATGTCAATAAAATATTAAATATACATTTTTTGTGTCAATAAAAGAAATATATTTTATTTTATTTTTTATATTAGATTTACTTATTAGTTAACAAGCGACCTGACTAAGATCGCAGGCAAGGACTGGATGCGGGCCGCTTCCAACCGGTACTTCTGGAAATCAATGGGGGAGGCGTATGTCCAGCAGTGGATGTCCTATGACTGAGATGATGATGATGATTAGTTAATATTAATTATATATAATATAATTAATAATAAGGACCTGAAGACCTTGTGTGAATGTTAATAAATAAAATGATATAGTGATCCGAGCCCCTACACACACGCTCTCAGCTATATTTTTTTCTTCTAGGCAGGCGTAATCCATCATAGACCGCACCATCACTTAACATCAATAAATTAACACGACCCATGTTATGTAAAATAGTATGATAAATTTCTTTTTAAACATGATAATCTTGTAATAAACATGTAAATAATGTAATAATTAGTTATAATATGCAACATTGAATGCCAATTACTTATTATTACTGTTGACTTGCCCCCTCACTTATAAACGTTGATTAAGCTGCGAATAGTAATTCAGTGTTTTGTTCCGTTCTTTCAACGTCAAACTGTCATATAAGCGACAAAGACAAAACACTGAATAACTATTCAGAGGTTATTCAAGGTTTATAAGTAAGGGGGTAAGTTGATATAAGTCTGTGCTCATTATTATAACTATGTTATATTTTAAGGGTATATAATACGTGGTTAGTATTCATACGTCACTGACGACAGACTTTGGCAGGACAGAACTGTTTTGTAACAACATGTATTACCCGAAATCTATGAATTTTTCATTTTTTTTGACGTGATAACGTTTTATAAATTGATGAATGCCAAAATGAAAAATAGTAACGGTAACATTCCTGTAACGTTCCACCTAAGTTTTATCTAGATCTAGATAATATAATCAAAGTCAAAGTCAAGGTCAAGGTCAAAGTCAAATTCAAAGTCAAACTTCAAAGTCAAAGTCAAATGGCAAATAGCAAATGTCAAATGTCAATGTCATACATGATTATGTCGTTATCACGTAAATCTATCGTCCGTAAACCGACTTTACAGACAACCAATTTTTTTTTTTATTGGGAATAGGTAGGCGTTTGACCACTATCTCACCTGATGTTAAGTGATGATGCGCTCTACGATGGAGCACGCCTGCCTAGAAGATACCTATTCACTCGTGACTTGAAGATACCCAGGTCGTATTTGTTCGGAAATACAGAGTTAGGCAATGAGTTCCATTCGTTAGCTGTACGCACTAAGAATGTGGAAGCAAAACGCTTCGTGCGACAAGTTGGAACGTCCACCATGTATGGATGTCGCATTGCCGTCCGTCTGGTCGTCCTTAGATGGAATGGGGATGGCGGAATCAAATTATGCAACTCCAGAGCGCACTCCCCGAAATGTATCCGATAAAAAACCGATAAACTAGCGACATTACGTCGATGCTGCAGGCTTTGGAGTCTCCTCTCGAACAGAGAGTCGTTGTTGATGAGCCTTTTAGCTCGTCTCTCTATCGACTCAAGAGCCTCAAGTTGGTACTTAGCCGAACCATCCCACAAATGAGAACAGTACTCCATACACGATCGAACCTGTGCAAATTTTAATTCGTTTCAAATATTATACCTTGATAGGTGTACTAACATTACTTTTCCATAATTATTTCAGTGTAAAAGTGTGTTGTAGTTAAGTGTATAACTATACAATTTAAAAAATATTTATGTATGTGATTGAGCTTATCTAAAAAAAATTGGTTGTCTGTAAAGTCGGTTTACGGACGATAGATTTACGTGATAACGTCATAATCATTTATGACTTTGACTTTGACTTTGATTGACTTTGACTGACTTTGACTTTGACTGACTTTGACTTTGATTATTTTATGTAATACAAAACTCAGGTGGAACGTTACGCGCAACGTTACTATTTTTCATGAGTGCTGCTGGTATTCATCAATTTATAAAACGTTATCACGTCAAAAAAATTGGTATTAGGGAATTCATATCATACTGAGCATTTACTGGAAGGCACCACGCATGTATAATTCCTCTACTTTGTATTTTATTCGCTTGTACCTGAATACTTGCACAGGCTTATAGTTTATACTCCAAATGATGAACTCCAGAAATGCATGTTTTGTCGAGTCTCAACTGGTTTTGTGACATGAAACATACGGAGTCCCGAAGACTGCGAGCCCTGACTCCATAAAACATATTTATATAACAGGAATCGACGTCGCCATTCCTCGTAGAAACATTCTGAGATGTATTTTGATGTACCTATCTAAACTGGTAATATGAAGAACGGACTGATGGTAGACCTGGTTTCAGGTCGTGGATGAGCCGGATTTGCCACCGGGTATATGCCGCTATTGCACCGAAGCCGTGGTGTCTGCTGCAGATTTCAAAACGTTATGTGAACAGTCTGCGCACCGGTGGCGAGAGGCGGTCGCGTGTCTGACAGTCTGCCCCGATCTGAAAGAAGATGATAAAACATTATTTATATTCCTAAAAAACGGCCAACATATCTACAAAGGATCGGACGCTATATCCACGCCAGAAGACGCCGTCACCGTCCTGAACACTCCACCCGATTTAAAAAGAAAGAGAAGGAAAACTCAGAGGCGATCTTGCAAATGTCCATATTGTCAAAAACAGTTCAGTGTTTTGGAGAACTTGAACGATCATTTGGAGTATACCATGAAAAGGTTCTGCGGCGTGTGCTGTGTCATGTACGACAAAATGGATTTGGCAAGACATTTGGCGGAGACACATAACGAATTAGTTATTGAATGTCAGGAGTGTTACCAGCTATTCGATGATTGTGTAGAAGCGCAGTTGCATTTGAAACGCCAGCACGAGGCTAAGACTTTCTCTTGCCGAGACTGCAGGAAAAGCTTCTCGTCTGCGCGCGGTCTCAGAGCGCACCACTATCGTCACGCTCTGTTCCACTGTCCTTGCGGCAAGAGTTTCGAAAACATCAAATGCCACAGATACCATCTGAGCCAATGCAACTATGGAAGCTCGACGTGGAAGAATGCAGGCGAACCGTACTATGAGTGTAACGATTGCGGTACTAAGTACGACAAAAAGGCCTCTCTACGCATACACATAATCCAAAAACATTTGTTCGTCTTACCATTCGTATGTGAAACGTGCGGCAAGCGGACTTCAACCCTCCCACATTTGAAATCCCACGAGAAGACGCACTCAACACAGCGTAAGACCTTACAATGTCACTGTGGTGCTAAATTTCGTACAGATTTAGGGTATAAACTGCACATGAAGATTCACACTGGAGATAAATCGTACCAATGCGAGTTGTGTGGCGAAGGGTTCATCTCCTCTTCTCGTCGCTTGGACCATATGAAGCGACGTCATCAGAGTATTGGAGAGATGTCGCACGCCTGCACGGTGTGCGGTGCGAGGTTCATTAGACCCTGGGAACTGAAGAAGCATTACCTGGTCCTGCACAACACTGTTGTCGACGTGGCTCCTCGTAAGAGGTCCTTACTACCTTCTAATAAACGCACATAGGAAATCTAATCTAAAGGCTGCGTTCTTTTCTAAAATATTTATCCTACTATCCCATCCTATCCCACTAATATTATAAATGCGAAAGTTTGTCTTTATGTTTCTTTTATTGTTACTACTTCACGCTCAAACGGCTGCACCGATTTCAATGAAATTTTGTGCGAAGATAAGTCAGACCCTGGAATAACACAGAGGGTACTTTTAACCCGGAAAAATATAGATCCCGTGGGATAATTTTAGTTAGGTAGCTGGAAAACCAAAAACCACGCAGGTGAAACCGCGGGGCGCAACGTCCTACTAATATTATAAATGCCAAAGTTTGTGTGTATGTTTGTTACTCCTTCACGCTCAATCGGCTGCACCGATTTCGATGAAATTTTGTGCGAAGATAGGTCAGACCCTGTGATAATATATAGGCTACTTTTCATGATCATCACGCTGATTAAACCGCGATAACACAGATAGCTTATACCCTGGATTAACACATAGGGTACTTTTGTCCCGAAAAAAGTATAGTTCCCGTGGGATAATTGAATAAAATAGAATAATTTAAATTGATTGTATGTATTGCTTCCGGGCTGTTTGGCCGTGGTCTATGTGAAACTTTTGTTCCAGACGTTTCGTCGATCACTGCGGTCGACATCATCATCTCAGTATCAGAGAAGACGCCGCGGAGGAGAGTTCTAAGCTCTTGTCGCCGCCCGGACCTGAACCACTGAAGATGTCGACCGCAGTGATCGACGAAACGTCTGGAACACAAGTTTCACTTAGACCACGGCCAAACAGCCCGGAAGCAATACATACAACATGCAACGCCGGCCGTGAAAGCCTTAGAGTTTACAATTTAAAATTGAGGTAGCGGGAAAACAGTAATCCACGCGGGTGAAACCGCGGGGCGCTACCAGTATAATATATATGACAGCCGATGAGCAGAAGCTACTCCTATGTGTAATTGTACCAAGGTGGTATTCTGCTAGGATTCTGTGAACTAGCAGTATCCTGTTCCAATGAAGATAATTTATTCACATGGCGAATGTCTTACATCAAACAATGGATAAAAACGAATACAATAGTCATTTATCGCGCTATCGTACACAAACATGACAATAGGTATTTAAGTTTATTGATTTTACGTACTACACATTAAACACTATAGTGAGGGTGATAGAGAATACAATAGAATGAAGGCAAAATCAACATGTTAAACGGGCGAGCGAGGTGAGCGCGGTCTGCTACAAAAAGGTCGTATACAATACGACCTTTTTTTTTTGTTTGTACTTGTATAAATAACTTTTTTTTTTTTTTTTTTTTACTATTATCAGTTTGCGTTTGACAACTGTCTCACCTGATGTTAAGTGATGACGCTGTCTAGGATTTAGAACGCAAACCTAGAAGGTACCTATTCACCTACCAAGAAACAAAACGGTATCACTTTCTGAATCGTAACACATTTAAGTTTAAATTTCTATACGCTCCCTCCGTCTTACGAATTGATGACGTCACGCGCCTGACGAGAATTTAACATTTCTTTTTTAACTAATAGTGGTTTCACCGAATAACCGAATACCGAATGTTATTCGGTTTAACCTTTACCGAATCAGATATTCAGCCGAATTATTTGGTTTACCATTACATTGTTTTTCCGCGTAGACAGGTTCTGATATGTACGCTATGCGCCGCTGCTGGCTTGATGACTTAGTTAAGGTTTAAAATAAATGTTGACTATACTAACTTTAAGATAACTTATGTACGAAACTTGACTTATAACATAAGTTATATTATAAGTCAAAGAAAACATTTCTAAGAATAGATTTATATATTCCATAAGAAGTTTTGTCTTTTATTTCTACACCTTGGCTACGTAAGCCTAATAGAAATGGTTGAACCGAATATAATCGGCAACAAAACAAAAAATTTGGCCGAATACAAATAGTGGAAAAGATGCCGAATACCAAACGGATATTCGGCGCAACTCTAAATACGAGTATTACTCTAATTCAGGTCGTAACGGTCCCAAATTGTGTTATTGTATCGTCCGTATGTATTGTTCCAGGTAACCGAAGACAGCGTTTGCCCCAGAGGGGCTTGCGTGACCTGTGCAAGTGCGGCCCTCGCTGCGCAAGAATTCCGTTTGTTCGTCCGAAACTCTGAGAAGCTCTGGCTCAAAGCCATCTCTGAACTGGAAACCCTAGAGTACGTGGACAACTCGCGTGGGGTGAAATCGGTCTGCGCTTTTGTAACCCAAAGTGACCTCACAATACAAACCGGTAGAGACTATATAGGAGGCGAACCGATGGCTATAGTAAACCGGTCGAAAGCCAGATTTAAAAACATTCATCGCAAACCTAAATTCGGCCGAGGTGGACCTTTAAGCACGTGTCCGGATTGCAACAAAACTTTTGCAAATCCATATTTGTTGCACGATCATTTGAAGAACAGTGGACAAAAAGATGCTTGTCAAACCTGTGGAGTTGTGTGCCCCCGAGGTCGGGGATTAAAAGAGCACTTGATAAAAGCGCACAACAAAACTCCAACAATGTGTTCGCAATGCCCAGCCGTATTCTTAAGGGAAGCTGATTTAGAAGATCATTTAAACAAGGCTCATGTACCCGGAGTGTACACATGCACGGAATGCGGAAGGATCTTCCCGAGGAAGTCCACATACGAGTACCACGCCCAAATGCACGTGGTCTTGACTTGCCGGAACTGCAACGTACAATTTACCAGTAGAATTTGCTACAGAGAGCACAGGACTCATTGCGAACCTGATGCGAAACCTGATTCCAAAACTGTACCCAGAAATCGGCGGTCGAACAATCGAGACCCGGCCATGTTTATATGCGATTATTGCAATAAGAACTATAAAACGCGTACGCAATTACAGAATCATATCGTTTGGATTCATATGGACGTGAGACCTCACCAGTGTCAGTGGTGTGGAAAAAGGTATTACACTCTCGCGAGACTGGCTGAACACACAGTGGTGCATACGCGCGCTAGGAAATTCGAATGTGACATTTGTGGCGCGAAACTGGTCTCCAAAATGGCCGCCGTGTACCACAGAAGGCGCCATACTGGCGAAAAACCTTACAAATGCGAAGATTGTGATGCTTGCTTTATATCTTCATCTCGCAGACTTGAACATGCTAAAAGAAAGCATTTAAAAGGAACTAGATTCCAGTGTCCACTGTGTATATCTAGTTTTGCTAGGAAAGGTGAACTCAAAAGGCATAGCAATAAAGTCCATTTTAAAACCGGTACGCCTAAATCTGAGAGTGTGAAACGCAGTAACAGCAGTTTAATGATAGAAAAAGTACAAACTATGACTGAAACTGAAGTAGTTTCTATGTATTCATAAAATATTATTTTATCATTTTCGATTGTATGGGATTTTTAATTAATTTTTAGGGTTATGTACGTAAACAATTCAAATCCGACTGTGAAGTATCAATTTTTATTCAAAATAAGTAACAACATATAATAGTAGTTTATGAAACTGTATCATAATAAGGGTTCTTAGGTCGTTTCATGACCAGATTATGTGCAGTTTCATACAGTACTTTATTTAATCTCGTAAACTAGATACTGAAATTTACTATCAAACCACTGCATATGTTTGCATTTATTTGCAAACATTTGGCGCCAAAATCCATCTGCTAGCCGCGCATGCGTGTTGCGCCGCGTCCACAGACTATGTGTAGAAAAACTGCATTGAAACCTCCTTGGTCCAGCTGAAGTTGGATCTTAATGATAAAAAATTACATTTCGATACAGTTGTCATAGAAGAGATGTACTTATCGAAATGTTAGCTTTTTAAATTTCAAATTCAAGTTCTGTTTCTGATTACTTAATCTTTAAATTTCACTTTGATATTAGTTAAAATTCATTATGATCGGTCGCCAAGAAGTCTTGTGTAGACTAAAACTTAAATTTCGCTATTATATATTTCTCGGTTATTTTAATCTCTTTTACTTTATTGTTTTAATATGCAAGGCAAATAAAAATACGGGGATTCTAAAACCTGGCTTAAACCGCTTAGTGTGCAATCATACCATCACCACGGCATCACGCTCCCTTCGGTGAACGGTTCGAACATTGATATCCTCAAAGGTGAACGGTTATTGTTGTCTCTGGAAGGTTTTAGAACTGCTCGGAACTTGAATGGTTTTTACAAAGCTGATAGTAAGGCCCAGTTCATGAACCTTAATTATGATTGAACAAAATTTGATTCCATTTCCTATTTTGTTACTTAGTACTTAAAATAATATTTTCTATTGACTACATATATTTTTTCTTTGACAAAAAATATTGATAAACAAACGACTATGCCTTTAATTTACGAGAATCATTTACATCCTCAATTTTCCTTTTCATCGCAGTTACCTTTTTAAATTTAAATCTATCCTAATATTATAAAGAGGAAAGATTTGATTGTTTGTTTGCATTGAATAGACTCCGAAACTACTGAACCGATTTGAAGAATTATTTTACTGTTGGAAAGCTACACTATCCCCGGTTATATATTTTTTTATAATTGGGGATCCTTATATTTTTTTATTATGAAATATTTTACCCGTGCGAAGCCGGAGCGGACCGCTAGTATCACCCTACGAGGATACGCCCATCCCCCGCCTCGCCGGGTTGAGACACAGCTGATTCCCCAGCCAGACTCTTGCTTGACTCCAGAACGCTAAATACTTAGACGCACGAGCAGCTCTGTAAAACCTCTATTAAATTTCTGTCGCTGAACTCTCCTTCTTTTATTACCCGCCACTTAGGGATTTTACTCGGCTCCCCGAGCTTATCCCGAGGAAAACGCGACACTACCTCACTTGATTATCAGTGACGAGACGGTCGGTCGCTGGTGAAATCACGAACGGAAGATATAGTTCTAATTCTCGCCACGCGCAAGAGTCGCCATTTTCATATTCGAATCTTCGGAGATGGTTGCCACTTTCTGACTAACACAATGCTAATATAAGGTAGAAGTCACACAAGCGCGCGGAAAATGAGGCGGCAAAATTAAGTCAATTGTAGTAATTTTGATTACGACGCGTATTTCAAGCGCACTTTCTAATTATATAGCTATCCTTTTCTATATTATTTGTACCGTATTATCTGTCGCAGTAAGCATGTTTATGTCGTAAAGGAACAAAATCTGAGCACCGCGCAGTATGAATATACGTCATCTTTAGTAAAACATCATTGGACTGACATTTATAAAAATAAAATAGTAATAGGTACCTATTCGTTTAATGTACCTACATGATGCCAATTCTCTTATTAATTAATACAAGCAATTCACAACCTAATTCTGTTAATCACCCTAACTAGCAATAATTCAGTATAATTTTTCAAAAAGACACAGCGCGTATTATATTAATCCTAAAATTTAACGTCGCATAACTCCATTCAACGCTATCCATAATATTAAACTAGTTTTATTCAATCGCGGGTAGGTATAGTGGGCACGAAATAAGAAGCGACTTATTTTACTTAAAACTACCCACAACTTGAATAAAAACATCTTGTTTTTTATACCAAGAGCCCCCAACATTTTTCAGAGCATGTCCCCAACACAGGTAAGAGAGATCAGTGAGTATGGAGTTGGGATTGTGATTACTTGGGCAGGTATCAGGTAGTAAAGGTGTTTTATATCATTTTAATAAATCAAAATATTAAATAACGATGAATTTGTGTTCCGATGTTATGTTTGTACCATCCTTGTGTCGATGTTCTAATTATATTTTTTATTAAATCGTTTATTTCAAGAGGCTAATCAGGTCAATATTATAAGAAAGTACAGGAATTAGAAACAATGTTTAAAGACAATACAAAATATTTTTTAAAGCACGTCTGGATAAAATAAATGGATAAGTTTGCGTTAAAAATTTTGTTGTTTAAAATAAATGAATAACATCGATCCGATTCCGATTCTGATCGTTACTCGCTACATGTGCAGTGGTGCAGCATCGATGAACTGCGACGAACATCGAGGTTATCGAGCATCCCTAGGCAGACAGATTTTATTTATCTATGTTACGAAGTAAAAAAAAATTGAACCTTTCTGTAGATATATCGCTTGATATTGAGTGTGTTTAAAAATTGCACTAAATCACTGAAAATGATAAGTTTCAAAGCAGATTTTCAGCAATTACTGAAGCCCTACTACTGGATGAATATCCTAATGAGTGTGTCCTATGTTACTTGTAAACGTACCGGTTTAATTTGTAATTACTTATTTCCGGAGTCAGACTGCGACCTAGATAGTCGAGAAACGGAAATATTGTTTTTCCTAATTATTGTGGTAATGCTGAGGACTAGGAAGGCGGGTAGTGTAACGATGGTGAACTACTTGTCGTCTTCTTTCGTCTACACAAAGATTGCTAACCTCATTTTGTGGTTTTATGCTGATGTCAGGTAAAATGTTATATTGGTTATCCCTCGAAACTAGCTTCTAAGAATAAGTAATTTAATCAAAGATATTTGCCCAATGTAATGTACTACTAGTCTGTCTTTTACTTCTGATTATATAAGTAAGTTTTTCCAATTTGGGTCTCAGGGGTAAATATTTTTAGTGAAAGATTTTGTTTTAAGGGATTGAACAAACTCACAGAAGGATTAGAAATTAATTGAAAGTCAGGTCTGGCATTGATTATTTATTTATTTAATTTATCGACTTTGAACATAAACATACACTGACTATATCAGTTCTGTAGCATTTACAAATTCTTATTACATAAGACTCTCCTATTACGGTCCCGAAATAATAAATAAAATATTTTATCGACACAATAAAGTTGCAAAGGTATAAATGAACCCATAGGCTCCTGAAGTAGTGTAACTGTGTTTCAGGAGGCAGTGGCTTCTCCCACTGTGTTATGTTACTATTTTATGTTTATTATATGTGTCAATTATTTAATTTTAAGGTAAAGTTAGTATATAGTTAGGGAAGTTACCAGTAACAATCTGTTTACATTTTTTGAATGCCCTCATAGTTGAAATTTTTAAGCCAAGTCTATATATTTTTTTGCACATCACTATTACAACAATCTTGTAGTTTCACTCCATATTTAACATATTGTATGTGTAGGTGATCTAACAACCTCACTTATATAAAATAATATATTTATTTATTTTATGCACAAAACATACAGCACACTAATCACAAATACTTTAATAATATTGATTTATATATAATATATTAACACGCACTACACATTTATAAACACTAGATCATTCATTCATCACACTTAAACATAATAAATAATTAATACACCACGCAAAGCCATGCGATACGCGAGTGTCAGAGGCGACGTTCTATTTATAGAACGGGGCCATACAAACTGCACCGCAAGTCGTGGCCCGTCAACAGGCTGCGCTTGCGCCCTCGCCGCCGCCGCCGCTCGAGCGATTCATTCGAGATTCTTTTACCTTGCGCACCGCCCGTTTCGCACCGCACACTTGTTTTTGTTATTTATTTGTATATTGTTTGCATTTGTAATAGTTCAATAAAGCCTTTTACACAACAACGCTAAACTGGTGACCCCGACGTGATTTGAACACGCAACCTTCTGATCTGGAGAGTTTTTCGGTCATGATGTGTCAAACTACAGCATGGACATCACCGAATTCTCAGCACGGATGAAGTCTTTTGAACATATGTCCAGTCCCTACCCAACATCACTGTAAAAATAGAATCTTCGTATTTAAAGAACTTGCCACATGTAGCCATGTATTCCTCCGAGAAGACACGCTACGTGGTTCATTACAGCCTGCATATACAGGGCCACACGAAGTTCTTAAAAGAGGTGCAAAATTCTTCACAATACGTTTTAAGAACAAGGATGTGACAGTAAGCATAGACCTCCTTAAGCCAGCCTATATACTGTCAGATGATGTTCCAACCCTACCACAACGCGACATACAACGCTCTGAAACTTCTCAGCCTCAAGATCCTAGTCACTTAGGACCCGACGCTGACACTCAGGTCTCTCTCAACCCTTCGTCGATGCGAACTACGCGTTCGGGAAGGCGAGTACACTTCCCAGACTATTATCGCCCGTAGACCCGGTCTCTGGAGGGGAGTGATGTAGGTGACCTAACAACCTCACTTATATAAAATAATATATTTATTTATTTTATGCACAAAACATACAGCACACTAATACTTGCGCACCGCCCGTTTCGCACCGCACACTTGTTTTTGTTATTTATTTGTAAATTGTTTGCATTTGTAATAGTTCAATAAAGCCTTTTACACAACAACGCTAAAGTATGGAATTACCACATTAAAACACCTTTGTGCAAAATTAGATGCAACAAAGGGAATGGGACACTTTATTATTAATCACTTTAAATATAACAAATGTCTCCTTTCCTCGTAATCTTTTTAAGTCTAATAAAAGAGTATGTTAGCCACTAAATAAGTCATAAAAGTAACGTCCACTACTGCATAGGATTACTTGTTATCATATAGAATCAAAAAAATCAACATGGCTTATGAGCCATGTTGATTTTGATATTGTAAATTTTCAGATATGGTCTACCATATGGTGCCATCATTATTCTCCTGGCATTGCTGCTGCCCGAGCCAACATACTCTGGTCCCGAGCATGTCACTTATTTCCGCGGAGCCGACTCACTTGATGAGGTGACTATGATAATAAACGACTTATCTACTATTGTTGTATGTATTGCTTCTGGGCTGTTTGGCCATGGTCTAGGTCTGGTCTGGTTCCAGACGTTTAGTTGATCACTGCAAAACACAATTTTCATTTAGCTTTCAACATGCTACGCCGGCAGTGGAGGCCTTAGAGTTTACAGACTTATCTACTAGTTCTATTGTTAACAGTAATATTCAGTACCTGTCTAAGGACAACCCGTAGGTTCAAAAAACTTTCACCAAACAGGTACATTGTGTTCAGGCAGCTGTCCTTGAGACCCACAACATATTCAAGGTCTTGTGTGCTTCCAGATTCTGATACATAGTCACTGACCATTAACCGCAAATACTAAGAGATAAATCACACAATTTGTGCCTTCTTATACTGAATTGTGGTTAACAGTAGCTAAACTCCACTGATTTGTAATGACTCACTTTCTGTAAATAAATATTGGGCTGCCATACAACATACGTGATTTTTTGCTTGTTTTTGCTTGATATTGATAACGGCAACAGGTATATACTTAAAATATTCACAGACTATTTATTAACATTTTAAAGATAAATATTTAAATTAAAGTTAAACAAATATATAAGGGGGGCTCACATACAACAGACATGATTTTTTGTCATTTTTATAGATATTGGTACGGAACCCTTCGTGCGCGAGTCCGACTCGCACTTGGCTGGTTTTTATTTTATTTTTATATTTGGTATGAGTAGGTCTTAGGATAGGTCGTAAAGTAATTTTTCTCCCTCCTACCCTCACGCCCATATTTTTATCGCGATTTTTGTATGAACAAGTATCCAAATAATGTAAATCACTTCCAAATATATATTTCTTATGGTATCTTCTTCCAGGAGTTAAAGCAGCACAAGAGCGTGAGCTGGCTGGTGTGCCTGTACGCGGCATGGCACCCCGCCTGCGTCAACTTCGCTCCAGTATTCTCAGAGCTTTCCGCTAGCTACACCTTGGACAACTTCAAGTTTGGAAAACTGGACGTTGGCAGGTAGATAGATAGAAAACATTTTAATTGTTACTCTAACTAAACTCTCAGTGTAACAAAAGTATCTAAGTACAGTTATTTCACACTTTTTAGTGTCGAACTTGGTTCAATTTTTTTTTTCACCCTTTTAGTGACCTTTGCTACTCACGGGATCAATTGTCATTGTGTATGTTCACCGATATCTTCACCCGCAACTATAATACCACTTAAGCACACATTTTTCAGTTATTGGAGTGTAACTCAAAAACCGCTTGACCAATTTTGATGAAGTCGAAAGTTCTGAGGTAACATTGGTCGAATTGAGAATCTCTCCTCTCCTTTTTTTGCTGTAGTCGGTTAAAAATAGTAGACAACTTCACAATAATTAAAAAATGTTTTCAACTGGTTCTATATATCCAGATATCCGGAAGCTGCAGCCAAGTACCGAGTATCAGACAGTCCGACGAGCCGTCAGCTCCCGACCGTGATGCTCTTCACTGATGGGAAGGAAACAATGAGGAGGCCTCAGGGGGACTCTACTGGAAAGTTGCAAAAGTGAGTGATTTTTTTACTTATTAAAAGCTTACGTTTGACAACTGACTCACCTGATGTTCAATCATGAAGTTGTTCAGGATGTAGCACGCAAACCTAGAAGGTACCTATTCACTCGTGACTTGAAGACTCCAGGATTGTACATATCGGGAAACACAGACTCGGGCAACGAGTTCCATTCCTTGGCAGTACGCATTAAGAAAGTGGAAGCATAACGCTTCGTACATACAGATGGTATATCTACCATATAGCGATGGGGCATTGCTGTACGTAGTATACTGCCAAAGAATGGAACTGGTTGCCCGAGTCTGTGTTTCCCGATATGTACAATCCTGGAGTCTTCAGGTCACGAGTGAATAGGTACCTTCTAGGTTTGCGTGCTAAATCCTAAACAACGTCATCACTTAACATCAGGTGAAACAGTTGTCAAACGCAAACTTATAATATGTAAAAAAAAAAAGTCGAATCGACGGATGATAGAAAGGGGATATATCAATTTATTAATAATATAAATTGACACATCAAACATGGTATACCACTGCATAATATATAATCATAATAGAGGTAGTGATTAGTTCTTTATTATTAAAGGTAGTATAGGTGTTTAACAAATGAATTCGTTCTATTCATCGATTGTGAATTATTTAACAATGTCAATAAACAATGAAAAGTACATTTGTAACTGTTATGTATGTGATTGTATATATTATAGTAGTATATATATATATATATATATGATAGTATTGATTATTATTGTGTGTAATATATTTTAGATCTACCCTCACTTCTTATAATATGTGATCACTTACTTACTGTGTCTCCTACCCACCTAATATGAGTTGTTCCATTCATTCGCGGCTCCCTAGCCTAATACATTGATTAAACATATTTCGTGTTTTATTGAAGACATAACAGTAACAAAGCACAACAAAAGAGAAACTACCATAGTGTCTAAATTCAAGTGCACATTCTCCGTAATGTATCCGATAGAAAAGAAGAATAAATATTTTATTATTTTAGTAATACACTGTCACCAAATATACAGTGTTTTTAGGCAGCTGCCTTCAATTCAATCAGAAGTTTAGATCTTGCGTTCTTGCACCTTCTCCTACATGGTAACTGATCATCAAGTTCGATAGTGGTCAAACTCTAACTATAAAGTACAGTTATCTTCAAACTCTACTAAGAGGCATCGCATCAAAATCAAATGTCAAATTCTACTTTATCTTTTTTATGGTCTTTTCTTTTATATTTGTCAAGGTATATATTCTAGTTACATCTGTATTCGTTTCAGATTTTTATTCTCAAAAGACAACCTGAAGGCTGCGTTCGACCTGGACGGCATCTACGAGGAATGCAAGAAGAAACAAGCCACCTCTAAATCAAACAAGAAAACTGAGTAGGACCTGCATTGTGTTAATACTAAAGTACAGTAGGCGCGACCGATCTTTGTGGCCCTGAAATAGAACAGTAACAGTTGTTCATCAAGCTGAGTGAACGAGACAGGAAGATAGGACAAACGTAAGAGAGTAATCGAGATAGTGATACAATAATTAAGGCTACTCCCTAGCGACTGTCAAATACGTTCCTGGCGGCTATGTGCTGGTAACTTCAAACATTTTTTATTTTATTTATTGTGATAAAAACGCAAGATAGCAATTACAATAACCACATCAATTACAATATTACATTGAGTACATAAAGTTAATATAAACAGTTAGATAACGCAAAAGAACAAAAAAATACACTAAGTCAAAATTAACAATTCATCATACATAAAATGTCGGAGTGAATTACTGTTTCTCACAGTATGTCAAACATACGTCAGTAATAGCCTTCCAGTTGTCAATAAAAAAGTCAATATCAGTGTTGGCATCCAGAAGTGCATTGAGCAGTTAGCGAAGAGACCGACACAAGGGAGAATTGGCATAAATTTACATCGTGACTACTGTAGGTTAGGTGTTGCTAGTGTATGTGTAAGATAAATATTTAACATTAAAAAAATTGGTTGCCTGTAAAGTCGGTATACGAGCGAAAGTTTTACGTGACAACGACTTTGAGTGCCTTTCACTTTTTATGTCTGTCTCTCTCGCTCTTAGGCGGGCTAACCATGCCCGAGTGGAAGGGACGCGTGCCTCTCACTCGCTCTCATTGTGAGCGCATAACGTGAGCGGAGCGTAACGCAGTTTCTTGAAGTGTCACCCGGCAAACCAATTTATAAGACGTTGTCACGTCAACAACCGTAGAATTGTACTAACAATGGCAGCAATAGATGTATATAGTTATACTGCAGCCTCTGAAAGAATGAATGTAACGTTCATATATTTTTTCCATTGATAGTAACGTGATTGTAATATCATGATATTTGGAGACTAAACCGACGTCTTGTATGTATGAAAAGTCTGATAAGCGTGGATGGAGGGAAAGAAGTGTAATGGGATCGTAGCATTTGGAAAGTGCCTACTCCTATGGGAAAGAGTCGTGAAAACATGCCTGTATGTATGTGGACAGACGACCTGACTAAGATCGCAGGCAAGGGCTGGATGCGGACCGCTTCCAACAGGTCCTTGTGGAAATCAATGGGGGAGGCCTATGTCCAGCAGTGGACGTCCTATGGCTGAGATGATGATGATGTATGTATTAGTTTTGTGATTTGAAAAGCGTTAGAACAATATGAACTGTTAAACACATTTTTTCTTAATCATAAGAATGTTTGCACCAAATATAGTCCTAGGGGGTTGAATCTCTTTGTAATATTGTCATAATGTTAGAGTAGTGGATTCTAGACTAATAACTAAACTAACAATAGTTAAAAAACTAAAAAACATGCTGTTGTAGGAAGCCGAACTAATAGCTATTTAGGTAATCCCGGAGATCCTGGTATGGATAATGGGTCAAACTATTTAATTTATTTTATTGTCATCTCATCAGCCATTGATAAGTTTCAAAACAAGTTTTTGACAACAATTTGAATAACTAACTTCATTCACCTGTTTTAAAGATTTTCCTCGATATCATAGAAACTACCACACTGGTTTTGGTTATGTTTAAATGGGAACACCTCGGAAGCGTACACTTTCAAACAACAATATAATTTTTAAAATCAAAGTTGGTGGTAAAATTGGCGAACATACTTTAAAAGTATACAGTGTGACAGAGAACTCCTCCCTTTATGAAGTTGGTTAACAATCTGAAGTAATGAAGCGGTTGAAACTCGACCTACACTTATAATAGTATGTCTCTGTCGAAACTCTGTCGAACTTTGACTGGCCGGTTGGCGCAGTTGGTAGCACTCTGCCTTCTAAGCCGCTGGTCCCGGGTTCGATTCCCGGACAGGTCAAACATTTGTGTGTATGAATATGTCTGTTTGACCTGTGTCTGGGTGTGTATACGTATAAAAAAAAAGTATATATATAAGTATGTATTTAAGTATATATATCAGTCATCAGGTTACCATAGTACAGGCTCTGCCTAGTTTGGGACCTGAAGACCTTGTGTGAATGTTGTCCCATATTATTATTAAACGTATGGAAATGCCATACCGACGCAGCTAAACATAGCGGGTAGGTAACATAGATTTCCTTTTTCAGAGGTTTTATTATTGGCTTTTAGACAGCTTGACTGACAAGTTAGTGATGTCCTAAAGAACGTAATAATCGATATCAATATTAAATCAAAGTGTACCTTTTGATAAAACATTAAAATATTCGTTAAATACATTAAATTATTCATCATAATATTTTATTAATATAAATCCGTGTTTGCGTCATTATTTATTTTAACCCCTGCACTGGGAAAAATAAACAACAATGGCTGCCGTACAGTCGGTTCACAAGATGGCGGGCGCTCACAGCGGGCGGTCGCGCGCATCTGGCTCGGAATACACCGGGTCTGTTCCGGCCTGCAAAGTATAGAATTTCAAAATTAAATAATCTCATCTTATAGATCTTAATTTGCCCTTTCGACCTACGTTAATTATTTTATTTGCCCCTCTTTCGTTTTCCCAAGAAAAATCGAAATAGAATTTCCCATTTTCCTGTATTTCAAATAGCCATATCTCTTTGAAAAATGATTATTGTTTACTCCACCAAGCGTAAAAAAATTGCCCCCGAGCTACTTTAATTTGCCCTTGTGCAAATTCTGAAAAATATTCAAAATTTAATTAATAAACAATAAAAAAACGGTTGTGGCATTTCCAAGCGGATTTTTTTGCGCATTGCGCATGCGCGACAGAATACGACACATCGTCTCTAATGTATTCTATGATTAACTCCACTGATTAGAAAGCGAAATAGATATTAATCACACGATGAACGGACCGGTCCTTATGGACTTTGCCGTAGCAATCACTGACACGATATTTGACAGATTTTAGTGTTGTTCTCTAGTGTATTATGCAGGAGTATCGATATCGATATTTATAGGGATGGGAAATTTTTTTTCAGGCTTTTTGGTCTAGCATAAGAAATCCTCAATGATATAATATACCTACTCAATGCCACATTGCATGGCAATAAAAAGTCAAGTATTTCTAAAATAACTTCTAATTGTTTAAAAAAAATATGTAAAGGTACAATTTGCTTAATATGTGTTTATCTATAAGTGAGTATACATAATGCATAAACATACTAAAGTTAATGTTTTTTAAACAAATAGAAATTCATTTTTTTAACTATAACCGTAGCCGTATAACTGAGCCTGAAGTGCGATTGGAATTCCATCTCATTTTGGTTGCACACAATTTTTTCTACACAATTTTCAACTCTAGATGCTGGCTCATATAAAGCGGTTGTGAGGTATAGCATTGCAGTATTTTCTTCTTCATCGTCACTATCAAGAATATCCTCTAAGATGGCTGAATTGTTCGTTTTAACAGATCGTACGTGCATACAAACAAGAATAAGAACTTGACGGCTAATCTGTTGAATATCCATTCTTTACTATGAATTTATCAAACAAACTGGTAAATTAACTCACTACTTTTGTTCAACTTCATGTACAACGCGACTAACACGAAATTTAAACTCGTTACTATACAATAGCCAAGAGAAGAATACAATAGAACATTTAAGCGTACAAAATTGTTGAAACAGAGAACTAAGTACCTACCTAAATTGTAACTCGATTTTATAGTTTTTAATTATGAAAAACCTGTATCATTTCCATCAGTAGGCCTCTCGTGCCTAGAGAATGTAATACTACCGTCACAGTAAATGTGCTACCGTGACTCTCGTGTAAACTACGCTTTTGCTGATCAGCTGATATGACGATGTGTCGTATTCTGTCGCGCATGCGCAATGCGCAAAAAATTCGCTTGGAAATGCCACAACCGTTTTTTTATTGTTTAAATAAAATTTTGAATATTTTTCAGAATTTGCACAAGGGCAAATTAAAGTAGCTCAAGGGCAATTTTTTTACGCTTGGTGGAGTAAACAATAATCATTTTTCAAAGAGATATGGCTATTTGAAATACAGGAAAATGGGAAATTCTATTTCGATTTTTCTTGGGAAAACGAAAGAGGGGCAAATAAAATAATTAACGTAGGTCGAAAGGGCAAATGAAGATCTATAAGATGAGATTTTTTTAATTTTGAAATTCTATACTTTGCAGGCCGGAACAGACCCGGTTCGGAATACTTCGATGACTTCTCAGAATCAATTAAGATTGGGTGCGTTCCACTCACACAGTCGTATTTGTGTATGAAACAACCAAATTTGTTAATAGATATTAGTGATGTAACGGATATATCCGCGTATTTTTCAATATTCGCATTCGCAAAAATCATGCGAATATTTAGCGAATGTTTTTAATAATCAAAAAGGAAATTATTATATGCATGCATATGAAATATAAAACTAACCTCAAAACAAAACAAAACTTTTAGAATTAACTTTCTGTGACTAAATTCATTCAATTAACCAATATCGGCTCGGCTATGTTCAATTTAAACATGGTCGACACGAAACGTCAAACCTGTCAACATTTTACGCGCGCTTTTTTTGAAATTTTAAAATATTCGCATTCGCGAATGTTGAAATTAAATATTCGCAATCGCATTCGCGAATGTGAAAAATCCAGCATTCGTTACATCACTAATAGATAATGTAAAATTTAATGAAAATAAATAGGTATACCTATTCGTAATCGTATTAATTATTTATATATATATATATATGTAGGTACGTCAACTGTCAACATTTTATAGTTGCAAGTTTTCCTGTGAAATAAACGACTTGTATAATATTTATTTGTGATAGGTCTCGACATTAATCAAATACCCCCATATTGTATGTTTGTGATGTACCCATCGGAGTTAAATCAAAGTATTGCATTTTTAGTATTGTGATCTAAATTCGTTTATTGTTATGTTTGTAAATAAAACTATTTATTTGCTATGTATTGTATTTTATTCCAACCGGTCCTTGTGGAAATCAATGGGGGAGGCATATGTCCAGCAGTGGACGTCCTATGGCTGAGATGATGATGATGTATTTTACTTGCATTGTTTCTGACAGACATGACACATTTCCTCATGGGTGTAGAGTGGTAAGGAGTACCCGACTAGCTAGCTACCGCCCTCAAGTTAAAAACTGTCTTCAAATATGTGTTCAGGCAGCAGTCCTTGAGAGCCAATAAACAATATAGGTCTAGCTGATTACATTTTCGACCACATCGTCACTGACCATGTCTACTTAAGTAGACATGAACATGGTCAAACTAAAAGTCAGAAAGTGGGAAAACGCTACACCTGTAAGTAGTTTATTATTTTGAATAACAAAATCTTTGTACTATAGTCAGCACTAGGCGAACCGCGTCCGCGAACGCCCCGTATTCTCCTTGAAAAAGACCACCGAATGTGGTCGGAACTAGTCGGGACCCTCTGACTTATTACGTGACTAATTCCCGTGTTTTATACATTCATAAAACCTTTTTAGACAAGCGTGAATAAATGAGTTAGGGTGGACCAAAATGTAAACGTCCGATTTTCAATTTAACCGGCGGTCAAACAGTTTAAAAATAACTGTTAAATTGAGGCAGCAGTACTTTGAGAGCCAAGCCAGGAGAACAATAATAAATATTTTAATTATTTGAGTCTGAAAACTATCGCGAGTTTCTTCCATAACTGTAATGTAACAAACCGACTAGGACTCACGCGGTAAACACTGGAAAATTACTCTACTCTATTTGTTTGCTGTTATGTTATTGTTTGCCTTAATAAAAAAAAATGATTTCTTATTTTCTTATAATTCCAGTGTTCTAATTAACGGTGGTAATTGAAAGCAGTGTCAATAAAACAATATTCTTTTAAAGTAATTTTAATGACTAGATATAAATAATGTAAAATAAATTACATTCGTTATCTCTAAAGTTATAAAATCTTTACACAGGGAATGATTTCACCCTGCTCATAGCGCTAGAAACTATGATGTTTTACTAAAAATGACGTATATTCATACTGCGCGGTGCACAGATTTTCTTCCTTTACGACATAAACATGCTTACTGCGACAGATAATACGGTACAAATAATATAGAAAAGGATAGCTATATGTTTAGACTTGCGCTTGAAATACGCGTCGTAATCAAAATTACTACAATTGACTTCATTTTGCCGCCTCAGTTACCGCACGCTTGTGCGACATCTACCTCATTTAAACATACGATATCATTGGCTAAAAGGCCTCATCGATAAAAACATCGATGTAAAAGTGTGGATCATACATTAATTGCGATACATTGTTAAGAGTGTTGTAAAAAGGTAGAGTAGAAAAAAAAATTGAGTCACTTTTGACTGTTGAAGTCAGTTTCATTTGTTGGTAAATGGTTTTAGAACTGCTCGGAACTTGCATGGTTTTTACAAAGCTGAAGGTAAGGCCCCAACTTACAAATAAAAAAAGAATAATCAAATTCAGTCCACCCAGTCAAAAGTTCTAAAGAAACAAAAAGTGAAAAAAACATACTCACTGGTCGAATTGACAAACTCTTCCTATTTTGAAGTCGGTTAAAAAGTGACCAAAGTGTACATGTAGCTAGAAGCCGTAGACAATATATAAATGAGTTTGCTTCCTGAATATACAACATTACCAAGTATGCCTGTGAGAAGTTTGGGGAAAAAAAATGTGAAATCATTTTGGTAAAAGTATAGATAAAATGGAAGAAGCGCGGAGTGAGAGGCAGGAGTGTAGATGTATAGAGCAGTAAGAGTATGGATGCAAGTGTAGCTATTCTTATCCATGATAATACTTTTTCAATGCACTTTGAGTCTGAAAACGATCGCGAGTTTATTCCATAATTGTAATGTAACAAACCGACTAGGACTCACGTGGTAAACACTGGGAAATTAACTGGTCGGAGAGCAATTTTCCAGTGTTTAACACGTAAACACTGGAAAAAAAAAAAAAAAAATCCAGTGTTTACGTGGTAAACGAACGTAAACACGTAAACACTGGAAAAAAAAATTTTTTTTTTCCAGTGTACGTGGTAAACACTAAAAAAAAATTTTTTTTTTTTTTACCCACAAGGTCTGCAAGCATTACTGCAACACAGTGTATACTAAAGCAGCGGCAGGGCTTTCATTGTGTATTTTATGTTAATTTTTCCGTGAATAAAGAAATTTGTATAATTAGCACGGATAGATACTGCATTGAAGAAGTATTGTAAGTTATCCAGTGTAGTAAGTACCACATGTAGCGGTAGAAGTGTACATACAGTATAAAAAGTTCAATGGAAGAAGCGAAATACTGTTATATAAATATTTGAGGAAGCTCAAGATATGTAACCATTCGATACAGAAAATATTTTGACGTGATAACGTTTTATAAATTGATGAATACCAGCAACACTCATGAAAAATAGTAACGTTCCGCGTAACGTTCCACCTGAGTTTTGTATTACATAAAATAATCAAAGTCAAAGTCATAAATGATTATGACGTTATCACGTAAATCTATCGTCCGTAAACCGACTTTACAGACAACCAATTTTTTTTTATTATACTAACTATGACGGCTCAAAGTTATATAATCTGTATTCCATCGATAAACCAAACCATTAGAAATTTGTCACAGCTTCTCTCGATATTAACGCAACACTCTTACAAATAATACAATGCCAACTAGTAATGGTTAAAAACAACCGGTTGCACTCCGGGAGTGCCGGCAGAAGTGAAAACTTGAACATTAACGTTGTGCATTTTTTGTTATTTTAGAATGGTTAGGGAATAATTTCGCACGAATTGCTTTATTTATCAGTATAAAAGTACTATCATTTATGTGGTAAAATACAATATTCATTTATTGCGCTATCGTACACAAACAAGTTTATTGATTTTATATACCTACATATAAAAAAAAAAAAAAACAGAATTAATAGCAGCGTTTTACCTGAAATAAAACGCATATTAAAATACTTACCTAACTGGAAGCTTTTATATTGAGAGGGCATTCCTGTTTCCGTCGCATAGTACCAGTTTTCGTCCTTTTAATCGCCTTGTATTCCGGAAGTAGTGGCGCCACCTGGCTGTTCGGCGTCATTTTGGTTTCTTGTACAAATGAGCGCCATTTGGAGTCATTGGCTCAATATGCACCAGGCAGAAATTAAAGGGAAAGCTTCCAGTTAGGTAAGTATTTTAATATGCGTTTTATTTCAGGTAAAACGCTGCTATTAAATAACTTGACCGTAACTGGAAGCTTTTATATTGAGAGTCTGTTTGTTTTCGCCTGGTGACGCCACCTATTAATACCTGTAGGGCTTAAGTGTAAACTTAAGCAACGCCAATGTGATAATTACTTTATGATTAAAGAAGGTAATCAAAAATTAAGAAAAGGTATTCCTTTTTCATCAAAAATTATTCATATTATTATTATCATTATTAATCATTATAAACTTATAGTTAATTAGTTATTGATAATTATGAAATTTTTGGAATAACAACCGATACAAGGAATTTGTTGTTAATCTGCTGGTCTAAATAATTGTGTGACGTTATGTGAATCATTGTTTTTCATTACTTCACGTCTGTATTAAAATTCATTTTTAATTCATTCATTTTTCGTGTTACCCGATCGCCAATTGCCTCGATTCACGATATTATCTACTCAAGCACTTTCATGCCAACTTTTGGAAGCGACCGCAGAACCAACACTACCTTTAAAAAGTTGTGATGCTGGCTTCTTTGAACAAAGTTTTTACCGAGCTAGTTACCACTATGCGTGAGACAGATTTAGCAGTTCCTCTGACTGTAATAAAAAGACTACATGACTGCAGTATTGCGTCTTTCATTTAATAGTGTCACAGTTTTATTTACCCAGGATAGATAAAAAAGGATTTAGATTACGATTACTGGGATTCGAGAGAAACAACTAGATTGTCTATAGTTCTCCATATCGGTTTTGGTTCCAAATCAATAATCGAATAAAATAATGACACATTGTTTATTTTTCGTAAAATTATCAGGATCAACTCTTAATATATCAAATCATGTATGCATCGTTCAGAGCACAATAACAATAAAATCGCTGTATGTCGCGATATCTGGCATAAGTTTTTCAAGTTTTACGTATAGCTGGTTAAATAGAAACTTATATCACTGACGTCCCAATAGGTGCTTGCACAGTCTTCGCCTTTTTTAAGCGATTGATTTTAAAATACCTTCACCAAGACATGTGACCTTAAATGGCTTAATGTTTCAGAACTAGACAGTGTAGAAACTACCGACTTGTTTAATAGCATAGTATTGCACGACAACTTATGAATTAGATATAAATCTGATAAAAATTTAGCTAACTGAGAACCAGGCTTACATAATTATCTTTAGACCATGAGACCGAACGTTACCTAGCCACATTATAAGTTTTAAGGGTAGACTTACGCTGTCTCTATCGCCTCTATCCACCCTCACATCTCCAAACTTCGAGAAGAATGTGCTGAACTCTCAAAGGTGGGTGAATCGACACGTGTTTATGTGATTGGTCAAAGTGAGCGATGCTTAGAGTGCTCGGGCTTTCAAATCTGCCCACCAAACCACCTTCTCCCAACGGTGTACTACTACAAGAAAGATTCCTGTTGACTGATTATAGCGGTATAGCGGGGGGAAAAATCCATGCTAGCGGGCCATGGAATACTGAACGCATCGTGAAATAATGCTTGATGGTCTATCAATCTCGAGTTACGTAATTGTAAACTTCATGAGCAGTCTCCGAAGCGAATAAGTCTATTACTGGGGTTCCCCATTTTGCAAAGACCACATCCACACAGGCAAGTAGTAACTGCCACTTTGGAGGCCGACATTGACGCGATAAGTGATCGCTTGATTGTTGTATATGCCTGGGATATGGTGTATACTGAGATGTATTTGGTACTGATCTACTAATGACATATTTGATAGGTTATGTTCATTAAGGATACGGATACAATTGTTGTTGTATTGTATTAGAACAGAGCTGTCTAGCAGCAAATGAACCTGACTCTGGAGCGCATGCAGAATAGCCAGTATCTTTTTCTGATTGGAATGTAGGTGCTGTTCTTCCTGGCAACAGCTGCCCCAAAGGGCTTCGTTGTTCAGCTGTGAGGATGATATAGCTCAATTCGTCCAACACATTTCGTGGCAGTTGATAGGTTTGGGATGACTGATTCTGTACAGAGTTCAGAAACATCAACATTTGCCGACGTTTGAGTCGACGTTTGAATTACAAAACTGGCAAAATTTAAGAGCCCGGTTATTGTCGCTTTTCTTTGGTCGAGTACTTGATGTACTTTTTCTCTTATGACCTATCTTGTCCTTTGATAAGAGTTTTAGTTTTACCCAAGGACTTCATTATCCTTAGGTAATTTTGTGGAACTAGTATTGATTTCTTGAAATTTATTTGCCACCCTAGGGCGAAAAATAAATATCACCAAATAATATCAATATCAGAGACTAATTGTTTGTATCGTGACCTTGACGTGATCTAGAAGCATGCGGGCATTCTAATGTACTATAAGATAATTGAGATAGATCTATCTTGCACATCCAGTCCTGTAATTGAAGGAAATCTGGTTTTTGTACATGTTTATCCAGTGAAACGGTTTGGTCAGTACATATTCGTGGAGTGCTTTGAGGTTAATATTGGTCGAGATGACTCGTCGGACTTCGGTACTAGTAACAGAGCGGAAATGAAGCTCGGGGATGATAGTAATGTTTCGATGATGTAACTATACAGTACTATACGTACTGTACTATAATAACAACTTATGTACTATAAGTATGTATTTAAGTTATATATCAGTCATCAGGTTACCATAGTACAGGCTCTGCCTAGTTTGGGACGGAAGATCTTGTGTGAATGTTGTCCTATATTGTTATTATTATTATTATTAAAACTGCCCAGAGGTTTCATTTTCTGTACTATAGCTGACATCTCTTTTGAGAGAGGAGTTTGTAAGGGGGTTCTTATATATTAAGAACCCCCTTTCAAACTCCTGTCCCCTTGAATTACTTTTAAACTTTTCTCTGCCGCTTCTATTCCCTTCTATTACTGGTGATAGTGCAATAACCGACTTGCTCGAAACCACTTCGAGTAACAATGGCCACCTCTGGTAGATCTTCGAGAATTTGCACGTACTCTGTGGCTACAATCGGGCCGCGAGCCTCTATTATGAAATAAGCCTCTCTCTCTCATTGTAGTGGTTGGAACTTGAAATTCTGCATTGAGGAGGGTATTTTTATTGCGTATCGCATTACCAACATGCTAGGCAGAACTTGAGTTAAAAAAGGACGGTATTCTGTAGTCGTGGGTTCAAGTCCCACTGGCAGCCGAATTTTTTCCTTCAAATATTCGAACTTGAGGAGGGTAGTTTGTAAAATAATATTCACCCCCATGAGGGTGAGTTAGATGCATGCGACCTTTAGATCTTCGAGTATTTGCACGAACTCTGTGGCTACGATCGGGCCGCGAGCCTCTGTTATGAAATAACCCTCTCTCTCATTGTAATGGTTGGAATTTGAAATTATGCATTGAGGAGGGTATTTTGTAAAATAATATTCACCCCGCGAGGGTGCGTTATATGCCTGCGACTGCATCGTACCTCGGCTGCCTGCTTCACAATGGCATTGAATTCCACGCGATGGAATCTTTGTTTTTTAGCACACCTTGCCCCCACGAGAGGTGGTGATGTGGTTGATTAAACTTTGCTTGGTGGCTGGGACCAATTCATTTCTTGAAGGCCTAGAAATTTTACGGGATATTGCCAGGCTTTTCTGGTGTCGATATAAAGGCAACAGTATTAAAAATATGCGTCATCGATGATGGTATACCGATGCTTTAACTAAGGGATCACGAACCTGGCTCGTAATGTTTTCGCGGCGCATTTAGATACTTTCAGCTCTGTGGCCTCATACCATTTGTAATAAATCACATGAAACTTAAGATGGCTCTCCGGCGGGGAATCGAACCCCGAGCTCTCGCGTGACAGGCGGGGATACCTATAACACTATATTACCAAAGATCGCCTTTTAAAAATAACTCGTTAATCTTGACGGGCAGATTGTCGACACTGACATTGGTACTCATTGCCCATAAAGAAGTTTTGAAATGCCTTCCTGCAGAGTATTTTTCTGATTAAGTATACCATATGTTATGGCAGCATATGATTTATCGATGTATGCCAGATGACGTAATGTGTTATACATTTTTACCTCGTCGTTTGTTTCCAGGTCTATAAAGCCTGGGGTATGATTGTATATTTTGTATGTCTGCGTATCTTACGTCAGACCAAGAGGTAGTGGTAGTGATCCGCTTATTCAACTGAACTAAACTAAAATTTTGCAAAACTAATCATTTCTTATACGGTTACGATAAGAATAATTAGTATGAGACTTATAATTAACATCACTAAAATTAAATGTATATAATAAATTTGCGGGTAGTTTTAGCGAAATTAAGTCGCTACTTATTTTACGCCTCCTAAAACTACCCGCAATTGGCCAGCAATGGAATAAAACTCATATAATATTAGTGTGTTATATGGAGTTATACGAATTTGAATTTTAGCGTATATAGAATACGAGCCATTTCAATTTTAAAGAATTTTAGTGAATTTTTAGCTAGTTTGTGTGATTAACAGAACTAATCTTTGAACATCGGACAAAAAATTTACATAACTATCAGGAGTTTTAACTTATTTGCATTTCGCAAGAAATGGTAGGATCGCCCTGTTCTTGCTCAAGATCCAGATTTTCGTATAAATCATCATCGTCTGGGTAAATTGACACACCGTCATGTCATATGTCATAACTCTTGAAAGAACCACTCTTGGAAATATACATATATATTATCATAAATGCGAAAAACTGGCACATTATCCACTATAATTTTCACAAACTATCAAACAAGTGATCGTATCGAACGGCAAACACCGTTAAAAGTAAAATTTGAACACTCGCTATAGATTATTAAACGTGGTATGGAAATTAAAGTTATCTTAAAAAGTAATATTAGCTTATAGAATAGTACTCCCCCATCTCTTCCCGTGGGTGCCGTAAGAGTCGGCTAAGGGATAACGTACCAGGAGGTGGGCAGCAGCGCCTTCTGAGGATCGGAAATCATACTGCGCTCGCCAACCCGCGTGCCAAGCGTGGCGAGTATTGGCAAATCCCCCCTATATGGGGGAGGCATACGTCCAGCAGTGGACGCACATGGCTGAGGAAAGAATCACTTACCCTAGATATCACTGCGTATCTTAAAATAACTCACTTTATAATGTTATACCACTATTATAATTTTTGCAACAGAAGTCAAAAAGTGTTGTTGAGCACGTGTTGCTTCGACGGAAATTTAAACGCCAATGACTCCAAATGGCGCTCATTTGTACAAGAAACCAAAATGACGCCGAACAGCCAGGTGGCGCCACTACTTCCGGAATACAAGGCGATTAAAAGGACGAAAACTGGTACTATGCGACGGAAACAGGAATGCCCTCTCAATATAAAAGCTTCCAGTTACGGTCAAGTTATTTAACATGACGTTTTCATTGAAACAATGAAATCTTTGCTCTTCATATCAGCGTTTTGATAACCGAACTCAATAATACTTTTAACAAAACGACTTTATTAAATAAAACTGTGTTTGGTGAATAGTTTTATTTGATAAAGTCGTTTTGTGATAGACGAAAATGTTCCTTATACGTAACACATTTAAGTTTAAATTCCACCGGCGTTCTACTCTACCTTCGTCTTACGAATTCCATGACGTCACGTCCTGACGTTCTGACGCGAGTTTAACATTTTTTCCTACACAAAAGTGCACAACGCCGCGAAAGAAGTATTCACTTCAAAAAGGTAATGTATTTGACCATCTAGCTATGAATGGTAGACGTAATGAGATCGTATATGGGGGACAGATCAATAAAGGTTCCGGCCGTAAGCAGCTAATTACAAAATACCTTCGATTTTATTCTAAATCTTTGACATTACACCACTCGCTACGGTGGCGACTTCTTAATTAAACGCTTTTCGGTAGACACTTTTACATACACAGGAATAGTTCTCCTAACTTTTACCCTCCATATATAATAAGTACAAGTGTTTCACTTGATGGCAAGCGCTAGGCTGAGCGTCAGTTCCAGGGCGACGTGTCCGCGGCGCAGTACGCCAGCACAACGATTAAACATTAAAGAACAAACATTTCGAAGATCATGTCAAGGATGTTGATGAGCTTGAGGAAGCGCGGCTTGCTCTCCTCCTCGTGCTTCCGATGGGGTTTCTCTTTACTCATCGACTCTATGTCTGGAAAACGTAAAACATGCATTAAATATTTGAAGGAAAAACTTCGCCTACTAGTAGGACTTGAACCTACAACTATAGAATACCGTCCTGTCGCTTTATCTATCTAAGCTATAGCAGTCACTACCACTACCGTCCGAATTTCTTTATTCCTTTAACATCTGAGGGGATGTTGTTCTTAGCGCCATCTACCTTTATTTGTATGAACTATTAATAGGGCCGATAGACCAATATTACAGTTGATATCGATTTTTTCCTTTAAATATTTTAAACGTACCTTCCGCCTAGCATGTTGTTAATGCAATAAACCATACAACTCATAGATCATATATATTATAAATAACCTATTACAAGCAGCTCAACGAATGAAAAGAAAACAAAATTACATTGTTTTATTTAAAAGTCACTCCCTCTCTCTCTTCGCGCTTTTGAAATCACTGTAGTGACAGTGAAGTTGGCTGACTTTGAATTTAACATGAATATTTACGTAAAACGAAACGTTTATATATGTTTGTCATGTATCATAAAACAGCTGTCATGTCAGCATAAGATTTTTTATATTACATACTGAAATATAAAGATTAAAAAATCAGAAAGAGAACTTGAATGACAGTCTTAATAGACACTATATCGAAATAAATTTAAAAAGTTAACATATCGATACAGCTCTTGTACGATACAGCTACTGAGCTACTGTATCGAAATGATAACTTTTTTACATACCTTTACGATACAACTTCAGCTGGACCAAGGAGGTTGCAATGCAGTTGTTCTACATTAAAGTCTGTGGACGCAGCGCAACACGCATGCGCGATCAGTAAATGGATTTCGGCGCCAAACGTTTACAAATAAATGCAAACATATTAAACTGTGATTTTACGTAAATTTCATTGTCTATTATATGAGATTAGATAAAGTAGTGTATGAAACTGCACATAATTTGGTCTTAAAAAAACTCACGTACCTAATGCTATGAAAAAACTTGCCTACCGCTCGTTTTTCTTTAATACACTCGTGTTATTTAAGAACCCTTATTAAGATACAGTTTTATAAACTACAGCGGCCATAAAAGAAGAGTTGAAGTTGAAAGATTTTAAAAATATTCGCGCCTTATCTGTTTGCTATTGCCAAAAAGAAAAAAGTGTGTGTTCGATGTTGCCAGGATCAAATAAGTAGCAAACACAATAGAGATCTATATAAAAAATGTCTATATCTCAGATCATTTAATGTTACCCGAAGGTCGGTCGTCGTAATTTTGAATTGCCAACGAAAGAATAATTTTTCAACATAATATCTGTATTAACTCAGTATATGAGTCATCGGTCGGGATCCTTTCTAAATGACACAGTCTTTGACAGGACGACGCCATCTTTTTCTATCCGTAGCAGTATATTAATTATACGAATAAAATGTTGAGCATGAAAGATCGAGAAAGAAAAAAAAAAAAAAAAAAAAATCACTCATCACATTGTTCATAGTCCAACAAAATATGAGAAGTGTTCAAAGTTACCCGACTTGACTGTCCATATCCCGAAAATATTTTCCTTACATTTAAGAGAGGCACTTACCCGATTTCGATGTCATTTGTACGGGACCAGTCCAGAGGTTGATCATATGGAATGAAGAAAGACTTTTCAATACGCTTAACAAATGTAGGAGTTATGCCCAAACATACACAACATCAATGAAAGCATATGAAATGATAAAGTCCTCCTTTTAGAATATCGATTTAATAATTTTATCACACTAGGGACACCTGCAGGGGTAATAAAACTATTTCAGGGAAAGGCGAATTGAATAATCCAATTAACTAATATTATAAATCTGAAAAGGACTCTTCTGTGTCTGCAAGCAGTCTGTTCTATTACGTTTTCACGCCTTAAGCGCAGCCATGCAGGCCCGGTAGACTATCATGCAAAACAAAGTTTAATATTACTATATGGGTGTAACTCTAGTATTAGGACTGTAAACACAGAGACTGTGGCGGGCGTAACTAATACTATAGCGCGGCCGCTGAGAGAATGCATGTGAGATTTAATTTATTTTTCTACTCAATTTAAAATAACAAAGCCATCAGACTGCAAGTTGATTACATAAAATTGTACGAGTAGGACATGTGAATAAAAAAATATGTTTCTCCTTTTAAAACAAAACAGTACCTGATACTATTAGGTACTGAGAATATGGAAATGCATCCATCGTCAGCAGAGCTGTAGCTTTACCAATAGCACTATAAACCCAAGTCAATGAAACTGTGCCATACCGTTTCTCTCCTCGGCCTGACCATGCTGAAACAGCTGTAAGTGTCCGTGGGGTTGGGAGGAGCCAGTGTCCAGAAACACTTGGATGCTGTACTCGGAGAGGTAGGAGGACCAGTGTCCGAATACTCCGATACCTAGAACAGTTCAAGAATTCAAGTCACAGATTTTATATTGCTGCATTTTTAATCGACTTCAAAAAGAGGAGGAGGTTCTCAATTCGACCCATATGTTTTTTTGTTACCTTAGAACTTTCACTAGGTGAATGATTTTGATGTTTCTTTTTTTATTTGAAATAATTTCAAATTTAATGTAGATTTTTATACACTTGTTTTTTTTATTCTACAGGGAAGTATTTGACTGCTAGCTCACCTGATTTCAAGTGATGCTGCACTCTATGGTAGATCATGCTTGCCTAGAAAATGGTTAATAACTTTTGAATTGAAGCCCCACATTGTATCCATAAGTGAACACAGACACAGGCAATAAATTCTACTCACATATAAATCTGGAAGTATCAAGTATTGAGTACTTGATACTTTATTGCATCATATGTGTACTAAAAAGGTTTTTATTGCTAATAATATACAGGACCAACATATGACCCTGGTAGGGAGTTGCAATATAAATGCAAATAGACCAATTTATTTTATAATGTTTTCTTTAATTGTGTCTTGTAAACTCTTAATGTAAAAGAAGAAGAAAGAAGATCCAATTAAGTTCAGTTAGCAATGTAGAATTATATATAATATAGCTTCAGTGCATGCAGGCTGTAATGTAACTAGTAAACAATAATAAAGTAGCAACTTAACATTGATGCTGTAAAAACTTAACCATTATTGATGAGCCTTTGATCCACAAAATTATAGAGTGAAAAAAATGTTATTAAGACTCCAGACTCACCTATAGGGCGTGGGAAATCAGGAGGTATACTGACTAGGTCAAGGCCGCATGTCGTTGAGCTGAAATTGTTCTTGTCCCATTCATAACTCGGTCTGAAATGAAGGTATCAATTGAAATGCAATGTCACAGGAAACTCCCAAAATTGGGCTGACGCCTAGTGCTCTTATATTTGTGGTAAATTAAGAATAATGCTCGGCTTTTCAAGAAAATGGTTCGAATTTCAGCAATAGATATGATTGGCTGGATATATCTGTAGTGAATTATATCTGTAGTAACAGGGAGGCAGTAAAAGATACAATTGTATTTATAAGATCTTTATCTTACGTCCTACTAGCTGCGCCCCGCAGTTTTACCCGCGAGGCGATGATTAATGATGATAATAATTAACCTATGTATTATGCCAAGACCTGAAGTAGGTACCTACATACCAAATCCGTTTTAACCGTGTGGTGATGAAAAAAGGTGATGATGAAAATAGGCCTGTGTTAATCCAGAGTATAAGCTATCTCCATACCAAATTTCATCCAAATCCATCCAGTCGTTTAGGTGTGAAAGAGTAACAAACATACATCCACACATCCATACTCACAACCTTTCGCATTTATAATATTAGTGACTTCTGCTTTACGACATAGTGTTACTTAGTCAGATAGTGCTAGTTCCATACACAGTATGGAGGTAGTGTAAGAATATGAGAACTATATATTATGAGAGAGACAAGTGTAAAGACCGAGGTTTCTCAAGGTCATGTAAAGACCGAGGTTTCTCACGGTCACAAGCTCTGAAAGTTACTTTACGAAGCGTTTTTCAATTATTTATACAACTTTCTGTGTTTTACCTGACCGTATCTGATACGTAGAGGTCAGCATCACCAGATAAAGAAGTCAATTCAACTAATAAAGGTCCCGTGTGCCCCAATTGCCAATATGAAAAGTTACCCGCTCCTACAGCACCAACAACTGTGTCTAAAATCACTTTATCAGTGTTTACTTGCACATATTCTGATAGCAAGGAAGATATTGTGGACATACAGATTATTCCTAAAAGCAGTAATATAAATTCACGGCGCATTTCTTTTAAATTGGTTTTGTTTTGGAAAATGTAAACAAATAAACTCTGCCTTGCACATCAAACACCAAATATACTCTCTTTGACATTGACAAAAAATGAGTCTCGCACCCACAGATTATACCCAAGAGCTTTTACACTGAAAAGTACGCTTTCTTCATGCTTCACATTCCACAGCTAGCACCACAGAGTATATTTATATATACGGGCTAGGTTAGCACTACAATCAATGATGGTTTTATAAACTAGGTTCGGGAACACTACAAAGTAGCCGTGGGTGGTGCTACATAATATAATATTGTATACCGTTTAAATTGCGGTTTAAGTAACTAATTTGCAGGCAAAAGTTGTGATTAAATCTGGGTTTCTCGGATAATTTAGTTAGGAGAGAATGGTCTAATTAAATTAATTCACCTAGATCAATGATGTTTCACTAAAGATGACGTATATTCATACTGCGCGGTGCTTAGATTTAGTTCCTTTACGACATAAACATGCTTACTGCGACATATAATACGGTACAAATTATATAGAAAAGGATAGCTATATGTTTAGACTTGCGCTTGAAATACGCGTCATAATGAAAATTACTATAATGGACTTAATTTTGCCGCCTCAGTTTTCGCGCGCTTGTGCGACATCTACCTCATATAAACATAATATGTCATTGACCTAGATATTGAAAGTAAGTGTAATAGCTGCACAACTGCACTAGATAAGAATAATCACTACTTAATCGATAAAATCCGGAGCCTTACTATCAGCTATGTAAAAACCATGCAAGTTCCGAGCAGTTGTAAAACCTGGGGCCTTACTATCAGCTTTGTAAAATCTATTCAAGTTCCGAGCAGAGCTGTGTGTTTGGTGGTTGGTAGCAGTTTTCAAAATTGAGTTGTTTTTTTTTCAAAAGTATCTATCGTTTACGTTTGACCGCTGTCTCACGTGATGTTAAGTGAGGTGTAGCACGCAAACTCAGATGGTATATTCGCTCGCGACTTGAAGATTCCGGGGTTGTATCGGGAAACACTGACTCAGGCAGTGAGTTCAGGGTAGTAGCTACCCAGGTGGGAACAGTGACGTACACTACCACCATGATATAGATTTCATTTTATATTTATGTTATCTCCACCGGAAAGTCAAGCCAAGGTGGGGATCTAATCAAACTAGCGACCGTCACCTTGTCCGCTACGCTATTAACACTTCATTGTCGGTTCACAGCAGCCTTTCAGTGAAGGTGATATTATAATTCACGTCATCAACTCTATTGTCGAATGATAGGTACTTGCCACCCAGCACCCGCTTGGCTAGAGCATCCTCAAGTTTAAAGATATATTACTAAACAATATTTAGTTTTAATTCCGCCACTTTTAACTATCCCAGCAATGTTACGTAACCGGAAACTCTTCGACACGTGTTTCGTCTCTTCAGGAGGCTTCCTCAGGAGCTGTTGACTGGTTGACCGCCGGGACGAGAGTGAGAACGTTATGAAAGAAAGTTATGGATTTTCGCAATGTAACGACTGAATATATAAACTTTTTACCCTCAAGTTTAATAAACTGTCACGAAATACACAGCCTGTTCTGGGCCATTACTATCAGCTTTGTGAAATCCATTCAAGTTCCGAGCAGTTGTAAAACCTGGCTTAAACATGCCAGAGACAACGATAACCGTTCACCTTCGAGGATATCAATGTTCGAACCGTTCACCGAAAGGAGCGTGATGCCGTGGTGATGGTATGATTTCACACTAAGCGGTTTAAGTCAGGTTTTAGAACCGCTCGGAACTTGCATGTATTTAACAAAGCTGATGGTAAGGCCCCTGGTATTCGTCCTTGAGAGTCAGTCCAGTTGACATTCTAGTTTTGAGAACATGTGAACATGTACAATTTATTTATTCATGTAGGTTTCTCAAAATTACACAACAAATAGGTACAAAAAATTACGTCTAAGTTATAGATGTAGAATAAGCGTATGAAATAACACATTTAATTAGCATTGAGATTTTTCCCCTTTTTGGCTACGCGTTTCATTTGGATTTGGCCCGTATCAAAAATGTACACTTTTATTTCAACTTATATCCACAACATTAACAAGGTTAACATAATATAACAGAAGGGAAAGTAAATACTTTGTAAATCACTTTGTATATTTTTAATTAAATAGCCACGCAGAGTTTCAGCTTAACTTCTAGTACAGACGAGAATGAGTCAACAAATAAGCTCCCCAGCTATTTAAGCTTTCCTCCCCACCCAGTCTCGGAGCGGGCAGATGTTCATCGCGTGATGTCAGGCGATGGTGACGTCACGGCCAATCAGCAGGAACTCCTCTGTTATTAGTCCAGAGCGTGGTGGCGCCAACTTTTGAATGTGCTGGGTCGCTGGGTAGCAGACTTAGCGTGGTTGGCATGGCGGGCAAGGCTGGCAAGGCTGGCAAGGCTGGCAAGGCTAGCAAGGCTGGCACGGCTGGCATAGCAAGGCTTGGCATGGCTAGATGGCAGTCAGGTTGTTACAATCGGCCATCCTGCAACAATTGCTCCCGCAATGGGAACGTTCAACAACAAATATTAGCTTTCAAATAGAACAATTAGTTTTGCAATCTCCGCAATCATTAGAGCTACTAGCACTATCAGAGACGGGAGCTAGACTTCTATAAGGTTATAAAGAATTGGCAGACACTAAGACCATAAAGCTTTGCCATTGGCTATTGGGCATTTGCCCGTGGGCACGCAATCACATTCAGGGTACCTACATTAGCTAGTTACCAGTACAAAATCTTTTAAATATGCCTACCTGACTCAAGATGCTTCTGAAGATTATTTTTAGAAATCAGACCGTTTCTACCCTATCACAGTTAGATTTGGCACCAGAATTATAAATTTCTAAAACGCCTCGGAGTTCATCGTCATAGCCTACCTATACGAATGCTTTTTTTTTTATGATCGCCCTTTTCCTGTACTCCATATAAACACGCAGTTACATACTTTTTTTAATAATATATACCTCGTCATATTAGAAAACTAAATGTGGTTTTTATTAGGTCTAAATTATTATATGACTATGAATATCATCCTTCCGTGAAGGTGTTATTGTTCGAGATATTGAGATCCGCTGCAACGCACTTTTTAGCTGATCAATTATGTATACTGTGTTCTCTTGATTCTGCACAATTTACTCAGAACCAATCAGTAATCTTAAGGCGATTAAAAACTAACCGAATCGATTAGGTTCTTAGTTACGAGTAGAAGATCGACGTGTCTCATACGCTCGTCAGGGCTACACTCAACACTTGAAGTGAGAGCCACCATCTTGCAATAATCTTGGGATAGATAGATAGATAGACAACTCTTTATTTGCACACTATTTCAAAACCACACACATAAAGAAAACAAACAAACAAATATTAACACAGTGATACAAAGGACGGCCTTATCGCTTAAAGCGATTTCTTCCAAGCAACCAAAATTTGGGATCATTACGTTCAATGAGTAGCGCGGTCGGCTGTACAGTCCGTAAGGACTTTTACACGTTTACCTGAGACATATATTTTAAAGATTATACTTATAGGTACTAATGTTACAAGTTCATTGCTATATATTATATTCGAGATATGTCGTAAAGTTCCGCCAATCCGCCTTTGTAATAAACCCGTTAATGGCCCCCGGCTTGAGTGTATTACGATTTGCGTCTTCAGATATTTTAATGCTATTACTACTATACAATTATACATATATATGTCTATTATACTAATTTTAATGCAATAAAACTTGCCTCTCACTGAGTAAATCATACTATCTTTAAAAAAATACAATGTAAGTTTCATTAATGAAATTTTCGCAACAGTATTTACCATTATTTTTCTTAGTGTCCATCTTAGGGTCGCAAGTTAGTGTGGGCTACTCGCCCACGTGAACACGAGTTCAAATAACTTGTAAATTTCGTAATTTGCCAGATTAACCGCAGTTACACTCAGAGTAATAGGTTTTCTTAAAACGTTTTCTTGACAGTTGCAGAAAGGCTAATTATTTTGGCCTCCGCGATTAGAAATTATTTACCAGCAATTTTAGCGAATGGAACTAGTGCTTGTAGTTAGCTTGATATAAAAGAATTCCATTGTAAAGGTATCAATGTCAGTTTTACACTTCTCAGTAGGTATATACTTGGATAGAGTTTTTAAGTTTATCTATCAAACGCATAAAAACAATCTGACTAAACAATATATTTTGGCTAACCCAAATTGAACGCGAATATACTCAAACTTGCCTCATTGACAAACAACAGTGGCATGGCTGTCTTCAGGAGAACAATGATTGTTGGTACCTACTTTTATACCATATTCAGACGTAGACGATAGTTTTTGCTTGTTGAATTATGAAAGGCGATACCTTATACATTTAGTGCATTATGTGAAAGAATCAGAATAAGAAACGTTTATTGACCTTAGTTAACAATGTACGTTATACATGGCAAGTCATCTAGCACGCATTTATTAATCAAATCATAGAAAATAATCTATGCATAATCTACTGTGCCTGTTTTTTTTTTTGTAAGTACAAAATTACTGGTGAAGTATAGCTAGACTCGAATTATTAAATGAGATGTAGGTACCTAACATCTAATTATTTAGCGACCTTAGACTTAAGCAATTTTTTTGTCAGATTTAACATATCTACACTCGTAGTCACAAAATGTATATAGTTTACGAAATAGCTGATCCGTGGCAAATTTACTTTGCATTTAAATTAATTGTATCTATAACCGAAATCTGTGCATCTTTTAAAAAAAGTATCTATATTACATCAATGAATATTTTAAATCGCTTGTCTCGTTTTTCCTCAAACTGTCTACCTTGAAGCCGTCTAGGGGAACACTACCTCCTATGCGTGGGCTAGGTAGCATTACATTCAGACTAGCCTTTAGTCATATAATGTAGAAAAATAACAACTTAGAATGAGGCCTGATAACATAATATGTAAGTAAATCACATAACTCAAGAGCTTGGAAATGGATCTAATAGTGGCTTGGCTTGGCAACTGACCTGGCTCGTATACTTGACTCCTCATAACTCTCGGCTCGTACTAGGACCGGCACTGTGGTCCACACGACGCCCTTGACCCCAGAGCTGTCGCTGCGTAGCAACATGACTGGCAAGGAGAAAACTTCTTGACTCCGAGCGCGCGAGACGGTGCAGGCATTGTTGTTCTCGTTGTGATCCAGGACGTTGACCTTGAGATGCGCTCGTTTTGCTGGTGCTACCCTCGATAGTCATCGATAATAGATACAAAGGAAAGCTTCATCAAGTTCATCAGGTCGCTCGCATTAGTAAGCACGCTCATAAGGTTGTAGTAAAACTGGTCCCTGATGATACAAAGAATGATGACGCTATCCGTTTCTTTACAGCGGAACCACAGGTATAGGTAGCACAACCTGGTAGTGTTTTGTAATCTTTTCATTTGGCACCATAGGTAGGTACTTCTTGGCATCTTTTCTTCCCACAATGCGAATGACGGCGATTAGTGCGAGTGACGATAACCACGGTGTTGTGAGAAAGTCTGTGATAGCATTTGCTTCCATTTACCACATGAATTATTTTAGATATGATATATAAGGTCTGTTATGCGGGCTAGGCCGCGTAGTTTAATATCTTGTGAATATAAAGAACTAATTTTGTCGCCCCAGTCACGTAGGTATGTCGCCTAGCTGGTCAATTTTCTTCAACCACGCTGTCACTGTGCAATCTTCTCTATCTGGATCAAATTAGGAATAAGGGATGCGGCACGATGATTTTTAACACTGTATTACGTTGTTTCCCAGTCGAGATGGCGTATCACTTTCGACTTCGTTTTCCGGTAACTTCTTTTACCGTTTTCTGGCTGGAGGTAACTGGCTCCATATTTTCGTACTGTCCTTTTGTTCTTTGAATTTGATCGATGATGAATCGTGATTTGAAGCACTCCATCTGGGTGGCCGAACTACATAACTGGTATAATTACGTTCGGGATCCCACTTCTGAATATAACAGAAGGGAAAGTAAATACTTTGTAAATCACTTTGTATATTTTTAATTAAATAGCCACGCAGAGTTTCAGCTTAACTTCTAGTACAGACGAGAATGAGTCAACAAATAAGCTCCCCAGCTATTTAAGCTTTCCTCCCCACCCAGTCTCGGAGCGGGCAGATGTTCATCGCGTGATGTCAGGCGATGGTGACGTCACGGCCAATCAGCAGGAACTCCTCTGTTATTAGTCCAGAGCGTGGTGGCGCCAACTTTTGAATGTGCTGGGTCGCTGGGTAGCAGACTTAGCGTGGTTGGCATGGCGGGCAAGGCTGGCAAGGCTGGCAAGGCTGGCAAGGCTAGCAAGGCTGGCACGGCTGGCATAGCAAGGCTTGGCATGGCTAGATGGCAGTCAGGTTGTTACAATAATATAAAAATAATTTAGAATAGCAATAAAATAATCTAACTTAAAATAAAAACCTTAAACATTTAATAAAAACTAAATTAAATCTAAAACGGGCCCCTGCGGCATTGTACCCAAGATGCTGGCAGCGTTTCCTCTTTGTATTGCTAGGCTAATACGTTGAGCGAGGAAGCTGCCAGCTCTTCGGTCTCCTGAGACGTCAACCAGTCTTTTGGAGATTTCAGAGTTATAGATACTTAAAATTCTATAAAATATTTACAGAAACCGGTGCCGCAAAATTCTGGAGCCGATAAATAAATGTAACTATCTAAGAACGCTCCATTAAATATATAAATAAATACAATTTTATTGGCTTGCAAATGTTATGGCTTAGAGAAATGTTCAGCAAAACCTACACTAAGATTGCTGTCGTGTCGTAGGTTTGCTATCTCTTCCAAGGACGCACTTAAATACAAGCATAAAACATTAGGTACAATGAATGCTTCAAAGCAGCTTTTTACAAAATATTTTAGTTAATCAATGGTGTCAATGGTCGCCATCATTGACCGTCGTCACTCACAATCGAGAGACATACTGGATCTAACGGTAGGTAGGTACACTAACAGTAGATTTTTTTTTAACTTTCACACAAGATCTTCAGATCCCAAACTAGGCAGAGCCTGTACTATGGTAACCTGATGACTGATATATATACTTATATACATATACACACCCAGCCACAGGTCAAACAGATATGTTCATACACACAAAGGTTTGACCTGTCCGGGAATCGAACCTGGGACCAGCGGCTCAGAAGGCAGAGTGCTACCAACTGCGCCAACCGGTCAGTCAGATAATAAGCGTTCTGTTCTACGCACGTGATTGGTTATCTTTGACGTAATTTGTTTTGAAGAAAGCTTATATCAACTATACCTACATATAATAATAGTATTTTTATAGAGACTATATACCGAATGATTAGCGTTATCTTACTGAATGAAAATTAAATATGTTTTTATCAAATCAATTACACAAACGCACGTGTCAAATATTTACTGTTGTATAAAAATAAGCCTAGACGTTCTAGAATGCCATCTATCCGATAACTCCCTGTCCTGGCGACAGCTCAAGCCGAGGTCCGAACCTCAGTGGTGCCCTTGAGCTAGTCGCCTCGTCCTCTCCTAGTGGCACAGCGCCGTCAGCGCTAGCCTCACTAGGCGGTGCGCCTTCTGCGACCGCACAAATACCGGGCTGAGCACCGTCTGTGCTCGCCCCCCCCTCCGGTGAAGCTGTAAATGCCGGTAGAGGCAAACAGCATTAGTCCGTTAGAAAAAAAAAAAAAAAATTTAGAATGCCAATTGTTTACTCGCTTCCCCTTGGCGTGGTTTGAAACTCCGGAAACACAATGATGTTTCACTAACGATGACGTATATTCATACTGCGCGGTGCACAGATTTTGTTCCTTTACTTTCCTTTGGGTTCGATTTCCGGACAGGTCAAACATTTGTGTGTATGAACGTGTCTGTTTGACCTGTGTCTGGGTGTGTATATGTATATAAGTATTTATATCAGTCATCAGGTTACCATAGCACAGGCTCGGCCTAGTTTGGGACCTGAAGACCGCGTGTGAATGTTAATAAATTAAAATAAAAATTAATATTGGGTTTGCTGCTTTATTCCTACTATACTTTCTTTGGCCAGACGAGACAAAGCTACCTGACTTTTGTATACAAACACTTCACCGCTCGCACGGCCGTTATAAATCCAGTTTTTAACATCCCGTCGTCAGGTAGTCTCCCACGCTCATTCCCTCGGATTTCTCTCTTCAACTTTATAGTAAGAAAGAGACGACACGAGTCAGCTGTTTACTTTTTATACGCATTGCAACAGGTTTCGGGTGGCCAGCCAGACAGCTGTTTTCTAAGATGGATCCTCGTTTGTGTTCCATACGTTGAAGAATATATTCACCTGCATCTTTGAGTGTCCAGGGTTAATATATCTGAGAGCTGCATACACTAAACATCACTGAACATACCTAGTCCGTCCTGTCCACATATTGCTGTCAATCTTAGTAACATATCACACTAATAGTATAAAGATCTTGGATGTTTGTGTATTGTCATTGTGTGTGTCTATGCCTCCCGCGATACAGGGTATCCTAGTGCGGGGGTGTGTGTTTGAAAAAAAAAAAAAATAAGGCGAAAGTTTTTGTGTATGTGTGTATGTTTGTTACTTCGTCACGCTCAAACGGCTACACCGATTTCAATGAAATTTGGTATGGAGATAGTTTAGACCCTGGATTAACATGGGCTTATTTTCATCATCACCATCATCACCGTTTTTCATCGCCACGTGGGTGAATCGCGGGGTGCAGCGAGTCCTTAATAAAAACATTTAAATGTTCTTGTAATTTATTTAAGAGTAACAATAAGGCCATAGAGTTCCCACCGCTGGGATAGGGCCTTCATCGCAGATCGAGAATATTTATCATAAATCCTATCCTACTTCCTACTAATATTATAAATGCGAAAGTCTGTGTGTATCTTTGTTACTTCTTCACGCTCAAACGGCTACACCGATTTTGATGAAATTTTGTATGGTAAGTATAAACCCTGAATTAACACATAGGTTACTTTTATCCCTGAAAAAGTATAGTTCCAGTGGGATTCGGATCTCGGCCGGGGCAAACATTTCTGTGATAAGAGAAGATGTTTGTTCACGGGTCTTGGATGTTTGTGTATTGTGATTGTGTCTGTCTATGCCTCCCGCGACACAGGGTATCCTAGTGCAGGGATGTGAGTATATGAAAAAAAAAAACATAAGCTTGCAATACCTAGTGGGATTGCATAACTACCATTGTAGTAGCTGTCGTTGGATTTATATTGTAGTAGGTATTTAGCGCAGGCTATACATACATAAAATATACAGGGTCGGCATCCGTCCGGGTATCCCCGGATTAGTCCTAGTTTACAGGGCGTCCGGGGAGTCCGGGCGGTGTTTTATGTTTAGTTTTAATTATCCTGTAGGTATGATATAATGACGATATGATGGTAATACTATATCATTGTAAAAACGCATCTCCTGGTCGGTTTATGAAACAATCCAGCTATTTCTCAGTTCACAAATAACTAAATAAGTATCTCTATGGGCTAAAAAACTGCGCAGAATGGACTTTCGAACGCATCTACTCCGTGACCACACTATAATGGCGAAAGTACTGTTATAATGACATTAAAAGACCCGTTTCCACCCTCGTACAAACACGTTACCCGTCATGCGTTACCTATCTACAATCAGACAACAACCCCTCTCCCTATAAATATAGACAATTCTACTACAGCTGCATGCGGGCAATCTATACATAGATCCATATGCATCACTCCTTAGCCGACTCAAAAAAGGCGGAGGTTATCAATTCTACTTTATAGGAGAGCCAATGTCTACTGAAATAATAAGAGAAATTTTAATTTTACCTCACGCATTATGCATGCAATGAACTAACAATATATATTTTCTATCAATTCGTTTTTTTAATACATTAAAATGTTCGTCTTTTCGGCTTCATTCGGATATTGTAAGATTTTTTATATTTTAGAACTTGTAAACTTGATTTAGTCTTTCTATCAAGCTAAAATAGCAATAACAATTTTTGACGTGACAACGTCTTATAAATTGGTTTGCCGGGTGACACTTCAAGAAACTGCGTTACGCTCCGCTCACGTTATGCGCTCACAATGAGAGCGAGTGAGAGGCACGCGTCCCTTCCACTCGGGCATGGTTAGCCCGCCTAAGAGCGAGAGAGACAGACATAAAAAGTGAAAGGCACTCAAAGTCGTTGTCACGTAAAACTTTCGCCCGTATACCGACTTTACAGGCAACCATTTATTTTTTTTTTAATTTTTTTTTTAATATCACACTCAGACCCCCCGATCTAGGATTCCCTGTGTCGCGGGAGGCATGGACACACACAATCACAACACACAAACAACCAAGACCCGGGACAAACATCTATACTCATCGCACAAATGTTTGCCCCTGCCGGGATTCGAACCCATGGTCACGGAGACACAGAGATCATGTCACTGACACTGACCACTGCTCCACGGCGACCGTCCGAAATTACAATACAACAGCATAAAAAACAACATTTGAGCAATCCGCAACTGTTGCCAGTCTATAGACAACTCAAATGTAACGTAAACCGCTACCGGTTGGAAGCGTACCAAGATTGCTAACAGCATTGCCCACAGCACATATATACATAGATATGTAACGCCTAACGGCTACTTTGAACGTGATTTTGACCCTCTAAAAAACGTCGGTGTAGAAACCTAATTTGTAAAAATCTAATCTCTTAACATCTCTAACATCTTCTCTTATCACATATATATAAATCTCGTGTCACAATGTTTGTCCTCAATGGACTCCTAAACCACTTAACCGATTATAATAAAATTCGCACACCATGTGCAGTTCAATCCAACTTGAGAGATAGGATAGTTTAAATCTCAAATTATAGTCGCAATTTTAATTTATTGCTAATTATTTGTCTGTTATTATTTGACAGTCACAATTATCTGTTAACTCCAAATGATTCTAACAGATGTCGATACCTTTCGACTGGGTTGAGTAAGTAATCCATAGATGGCGCTGCTATGGTAAGTTGTCTGTTATTATTTGACAGTCACAATTATCTGTTAACTCCAAATGATTCTAACAGATGTCGATACCTTTCGATTGGGTTGAGTAAGTAATCAATAGATGGCGCCACATGGCCACAGCAACGCGTGGCCGGGTCAGCTAGTGAATTAATAAATAAATTAATAACACAGTGCCTGTATAATATAGTAGTAGTTCGTTGGTATGCATATATCATCGAAATAATATGTACTGTACGTAAGTACATAATATTTCGATGGCATATATATATATATTAGAAACATGTAAATTTGTCAAATAGTCGGTTGTCAAAAAGTTTTCCAAAAAAGTGACAGATGAACCACGACGTTATCCGACAAGATTTCAACATAAACTTGTGTTACCGAGCTCTAAGCTTAAAATGCACAGTTCTGGTCCATACTTATAGGCCATAAAAATATTCAACAAATTACCTGACAAAATTAAAGAAGAAAAAGAGTCGAAATTCATCACACATTTAAAACAATTGCTTTTAACGAAATGCTATTACAGCTTGAATGATTTTTTCAATGATAAATTTACTTACTTACTCCGTTGGCGCAACGACCCAAAGTGAGTGTTGGCCTTCGATACAAGAGAGCGCCATCGTTGTCGATCCTGCGCCGCTTCCTGCCAGTTAAAATTTTAGTTAAAATGATAAATTTGATAACTAATAAATAAATCGCTCGCTCCACATTGCTATATATACCAGGGTCATAATATGTACCTACGCTGAAAACATGTATAAGACCTGCATGTAAATTCATAAGAATGCAATAAACTGTTGAGTATTGAGTAGTATGTTGTACTGTAGCAATATATGAATATTATGTCTCATTCATCATCATCATCATCTCAGCCATAGGACGTCCACTGCTGGACATAGGCCTCCCCCATTGATTTCCATGTCTCATTAGCCTTACCAGAATCTCCAGGATTGGCCAATTTTTAGTTCGGCCGACAACAAAACCGTTTTTTTTTATAAATTATTATAATAAAAAAATCGTAACACAATAGGAACTGATTCATGAAACGAATAACGTTTCCACATAATGCAACGTTTAACGAACGAACGTGGTACAGAGCACGTAATTTCTTTGATGTAACCAAACATAGAGATATCTACGTCATCGATATTACCTCAAAAACATCTGGGGGCCTACCACCAACTCTTATAGCAGTATTATTGTAATCTTACTTTGAATTTTCGTACCACAAAGACACATAAGCAATGTTACTTTAATGTTGTTTAGACTAAGCAGTTTTGTGACGTAAACCTCTATTTCGTTCACTCAAAGCGTACCATGAGCCAGCGCCAACGAAAGCGACAACGCTATATGAAAATATAATGTTGTCTCGCTTGCCCTTACAGCAGGAATGTTTCTTCGTTCATTCTACACGTCACTGAGCGATAATAAAACAATAATGTTTTAAGACGTTCATGGTACGAATCTGAGCATTATTACTTTAAGCTTGAAGTATGACGTTCTTGAAACATGATGGTTTTGTAAAAGTTGATGGTACGGCCCCAGGCCATCCTCGCTCTCACTGGGTTCCCAGCAAGCGCCCGGACCTAGAGTCTATTTCACGTCTATTTTCTCTCCCTCAAGGATGGCGCTAGTTTCTTTGATCACAGATTAAAGCGCTATCGTTACACGCGATGTTCAACAGTCGTTCAAATGTTATCATAAATAAACTAGATATTCCGCTAAAATAACAATTGCATTCGATTGCGTTGTAGACAATTGAATAGCGGTAGAAATGAGATCTGTGTAGCCATTACAATTATACTCCAAGTAGAATAGCAAAACTAGAAAAAACAACGATTCATTGACAATCTATGAGCAATGTGTTAGTAGAATTGATACCCAGTTAGTTCCATTAATTGCCGCGGGACTCCTTTTGTGAACGCACTCTATCTTGGCAATGCACGGTGGCTTCTATCTGTTTAATAATTATAACCCACAACTCGTCTCATCCGCGTTGCTCTCTACTCTACCCCAACGACCTCAGTCAAATGAAATAAAGTTAAAGTCAAAATTATTTATTTGCTTGAACATGGGTGTGATAAGTTTTTATATTGAAAACATTTATAGAGCTCCACATACCACCAAAATGGCAGCAAATTTAATTAAAATAATTAATATTTTAACAAATGTAGAAATACTTCACTAACTCATGAAAATTTAAAACCCTACTAATAGTATAAATGCGAAAGTTTCAGTGTATGTGTGTATGTTTGTTGTTGTTACTTTTTCATGCTCAAAGGGCTACACCGATTTCGATAAAATTCGGTATGGAGATAGTTTAAACGCTCGATAAACACATGGGCTACTTTTATCCCGGAAAATGTAGAGTTCCCGTGGGATAATTAAGGTAGCGGGAAAACCGTAATCCACGCGGATAAAACCGCGGGGCTCTACTAGTTATGTATATACCACTCATTTTGAATACATCATATTAATTCGTTTGTATTTAAACAACTCAAACAAATGTATTATTGAAATATTCTTTGATGGTATAATATGATTTGGTTACTTAAAAAATATACAGTAATAATGACAGGAGCAGCGTTCAGCGGCTGCCCTCTCGGGGATTAAGATTATCCAGTTATCTCTCCAGAACACAGCAAAATGTTATTACTAATTGCACCTTGAGTTCTACATGTTTAATTTTAGTATTATAATTATTATACCTCGGTGCAAGCTGCCGGTAGGTACCTAGTTAATATATAACTTGGTTATTATCACAAATTTACCAAAGAGGTCGGTACCTACAAGTATTTGTGTCAATCCGATACGTTGCTAAATTGTATATTAACGTCGATAATGTCCGTATACTGTATAGGCATATGTTAGATAATACAACAAAACAAACGACGCGTTATCATACAACGCTGAATGAATACGAGAATAACACTAGCAGCCAGCCATTATCCATTTTGCCTGTAAAGCTACCAAATTTCGTAATAGTAGCAACGTCAGCCAATTCTTTGTGTTTGTGACCTGCTTTATTTAGTCGGTTAACAATTCAACCTCCTTGTTTTGCTCGATGTTTTTTTCTACGTTGCCACCCGATTGGTAGTCGTGCTTATGATGTTATAAGGCGCACTACTCACGCTGCGTCTAAATTGCGCTAATTATATGCTTAAACGCGAGCCTCACATGTCTTACATGTAGATCAGTTGCTACCCCTACCCATTTTGTATACAAAATTGCTAAAATACATTTCTGTATCCTAAAACAAACTACAGGTACTACACAAGTTCTATGACAGACAAAAAAATGCATCATAATAAGACTCACAATTACTGTATTTTTATCAAAACAGAATGAATCATAATTTGTTTTATCGTAGGAGACTATTCTCGCAGTAATGATATGTACTGTGAGTAATGGACGACTGACATGCTAAGATCGTCTTGAATGCAAGATTGAAAAAGATCGCAGAGTAATGGTGGTCGCCATTTAAAGCCATGAGAGGAGCTAAGTTAATTGGGTCAAGTGAAATGCGGATAGCTAAAATACATTATACAATCTTGCAATATCATATGGAACATCTTATATTTTAAAAGAATCTTATATAGTGATTAAAATACATATTATAATAATCGTACCTTAGGTTATTTTTATATATGTGAAGTGATATAGAATCAGGAATCAGGCAGGTTTCTATAAATATAGAATGGAACTCGTTGCCTGAGTCTGTGTTCCCCGATAGGTTTAGAGTCTTCAAGTTACGAGTGAATTAGTAGTACTAGGCTTGTGTATTCTATCTTAGCCCGCGTCAATACTTCACATCAGGTGAGACAGAGGCCAAACGCTAGGCTATTCTTAACGCTCCTCTCAATAAAAAAAAAGCTGTTTTTTATATTAAACTAGTAGTGGCCCGCGTTTTCACCCGCGTTGATTACTGTTTTCCCGCTACCTGAATTATCCCACGGGAACTATACTTTTTCCAGGATGAAAGTAGCCTATGTGTTAATCCAGGGTTCAAACTATCTCCATACCGAATTTCATCGAAATCAGTGTAGCCGTTTGAGCGTGAAGAGGTAACAAACATACACACATAGACACTTACACACATACAAACAAACTTTCGCATTTATAATATTAGTAGGATTATGATAAATGAATAAAAGAAATGAGTTTATTGTGTATAATAAATAACATGTCTCTAATAATGTGCTGGTAGCACTTGGGTTCCACTAATACTTGCATTGAATTAAAAATCCAACTATCCAAACTTCTCAAACTACTTCTTGTTGCATAACTGTGTATCATCATAACAGTATCACAGGTAGCATTGGCCTTTGATGTATCAATTGATAATATTGTTGGTATCCAATTGATTAGGTGAAGTGTCAACGACCAATCGTATTCATACTTCACCAATGAGCATTTTCATGTCTTATATATAATAATTTATAATTGTACATCACCATAATGATCATATCATAATCAAGTACTTTGTGTTACATATTTGGATTGATTCAATTAGTCTAGCAGTTTTATGATCATCATCATCATCCCAGCAATAGGCCGTCCACTGCTGGACATAACCTCCCCCATTACCACCGTTTTACATGGATGATAATAAGGCAATATACAAATATTCAAGAATGTTCGATTTACTATGCAACAATCGTACCATGCATAGCCTGCCTAATATCCCCACTGCGCACACCGCGTCGCGCAGCCGCCATTACGGCATAAATACCTCGCGCACCGTCGACGTCACGTAGTCGAAATCGAGAGGTGAAGGTGCGAATAATGGAGAGGTGTCGTTCATATTGTGTGCTAAAAATCAACCATCATTGGAGCTAGCAGCAAGACCGCCGACGTTAGTCGTGAAAGTGAAGCAGTGTAGTGTTTCGACGTGTCATCCGAGAAGATCGACAACGGCTCGAGGCCAGGGGCGGCTAGCGAGCGCGACCACCACTCCGTGCGACGGCAACCATTTTGTGAAAGTCGCATTTACAAATTTTACGCACGATAAGCGAACAGTCAAACTCAACAAGCTCAAACATCAAGTGAAGGTCAGTCTCATCTCATTAGAGGCGAAAGGATCGTTCGTCCGAAGGCGTCATGAATTGCCAACAGCAGCCGCGAACGCGCAGGCGATCGACACGCACGCCGCTGCCGATGGCGCTCGGGCGGCGAGACCGAGGGGCTCGCGAAGAGCGCTACGCGGCCAGCAAGTGGGGCGCTGCCCCGTCCGCCGCGGCATTGCCGCCGCCGCCCACGCACTGGCGGCGCGAGGGCCGCTGCCGCCCGGAGCCCGACCGCGCTTTGCCCCTCAAGCTGCTCCTCAACGTCGCGTAGACTCGAGGACTCTATCCATTAGTGTAGTGCCGCGCGGGCGCCTAGCCCCGGCCTCTTTCCGGGGCGCGGCACTCGCGCTCTCTCGTGCTAAGTTTTTTATTTTGTAACGCGATGCGCGCGAGGCTGGCGAGCGCGGCGCAGTCTCCGGGTATCCCGGAGCCTGCGCCCCGCCGCCCATCAAATTCCGGCGTTAGGTATTATTTTGTGAAAATTTTAGTAGATAAGTGTACGGCCGTGTCTACCGCGCGTCGCCGCCGGCTTCGCTCCGTGTCCAGGACAAAATAATGATGAAAAACCCAAAAAAATATTGGAGTGGAGTTTGTAGTGCCGGCGGCGGCTCGGGGCGGGCGCGGCGCCCGACTCGCGACCCTCGGTGCTCGCGGCGTGCAGAGCGGCTTCGCCCGCGGCGCCACTGCGTTTTGTATTAGGCCTCCGCCCCCCGGACGCGGCGGGCCGCAGACTGCGCCACGCCGCGGCGAGGCGGAGGCGCGTCGCCCCGCGATTATTATTGTTACGGGCGTGACGAAATCGTCCTGCTAGCCGCTACGTTGCATTTGTTTTGGAATGAGGCGTTATGGTTATATTTTACTCGAAGGGTGTTGAGGCTCCCGAGCCGGGCACGGAGCTCTGCTCCGCTAGTCGTATCGTTTTATTTATCTCGAGACCAATGTATTTTTATTTGTAAACGTGCCGGGCCCGTTCCGGTGAGAGGAACAAAAAGAATAAAAAAAACAACATTAACCAACCTCACCTAAACAGAGCTTTAAAAAAATTTTATTAGAGCGGAGTCCGCACGTTCCTAATTCTAGTTGTAGATTTTAAAATTTAACGATACGGTGTCAAGCCGATGTTAATTATTGGAAAGATATATGTTTGTACAGATAGTATATTGATCTCAAGCTGCGGCCGTCTCACCCAGTAGGAGCTTCTGTGATGTACAAAAAAAACGAGTATATTTGGAATTTACAAGTTTTTATAATTAGTTTGTAAAGTATACTTTTTAAGTGAAGATGTCGGCGCCCCAGCGCCGGAGATGTCCGCAGCGTTCCTTGTCCCACCTTATCCTATCCCTGGTCCTTTCCACTCCCAGGGCTCTTCGGAGCCCGCCAAATGGTTCAATTGTTTCTAATAACAACAACAACAAATTGTCAAACACACATAGAATTTGCTCTTCACTCTTCACGAGTGGAGCAATGGTTTCTATTTTCTAGAGCAAGAAAGAAAATGAATTGGTGCTAACCTGAAGAAAACCTAACACCGGGATGGAAGAAGATAATGCAATGCAGAGCTAACCCATTAAGTAAAATGGTGGGAAGATTGCTTTTTGGATCAAAAGATTCCTGAAGAAAATGATTAATTTTGGTAAGTAACACGGTTTAATCTTATTTTGTTGCTATGCAATATTGACTGAGATGACAATGTTGTGTATGTATCTGATAACATCTATGCCTGACTTGGAAGTCATCATCCAAACATATGTTCACTGCTGGACGTACCCTCCCCGAATGATCTCCACAGAGACCAGTTTGAAGCGACCTGCATGTTAGGTTGTCTGTCCATCTTGTCAATGGATGTCCTGCACTGTGCTTGCAAGCCAGTGGTCTTGACTCTGGAACTGTTCGACCTAGGAACTAGACCTAAGTAACTTACAGCGATTTCTTCCAGACAACCTTTACAGTATCTTGAAGAACAGAAGTAATTGATAAAATTTTGATATTTTGTTATAAATTCTATTACATAAATAATCAATAATTATAAACTAATACATATTATACAATTGAAATATGAAAAAATTTTTTAAAAAACCTAGTACAAAATTTGTTAGTGATGATAAACCATATTTTTGAAGATGTCTAGAGATTTAGCTTATCTGATGTCATGGGGTAACGCGTTCTATAACCGTACAGCCTGAACTGTATACGACTGGTCATAGGAATGGGAAGTATGGACAGGTGTTTGAAGCTTAAGGATATTAGAAGAGTGTAAGGGGTGAGGAAGATGTAAAAGCACGAAACGTTCTTTTACACAGGACTGTGTAGTAGGTATAAAGAGGATGCTGTAAAGTAGAGACAGGATGTGAGCATTCCGGCGCAGACGGATAGGTAACCAATTCAGCTTTTTATGAAATTCAGAAATGTGGTCATGCTGGCACAAACCAAATATGAACCAGATACAACAATTTAAAATGACCTAATTTAGTTCTGATTACCCACATAATCAATTGTATAATAAATGAAAGATTTTAAAAGTTGGTTACCGAATGGTGCATCATAACTATTACATTATTGACTTTGCAGTTTTAAAAACTTCAATTAGACCTATGTTCATTCATGTCGAGTTTCAAAGCTCAGTAGAATGCTCTGAAATAAAAAAATAGAATGAAAAGTGTTATCTCAATGTGGTCCTGAATCCCAAATAATCCCAATACATTGAATAGTTGTATGTGTCCCCAAGCTTTAATTAAACATAGGTAAGTAGTGACAAGTGAATGAGTGAGTGATATCCCAATACATTGAATAGTGGTATGTGTCCCCAAGCTTTAATTAAACATAGGTAAGTAGTGACAAGTGAATGAGTGAGTGATATCCCAATACATTGAATAGTGGTATGTGTCCCCAAGCTTTAATTAAACATAGGTAAGTAGTGACAAGTGAATGAGTGAGTGAGAATCCCAATACATTGAATAGTGGTATGTGTCCCCAAGCTTTAATTAAACATAGGTAAGTAGTGACAAGTGAATGAGTGAGTGATATCCCAATACATTGAATAGTGGTATGTGTCCCCAAGCTTTAATTAAACATAGGTAAGTAGTGACAAGTGAATGAGTGAGTGATATCCCAATACATTGAATAGTGGTATGTGTCCCCAAGCTTTAATTAAACATAGGTAAGTAGTGACAAGTGAATGAGTGAGTGAGAATCCCAATACATTGAATAGTGGTATGTGTCCCCAAGCTTTAATTAAACATAGGTAAGTAGTGACAAGTGAATGAGTGAGTGATATCCCAATACATTGAATAGTGGTATGTGTCCCCAAGCTTTAATTAAACATAGGTAAGTAGTGACAAGTGAATGAGTGAGTGAGAATCCCAATACATTGAATAGTGGTATGTGTCCCCAAGCTTTAATTAAACATAGGTAAGTAGTGACAAGTGAATGAGTGAGTGATATCCCAATACATTGAATAGTGGTATGTGTCCCCAAGCTTTAATTAAACATAGGTAAGTAGTGACAAGTGAATGAGTGAGTGATATCCCAATACATTGAATAGTGGTATGTGTCCCCAAGCTTTAATTAAACATAGGTAAGTAGTGACAAGTGAATGAGTGAGTGATATCCCAATACATTGAATAGTGGTATGTGTCCCCAAGCTTTAATTAAACATAGGTAAGTAGTGACAAGTGAATGAGTGAGTGATATCCCAATACATTGAATAGTGGTATGTGTCCCCAAGCTTTAATTAAACATAGGTAAGTAGTGACAAGTGAATGAGTGAGTGATATCCCAATACATTGAATAGTGGTATGTGTCCCCAAGCTTTAATTAAACATAGGTAAGTAGTGACAACTGAATGAGTGAGTGATATCCCAATACATTGAATAGTGGTATGTGTCCCCAAGCTTTAATTAAACATAGGTAAGTAGTGACAAGTGAATGAGTGAGTGAGAATCCCAATACATTGAATAGTGGTATGTGTCCCCAAGCTTTAATTAAACATAGGTAAGTAGTGACAAGTGAATGAGTGAGTGATATCCCAATACATTGAATAGTGGTGTGTCCCCAAGCTTTAATTAAACATGGGTAAGTAGTGACAAGTGAATGAGTGAGTGAGAATCCCAATACATTGAATAGTGGTATGTGTCCCCAAGCTTTAATTAAACATAGGTAAGTAGTGACAAGTGAATGAGTGAGTGATATCCCAATACATTGAATAGTGGTATGTGTCCCCAAGCTTTAATTAAACATAGGTAAGTAGTGACAAGTGAATGAGTGAGTGAGAAATTGGAAAGGACTCTTGAGAATATGATTTAATTGGATAAGCACTGAAAATTACCTGCTTCAGTATGCCGCAGTCATACTGCGCTTCAGTTTTTGTGTTGACAAGTTGTAAGAATTAGCCCAAGAATCAATATTTTGAGCTTTAGTAGGTAAGCTTCAGTATGCCGCAGTCATAGTGCGCTTCAGTTTTTGTGTTGACAAGTTGTAAGAATTAGCCCAAGAATCAATATTTTGAGCTTTAGTAGGTAAGCTTCAGTATGCCGCAGTCATACTGCGCTTCAGTTTTTGTGTTGACAAGTTGTAAGAATTAGCCCAAGAATCAATATTTTGAGCTTTAGTAGGTAAGCTTCAGTATGCCGCAGTCATACTGCGCTTCAGTTTTTGTGTTGACAAGTTGTAAGAATTAGCCCAAGAATCAATATTTTGAGCTTTAGTAGGTAAGCTTCAGTATGCCGCAGTCATACTGCGCTTCAGTTTTTGTGTTGACAAGTTGTAAGAATTAGCCCAAGAATCAATATTTTGAGCTTTAGTAGGTAAGCTTCAGTATGCCGCAGTCATACTGCGCTTCAGTTTTTGTGTTGACAAGTTGTAAGAATTAGCCCATGAATCAATATTTTGAGCTTTTGTAGGTAAGCTTCAGTATGCCGCAGTCATACTGCGCTTCAGTTTTTGTGTTGACAAGTTGTAAGAATTAGCCCAAGAATCAATATTTTGAGCTTTAGTAGGTAAGCTTCAGTATGCCGCAGTCATACTGCGCTTCAGTTTTTGTGTTGACAAGTTGTAAGAATTAGCCCAAGAATCAATATTTTGAGCTTTAGTAGGTAATTTCGAATATGTCTATATTGGTTCCATCTGTACAATAATGTATGCATGTCACTATTTCCTTGTTGAATAGGACACCTACACTAACATTATACAGAGGAAAGATTGTTGTATGTTTGTAACGAATAAACTCAGAAAACACTCGACCAATTTCAAAAATTATTTAACTATTAGAATTCTACATTATCCCTGAGTAACATAGGCTATATTTACTAGCAGAAAAAAATTAGGGATCCTTACTAAAACTTAAATATTGTAACAATGCGAAGCCGGGACGGACTGCTAGTTCCTTAAGAACTATATTTTTTTGAATTGGCCGGTTGGCGCAGTTGGTAGCACTCTGCCTTGTGAGCCGCTGGTCCCGGGTTCGATTCCCGGACAAGTCAAACATTTGTGTGTATGAACATGTCTGTTTAACCTGTGTCTGGGTGTGTATATGTATAAAAAAAAAAAAAAAGTATATATAAGTATGTATTTAAGTATATACATATATCAGTCATCAGGTTACCATAGTACAGGCTCCGCCTAGTTTGGGACCTGAAGACCTTGTGTAAATGTTGTCCCATATTATTTATTATTTATTTATTATATAATATATAAAAATAATCGGACTAAAGTCAGCGTAGAATAATCAACATCCTATTCAGCACCATATGGACTTGCTTCATATCATATTGTAGTCTATTTGAACAAAGAAATTGTACATCAAAATATGGAGATGTGATGTCTTACTTGAGAAATTTACTTTTTAAGCCGACTTCATAAAAAGGAGGTTACTCAATTCGACCGTATATATATTTTTTATGTGTTCGCGGATAACTTCATCGCTTATGAATCGATTTTGATGATTCATTTCTTGTTTGATAGTGTATAGTTCCGTGGTGGTCCCATTTAAATTACACTCCAATAACTGAAAAGTGGGTCACATACCTCGACGATATTATAGTTGCGGTTGAAGACATCGCTAAGGTTAGTGAAAAGGGTGAAAACAATTTTTTTAACAAAAAATGGAACCGACTTCAACACTCAAAAGTGTGTAATAATTTTTCGAAGTCGGTACTATGAGCACAATATTGTGATGATAGTTACTTTTGTGAACTATCATGGTAACCGGTACCATGGTCACACTTTTGAGTGTTGAAGTCGGTCCATTTAATGGTAATTTTTTTTTGTGAGTTGTTTATTTTTTTTAATGTGCCCTACATTTGTGTCGTGCAACGGCTCCGTCAGCCTCTCAGTTTACACATCAATTATTCTCTATCATTAAGCATCCCGTGTTATAGTATAGAGCATACTTTTTTTTTGTCGCGGGGGAAATCTTCACCAAGATACTTCGCTACATTGAGGATGCAGCGAATTTATGTGAGGTTCCTTTTTAGTGGCACACTAAAACCCCCCCGGTGGCCAGCCTCTATGCTTGACAAAGGGCTCCGGGAACTCCAGAGGAACGCACCGGTGCCCTTTTCGCATATCGCTTGCAGCAATATCCCAGGGGCAGTCGGGCTACCCCCAAATTTGCTCGATGTCTAGTACTACACATGCCACTGTGTGTAGTTGCCTTCTCAAGGACCCTTTATAAGGAGGCGGAGCCCTCACTCCAGCCGCGTACAGGCCCATTTTTTTTTTTATCTCCAGTTACTTTCTTGTATAGTATAGAGCATCCTAGCCACTCAAGATGTTGGAGCTGGCTTGTGTTTCAATGTTTTCAGTAGGTATAATATGTTACATCCTATCCCACTAATATTATAAATGAGAACGTTTGGATGGATGGATGGATGGATGGATGTTTGTTATTCAATCACGCCAGAACGGCTGAACGGATCTTGACGAAATATGGTATTGCGCTTAGGCTTATTTCTAACATCATCGTTATTCAACACCACGGGGGTAAAACCGCGGGGCGCAGATAGTCACACACATTTTTCACCGACTTCAAAAAAGGAGGTTACTCAATTCGACCGTGTATGTGTTCTTTTTTGTTCGCGGATAACTTCGTCGTTTATGAACCGATTTTGATAATTCAAATCATTTTTTTGTTAGAGTATACTTCCGTGGTGGTCCTATTGAACTTTAATCAAAATCGGACAAGCGGTTTTTGAGTTACACTCCAATAACTGAAAAATGCGTCCTCATACGTAGGCGACATTATAATAGCGGGTGAAGACATCGGTGAACATACACAATGACAATTGATCCCTGACATGCTACCGACTTCAACAAGTTATTTCACACTTTGATTTTATATGTCGAAGTCGGTTCCATTTTTGGTAATTTTTCTTTATTGTTAAGTCTTAGTTTTTAAGATGCCCAATCGGCTTTATTCCTCACCTCAATCAACACAGGAAGCTGTATGCAGTAACCGATCCTTATCTACGGAATTCAGTGGGAAAGACCTAAGCCCAGCTGTGGGCGTAATTTTATTATGTCTGAAATGATAATAGCTGTTTTGAATTGAAATTGTAAGTCATGCAGAGCATTGAGCCCTTATCAGTGACGTCACCAGGAAATATTCTTATCGGATAACAATATCACAGGATACGGCACCGCACTATCTTGTGAAAAACATGCTGTCTATTCGAAATACTTATTGATAGATAAGAAAAAAGGTTTCCTACCTTGATTCATAAGTATTTACAAAGAAGTTGCTAATCGTTTTTACGTTTCTTTTTTTGTTCTTTATACTTTTAGCTTCGCGTGAATTATGTTAGGGCTTAACCGATGTCGATGACATTACAGATAGTACGAGATAAGGCTTAAGAAATATATACTCTCATTTGTTATTTACTTGTGACTGATTATATGTTAATAAATTGATTGATAAGTTGCACATGGGTTGCCTAGCGAAATCCCATGTCTACACTGCATAATAATATTAACTTTAATATTAAACAGTGTTCTTTTTAAATTAAAGGTTATTTTATTGCATATAGAACAGTATGAGGTTGGCTATTTAAAACTGTGGCATGTTCATGTATGCTTAGATTTTTTCAAGGTTCAGATTGAAGCGCGAGTACGGTAAGTGACAGAGAAGCGTTGCGCGCGCTACTCCATGGGAGAGACAAGGAAGAGAGATTTTTCATAACTATTAAGTTATTTGACAGTACAGGCCCGGGCTTAGCTCGGCAACCCATGTGCACTTTATCCCTCTACATAATATGTAACATTTAAGCCTTCTCATAATTAAATCACAGATGAGGGGATTTGAAGCTGAAGCCGTATCTTAGACGAAGAGGGTCGCGCGTGTTTACCGGCAGAGGGCGGCACAAACCCTGATGCATTATACAGATGGCCTACAGGCTCCAAAAAAATGAAACGCTAATCACATTTTTAGACTTTTTATTTCGTTTCTTTTGGTGTAAGGTGAGCGACAGTCAAGCGCTTTTGTAGTTACAGCGAGAAATTGAGATAAAGAAAAAAAATATGGTTCTTAAAAAATTGGTAAATGTAATCAAATTTAGGTCAATCAGAATTAACCTCCATAAACTGGTCTCATAAGTGGTATATTGTTGAAGTTTAACATGTAGGACTTTCAACAAAATTAATTGAAGACTCAAAATTATCCATTTAGCGAATAGTCAAGCCACTACGCTACTTTCTTGTTCTTAAAATAGTTTACTTCCGTCGCCTCAAGAAACGACGGGACATCTTTGATTAAGAGCCATTTTGCCAAACAAAGAAAGGGGCTGACTCCGCTGGGAACAGCGCCCTACAAGATATAAACCTCTGCACCACATCTGCTTATAGTCGTAAGACTGATCGCATGATAAAACCATACAAAAGGAAAAAAAAAAATAGTTTACTACATTTAAACTATGTTACCGAAAAAAAGTGCATCCTATATTTATTCTTGCTAATTAATACTATATTGAGAAGCTTTTCTTATTGTCTCTATTTTGACAGTTGTATAATTAATTATTTTATGACACATCTTTAGAATGTATCTACGTGACAAGTGTATTGCTTTATTTGATAATTTATAGTGGACTTTAATTATCTGATAATAAATCAATATTAATTTAATTGTTGCTCTCATAATACACAGGAATGCGATGCGCCGATTTATCTTATATTGATCTACCAGACAACCAATCGATACAAGCAGATAAACATTTATCGAAGTCTATTGTTTGCGGTGCTCGCACGGTTCAACGTTGTGAACACAAGTGAATGATAACACCACTTTATATAACCACTGCTCTGATAACCAGGTCAAATGGTTATATAAATAAAAATTATCTGAAATGCCATTTGGGTTGCGCTTTTGACCTCACCATGACTTTGTTTCTTATCTTATACACATGCCTTAAATAAAACACTGTAAAATATAATATATTCACCATAATAATATAATTCAATTATTATTTTAAAATGGTATCTGCCTATAAACTTCTTTTCCACTTCGTGTTCGATTATATGTATATATTTTTAAACGACTTCAAAAAAGGAGGTTTTCAATCCGACCCGTATGTTTTTTTAAGTTTTCGCTTACTGGGCTGCGTTTGGCAGTGTCATCGGCTAAATATTGGTCGACCAATGTCTCACGCACGACTTCTTCATCGATATTATTTTTTTTTTATTGGGAATAGGCAGGCGTTTGACCACTATATCACCTGATGTTAAGTGATGATGCGGTCTACGATGGAGCACGCCTGCCTAGAAGATACCTATTCACTCGTGAATTGAAGGTACCCAGGTCGTATTTTTTTCGGAAATACAGAGTTAGGCAATGAGTTCCATTCGTTAGCTGTACACACTAAGAATGTGGAAGCAAAACGCTTCGTGCGACAAGTTGGAACGTCCAATTAAATAATAATAATAATAATTAAAATATGTTAGAGAAATTACTTACCCTACTACTTATTATGGATCACGTTAAAGTTACTATTGCATGTGTCACTTTTGACAGCCGACCAAGATTTGATATAAACTAGAGATAGAAAGATTATTGTCTCACCAAGCATAAGGTCTGACAGTTTGACCGTCAGAGGTGAACGCGCATGATCAGTTATTGGGTGGAGCAAATAATGCTCGAGTGGAATTCGTGAACGCCGTATATTCTGTCAGAGCAAGATATGGCTTGGCCGAAAGACTGAAAGTTATCTACCTACTATAGAATTTCCGTGTGAGAAATAAATTATAAAAGTTATTTTGTTACTTTTTCCACACTGGTCCACACTTACGGCCACTAATACTAATCGATTACACTTTAACGCCCGAACCGACACTTATTTCAGGAAATGAAAATAATACTAACCTAAAAATTCACCCATTTGAATAAGAATTTGCATCTAATACTCATTAACATTTAAAAATCGATCTAACAATTTACAATACATGCGTATTTACATATTTATGTTATACGTGTGATGCTTATAAATATATTACGATCATTCCAACAAAAAAGTAATTCATCATAGATGTAATAATTTATTGCTTTGATAAAGCTATGACTGCCTTATGATAAAGTTCAATTTATATAGCCATAAACAATAAGCACATACTGACCGCTGCAGATCTGCATATTAAATTCGACCTCCATAGTACTTATTCAAAAGAGTTTCGTATCGATTAATATTCCTCATTCGTCCCCGAAAAGTTTCGTCGGCAAATCGAGTCAAGGTTTGTGCAAGAGTTACCGAGAAGTAGGGTTTGTAAATGTGACTTAAAATAATCGTGAGTAACAAATGATTCACGATATATGACTCCCTTTCATTACAAAATATGAGGAACAATGGCGAAATAATTTGTAATAAATATAAATCATATTAATATAAACAAGGCAACAGTTTGTCTGACGTATGTATGTTTGTCACTTAGTCACGCGGAAACGGCTAAACGGATTTGCATGAAGATAGTTTATACCCTGGAATAACACAAGCTACTTTTTATCCCGGAAAAGGTATAGTTACTGTGGAATAATTGAGGTAGCGATAAAACCGTAGCCAACGCGGTAATAAGCGCGGGGTGCGGCTAGTACTATATTATAAAATTGTAAAGGCCAAAAAGAGACAAACCGAACATCTAGCGTTTATTTAATTTCTATTTATCCATTTATTTCTTATTTATATGTAATTGTGCTGTTTATATGTACAAAGAGATAGGTACCTATATTTACCTTATTGAGGAAGAAGAATCATATAAAACAGTTTGGTACATTTCTTAAATGGGATCAATCCTTTTCGAGTTAAGATGTTCAAAAATAATGAAGAGCTAAAGCAAAAAAAATAAAATAATCACGTAGTTAAAAAGCAATGGGGGAGGCTTATGTCCAGTAATGGACGTCGTATAAAGAATACAAAAGGAATCCTACTACTCATCCGTGAAACATTTACAAATTACAACGCTTTCTTGAAAACATGAGAACATCATCGATGCAGTACAAATTATATATGGAAAAAAAAGGATAACTCGAAAACTACTGGTCAGCCCTGCGGGGTCACTCTTGATACTCAATTCCGATCAACTTCACGCAGATTGATACTCAACGCAACACTAGCGCACGATTTGAATCGAATTCGGTGGAATTTGACATAAAAACAATATGACGTTGAATGAAATTGGAACTTAAATGGATCAAAATTGGATTGACATTGAAACTGAGATCAAGATTAACCCAGCTCGATCAAATTTAAATGGGACTACATAAGAAGCACTAGCTCTTAAATATAAAAGAAGACTATCGATAGAATAGATTCAAACTCGGTTCATAAAGAAAAAAGTTCCGACTAACACAGAAAATACAGTTGAATTAAGAACCTCCTTTTTGTAGAAGTCTTTTGAAAAATAGCTTCCAAAGACAATAGACGGGTACGCGTGTTGCGTTGCCGTGTGACGTCACACGCACGCCACCGGTTGTTACATGATGCTGGGTGTACCGGGTAGGTAGGTACTACGTCACGAGGAATTACCTCGGTCGAGGGTGACGCAACGTGAGCCGTTCTGCCGTATTTGTATTATTAAGAAACAATAATACAAATATATTACTATATACGAATATATTACCTACCTACTTCCTCATATGGGAAACCCGGTAACGCAGTGTTTGATAATAACCGGGTTTTTATCACTAATAATTATGTACCTAGTTGAAAATCTCCAGACACTGCCACATCCACTACTCATACCGTGAAGCATTTTGAAATTTTCTTGGAGATAACGAGAAATTATCAACCGATTTCATGAAAGTCCTATTTAGTAATTCTTATGTAGGTACAACATGTTAGGCTCAACGAATCAGCATTGCGATCCAACGGAGCAATGCTGCTATCTTTCTGGACACGCTGCCAACTGCAGATTAGCGACAATTTGGACGCCTGACAACAGGAAGTGTACCCAAATGTATTATAGCTTTTTTTTTTTTTAAAAAAAAAGATTATAAGCTTGCGTTTGACCACTGTCTCACCTGATGTTAAGCGATAGTATTAAAATAAGTTATTAGTGTTTTAGTACAAATTAAACTGCCAATAAAAATAGATTTTGTTTTATTGAATGAAGAAACTTAAAACACAATCAACTCTTTAACCCACAATACTTATAAAAATATAGAATTAAAATTATGGATAATAATGGTTTCAATTATCCAAGTTTTCGTCTGAATTTCGGATTAAATACTAGGTTAGGCGAAAATCTCCGATAATTTGTTTGGTGCAAGACGGCCCAGAACTGTCAGAGTGAACATAACTAAAGAATGATTACTCTGAGCTAAAACTATTATTACCAATTGCTTTTGGTCCGGTAGCGCTTTCGCGTTCACCGATTTCTTCACCCGAAAGTTGTCCGAGTACACTTATCAGTTAATGGAGTGTAACTCATGGGACCACCTCGGGGGTACACTATTAAAAAAATCTATATTTGAGAATCGGTTCGGGGTCGCAAATAATAATAATAAATAATAAAATAATATGGGACAACATTCACACGCGGTCTTCAGGTCCCAAACTAGGCAGAGCCTGTACTATGGTAACCTGATGACTGATATATATACTTAAATACATACTTATATACATACATACACCCAGACACAGGTCAAACAGAGATGTTCATGCACACAAATGTTTGACCTGTCCGGGAATCGAACTCGGGACCAGCGGCTCAGAAGGCAGAGTGCTACCTACTGCGCCAACCGGCCAGTCACAAAATGTTAAGGTAACAAACATAATATATATTTAAGGGCAGCAACAATACAACAAACAGGTTTCTTTTTACCGTTTCGCACTTGGCCGGCTTTTTACAACAATTTAAGTGACATTTCAGATACCAGATAAATATATCGATAGGACTAGGATTCCCATGGACAGAGATGACACGAAACGCGTACGCAAGGGTTGCCTGTCTCACGGTTCCTATTTCATCACCATCCAGAAAATAAAATTGAATTCTATAATAATTTCTTCCGATACTGTTCATAAAGACTTTTCTGCTGAAGTAAGCATGTAGGATGACACAAAATTATGTATTAGATAGGGACCATTTAGGTCCGGAAACTAGCAAAATATTAAAAAGTTTAGAACTTTCTGAACCTCAAATTCTAGCGTTGCCGGACCATTAGATTATGTAGTAATTATTGGTACTAATATAGTACCAACTTTTTACAGCGGTAGGTACTTCAGCATACATTCCCCATAATTATGTTAATCAATCCAACTAGACATTTCTTAAAACGAAATATCTCTTTCTCATTTCACTAAAATACAAATTCGTATGACTCCGGACAAATTTCACCTAAAAAAAACCAGCATAAGCTGTAATTTTAGTATTGTCATTTATAAGTGCCAAACTAATATGGACTTTATAGCAACCGTTAAAAATCTTATTTATCACCATAGTTAAAACAGCAGACTACCGTTATCATCAAGTAGGTTTTTTATCAGTCGAAAGTGTTTGACACCATTAACTTTTTAAACATGACATTCTCGGTATGGTGAAGACTTCAGTGGTGGATCCAGGACTCTGGTTTGGGGGGCCTTGACCAAGCTGAGGTCCTTGTTAAATTTGGGAACGGGGGTAGTCTTTAATTTTATTCTATTGGATGATTGAATTTCAAATGCTAATTCTATAATAGAAATAAAAACACGCTATTTTGAAATACTTGTTTCAGTTCTCGCAACAGGTACTGATAACGAACTGGTCTCTACAGTTGCTGTTCCGCTACTAGAAATAGCATTGCTATTAGATGACGCTATATCATATAACTGAGGCAACACAATCATGTCGTTACTTGGCGATATAAAGCTTTGTAGAGGAACAGTTATCACTCTCTGATTAGGGCCGGTGTTAGTTTCGTTAATAGGTAAAGTTATAACTCTTCGAGCCGCTCCGTTGCTAGTGCTCGGTGTCGGCGTACAAGCGTTATCTAAAGTAACAGTTTCTATAACGTTATTTTGCGTCGGCGCTTTATGTTGCGCTTTCATAATTAAATTAATAATATCTAAATGCAATTGTTGACTGTTCTCTTTTGGAACTCTTTTTAATAGCGACGTGATGTAATTAATAAAAATGTTCAAATCGTCCGTATCCGGCTCTTTAGTTCTGGATATGGGAACGCTAGGAATCAAATAGTCTTCCGACGATTCGGAGGGTTGTCTTTCTTTTTTGATAGCTCTGGTGTGTTGGGAAGACCGTCGACGCGATATTTTGCGTTTCTTTGAGACGAAGCTCACGCTGGGCTTCTTTGGTTCGTCCTCTAGGTACACCACTTCAGTGTACATGTCGTTATCGTCTTCTAGCGCGTTGGTTTCTTCCCCGGAGTCTTCGTTTAGACTCTGGAAATAAAAGCAGTGGTTAGAACATAATACATTATACTATATACATTTTTTTAATATTATATAGGTACTTTAATACTTAATAAATTTACTACACAGTCTACTATCTCACTTGATGGTCAGTGATGATGAGGACGAAGGTGTTATCAACGCTTTAGGTTCCCCTACAGCAATATGCTGAGCCCAGACCATTTTAGACATGACTGTACATAACAGCGATTTCTGTTTCTATGTTATTTATCTGTTATTGTTTTGACCTATCCGTGTTTTGTAATAGTATGAATTTAGTACTATTTTAATTATTATTTTTATTTGTTTGCTGTTATGTTAGCCTTCATAAATGATTCTTATTCTTCTTCTTATCACGTTAGACCTAGAATGCTCAATAATTCTGTACATAGGTAGAACATAATTAATACAGGTACAGAAATTGGACTGCGCTTTCATCTTGTACAAAACATCCGATTTAATGTAAGTATTATGTAATGCTAAATTGGAGTTAAAAATCTCATGCTATGGGTCGTCTCTATTCATCATATTGTGATATTTCTTTAGCAAGCAAAACAAAACGATTTGCGTAATTTTTAATTGATATTGACATACCTATTATAAACTTTTTTGTTCTATCATTAATAGTTTTCGCTACGCTGAAATGTATGCGACGCGATGTAAGGAATTTATAGCCTTTTTTCCATCATGAGTTCTTTTATCGAAGTTTTAGTAAATGATTCTAACATATTTTAGTAATAAAATTATCCTATGTTACTCAAGGATAATGTAGCCTTCTAACGGTAATTGAATTTTGGAGAATAAAAATTCGGTCCAGTAGTTTTTGTTCGTTACAAACATACAAAGCATTATTCTTTATAATATTAGTGCAGATATATCGCTCATCTCCACTAGCAAATTTCTGTGCTTGAGATATTTTTACTCACCGTCTTAATTTCATATGATGACTCATTGTCTTTGCCATAACTTAAAAACACTTTGTACTCCGATTTGTGTCTTTGTTTCAAATGTGCCTTTAAATTTGTAATGGTTGTTCTATACGACAACTCACGTTGGCAATAATTACAAAAAGCTGTTTTGTTCCCATCACTAGACTTTTTAAAAAAGTTCCATATCGGTATATCGTAATGATTACTGCGTTTACTCATTTTTGTTATAAAAACACCTCTAGATTCCAAGTACGTACGTACAGTTTTAAACTGTAGTTTATGATATTAAACCTAGAATTCAATCACATGGAAAATAGAATCACGTAACACGCTAAATTAATCTTGTTTATAACGCTGTGAGCATGCGCCGTGCCGCGCTACATGAGAAGGCGCGGCGGCATAGCGCGCTGTCTGTCCTTTCCGTGACCCCACAGAATATATTATTATTCGAACGCATGAATATAGATAACTATATAGCGCTGCGCAGCGTGCCTGCTATATTACTCGCGCGCGGTGTGGGTATACGTTCGGTGACGCGGCTGATCACGTCCGCTAGCGCGCTATGACTGTCCCCGCGCGGCGCCGCGTCCCGTTCCCAGCCGCTACGAGGCTGTCGCGGCGCCGCGCGTCGTCGCTGTATATTTAGAGCGTACAGTGTGAGCCGACTATAGCGTGTTATAATATGTATGCTCTATAGATGAAGGCCCACTTGCGCCAACATAATTATCCGAAAGATCAAATCACAATTTTTGCCTGCAACTTTGTAATTTAATCCGAGATTTATATACATAGTAAATAAAATCTCGCATTGCAGACACAAATAATGCGTATATTTAAGCTAAATAAGGAGGGAGGTGTACATGGGTGAATGAAGGGAAATGGTAATGTTGAACGAGGAATTCCTAGGCGAACATTCTGTAACCAGATTAAGGACACGTATCGTACGCACATCCCAGGGCTAGGTTAAGGATTTATTGGAGTGGGGAACGGTAGGTTACCAGTCAACAGAATGAGTTGCCAGTAGGCAAAATAGAATGGTATATTGTTAGTTCAAAAGTTAAGTTGCCAGTAGTCAAAAATAGAGAAGTAATGTGACAATACACAGGTGTCTCTGCGCACAATGAGAGAACCAACCTTCTGCGCTTTGGCTATGATTTCATCAAGGACAGTGGTGTGATGCTCTTCCAGATGGTTCTTCATTTCATCAATGCTGTTACCCATGGTCTCCTTGCAGAGAGAACACTTGGCTTCGTCCTCCTCGTGTTCAAAGTGGCGCCATAGCTCCGATGAGAACTTGACGGTGTGATCATCCAAGTCGTCTGGAAAGAAACCTTTGGGTCAGAGAACTGAAGTTTTTTTTTATATACCGTATAGATCTAGCGTATCCATATATGACCACTATCTAACTTGATGGTCAGTGACGACGTAGTCGAAAATGTTATCTTAAGCTGTTAGCTTTCTGGCTCTCAAGGAATCCGGCCTGAACATGAGCCAGGAGGGTACTCGAAAGTACCCTACTACCATGTTGGGACTTTGATAATGGTGTCACCGGAAGCTTAAGCGGTTGGTGGGAATCCTACCAGCGTCCGTCAGTTTCACAGCCAGCGCTCCCACCGCTGTGCTATCATCGCTTCAAATTGGTCTGCGTATAGCACCTGGCAATAGTTTTGTTTTTAATCAAACTCATTCTATCAACGGTCGACCAGACGTACCATAGCTATAATTAAGGTACCTATACGCACGAGCGTTCTGCTTCCACTTTCTTAATGCGTACTGCTAAGCAATGGAACTCGTTGCCCGAATCGGTGTTTCCCGATATGTACAATCCTGGAGTCTTCAAATCCCGAGTGAACCCTTGTGGTGCCTTCTAGGGTCCTAGGCTTGCGTGCAGACAGTAGTCAAGCGAAATATAAGATATAAAAAAATAAGTTGGTGCTCTTGGAGATATACAAGTGTTAATATTCCTACCCTCACCAGCACATTAAAGTTTATCAGGTACCTACTTATAATCACCTCCTCCCTCTCCTTGCCCTTATCTCACACTAGTTGGGGTCGTAGTTGTGTTGTCACAAATTCATATATTTTTTCCGAAAATTAACGTACATTATACATATCTTATTTAGAGTAAGTTAGTGTGTAAGCACCAAATTAATATCTACTAAAAACGAAAATAGAAACTAAAAAAATGGAACCGACTTCAACACTCAAAAAAGTATAAAATAGTTTGTTGAAGTCGGTACCATGATAGTTCAAAAGTAACTATTAGCAAAATATTTAGCGCCTGGTACCGACTTCGACAAGTTATTTCATACTTTTGATGGTTACATCCGTTTCAATTAAAAAATAAAATTACACACTTCTGGTGACCTTTGTTACTCACGGGATCAATTGTCATTGTGTATGTTCACCGATGTCTTCACCCGCAACTATAATTTCGTCCAAGTATACGTAACACTTTTTTAGTTATTGGAGTGTAAATAAAAAACGGCTTGACCGATTTTGATGAAATTTAAATGGGACCACCTTGGAAATATAAGTACTTTATCTTTGGTTGCCTGGAAGAAATCGCTTTAAGCGATAAGGCCGCCCTTTGCATCACTGTATTTATATTTGTTTTCTTTATGTGTGTTTTTGAAATAGTGTGCAAATAAAGAGTTTTCTATCTATCAAACAAATAAATAATCTTTTTATTGTGTATCGCATTAACCATATGCTAGGAAAAACGTATGTTCAAATATTTGAAGGAAAAAATTCGGCTGCTAGTGGGACTTGAACCCACGACCACAGAATACCGTCCTGTCGCTCTGTCCAACTAAGCTATATATATAATAACATCCCCGCAGATGTTGATAAGGAAGGAGGTAATTCGGCCCTAGTGGTATGGGCTGCTATAGCTTAGTTGGACAAAGCGACAGGACGGTATTCTGTGGTCGTGGGTTCAAGTCCCACTAGCAGCCGAATTTTTTCCTTCAAATATTTGAACAAATAAATAATCATCAAAATCGGTTCAAAAACGAGTTATTCGCGAATACACATAAAAAAATATATACGGTCGAATAGAGAAACCTCCTCCTTTTTTGGAGTCGGTTAAAAACACACACCTTTTATATGTTATTTATTTATTTATTCACATATGGGTACAATGTTAAAAAAAGAAACAATTCGTGTATTTTATAATTTTATATATTTCTACCGATTGTGGTATTAACTATAGTACCTGGATGACCGAGCTTTACTCGGGAAAGACTGCCACAACATCAATAGAATATGACTCTTCCTCTGTTACAACTTAAATTTAACTTTGAGGTTTTAGTCTTGGATCACATCGTCAGTTGTTCGTCGCCTACCGACGCGACGCGGACTGGCTTAAATGCGGACTTTATAAGAGTTTGACATGTGAATGTGACGTCCTAAGACTCAGACTCACCCTTCGTCACACACTTTACTGACCCCTTCATCCGTTAAGGGGTGACGTAATTATCTAAAGTAAATTCTCTTATCTAACCAATGATATTATTACAAAAGGAAGATAAGATTCTCAGCTACATGCGTGCTTCACAGCTGCCGGCCCGAAAGCGACTAAAACTAAGACTTATGCGGTCCGTGTACGAGGGTCAGTGTCGTCCAGGGGTGTCAGAAGGAGGGAGGGGGGTCATAGTTATCATGATTCCCCCCATCACATCGATAAACCTCTTAAAATAGATGACATTGATAGAGATACGATTGGATCATTGGAACCAGAAGAAGAACCACGTGACCCTCCCCCCCTAAGATTATTGCCTGAGTCCGTACCTGGCCTCATCTCTCTTCTTAATATCATAGTTTATGGAAGCTCCTGGGTTATCGACTATTAAGAAAGATTAAAATCATGGCTGGTAATGCATTCGTTCTATACTTACAAAGAAATTATACTCACAAAAAATGTGTTAGTTAACCTATAAATACTGTCTTATGAGAACCTACGACTCTCACATAGCGTACGATATTATTTTATTACTTGTTCTGACGTATGATTAATATTCTATATCTATATATATAAAAATGAAACCCGTTTTCCGTTGTCACGACATAACATGAAAACGGCTTGACCGATTTAGATCAAATTTGGTATAAAGATACATGGGACTTTGGAGAAGGACATAGGCTACTTTTTGTCCTGGAAGAAGTATGGTTCCCGTGGGATAACTGAGTCAGCGAGAAAAACGTAGTGCACGCGGGTGAAACCGCGGGGCGCAGCTAGTAATATATAAAAATGAATCGCTGAATGTGTCGCTAAGCGCAAATCTCGAGAACAGCTGAACCGAATTCGCTAATTCTTTTTCATAATATTACTTGCAGTACGAGGATGGTTCTTACGGAGAGAAAAACTAAAAAAATTGCCTGAAAAAGTCTAAAAACAACACATTTCTATATTCCCATACAAAAGATTCGTAATAATACTTAAGTCAATTTGAACTTTAATACCATACCATAAGGGTTAAGTGTTAGTGGAGGGGTTCCGGGAAGGCAAAACAATTGAGTAACGTTTTATTTTTTAATGTAATTTTTGACATATCAATTTTTCTTTTTTGACGTGATAACGTTTTATAAATTGATGAATACCAGCAACACTCATGAAAAATAGTAACGTTCCGCGTAACGTTCCACCTGAGTTTTGTATTACACAAAATAATCAAAGTCAAAGTCAGTCAAAGTCAAAGTCATAAATGATTATGACGTTATCACGTAAATCTATCGTCCGTAAACCGACTTTACAGACAACCAATTTTTTTTATCTTACGAGCTGAACCGGTGTTCCGAATAGCAGAATAAAATAAAAAATTGAAGAATCGACTGGTTTTTTTTTTATTGAGTAAGCTTCACACTAGACTCAACGGTACTTTTTTTTAATTACATTTGATTTGTTACTATTATGCGTACTACACAACAGATGTGAAATTAATCTAGATCAACTAAATAACAACTAAGTGAAGTTACAAACTAACTGAGTTTACACTATATGATACTATAACAATTTTCATATATAATTCAAATTCAAATTCAAAATATTTAATTTGTGATACACAGGTTTATAAATAATGATGTCAAAATAATATATTCAGTGCAAGCTGTGATCAGCCATATTGGCATACAAATAATGGTGGTTGTCAAATTACATAGTACAATAAAATAGAATTAGATATTATAAATAAAATGATGTCATTTGCGGCAGATCAACCGAATAATTTAAAAATAGTGCGAAAATCACTCAAACACATTCAAACACTACTAGACTTGAATTGTAAAAAGTCCTTAATAGAATAAAATGCATTGTCAATTAAAAATTTAAATAATTTTCGTTTAAAATGTGTCAACTCAACTATCTCGGTAATTGGTTTTGGAATCTTATTATAAATTGTAGGTGCCATAACGAATACGCTATTGCCATATAAACTGGTTTTGTGGTTGATAGAGTGTAGGTTTCTGAGAACTGTTCGGTTACGTGATCTTGTGATGGATTCAAATAAGTTTGGATTGAGTCGGATAAAGAGACATAATTCGTATATATATAGTGATGGCATGGTTAAAATGTTAAGTTTCCTGAAATATGTCACACAGCTTTCACATTGCTTCAAACCACACATAGCACGAATACAACGTTTCTGGCATTTGAAAACTTTGTCCCAATTAGTTGCATTACCCCAGAAGATTATTGCGTATCTCAGTCGAGAAGCTACGTATCCATGATATGATACCAGTACAGTTGAAAGACTGGTTTTTTTGGCTAAAATATATAAACAATAAGATGATTGCGCTAGTTTTTTACAGACAAATTCTACATGGCTTTCCCATTTTAAATTAAAATCTATGTTTAGGCCTAAAAACTTTGTTGACTTCGACAGTTCAACAATTTGTCCACAGTGTTCAATAGGAATACTAAGATTATTATTAGTTTTTTGTTTAAAATTAATAATTTTTGTTTTTGCTATATTCATAACTAAATTATTGTTTTCTAACCATAACCATTCTACCAACACTATTACATTGCATGTTGTATGTATTGCTTCCGGGCTGTTTGGCCGTGGTCTATGTGAAACTTGTGTTCCAGACGTTTCGTCGATCACTGCGGTCGATCACAGCCCGGAAGCAATACATACAACATGCAACGCCGGCCGTTAAAGCCTTAGAGTTTACACTATTACATTGTTTTTGTAAGTTATTACAATTATTAAAAAGCTGCTAGCATTCTGGGCACGCTGCCAGCCGGTAGCGGGTTAGAACATTTGAGTTATCTATAGGCTGCCAATAGCTAGTGGATTGCTCAAGTGTTATTATAGTAGCTGCGGTATTGTAATTGGTTATTAGTGTTTTATTTTAATAAAAGCATTTGCCCCATTATTAAAAAAAAAATTGGTTGTCTGTAAAGTCGGTTTACGGACGATAGATTTACGTGATAACGTCATAATCATTTATGACTTCGACTTCTGACTTTTGACTTTTGACTTGACTTTTGACGGAAACGGAACGCTACACGGAACGCTACACGCAACGTTACTATTTTTCATTTTGGCATTCATCAATTTATAAAACGTTATCACGTCAAAAAAGTTATTACTATATTATATTAGTTAGTAGCGGGCCGCTCCGGCTTCGCTCGGGTATAAAATATATAGTCTATGTCATTAATGGATGTTATTATACATATGAACCTTCCTCTTCAATCACTCTATCTATTAACAAAAACCGCATCAAAATCCGTTGCGTAGTTTTAAAGATTTAAGCATACATAGGGATATAGGGACAGAGAAAGCGACTTTGTTTTATACTATGTAGTGATTATATAAGAATCTAGTGTTAGGCGGTAGGAAGTTCGCCGGTTCAGCTAGTTATGAATATGCTTATCATAATTTATATTCTAATGTGTTCCAGTATCCTGTATATGTTCTTCGCTGGCGAGCAATATAGTAATCTGTTCACTGTTGCTGGTGACGCGCGCATCATCAGCGCTCAATCCATCACCAGCATCCGAAGCCAGCGGTCGGTGCTCACTGTTCTGAGCTTCCATAAGCTGCTGGATGAACTCGACTTGTAATCGGTCCGATTGCTGTGCCGGTAGCTTCCTCAGTAACGACACGACGTATTGGCCGAATAGATCCAGGGAGTCCTCTCGGGGGGTTCGGTGAGTGATCGGACCCGAGCTGTGTCTGTATCGTTTTGCGCTCGGCACGTGTGGGGACTCATCGAATATACTCTCGTTTAAATATGTTTCGGACGCGTGAAGCGCCTCGACCTGAAAACGTATATATTCTTAACTATCGATAAGCGTCGGCTTCGCATGGGTAATATATTTCAAAATTCAAAATGAAAAACTATAAAGATCCCTATTATTTTTTATATATTTGACGGTCGTTGTTGCGCAGTGGTTACTGTCAGTCACATTTATTCTGTGTCTCAGGGACTCTGGGTTCGAATCCCGGCAGGGGCAAACATTTGTGCGATGAATGTAGTTGTTTGTGTGCTGTGGTTGTGTGTGCATGCCTACCGCGACACAGGGAATCCTAGTGCGGGGGTCTGAGTGTAGAAAAAAAATACACAATATCCATCTTGTTTTTTTTAAATATATCTCACTTAATGATCGGTGACGATGTGGTCGAATTTGGTCTGAGAACTCATGCTAGACCTGGAATATTTACTGGCTCTCAAGGGCTGCCGCCTGAACACACTATGTGTTTGGTGACAGTTTTACAAACTTGAGGGTGGTAGCTAGCCAGACGCTATCATCGCTTCAAAAGATTATCAGTGTTTATAAAATGCTAAATAAATAAAAAAAAAGAAACTGACGGCGTGACTGAGGGAAACAGAGTATAATTTAGGAATAGATTTAAAAAAAAAACATATAACGTACATCCTCGCGGTCGCCGGAGCAGTCGTCACTGTCGTCCCCGCCGTCGCCGTCGACCAGCGCTTTCTCCGGCTCTTGCTTCATCACCACGTCATCATCAATCTCGTAAATACTCCCGTCGCCGGTTATCATCAACTTCTTAGGCTAAAAACAAACTACTTTTCATTACAGTCATCAAGTGCCTGTGCGCATAGCGAATGCAACTGTATATGTTTGTAAAAATATAATGTCATTATCCGTGAGGACCTATAATTGGCCTTTTGTTAAATAATAAGTCATTTCTTTTTTTTTTTGACGTGATAACGTTTTATAAATTGATGAATACCAGCAACACTCATGAAAAATAGTAACGTTCCGCGTAACGTTCCACCTGAGTTTTGTATTACATAAAATAATCAAAGTCAAAGTCAGTCCAAGTCCAAGCCAAAGTCAAAGTCAAAGTCAGTCGAAGTCAAAGTCATAAATGATTATGACGTTATCACGTAAATCTATCGTCCGTAAACCGACATTACAGACAACCAATTTTTGACGTGATAACGTTTTATAAATTTATGAATGCCAAAATGAAAAATAGTAACGTTCCGTGTAGCGTTCCGTTTCCGTCAAAAGTCAAAAGTCAAGTCAAAAGTCAAATGTCAAAAGTCAAAAGTCAAATGTCAAAAGTCAAATGTCAAATGTCAAAAGTCAAAAGTCAAAAGTCAAAAGTCAAATGTCAAAAGTCAAAAGTCAAAAGTCAAGTCAAAAGTCAAAAGTCAAAAAACAAATGTCAAAAGTCAAAAGACAAATGTCAAAAGTCAAATGTCAAATGTCAAAAGTCACAAGTCAAATGTCAAATGTCAAAAGTCAAGTACAAAAGTCAAATGTCAATGTCAAATGTCAATGTCAATGTCAAAGTCATACATGATTATGACGTTATCACGTAAATCTATCGTCCGTAAACCGACTTTACAGACAACCAATTTTTTTTTTATATGGAATAGGCAGGCGTTTGACCACTATCTCGCCTGATGTAAAGTGATGATGCGGTCTACGATGGAGCACGCCTGCCTAGAAGGTACCTATTCTCTCGTGACTTGAAGATACCCAGGTCGTATTTTTTCGGAAATACAGAGTTAGGCAATGAGTTCCATTCGTTAGCTGTACGCACTAAGAATGTGGAAGCAAACCGCTTCGTGCGACAAGTTGGAACGTCCACCATGTATGGATGTCGCATTGTAAAGAAGGCCGTTGGTCTTCCATATACAAATAAATAAATACATAAATACGTATATCGAAAAGTTCAAAAAAAGTCGTGATAGTACCAAAGTATTATTAAAACTCACGTTCATAATGAAGGTGATAAATAAAAATATTTACGAATTATCTACTTTTCTATCCGTTTTCTCTCAAAGATCCGCAAAGGTATAGTTTTGAATTTTACGCCTAACATAACTTAAGGATATAATCTAGTCAAATAAAAAACAGAAACACGATTGGTGGAAATTTTTTCGATAGATTTATTTTCTAAAGTTGGCTCTGCCCAAACAGTTATTACGATTTAATTCAAAAGTATGAAAAGATGATCAGCACATTTGTATACAACTTGTTAGGCAATCATAATAATTAGACAAATAAAAAAGGATTTCAGTTTTAGTGCCATAGTTTCTATGTTATTAATTATTTTCTTGTTTCTCGCTTACGTAATTTACTTTCGGGCACCCTGTGATCAATATCGAACGCAGCAATGTATATCTGTCTCTTTTTGCGTTCAAGACTCTTTAATTATTGCATCACTTTCTCGCATCTACGGCCACACCCCGGCATGGGTCGGCGGCAGGCGGCTAAGAATTTTTTGTATATCGCCTTAACTTAGACTGTTTGTACGGGTATAACGTGGCACTTACGCGTAGTCGATATCACGATCGACAATTGTCTGTGCGAGACGGGACGTTGCGACGAACGCACCGCACTCAAGATCCTGATGAAGGCTTCCGGATGAAGTCACTAAATTAAAACATCTTAATTTTAATAAATATAAAAAAGTACTATTCTATTTCTATTATATTATACCTACACTATAAATAAAAGTACACTATACTCAAAACCATAATTATGTTTTCACAGGGTCTATTGGCTGTAGGTCTCGGCAGAATACCAGCGCTTAGCTACATTATTTTGATGTGGTCGGGCAATATGCTGAGCCGAGATCCTTTTTGTTGCTGTGCCACACAAATATATACATACCATTTTTCATTCATATTATGTATATGTATACTTCACATCTTAGACTCTTCACATGATGAACTATATTATTTTAATTTTTATTTCCCTTGTATGTTCTTCTTATTGTTAGTATATTGTAACTGTATATGTGCCAATGCAACAAATAAATGTGTGTCTATGTCTATGTCTAAGTCGAAACAATTGTCGATCGTGATATCGATTACGCGTCAGTACCACGTTATACCCGTACAAACAGTGTAAAGTACAAAAGTAACTATTATCAAAATATTGTGATCATGGTACCGACTTCGACAAGTTATTTCATTTATGAGTGTTGAAGTCGGTTCCATTTTTGGTAAAAATTTGTTTTTCACCCTTTTCAGTGACCTTTCTACTCACATGATCAATCATTGTGTATGTTCACCGATTTCTTCACCCTCAAATAGGAAGTCATCCAAGCAGACGTAACACTTTTCAGTTTTTGTAGTGTAACTAAAAAACCGCTTGACCGATTTCGATGAAATTTAAATGCGACCACCAAGAAAGTATACTCTGTCTAACAAAAAAAATATCATTAAAATCGGTTCATAAGCGACGAAGCTATCGGCGATCACACATCAGTAGCAAAGGTCACTGAAAAGAGTAAAATAAATGTTTTTTAAAAATGGGACCGACTTCATCACTCAAAAGTGTGAAATAACTAAAATTACCACTAGCGCCGAATTTCTGCCTTCCTTTAACATCTCAGGGGATGTTCTTGATTTGTTGTACACCACTAGCAGCTGAATTTTATCCTTCAAATAATTTGAACATAAGTTCCGCTTAGCATTTATTTATTTATTTATTGTGATAAAAACGCAAGATAGCAATTACAATTACCACATTACATTGAGTACATAAAGTTAAAATAAACAGTTAGATAACGCAAAAGAACAAAAAAAATAAGAATACACTAAGTCAAAATTATCAATTTATCATACATATAATGTCAGAGTGAATTACTGTTTCTCACAGTATGTCAAACATACGTCAGTAACAGCCTCCGGTTGTCAATAAAAAAGTCAATGTATATATAGCATGTATATATGTACAATCCTGGAGTCTTCAAGTCGCGAGTGAATAGGTACCTTCTAGGTTTGCGTGCTAAATCCTAGACAACGTCATCACTTAACATCAGGTGAGACAGTTGTCAAACGCAAACTTATAATAGTAAGAAAAAAAAAAAAATGTTGATAATGCAATAAACCATAAAATTCTTGTTGTATGTATTGCTTCCGGGCTGTTTGGTCGTGGTCTAAGTGAAACTTGTGTTCCAGACGTTTCGTCGATCACTGCGGTCGACATCTTCAGTGGTTCAGGTCCGGGCGGCGACAAGAGCGTAGAACTCTCCTTCGCGGCGTCTTCTCTGTTACTGATAATAAAACTCTTGCTCACCTTATGTTTCATACTCTCCAAATCAATATATGGGTGTTTTCTATTAATGTGTCTGACCAGGTCCTCGTCGCTGCTGTACTCGAGCCTCTTCTTGCAGACGAGACACGCCGCTATCTTGAGCGTTTTGTCCAAGCTCTTGAAATAGGCCCACACGGGTGTAACCTGTCTGGACATCACATTACGTTGTTCAATGAAAAAACGGGTATTTTTCAAACAACGGAATGGACACACAACCAATGATATTATATGTTTATATGAGGTAGATGTCGCACAAGCGCGCGGAAACTGAGGCGGAAAAATTAAGTCAATTGTAGTAATTTTCATTATGACGCGTATTTCAAGCGCAAGTGTAAACATATAGCTATCATTTTCTATATTATTTGTACCGTATTATCTGTCGCAGTCAACATGTTTATGTCGTAAAGGAACGAACTCGGAGCACCGCACAGTATGAATATACGTCATCTTTAGTAAAACATCATTGCACACAATCACAACACACAAACATCCAAGACCAGGGACAAACATCTACACTCATCGCACAAAGATTCGAACCCAGAACGCCAGGGTCCGCGCGGGGACGCAGAAGTCATGCCACGCACCACTGAGCCACGGCGACCGTCATAATTATTATAGTTATATAGATTACGAGAGCAGACTCACAATAATGTTATCATGTTCTAGTTGCGTTCCGCGGCGTTACCCGCGGTGAAATGGTACGTGGTATTGACAATTTTTAGAATAGAATAAATAGAATTTTTGTGTGTTCCCGTTATCCCACAGGAAATCAATATTTTGACGTGATAACGTTTTATAAATTGATGAATACCAGCAACTCTCATGAAAAATAGTAACGTTCCGCGTAACGTTCCACCTGAGTTTTGTATTACATAAAATAATCAAAGTCAAAGTCATAAATGATTATGACGTTATCACGTAAATCTATCGACCGTAAACCGACTTTACAGACAACCAATTTTTTTTAAGGATAAAAGTAGCCTACGTGCTATTTCAGGCTATAAGCTATCTTCATTCCAAATTACATACCAATCCGTTCAGTCGTTTCAGCGTGAAAGAGTAACAGACATATAAATGACAAACAGACAAACGCAAACTTTAGCCTTTATAATGTAAGTGTGATAGTATGATATTTTATATAGTATGCTGACAGTTCATGGAAAATGACGCGCTGTGACATTGAATCAAGATTGATCCAATAGGGACGAATTGAAAACAGCTCACTACCAACGCTGTCAAAATCAGGCTTAAAAAAAAATTGGTTGTCTGTAAAGTCGGTTTACGGACTATAGATTTACGTGATAACGTCATAATCATTTATGACTTTGACTTCGACTTCGACTGACTTTGACTTTGACTGACTTTGACTTTGATTATTTTATGTAATACAAAACTCAGGTGGAACGAAACGCGGAACGTTACTATTTTTCATGAGTGTTGCTGGTATTCATCAATTTATAAAACGTTATCACGTCAAAAATTGTCGAAATTAAAAATTATAAAGTCACCCGGGAACAGTGTAGCTTCCCAACAGTGGTCTCCGAGAATTTGTCCAATCGGTACAGTAGTTTCGGAGCCTATTCAATACAAACCAATCACATATTTGTCCTCTTAATAATATTAGTTTATGGCAAGGGGGGGTCACCTCCCCCAAAATCTTATGGCCGGACCTGGTTAAATATCATTCAAAATTACATGTACATAAGAATTTTGTAGGCACATGTAGACATATTACAGAACATAACATTACAATAAAAAAAAAAATTACCAAAAAATGGAACCGACTTCAGCACTCAAAAGTATGAAATAACTTGTTGATAGTTCAAAAGTAACTGATATCAAAATATTGTGCTCATAGTACCGACTTCGACAAGTTATTTCATACTTTTGAGTGTTGAAGTCGGTTCCGTTTTTTGGTAGACATTTTTTTTTAACTCTTTTTAGTGACCTTTGTTACTCATGGGATCAATTGTCATTGTGGTGTAGGTATGTTCACCGATGTCTTCACCCGCGACTATAATATCGTGTAGGTATAAGCACGCATTTTTCAGTTTTTGACTTGTAACTCAAAAAGTGCTCGTTCGATTTTGATGAAATTTAAATGGAACTACAAGAACGATCAAAATCGGTTTACCCATTCGGAAGTTATGCGGTAACAAACACAAATTAAAAAAAACATACGGGTCGAATTGAGAACCTCCTCCTTTTTTGAAGTCGGTTAAAAAAACATAACCCACATGAGTGGCACTCACTCTACTTCAACACTCCCGTCTTCTTCTCCGAGAGACATCTCTCCCGTGTCATCTCCATGTTTCCTGTTGAGGTGTTTCTTCAGGTTAGTCATGGTGGTGTACGAGAGTCTCCCGGAACATATGTTGCACGTGGCGACCTTCGCGTCCGGGTCCGCGATCGTGAAGAACTTCCACACTTTACTCCGCTTCAGTCTACCCCTTCTCGCCCCAGGGTTCACATTGCTATGTTTCCTGTCCGCTGCTCTACAAATAACCACGGTCATTTTATTGATGACATTAGGCGTGTTCGTGATAGACAAGTGGCGTTTTTAGCAGTGTACAACTAAACAAGCATTCGATTTGGGAATGTGGCATTTGTGGCAAAAACGAATCCAACTCGAACGACGCATACACGTCATTTACGCGAGAGCTGTCAAGTACGACGATTCATTTGAATATTCATGACTTAAAAATGTTTCAATACCTATAATATTAGCTTGAATCATAAAGAGAATTACATTTTCGTAATGGAAATAGAAAGAAAACATTCCACTGGCGCATTATTTCAAGTTTGTATATCTACTCAAATCAGCTGTAGCTGTCAAATAACGCTCCCAAAAGACCCAGCCTCAGAGGTGGGTCAAAAGTCAAAAGACAAAAGTCCACAGCGGGGTTTTTAGCACTATTCATGCATCTCGAACGGTGAACGAAAACAGTTAAAAACGCCACCTGTGCCAAAACCAACGCGGAACGAGAGCATTTTGGGCGTTTTTAACTATTCCCTGGCCCATCTCGAACGCACGGAGTGTATAAGTTACAGGTCCAATAAAAATAGTATTTCCATTATGGAAAATGTAATGTATATAAAATTCTCGTGTCACAGTGTTTGTAACCGAACTCTTCCGAAACGGCTTGACCGATTTCTATTTTTTTTTTCTGTATGTAGTTAAGCCACTCAGTATCCGCAGAGACATTGGCTCTCTGTGTATTTTCTACAGTATATACAACGGGCAGTGTTCTGAACAACTCTTCAAACTTATTCCCGCATCGAAGTTTTACCGCCGCACTGGCCGACACCGTTTAAAAGCTCATCCACATTAGAGCTCCAACGAGCTTCCTCCCTCGGTGTTCCCGAGTAGCTACAATATGGGATTCTTCCAACACTCAAAAGCGTGAAATAACTTATTAAAGTCGGTACCATGATAGTTCAAATGTAACTTTTATCAAAATATTGTAAGCCGGTACCGCCTTCGACAAGTTCAAATTATTTCACACTTTTAAGTGTTTAAGTCAGTTCCATTTTTGGATCTTTTTTCACCCTTTTCAGTGACTTATGCTACTTACGGGATCGCAGTCAACAAGATAGATAGCACTTTATAGTTATTGGAGTGTAACTCAAAAACCACTTGACCAATTTCAATGAAATATAAATTGGATCACCTCGGAATTATACTCTATCATTATAAAGAATTATGAGAATCTGTCTACATATGAAGTAGAAATCTGTAAAGTACAAACTTTTTCTGAGAGGAAGGAACAGTAAGTATAAGTACAATTAAAGCAATCGCCTGTTTAGTGTTGATTCTGGATTAGCGCAGCAGGAATGACAACGGTTGATAACGGGTCAATGTACGAAATTTTTGATGTTTTACAACTGTTTAAAGAAACACTTACTTTTTAACAGTACTTTCATTAGAATCGGTAAATGTGGTCCTTGACCCTGGATCCAATTTCCCGTGGCTCCTCACCAGATGCTTTTTCAAGTTGTTGAGTGTATGATACAGCAAGTGTTTACCGCAAGCCTTGCAAATTGCTATCTTGGACTCCGAGTCGTGACACTCGAAATACTTCCAAATCATGGATGAAAGTTTTATGCGTCCTGTTGGTTTGCGATCATCACTGCAAGTTTATGATATGCAATCAAATACACCCGATGTTATATAAAGAAGATAAGGTATACTCAAAGATCAAGTAACTAACAACAAGACTAAATATGACTACAGGCAAGCACACATCCAAGTGTTTGTTTTAAAAGAGCCATATGTGTGTTATGTCGAAGCATACAAATGATTTCTGATAGTTTTAAGGATATTTGTAGCAAAAGTGGTGGATAAAGAAATGTGCATGTGGCAGAGATGCGAATGTTGAGATGGATGTGTGGTGTGACTAGAATGGATAAAATAAGGAATGAGTATATCAGAAGAAGCTTGATAATAGCACCAGTGAATGATAAAATTAAAGGGAATATAACAAAAAGAGCACTTTATATCAATGTGGATGGATATAGAAGCAAAGGGAGGCCAAAGAAGGTATGGATGGACTGTGTGAAGAATGATATGTTTATAAAGGTGCAAGCACTGAGACGACTAATCATAGGAGAGAATGGAAAGGGAAAACATATTGTGGCGACCCCACCTAGTGTAGGATAAGGACAAGAAGAAAAATAAGTTAAAAGAATATTTAGTCTGAATCATATGTGCTGCACTACTGCCTGCCCGAGGGCGACTACAGCAAATTAGGTTGGAGAAGCGTAATTTATAATAAGTATATTTATGCATTCTCAGTGAGGTAGTGCCCTTTCTCCTTTTTTTATAATATTGAGTAATATTATTATATATTAATATTATTATTTTAACTTAAATGTTTTATTATGTAATGAGGTGTTTATTCAATAGCTTATATATATTCATAATGCAGTTTAACTCCTAGCACACTTATATATATATACACTGGAACAACTGCTCAACTTGTATCAAGCACAGGTTCGATCGTGTATGGAGTACTGTTCTCATTTGTGGGACGGCTCGGCCAAGTACCAACTCGAGGCTCTTGAGTCGATAGAGAGACGAGCTAAAAGGCTCTTCAACAATGATTCTCTGGTCAAGAGGAGACTCCAAAGCCTACAGCACCAATGTCAAGTCGCTAGTCTATCGGTCTTTTATCGGATACATTTCGGGGAGTGTGCTCTGGAGTTGCATAATTTGATTCCACCATCCCCATCCCATCTTAGGACGACCAGACGGACGGCAATGCGATATCCATACATGGTGGATGTTCCAACTTGTTGCACAAAGCGTTTTGCTTCCACATTCATAGTGCGTACAGCGAAGGAATGGAATTTATTGCCTAAATCTGTGTTTCCGCAAACATACAACCTGGGTATCTTCAAGTCAGGAGTGAATAGGTATCTTCTAGGCAGGCGTGCTCCACCGTAGACCGCATCATCACTTAACATCAGGTGAGATAGTGGTCAAACGCTTGCCTATTCCCAATTAAAAAAAAATTTAAAAAGTTCTTAAATATCTGATGTTCATTATGGAAAAATTTGTATTATATTTGCAACCAAATATGTACTACACTACCTACTTGTAAAACATTGTGCCCATAACGACTTGTTATAAATGGTAGAAGCTATAAGGAGATCCAATGTCTCTGCTCATACCGATTGACTCTAGGTTTTTGGTCATAGTGGTATTATGTGTATTCCAGATACATAAGATTTCTAGCTTGGTCTTGTTTGTGTAAGTAATTCCACTCTTAATTATACCCAACGCACATTTCAAATAAAGGAATTCAAATAATCCATAAAACTAATGCAGCAATCTGCAAGCAGACCAACTGATACATTTTATTGAAGCCATTCTAATACAGTAACAGACAGTACATAAAACAGACGGTCCCGTGGCGCAGTGGTTTGTGCCACCGACATGACTTCTGTGTCACTACGACCCTGGGTTCAAGTCCCGGCAGGGGCAAACATTTGTGCGATGAGTGTAGATGTTTGCCCCGGGTCTTGGATGTTTGTGTGCTGTTATTGTGTGTGTCCATGCCTCCCGCGATACAGGGAATCCTAGTGCGGGGGTCTGAGTGTGATAAAAAAAATAATAATAATATACTTCTTTATAAATACGGTGATAAAATATACCGTACCATTTCTCTCTCGCAGAGGCATCTTCCTCAAGATCAATCCTGGAGTGTTCTACATTGATGTGCAACTTCAAATCAGACAAGCTTTTGAATGAGATCTCCTTTGTGCAAAGTTTGCAACTGGCAGTTTTGGTTAGATCATTCACAGAGAAATAGCTCCATGTTTTGCTCCTATGTAAGCCTAAGGTGGGCGATTTGCGGCATTTCCTTTCATTATCTGACTCATTCCTAAAATAAATACATAGTTACTTTTAATGTACACTAAGAGAAATGTGTCAAGATCGAAGCAAGTAAAAAGAGATAAGCTCTGCTTACCCAGGTGGGCGTAAGACATAATAATATTAATGTTTGTATTGTAGGTACATGCGCATATCACAGACAAAATTCTAAGCTTAGAGTAATTCCATCTGATAGCATATTTGCCTTTGCACACTCAAACTAGGTACAATTATGTTAGCTTTATTACTAGTGTTAAAACTGTTACTCTCACTATTTAACTTAATAGAGATTTTACTGGGATGACAAACTTAAAATCGTTATTTCAAAATACACATTAACTTTTCTTAAATAGTTAGTACCTCTGCAGAGAACATCTAAGAATATTACATACTCAGTACAATCCTGGCTAATAATGAGACTGTTGTCAACCTATCTATGAGATAATTGATTATACAAAAGTACTGAGTGATTTACATACTACTGCAATACTATACAAGTACTATATATATATATATGGCTACTATACTTTAAAAATTATGTGAGAAGGTATACTAAACAATACATACAAATAATTGTGAGAAAATATTTTGAAAAACGAATAACTGTAAAATGTTAGAAAAAAAAAGATTTCCATATGTACCTACCCACACTTTAATATTTCTATATTTAGTGAGAGAAAGAAAACCTAGGCTAGGTGCCTGTTTATGAAAACAATATAAACCTATTAAATCTACCCCTCTCACTCAAAAATAATGCAACACATGGCTCCATTTTAAAATTTGTTTTTTCACAGAATACCAATACGTTTTGTCGTGATGAATACGAACTATACTCACTTTGTATACCTATACTAAATACAGCATAGATTTAATTATAGTATTCACTATCATTAAAATACAAGGTATAATAAATTCTGTTGTTATACAGGAACACACTACCCACACACATATTTAACTACAATTTAATCATTCTCGTTGGGCCGTACTGTGTAGGACTAGAGTTGAATAAATACTTGTTTTGATAAATTACAATACTACAAAACAAAATTACCAATAAAATTATAAATGATAACTTACTGAATGTCCTCTTTATCTGGCACATACTCCGCATCAGTGCAATCGCTGTCACTATTATTCATTCCTTTTTTATCACTGATAATGCAAAAACTTCGTTTTTCGCCAATTAAATAGATACCTTTGTTTCAGTATTGATATGTGTCGAAGTAAACAGTTATTCCGTAACTGGTACTTATTACTTACACTTGTTTCAGTAAAAATACTCAGTACCCAGTAGATCCACCTAATGGATCAACTCGGTCCGCCTGCCGCCATCTTGTCAAATGTCTTGCAAGCAAAGCAAACAATAGTCTGTCAGTGTCAGTAGTGATGTAGCTAGATCGATACAGCCAATGTCTATCATGACACTTGCGATTATATACGACTTTTCGTTTTATTCAAAATTCAAAATCAATTTATTCCAGATAACAAGATCCCTGGGTTAGTAGCAAATATTACCTTAAACTAGTGTTAGTATTCATTACACTTACGAAATATTTCTAGACCTAAGTATAGCTTATGTCTACCTATCTATCATCTCAGCATTAGCCGTACAAAATGCTTGACTAAAGGAGTCGCTAAATCGTCCGCAATAATCTTCACCAGACCGTTATTAGCTGCACTCACTCGCCTCCTTAAAGATGCTACCTTTTTGCGAATTACGGCGTGAAAGCCATCAGTTTGGTATTCTGCAAACATTTCAGAGGCGCTGCAGAAACGTGGAAGTCCCAATAGCATCCTAAAAATGTTGTTGTATTGGATACGAAGGCAATCCAGTGATTTCTTGGGGTAGTTGAACCACAGACTACCCGTGTACATCCCCTGACAATAAGCCTTAAACAACGTAATTTTCACTTGGTCTGTACAACGGGCAAATCTGCGAGCCAACATGTTGCCTCGCACGGCCAATGCCCTGCACTCCCTCTCAATATCAACAGTGTCCTTAAGGTCATCAGTCAAAAAATGCCCAAGGTAATTAAATTTTAAAACTCTCTGCATAGTGACACTGTTAAGAGTAATTGTCGGAGTTTCTACGGGACATTTACCGGCGGCTCTAAAAATCATGTACCTACTCTTATAAACATTATATATTAGACCATGTTTTGCGGCATATCCCTCACAGACCTTCAACAACTCCCCGATGGCTCTTGCCGTTGGAGCCAGCAGCACCATGTCGTCAGCGTAACTGATGTTATTAATGGCAACGCCACTCACTCGACATCCGACACGCATGCTGCTGAGTTCAACTATGAGATCATTTATGTATAGGTTGAAAAGCTTAGGTGAAGTCAATCCTCCCTGCCTTACCCCACATTCCAACCCATACGGTTCAGAGAGTGCATCAGCCCATTTTATTACATTTTTCTGACTCGTATACCAAAACTTAAAGATGTTCACGAGTTCTGATGGTACACTCCGATCCTTCAACTTTCTCCAGAGCACGTCATACGAAACAAGATCGAAAGCCCTTGAAAGATCGAGGAAACAGGCATAAACCGGCGTTTTGCGGCTTGCATAATAATTAACAGTATGCTTAAGAACCAGAATAGCGGTTTCGGTAGAGAGTTTGGGCCTAAACCCAAACTGAGCGTCATGCAGTTCTATGTACGGTTCTAAACAAGAGTTAAGCAAACTGTCCAGTACCTTAGCCGCAATAGTCGCCAGGGAGATGGGGCGATAGTTTCCTTTATCTGAAATGTCTCCTGACTTGTTTTTAACGATGGGTATCACAGTAGTTTTCATTAAATCAGCCGGTAAATATGAGTGGCTAATACACATCGTGTAAAACATGGACAGGACCCTCGGTAGGTGAACTCCCGCATGTCTAAGGTGTTCGACGCTAAGCCCATCATGTCCAGGCGATTTTCCTCCAGTCATGTTACATATAACGGCTTTGACCTGACTAGGCGTAAATCTATGTAAAGGCTGCATCCCTCGACGTACGGGCTCAGCATCGCTGCACCCAGACGATGGACCCAGTGGAGAACTTACATTAAAATGTTCGCTGAACATATTTGCAATCTCTCTTGGATCACTTTTCCCATCAACAGTCAACGGGAGGCTCGGCTTGGTATCTAAATTTCCTGTTAACTTCCAAAATTTACCAAAGTTGTTTGCTGCTCTATGTTTAGCTATAATGTCCATCTTTATCTGTTCCTGATTGTTTTGGCACCACTTTAGACGACTTTTGTATATTTTACGTGTCTCACACATCTGATTGTAAGTGATACCAAAAGAGGGACGACCATGTAATACCCAGGTGTGATATTTCATTCTTGCCTCCCGGTGAGATTCTTGAACATGCTTGCTCCAGCCACACAGAGTTTTCTTCGGTCTATACAGTAAAGTCCTGGCTTTTGTTTTTACAGCTGCCTCACTTAAGGTGCAAACAATGTCAGAATACATTTTATCAATGACTACTTTATGGTCAATCAAACTGCACGACCCGTAACTGCATTCCGTAAACTCTTGAGGGAAGTCAATTGATTTTAGGGCGATGTTACACATGACATTATAATCGCTAATTTGAGATTTATCACGCACTCCCCACATTACCGCATTACGAGGTACCGTAAGTGTTACAGACTTAGGCCTTACAATTTCTAGGTTACATTCTATGAACAAAGGCAAATGATCTGAGATGTACACATCATATTCAATACCTACATTTACTATAGTTTTCCACGCCGACTCAGTGACAATACAATGGTCTAACCAGCTTGTTGTACCGTGCGCATCGCTGATAAAAGTGTAACTATTTGAATCTAGTCCTAATTTTTCAATGTCAGCACATAGCCATGACTGATCTAAACAAAAGTTACTAAGTTCTATATGAAACGGCTCGTTAGGATGAGCGTTAAAATCGCCTAAGATGTAAATACACTCGACGTTACTACTAGCCTCAATTGCACTTATTTCGCCCAGAATCTCAGCAAAAATGGGTAGATTGTCTTTTAAGTCCACCGGCATGTATACCGAAAACACAATGAAGGTACGACCACGAGATGTTATTTTGATTGCGGCTAGCCTAGTGTTGTTACATTGTATCACAGAAACAGAGTGGAAAATATCCCTCCTCCAAAGAATGGCCACCCCCCCATACGGTCTACCGACAAGAAGCCCTGCCGATGTATCAACCGCCGACTTTCCGGTATATTCAAAACTCTCACATATGGTACCTAGGATAGAAAAGAATTCATGAGGAAGTAGCCACGTCTCTTGTAGGGCTACTATGTCCGACGTCTCACATATATTTCTAACTGTGTCAATTGACCTTTTAACTGACTTGCAGTTAAAACTTGTAAATTTACAGTGCTTATTTGTAATACTATCCATGTTCAATCAAGTCGTTGACTATAACCTCAGTTTTTGATTTCGTTCTGTACATAAAATGAACAAAACGTCGAAAAGTTATGCCTTCTGGCCATAATTGTTCATTTAAAAATAATTGTAGCTTGTGTTTAGAGACATACAATTTATATGCCTTATATTTCTTAGTCGATTTCATATTGATCATTTTTAAAGTTACCTTTTCATTTGTTTTTTCTTTAATATAACTAATAATGTCGTCCTCGCTCGAATTGACACTAACATTTGATATAAATAAGGGCACTTTTACATCCGCAGCTCTAAAATTACATTCTGTCTTAGTCGACGCACACCCTTTTTGGCCGATAAGCTTATAAAATAAATAAAATACATTTGTTTTCATACAACAAATTTAATTATTGTAGCGATAACTTTTTCTTCAAATATACACACTGTACACTTACTAATGGTTTAAATCACCATCTGCATGCTTGTAAATCGCATAATTAATAGTAAATCGGCGGTAATAAACATAAGACTTAGAGTGGCGATGGTCGCAATAGCTCCTTTACTTACACATTAATATTTCAAGATATTTTATTAATCGAGTACTCCATTTAGGATACAAAACAACGAACTAACGTTACAACAAATACATTCAACGTTACGTTTTTCAATTGACGTTTTAAGTTTTCAATATAGTAAAATATTTAGCACTATAATAAGTAACTTTGTCTGTCTGTTACTTTTGACGCCTAAGCCGTTAAACAATTTTTGATAAATATTGGTATAGAGATAGATGGGACCTTGGAATAGGACATCGGCTATATTTATCATCTGAATAAAAAGTATGCTTCCCGTAGGATTAATTAAACTTTGGTATTTTGATCATAACGCGAAATGCTGCGATAAGACGCTCCAACGCAGCGTCACGACGGTAAGTGATCACCGTCGCCTATGAATATCTGTAACACTGGAGGAACCAAGATACGTTGCCAATCTGTTTTATTACCCGTCTTAAATATAAGGAAGTGTTGGTGATAACTTGGTTGTTTATGAACCGATTTGATGATTCTTTTTAACTGACTTCAAGAAAAGGAAGTGGTTCTCAATTCAAACCGTTTTTTTTATTATGTTTGTTACCTCAGAAATTTCGGCTTGATGAACCGATTTTGACGTTCTTTTTTTAAATTGAAAGCTGATGCTTACCGTATGGTCCCATTTAAATTTCACCAAAATTGGACCAGCGGTTTTTGAGTTACACTCCAATAACTGAAAAGTGTTACGTCTATCTGGATGAATTCCTCATTGTGGGTGAATGTGCGTGCTTTCTACGAAAAAATGACTTATAAAGTCACGAAAACGGTAGGAAAACATACACAATATTATACATTAGTCGTAGTTTCTACGAAATAATATCAAATACTTAAGAAACTAACAATCAACGTTTTTAATGTTATCCTACTTAAACCTACTTACATAATTAAATGTACCTACTTACATAGTATTTTACCGTGTGTTTCTGAAGTAGTGGTTGGGTGTTTACGATTTATATGCTTCTTCAAGTTTGTAATTGAACTTTTATGTGAATAAATATTTTGGCAGTATTTGCATTTTGCCAATCCATGTGAGAACTTCTTGAAGTGTTCCCACACACTGCTTCTATTTGTTGTTTTTGTTCTGTTTTGGCTACAACCACAAACAAAGTTCGAATAAGAAATGCATGCAACGAAATAACGTAAGTTTTAACAGGTTATCCAATATTATGTGACAATAGTAGCGCCCTGCGGTTTCGCCCGCATGGATTACGGTTTCCTGCTGTGTTAATTATTCCATTGGAATCATACATTTGACTGCGATAAAAAGTAGCCTATGTGCTATTCAAGACTATAATCTATCTATGTGCCAATATTAATCCAGATTCGTTCTGCCGTTTTGGCGTAATTGCGCATTCATCCAAACTTTGACATTTATAATATTAGTGAGATTATCACATAAATTTGAACCAAAAGACAATAACTAGTTCCTTGACAATTGATTTATATAAAACATAGTTTTTATAAGTATAGGTAGTAGCAGTAGCACTGTTGATAAAATATTATTATATTATTGTTTAGTAATATCGATGTTTATTGGACTTTATTGGACGAAATATCGATCGAATAATTATATCAAAGAGTTTTATGGTTTATTGCATTAAAAACATGCTGGCAGGACTTACGTTTAAATTATTAGAACTACAAAATTCGGCTACTAGTGGGAGTTGAACCCACGATTACAGAATACCATCCTTTTAAAAGTCCATGCAATCAAAGGTGGATGGCGCCATGAACATCCCCTCAGACGTTAAAGGAAGATATGAATTCGGACGGATAGTGAAGTGCTACTATAGCTTAGATACAAAGTGACATGACTGTATTCTGTAGTCGTGGGTTTGTGTACTACAAATAATTTGAAACTCATATATCGATAGTTCGATATTGAAATATGGATATCAAACAAGTTTTTTATTTTTCTGTTTCCCACGCCCATTATTAAAACGACAAAATCATCGTAAACTACAGCCCTATAATGCTTTGAATTTTAAGAAGATAATAAGAAGAAAGTCTATATAGAAATCCAAGATTTTATTTTCATGTAGTTACAAGTGCAGCTATTAAAAGCGTGTTGATAAATAATGTAGATTTCTCTTTCGATATTTCATAAATCCGATTAAAAAAAAAAATATCAATAGCCCTAGCACATCTATACTTACATGTAATATTATTATTTATTTATATATGCCTATAAGTATCCACAAGGCACAATTAATACATGATAAATTATTGTATAGAAACTAATAACTTTTTCGAATATATAATAACACCATCTTCTTAAAGTCAAATCTTTGAATTTGCGCTTCATTTTTTCGTGTAGGTACACTACCTGTAGGGAAACAGCGTCGCAAGCACTTTTTAGATAATATGCAAACGCAGCGTTTTACGACGAGCTTGCAACGAACGCCCAACAGTCTTCTCAAATCCGTGGTCCAGTAACCACGCCTACCTCACCAAGGCATTTAGTGAAGCCATAAAAAGTCATCTCCGCTCCTTCATCGAGTCAACACGACACGCATACCTTCTCTCTTTTAGCCATAGGGCGTCCACTGCTAAACATATGCCTCCCCCATATAGGGGGGGATTTGCCAATACTCGCCACGTTTGGCAGGCGGGTTGGCGAGCGCAGTATGATTTTCAATCCTCAGAAGGCGCTGCTGCCCACCTTCTCGTACGTGTAAAAAAACTGTAAACTGTACGCATGCCTTAACCAGTGTCATTTATTTAAATCACCTCAACACCGTGATACAGTCTACACGCCTCAGTAACAAAATTCATTATCCCTTTAATAAAGCATTATTATCAAGCCTTGTCTGCGTACGGAGGATAGACCTTTGAAATTTAAAATAAGACATAAGTATTTGATGAATATCACACAAATAATTAACATTGGAAACAAATTAAATAATCATGAAAAACAGGAATAACAGCATATTAAACAATGAAATTATATACTCAGCATTTTATTATTTAGACACATGCATTAGGTGTGGGTGTGTATGTGTGTTTAATATCTCAAATAATTAATTAACTACCTACCGACTCAATACAAAATAAGTACGTATTATAAGTTGGTATCGATACTTACTCAACACTATTGTCATACGTTTTGATATAAGTTCCATTTTCTATGTTCGAATTATTTTTTATAGGTTTTAAAACTGACCCGTCTTCAAGTTCTAATGCAATGACGTCATCATCATATTCGCACGCCGACATTGTAATACAATGTATTAATATATTGTATCTATGTATCAACTTCTGTTCATTATTATTTATAGATTATGTGTGAAATAAATACTTTTGTATACAATATACATATAACCTACCATTTATAATCAGTCACACTGAAATTAAAGAAATCACGCATGATACTTGCTAACTATAATGTTACTTTTCACTGTTACAAATAACTGATCAGTGAACACTGTTATTCACTTAAGCGCCGTTGCTAAAAATAACAGAGTATTATTCCTTGACGTTAGTGTTAAGATAAATTCTCTTTGATTGTTATTATGTTGCCATTACGCTAACTAATATGAAATTGACACTTTATTTTTCATTTTCTGTATTAAATTTTAATATGGTCCTAGCTACATGGTGAGTTGTACTTAAGACTTACACCACTATGAGATATTAAATAAATAATGTCCTTACCTTTGCTTGCAACAGGATGTCTATGTTGCAAATGCTTTTTCAGGTTTGTTATGGTTGTTTTGTATGATAATATATTTTGACAAAAACTACATTCTGCCTTCTTGTCCGAATCAGGAATTTTAGTGAAAACGTTCCATACTTTCGCATTATACCTCCTTGTTCCTATCATTGTTCACAATGTTTTAGAGTAAATACGTATCCCACCGTCCTTTTTACGGGCACTTTTATTTATTTTTTGACTTGCAACACTTGCAATACAGGTTATAATTTCCACAATCACGTTCGTTTTCATTATTAGTTACATAAAAGCTCTTTCGTTATGAGGCCAACACTACTCAGATACAAACTGAAGAGTTCCTAAAATTTGAACCTTACATTTCAAGGCACTAAGATAGATGATTATTTGATGTATCAATACAAATTCACGTATTTGATACGCTATTCAGAACCGCTTTATTGACACCGACGCACAAACAAGAACGTTCGTTTCGTTCTTTACTTCGTTAGTAGCTATTTTAATGGTATCAAATAACGGAGTCCGAACTTTGCATTAGAGTAGGGTGAACGTACAAAGCTTTAAAATTGGTACTATTTTATAGCATTTCTGCGTAGAAACGTCTACGCAGAAATGCTATAAAATAGTACCAATTTTTTAGGTGGTATGTACATATCCATAGAATCATCACACAATATGACACAGAGAAAGAGCTGCGTTCATCAGCTCCTAGCCCAAATATTTTTGAAGTGGAACCTTTTTTTGGCGCGTTGAGCACTTTTTGGGCAAACAGAAATCATGGATCGCGTCATCGTCACCGAACGCTTAACCAAAATGTTTCATCACCTGTGCTTCGATTAAGCATAAATTTAAAATCAGTCCTTGAGTATCGATCGTATTCCGAACCAAACCCTTTTTAACCAACTTCAAAAAAAGGAAGAGGTTCTCAATTCGATACGTATGTTTTTTTTACCGCATAAATTTCTGAGTGAACCGATTTTGATTGTTCTTTTTTATTTGAAAGCTGGTGCTTCCCGTGTGGTCCCATTTATACATATACATACACATACTTTTGAGTGTTGAAGTCGGTTCGATAATTTGGTAAAAATTTTTTTCAACCTTCTCAGTGACCTTTGCTACTCACGAGATCAAATTGTCATTGTGTATGTGCACCGATGTCTTCACCCGCAACTATAGGTAATATTGGCGAGGTATGCGTCACTCCGCAGTTATTGGAGTGTAACACAAAAACCGCTTGAGCTATTTTGATGAAATTTAAAAGGGGCCACCGCGGAAGTATACTTCAAATCGAATCGATCGAACCGAAATCGGTTAATAAGCGACGAAGTTATCCTCGAACACACATAATATATATATATATACACACAAACACGGTCGAATTGAGTAACCTCCTTTTTTGAAGTCGGTTAAAAAGTATAAAACTTAAAACTTAGTTATACCTACAGAGAGTGCGTTTCACTTTCGATGATTAAAATGAATGGAAGCACATCTTTTTTGTTAAATCCCATATTGTAGCTATTCGGTAACACCGAGGGAGGAAGCTCGTTCCACATCGTGCAGTTGTGCGGCAGAAACGATCAAAGTGTGTGTCTCCCATCCCATCCCACTAACCGACCACCGCTAGATGGATTAGTATGAAAGTTGTTATGGAAATAGCATATACCCTGGATTATTTTCATCATCACCGTTTTTGAATGTATAAAACACGGGAGTTACTCACGTAATAAGTCAGAGGGCTCCGACTATAGTTTCAACCACATTCGGTGGTCTTTTTCAAGTAGAATACGGGGCGCTCGCGGACGCGTCAAAAACACGTCAGTTTTAATAACAAAATCACCGTTTTTCATCACCACGCGCGTAAAACCTCGGGGCGCAGCTAGTGAGTCAATATGTGGATGAGCGTACCCAGGAAGCTGGTGTCATAGATAGGTCTTAAGGACGAACCTGACGGTTCTTTCTGTAGTAAATATCGTAGCCGATGACGTTTTCGACAAATGAATTGTGAAGCGTTGAATCATCAGATTAGAAGAGCGAGAAGATCACGCATGCGCGTAACGATATCCATATATGATGACATGGCTAAAGCTGGGATGAATCGCATAACCCTCCCACGTAATCTATTCTTAGCTTGTTTTCTCTCAAATTATATTTATAGCACACCTTCGTAGGCGAAGTTTGTTCGAAAGTTGATTTTCAAGAGCCGTTTGGCCGTTTCACAGCTTTCATTACCTTCTATATATTTTTAATACTTCTTTACTTATATACATATTTTTGGTTAGAAATTCTCGTGAGTTTGACGCATTATTATATAGATGTTGTATCCGGCTTTACTCACGTTTATAGTCGAAGCTTCGACCTAGGTTTCGAGCATGTCCGATGCCCATCCTCAGGTAAGTTTACGCTGCCAGATCTCGGCGAACACGGTCGAAACTTCGACTATAAACGTGAGTAAAGCCGGATACTACATATGTATATATATTATTTATCTTCTTCTTCTAATATATAAAAATATCGTGTCACAGTGTTACAGTGTTCCTATGTTGTCGAACGCTTCCGAAACGACTTGCCTGTTTTTTAACTGACTTAAAAAAGGAGATTCTCTATTCGACCCGTATATTTTTTAGTTTTATATCTGTTTAGAACTGTCTAGAACTTTCGACTCTCGAACCGAGTTTAATTATTGTTTTTTTTATTTAAAAGCTTCCCGTGTGGTCCCATTTAAATTTCATCAAAATCGGTCAAGCGGTTTTTGAGTTACACTTTATAACTGAAAAGTGTTACGCATACCTCGACGATATTATAATATGCAGTTGCGGTTGAACACATCGGTTGAAATAATGATGTTTTACTAAAGATGACGTTTATTCATACTGCGCGGTGCTCAGATTTTGTTCCTTTACGACATAAACATGCTTACTGCGACAGATAATACGGTACAAATAATATAGAAAAGGACAGCTATATGTTTAGACTTGCGCTTGAAATACGCGTCGTAATCAAAATTACTACAATTGACTTCATTTTGCCGCCTCAGTTTCCGCGCGCTTGTGCGACATCTACCTCATATAAACATACCTATAATATCATTGGGTTGAACACACACAATGACAAGTGATCCCGTGAGTAGCAAACATCACTGAAAAAGGTAAAAAAAAATGTTTACCCAAAAATGGAACCGACTTCAACACTCAAGTGTGAAATAATATATTCAAATAAAAATAATAATCTTGAAAAAATGATTTTCATTTCATTTCAAATAACCTTGTCGAAGTCGGTACCATGAGGACAGTAATGTGATGATAGTTACTTTTGTGAACTATCATGGTAGCATGGTACCGACTTCAACAAGGTTATTTCACACTTTTGAGTGTTGAGGTCGGTTCAATTTTTTTGTTAACTTTTTTTAAAAGTGAAAGGTTAGGTTTGTACATCGTGGCCTACCTATAAGAATAAATACTCGCAATAGCACAGTGGTTGGGTAGGCTACTTTCTAGAGCCATTTGATAACTCTACCAACCCTCATCTGTGAAAATGTATCAACGCACGTCGCACTGGTAGTACCTCCCTACCTACAGTGTGTTAGGTAAGGCAGCTGTTCTTGAGAGGGACGGGATGCTCTAGGTCAGGCGTGATTCTATCGTTCTCTTTCTAACTGAGCATCAAGTGAACAAATGAACCTGTGGGTAACTTGTATGTCCGTAGCCAGCGCGTAGATAAATTATCATCGAGTCAATCGGTTTGCTTCGTGGATCAAAAGCCCAAATAAACCGATTTCGGCAACTACGATTCCCCGAGCCGAGCCCACCCGTTTACGTCGGTACAGTGTTCACAACCTAAAGCCAGGCAGCTATCGTAAAGTTATCGTATATTGAATAAAATGGATCAAATTAGCGTACGTTTTCAACGTAATTCGCTGTTGTTTTGTATTTGTGGTATTTTGTGTGTTGTTTTTCGGTGTTTTCCAATGAATGTGATTGGCCCCAAATAAAGACCACATAACCAAACACACTAACCAGTGGAAAAATATAGTCTCCTTTCATAATGTAAAAATACGTTTGTAAGTATGGAAATCAAACCACCATAAAGAATAGAGACACAACTATGAAAAAGATGAAATTTTTTTGAAATTTTACTATACACAATAGTTTCTATATTTACGAGACCCGAAAACACAAATCTTTGTAAAACTTACCATTTTATATACAATTTTTAACAAAAAATTGCAATCCATTATCTTTGAAGGATATGGTATTTGAACATATTCCTTAGATATGTACCAATAGATGGTGCTGACAGTAAAAAACGGCTGTAGTTGTTATTCGGCTATTGGGCAATTATCAAAGTTTGCATCATAATGGAATTATCGTACAATCTGCGTACGATAGTAGTATACCATCGTACATCGTACGTAATTATAAAATTATCGCATATGTAGGTACCATATTTATCGTACGGTTCCGAACACTGCGTCGGTACAAGCAAAACAACCGACCGGTTGAAGAGAAAGGCGGCGTTGCCGTTCCGTGCAACACGTAAACATGAGGTGACGGCTGGTCAAACAGGCACGTTGCGTTGGGGTTTCGTTATGATAAATGTTCTGCTGTGTTAGTTTGTTTCCTTTGCTTTATTTTGTAGTTGATTTACATAATATGTCGATAATAACTTAGCTTGCGTAAAGATAACTTATAATTAGGTATTATTTCTTTTTACCTATTATAAGTTTGCGTTTGACAACTGTCTCACCTGATGTTAAGTGGTAGGTATGTAGGTAAGCTTAGAATAATAATTAATTAGGTAGGTACGTATACTTAGATAGTTCTAACGCTAACGTAGGTAGGTAAGTAGTCAATCGAATTGCTTTGATTTACTATTTTACTTACTAGGTCTAAATAGATAGGTACCTACCTACTTAATGACGCTTTACGTACTCACCTAAAAATAATATATGAATAGCTATGTACTTAATAATAAGTACTTTACGCATTTACGCACTTCCGCCTACCGGGGAAAGTAGGCGGGGTGTGTCGGGCTCGCTCGAGCATCGCATCACCGCGACACTCCCTGGAGGGCCTGTTGACCCCCAACCCTGGCCTGCAACCTCAGCAGCCAGGGTCCAGCCACTACCGACTAAAAAAAAACCCACTGTGTCCGTCCTGCTAACACCCACCAGCGGTAACTCCGACCTTGGCCCGCCGCCGCCGGACTCTAGGTTTAGGTTTTTTAAGAAAAGTAAGCATTTTTAGCGGACTTCAAAAAATTAATTTTACACACAAATTTTGATATGATACTTTTGAACTATCATGGTACCGACATCAACAAGTTATTTCACACTTTTGAATGTTTTTTTTTTTTACATATTATAAGTTTGCGTTTGACAACTGTCTCACCTGATGTTAAGTGATGACGTTGTCTAGGATTTAGCACGCAAACCTAGAAGGCACACCTATTCACTCGCGACTTGAAGACTCCAGGATTGTACATATCGGGAAACACAGACTCGGGCTACGAAGTTGAAGCCGATTCCATTTTTTGGTATTTTTTATTATTTTTATATTGTACATACATAAACTTCATATAAGAAAGAAATATAAGAGACATAGGATACGACTTGTATTTCAGATCACCAAACACTTAAATAGTTATCTATTTTCAAAATAAGTAGTTCTCATATTATTCAGTATAATAAAAACAATATATTTTAATAGCTTCCGTGAACGTAGGTATAATTGCTTTTTTTTTTTTTTTTTTTTTTTTTTTGTAGGTATTAAGTTTCTATGTAATATGTCATATTGGGTTGGGATATTATGTCATTTGGGGGTTGGGAATAGGCTTGCTATCCGTCCGAGTTTCCCCGGATTCCCCCTAATTTACAGGGGGTCCTCGCAGGGTTTTATTTTTAGTTTTCGTTGTCCGGTAGGTAACATAAAATAATTGTCGCGAATAATTGTTTTGAAGCGATGATAGCTCAGCGGGAGGAGCGTCGCCTGTGAAACTGATGGACACTGGTTCGATCCACAACAACAGCTTGAACTTCCGGTGACGGTAACACAGTTATCACATTCCCAGCACGGTGAAACTTTCGAATACCCGCCTGGCTAGTTGCCACCCTCAAGTTTGAAAAACTGTCACCAAACATATAGTGTGTTCAGGCAGCAGTCCTTGAGAGCCAGTGAGCATTCTAGGTCTAGCGTGATAACATCTCCGACCACATCGTCACCGACTATCAAGTGAGATAGTGGTCAAACGCTAGATCTATACAGTATAAAAAAAATTGGTTGTCTGTAAAGTCGGTTTACGGACGATAGATTTACGTGATAACGTCATAATCATTTATGACTTTGACTTTGATTATTTTATGTAATACAAAACTCAGGTGGAACGTTACGCGGAACGTTACTATTTTTCATGAGTGTTGCTGGTATTCATCAATTTATAAAACGTTATCACGTCAAAAACTGTCCGGGTTTTAAGCTCCATAATCCAGGTATTTTACCTTATCTTGTCCCGGTAGGCAGATTTTCGAGGTGGCAACACTAGTTGGGGGGAACCCTGAGATAGCAATACAGTTTCTTCAAGCCTACAACGCGAAAACATTTGTTTGGTGTATAATTATCTTAAGTACATCCAGTTTTACCATTCACTGTCTGATACCAATGATTGGGCATGATTGGGTTCGGTAAGCAGATATCCCACTATCCCATCCCACTATTATAACGACGAAAGTTTGTGTGTATGTTTGTAACTTCGTCACGCTCATACAGCTGCACCCAATGATATTATATGTTTATATGAGGTAGATGTGGCACAAGCGCGCGGAAACTGAGGCGGCTAAATTAAGTCAATTGTAGTAATTTTGATTACGATGCGTACTTCAAGCGCAAGTCTAAACATATAGCCATCCTTTACGACATAAACATGCTCACTGCGTCAGATAATACGGGACAAATAGTATAGAAAATGATGGCTATATGTTTACACTTGCGCTTGAAATACGCGTCGCAATGAAAATTACTACAATTGACTTAATTTTGACGCCTCAGTTCCGGCGCGCTTGTGCGACATCTACCCAATGATATTATATGTTTATATGAGGTAGATGTCGCATAAGCGCGCGGAAACTGAGTTGGCAAAATTAAGTCAATTGTAGTAATTTTCATTGCGACGCGTATTTCAAGCGCAAGTGTAAACATATAGCTATCCTTTTCTATATCATTTGTACCGTATTATCTGTCGCAGTAAGAATGTTTATGTCGTAAAGGAACAAAATCTGAGCACCGCGCAGTATGAATATACGTCATCTTTAGTAAAAACATCATTGCATCTACCTCTTATAAACGTATATCATTGGTTTTTCTATATTTTCTATACCATTGCTGTTGAAAACGTCTTAATTTTCTTTTCTTATGGAACTCTTTTTCTTCAAAGTACTTATTATTCCTTGAAGCTCTGCATTTCGCTTCTTCAGTTTCCTATTTTGGTCTTGCAGCCTCTTCATGTTTTTTTTCATCTTTAGTAACGAGTATGTCAGGTGTTTTATACGAAGGTTCCGTGGTGCCGTTTCTAAACTTTTTGGTGGACTCTGTAACAGTAATAAATTATTGTAAACTAGCGGCCCGCTCCCGCTTCGCACGGGTATAAAATATGTAACCTATGTCATTAATGGATCTTATCACTACATAGTATTGACTGGCCGGTTGGCGCAGTTGGTAGCACTCTGCTTTCTGAGCCGCTGGTCCCGGGTTCTATTCCCGGACAGGTCAAACATTTGTGTGTATGAACATGTCTGTTTGACCTGTGTCTGGGTGTGTATATGTATATAAGTATATATATCAGTCATCAGGTTACCATAGTATAGGCTCTGCCTAGTTTGGGACCTGAAGACCTTGTGTGAATGTTGTCCCTTATTATTATTATCATAGTATAAATCAAAGTCGCTTTCTCTGTCCCTATATCCCTATGTTTGCTTAAATCCTTAAAACTGCGCAACGGATTTTGATCTTACTTACGATATTTCAATGATATTATCAATATGTATAATTGTACAAATCTTCCTCTTCAACCACTCTACATGTGAAGTGTGTTCACTCTATTCTGTGGTATGACGGATAAACGTTTCGTTATTGCTTCTTCCAAAAAAAAATATTCATTTTCATAGATTTCAAATACACTGTGAGATAAATGTTGGCACATGTTTAAATGTGATATTTATATATTGTACCACAAAATGGAACCGACTTCAACACTCAAAAGTATGAAATAACTGGTGGCTGGTACAATTTTTTTTGTCTAGTCATTAAATAGTTTAGAAAGGGCTAAATTGTTTATATCGTATTTATTACTTAATATATACCTAATATTAGTATTTATATGGTAATTAATTACATTTCATTTACACCAATTATTTGTAGGAGAGACGGCAACCCATCAAACCTCGCAATGGCAAAGAGTGTTAAGTATTAAGATAAAATAAACTCACGGGTGGGACATTTTCTTGAGGAATAATTGATGAGCAAGTATCCTTTTTATCAAATGATGCATTTGATGAGGGCTGTAAACATAAAATAGTTTTAATGGGGCTCACAAAATACAAGCATGCAAACATATTGTAATAATTATTATTAAGAGGATGTAATACTCAAGTTAAACCTATTCTAGGTTTTTTGAGTATTTAAAAAAAAAAAAAAAAAAAAATTGGTTGTCTGTAAAGTCGGTTTACGGACGATAGATTTACGTGATAACGTCATAATCATTTATGACTTTGACTTTGACCTTGACCTTGACTTTGACTTTGATTATTTTATGCAATACAAAACTCAGGTGGAACGTTACGCGGAACGTTACTATTTTTCATGAGTGTTGCTGGTATTCATCAATTTATTAAACGTTATCACGTCAAAAAAAAAAATCTGCTGAAATCTATAGATCGTACTTGGACTTAAACTTGGATCTCGTCGAACGCAGCGAGAGCGATCATTTATCTGACTAAGCATGTATATAAAAACATCCAAAATGACGAACATACGATAATCGGCAAGAACTGTGTCGGCACTGCTGAGTACAACAAACGGCGGCGTACTTTTTGTGAAGTTTCGAAGCAGTCAGGGGTAAAGTGTCGTGAACATATGACACTGTATCTTGTAGGGAACCAATTCTCTCTTTGAGTCGCTTCTATCCACTTTTTCTGAATTTCTGGGATGTCTGGAAATCTAAGAGAAATACACAAACTAAAACCAACTTCCAGCTTCTTAGTTAGATTCAGTAGGCAGGACAAAGCAGACCTTGATACTGTATCATATACTGTTTCAAATTAAATAAGAATTTTCATTTTGGGTAGAGAAATTGGTAAACATACAATTGAACATAGACTCCTCCTTTTTTAAGTCAGCTAAAATATCCAAAATGAAGTTTGTTAATGCAATTATTGTTCTTAAGATATCCACAATATTTTGGAGTCAACATATAATATTGATAAATTAAGTCTGTTGAGGGAACATCACTAGTTTCTCGCGAGCGATTATGCAGCTTCCCACGAGCTGCGATATCGCGGACGGGTATAGCGGGAGCGATAAAATAGGGTGAGGAAACGAGATAGAGCGATATAAAACTACGCATACCAGAACAGGATGGGACGATAGACATCAACGCGCTCGATGTGCGCCCATTATTATCGCCATAGGGGAAGGTGTACCATTAGTCAACGGGGTTCATAGTCATTGGATATATCACATGAACAACGAGAACAAACATTCAACGACTACTGCTCCGCGTCCGTGTTACATCGCGGATCGCGGGAAACCGGTTTGAAGCAGAAGGTGAAAACGAGACAGAGCGACACAAAACTACACATACCAGAACAAGATGAGAAGACATCAACGCGTTCCTGTTTAATTTTATTGGTCGTTATCAATTTCGGTATTAATTTACTTAGTTTTCTAAAACTAATGTAAGGAAGTCAAAGTGAAAGTATTTATTTGTAAACATCAATTTACACGTCAAAATTCTGTAATAAATAACGTAAAAATTAACATGTCAACATATAAAATAACGAAATGTCATGTAAATAACAATAATAATAATATATAAAAAGTATATAAGTATACACAAATATACACGGTCTATTTCAAATATCTGGACACATCTTTAAACAATTGTAACTTTATATATGTCTAAATTTATAAATAACTTACTTGTGGAATGATATGCCGTCCTTTGCAAAACCGGATGTCTTACTATTCTTCTTACACCATCTCACTAAACAGTGAGGCATTTTTTTTTCTAATTTTCTGTAGCACGTTTCCCGCTGAAATCCAAAGCCAGACTGACGCACCCGAAGTGGATAGCAGTGTATTTCGACTGGTAATGCGCTTACGGGCGCAGCTGTGCCGTGCCAATGGGCCCGCCCCCCGAGAAGTAACATTCTACAAGCGTTAGCACGAGCGAAAATGGTTGAATGTTCCCTCTCATTGTTGAAATATGACCATAGTGATTGACACGACGACATACGAACGAAATAACATATCGATAAAATGGACACAATCATACTTACGTAGTCTTAATTCCCTTACAAATGAAACATATTATACATATCTATCTTGTTAAGAAATGAAATTAATGACACTTATTTTAAATCTTTAAGACTAGATACATAACCATATGATTTGGAAAAAAACGATAAGAATTAGGTACGTTAAAGTATACTTATTATATAAATATTAGGTTACAAGCATTAAAATAAAATAAAATAATTTAGATCAAATCTTTAGCTTTTAGTTTCAAAGTGTCGATTGTCTCTTTAGTAAAACCAGGTTTACCATCCACTATCTGATACCAATGACGGAGAGTGCTTGTGGCCGGTAAGTAGGTATTGAATAATTTTCTTACAAAATCGTAGTCTCCTTTGAGGAATAAAAGTGCAATGGCGAAAGCTCGAAGTTCCGATGAGTACCTTTTTTTATGTGCCGTTTTACAATTTCCTCATTTTCTACATGTAACTGTTTTTAGTTACATTATTTCCACATTTATTTCTTTTTTTTACTATTAAAATAGCTAAGATAACTCTTAATTGTTTATTATGATTTTATTACTAAGGTAATGTTATTATATTTACACTGATTATTTTATCCTTCTTGGTAAGAGGACGGTCCATCAAACATTCCGATGGCCAAGAGTAGTTTATATGTTAACAAAAATATGAAATTTATGACTGTGATATAAAATCACACATTAGTATAGAAGGTGGCAATTTATTTGTAATAAATAATTAAATTATTAGCAATTTGTAAATTATTTTAGGTATTCCATATTACAATGAAATGAACTATTTGACGTGTAAATAGTATTACTAATAAATTGAGCTTGAATTTATTACGGAAAATTAACTACCGGCTCGACAACATGTTGAGAAATATTAGATGAGCCAGGAGCTGTTAAATTCAATGTAGCATTTGACGAGGTAAGTAAACATAAGTTAGTTATTACATTATGGTCTCACAAAGTGCGAGTATGAAAATTAAAAAATCCAGAATGACGAAAAACTATGTCGGTACAGCTGAACTAAATAAATGGCGGCGTTTGTTCTTTAAAGATTCAAAGGTGTCAGAGGTAAAGTGTCTAGAACATAATATAACGTTGTATCTTGTAAGGAACTTGTTTGAGACGCTTACATTTTTCTATATTTCTGGGACGTCTTACAACCTAAAAAAATCGACCAATTTCCAGCTTCTATTTTAGAATAAACAAATAGGCAGAAGTGTAGAATATTTTTTTTTTTTTTAACTATTATAGTTTGCGTTTGACAACTGTCTCACCTAAATCCACATGAAGAGTTATTATTGTGCTAAAGTACATACATAATATATTTGGAGTCAAAATGTAACATCGATAAGTTATAAGTTTGGGCTGGATTCATCACTAATCCATGATACAATAGGGTGAGCAAACGAGATAGAGCGATATAAAACTACCCATACCACAACAGGATGAGACGAAAGAAATCGACGCGCTTCTCTTTGTTTTCTATAGTTCGTTTTTCATTTCGAAATTAATTCACTTATTTTTCTATGCTTAATTAAAGTAAGAAAATGACTTACTTGTGAAATTACATGCTTCCCGCACCAGACTGGCGTACTCGCAGTCGCTATCAATCGATTTGCGCTACTCATTTTCGTCCGAGCGGAAGGTGAAGGTTTCATAGTCATTGAATATATCTCCATGAACAACGAGAACGAACGTAAAACGGCTAGAGAAAGAGAATCGCTATGTCATCTTGTCTAGCCCCCCAGGAGGCCATGATGCCTGTGCCAACCTAAAATATTTTTTTTAAATAAAATAGCATCCCAGTCAGCGAAGGAAAAACATACTAGTTTCTTCCTTATATAAGCTGATTTGTTTATGCTGTATACAACGATGTTTTACTAAAGATGACGTATATTCATACTGCGCGGTGCTCAGATTTTGTTCCTTTACGACATAAACATGTTTCCTGCGAGAGATAATACGGTACAAATAATATAGAAAAGGATAGCTATATGTTTAGATTTGCGCTTGAAATACGCGTCGTAATCAAAATTACTACAATTGACTTAATTTTGCCGCCTCAGTTTCAGCGCGCTAGTGCGACATCTCCCTCATATAAACATATGATATCATTGGCTATATAGATCTAGCGTTTGATCACTATCGCACTTGATGGTCGATGACGATGTGGTCGAAGATGTTATCACGCTAGACCTAGAATGCTCACTGGCTCTCAAGGACTGCTGCCTGTCTCTGTGACTGTGTTCACACTATGTGTTTGGTGACAGTTTTTCAAACTTGAGGGTGGTCGCTAGCCAGGCGGGTATTCGAAAGTACCCTACCACCATTCACCGGAAGCTCAAGCTGTTGTTGGGGATAGAACCAGTGTCCATCAGTTTGAAAGGGGACGCTCTCCCCGCTGAGCTATCATCGCTTCAAAATATATGTTGTATAAATACTTATATATAATATTGTCCTGCGAGCAATTGAACGTAAGTTATAGATAGGTAAGTAAGCACCCATAACAGTTACTGTATAATTTATTTATTTATTAACATTCACACAAGGTCTTCAGGACCCAAACTAGGCAGGGCCTGTACTATGGTAACCTGATGACTGATATATATACTTATATACATATACACACCCAGACACAGGTCAAACAGATATGTTCATGCACACAAATGTTTGACCTGTCCGGGAATCGAACCCGGGAACAGCGGCTCAGAAGGCAGAGTGCTACCAACTGCGCCAACCGGCCAGTCAATTGTAACTAATATCATAATTTTAGCAGGTAGTCAGTTTGCTTCATAGCCTTTTCCGTCCCTTGCAAATATTATCATGAAATGTGTTGCTGTAATCTTGAGTGACCCCGTGTCGGGCGCCCGCGCCGCCGCACCCCGCGCCACCCCGCCGCACTCCGCGCCACCCCGCCGCGCGCCGCGCCCCGCCTTGCCCGGGCGACATCCGGGCCTTGTGTCGGGGCATAGACAAATATATAGGTACTTTTGTATATATTTGTCTTACTTACTTTTCGACATGACACCTGGGTGCCAATTCTCTTATTTATTAAAACAATCCATTCATAAACAATACAACAGTCGTTGAAATGTTATCATAAATAAACTTGATATTCCGCTAAAATAACAATTGCATTCGATTGCATTGTAGACAATTGAATAGCGGTAGAAATGAGATCTGTGTAGCCATTACAATTATACTCCAAGTAGAATAGCAAAACTAAAAAAAACGACGTATTGCTTGCAGAAAGATGCTGTGTTCACTGAACATCAAGTGAGATAGTGGTCAAACAACAGATCTAGGTATACAGTATAAAAAAAAACCTTCCTTAATAGTATAAATGCGAAAGTTTGTGTGTATGTAAGTGTGCTAAGTGTATATGTTTGTTACCTCTTCACACTCAAACGGCTACACCAATTTCGATGAAATCTGGTATGGATATAGTTTAGAACCTGGATTGACGCATAGGCTACATTTCATCATCATCATCAATCATCACCACGCGGGTAAAACGGCGGGGCGCAGCTAGTATAAAAATAAAATTTAACAAAAAAAAAAAGTGGTTTGCGATGGAAAACCATCGAAAATATGTTAAAAGCACAACATTGCCTTCAGCGAGTTGTGAGTAGGATTAGGTATAGATAAAACAATCTTAGTTATGTTATCTAGATAAGTACAATGTCCTAGCCCCTAGTTAATAATATAGGTTCCGACATTTTTACAAGATTTTTTAACATGCAATACCTATACCCTTTTTTATTGAGAATAGGCATGCGTTTGAAGACTATCTCACCTGATGTTAAGTGATGATGCGGTCTACGATGGACCACGCCTGGATAGAAGACACCTTACTATATTATAAGCGATGATATTATATGTTTATATGAGGTAGATGTCGCACAAGCGCGCGGAAACTGAGGCGGCCAAATTAAGTCAATTGTAGTAATTTTGATTACGACGCGTATTTCAAGCGCAAGTGTAAACATATAGCTATCCTTTTCTATATTATTTGTACCGTATTATCTGTCGCAGTAAGCATGTTTATGTCGTAAAGGAACAAAATCTGAGCACCGCGCAGTATGAATATACGTCATCTTTAGTAAAACATCATTGATTTTAGGCCTGTATTAGGCAACTTTCTCCCCTGTTTTGAAGTGTCGACGCGGTCTAAGATGCAGACCTAAGTATAGTACCTATACACTCGTGACCTGAAGACTCCAGCATTGCACCTTTATGCATTGATTGGTAGGTATGTCACTGCTATCTACAAGTGAGCAACGTAGAAAAAAGTTAAAGAGCGATAAGGATTTGCATTTTGCTCACATGTAATGGTCAAATACAATTTAGTAAACCAAATAACAGCTGTAAAAGCTCCCCCTCTCATCCCTCGTTATCAGCCATTAAATAGTAAAATTACGAAATCGTACCAAGCAATAAGTACCTATCCCAATTCCAGAAATTTCAGGTCGGCGTCATTCCATTTATAGACTTGATCAATAAAAACACGCGCGGCGTTGCCAGCTCGCCATTGAAAACACGCTGGCTCTCTACATACTCTGCTCCTACCATATTTCGTAATTTACAGAACAGTTTGAGGGGTTTTAACCATTATCGCACTCACAATAAAGTGTAAATCTCTATGACCATATAAGTAACTAAAGACTTTCTGGAATGATATAGAGATGTAAACAACTTTACATTGCAAAAGGTTTTGAGCTGTCTTCTCAAGCATTTAATGTTCAATTCCATATTATGGTTGCTATTTGGTTCATATTAACATGGTGTGATATTTACATCGCTCCTATTAGTTAATCTGTGCTAGTAGCTTGGAGGAGATCACGTAGACCATCGAATTTTGGAGAAGTAAATAATAACAAATCCTCATAATATTTACGTATGCATGATAGGTACCTACCTAACTAAAAACAAGATTCTGATAAGTAAATATACTTACCTACGGCATACCTACACCTACATAAGTCAGTGCTATCTAGGTAGGTAGGTATACAACGCCTACTCGCGACAACCAAATTATCTAAGACTCGCTGAAATCTCGGCAGAAATCACAAAGCCGCTGGCAAAAATCGTGAATTTATCCGAGAATCTCGGATAATTTGGTTGGTGCAAGTGGCCATAAGTCTTAACAAATTTACCCTACGATATTACAAATAATTTCATAGTGTATTTTTATTTTGATTTATTAAATAATAGGTTTGTATGTGCTATATCTACCTACACATATTATAAGCAGTACGGTACAATGATAGGTGTTTGTTCGGTAGTAATCTTAGAAGCACACGTAAATCACGTTACGTGCGTATGAGCTAACATGGCATAAAACTATAGTTAATTATTAGAACTGTAGTCATTGTGAACTTAAAAGACATAATTACAAAATAATGAAAATTAAAAGATTCAGACGAAAACACGTATCGCCATCTAGCGGTAGATGGAGAATATTCGAATAACGGTATCGGAACGAACACGAAAGGGAGCTCTCTTCCGTGATACGGAATGTGCTACATTTTACCATGATAATAACGAATAACTAACAACTGCTGTATTCACTTCTACAAAGTGTTGATAACGCGTCATCACTATTATTATGGAATAAATAGAAGCATATTATTAATTGTAAATTGTAATACACTAAATAATATATCAACACTTTATCACTTACTGAATCTCAAACTTATACACATACGTTTTTGATAGTCTATAGGTATGCAACCTTTCTATCAAATTTCAAATCAACCATATTTTGTAAGTTACTGTCGAAAATACATAGGTATGTAGGTACATACAAATATTGTTTAATCTACCAAAAACAAATTGTTCTGGGAAAAAAATGCTAAGAAAACGAAATCTTCACAATCATAATAATGTGGTACATTTTATAGTTTTCCGCAAGTACACCAACTTTTAATTATTAAAATAATTTGTAAAAAAACTTACCAACATTGTCAACGATTTCATAGATAATATCTTCATCTCCTTTCGATGTTCTGAACACACTGTTGTTGTAAACCTTGTGGTGCTTATTTTTCAAGTGATTTCGCATATACGCAGTCTTATTATGAATACGTTTAGAACAGTATTTGCAAATGACTGATTCAGAACTATTTTCTATATAATGTCTAGCAACCAATACGGAAAGAGCATTTGGGCTTACAAATTCAGCGTTAATTTCTTTTGGATGTTTCTTCTGCATATGAGATACGAGATTAAACAATGTTGAACTAAAAGAGTATATATTATTACAATATAAACATTCTGCTTTCTTCTGTTCATCATTGGTTAGTCGGAAATAGTCCCATGGATTCATTGTTTCAATAACAATAACACCTATAATTTATTTATTCTTTATAGTTAATCGCGTTTATAAAATAGCAAGTTAGCAACCAATAACGGCATGCCGTAAATAGCCATTCAGATTTAATAACACTTTTAATCACAAGTTACAATAACGTTATAAATAGCAGTACTTTTTTACGACTCTATCATAACTGAGGTTATGACAAGTAGGTATGTCACTAGCGTATCACAACACAAACTATTTAGATACCTGTCACAATAAACATAATTTATTTACTACGTAACGTTACATAGTATAAAAATTCCTTGCACCTGACACCAGTTACTATATTTTTCATTGTGGCTCCGCATGGTCTGTGCATTGAGCCGGTGTCAAGCACATTAAGTAGCATGTTAGTCTTATAGTTAATTAGCTACGTCCCGCGGTTTTACCCGTGTGATGATGGTTGGTAATGATGATGAAAAGTACACTTTGTGGTATTTCGGGACCAGAAGTATCTACATACCAAATTTCATCCGAATCCATCCAGCCGTTTGAGCGTGATTGTGTAACAACCATCCATAGAAACTTTCGCTTTTAATAATATTAGTAGGACACCAACTATAGTGTAATCAAGAAAAGATTCCTCTTTTCAAAAATATGATTCTTGATTACTGGAGACAGTGCTTTTCTGAAGTTTCGTGCATGCTGTCGGGCAAATATTAACATCGCAAGAACGATTTATAATTCAAGTTTAAGATAAATCTTGGATTAAGTGACAGTTAATTTGCACTGTATTGTTCGGCAGTTGACAAGCCGACCAAGGGTGCGTTTCTTTTTGTGCTCTAAGCGCTTTGAGCACAGATGCCGTGCTTGAAACTGTTACTTTCGTCGTAGGCTTAGTCATTCCGAAGTGCACTGACGTCATCGTCTATGCTTAGATCGCTCACGACTACGAGGTAGAGCAGCGTGAGTGCTGTCAAACATCTGACTGTCATTTAGAGAATCTATCGAAAAATTGGTAATCCCTCCACAAAACACTAAAAACACAATTTAAATTTTCAGAAATTATGACCCATAGTGCCCGTGGAGACGCACCCCAAGATTTGATCAAACGCTTTCGGCATTGGCGTAAAAGTCCCTGACAAGCTTGGGCGGAAAGTATTAAGGTCTAATTAATAACCGCGTAACCTTGCGAGCGGTCGCTCTAGGCGCTAGGCATTATGGGGCGCGAAAACGTCAAATGCGAAATATAAATTCCTGTAAAAATATAATTTTTAAATAAGGGGCGCCGCAAAGAGATTACAATACTACGTGGCCGAGTAGCTAGTCCGATTGAAAATAAAATTAAGTCGAACTAGGTAACTTATAGTACTCCCCCATCTCTTCCCGTGGGTGCCGTAAGAGTCGGCTAAGGGATAACGTACCAGGAGGTGGGCAGCAGCGCCTTCTGAGAATAGGAAATCATACTGCGCTCGCCAACCCGCCTGCCAAGCGTGGCGAGTATTGGCAAATCCCCCCTACATGGGGGAGGCATATGTCCAACTGTGGACGCACATAGCTGAGAAAAAAAAAAAAAAAAAAAAAAAAAAAAGGTAACTTATAGCTTACAACGTACTTTACATTTTATCGTATGAAAGCAGCTTCCAAAAGAAAATTGAGCTCTGATTTCAGCCTTAAGAACTTATTGGAGTGGAACTCCAACAGGTTGTCGAACAATGAGGCCGCGCAACGTCCTATGCATATCTGGTGTAGTTTTTCCTAAATAGGTACTTAATTATTTGTTTATGTTCAACGATAATAATTTAAAAAAAATACCAAAAAATGGAACCGACTTGAACACTTAAAAGTGTGAAATAACTTGTTGAAGTCATTTTCATCAGCTTACATCAGTATATATATATCATACTTAATGTACGGACACAATTAACCCATACATTTTTATGGTCCTTCGAGCCGGATTTCAACTAGCGACCTACGTATTCATACAATAAACTATGGTGTGTGTGTGTAACTATGCAACCTGTACAAATGCCACTCTCTGCTTACACAAATGTACAAATAGCTTTTGGAACACTGAGAACTGTGTATTTGCCTGCAGTTTTTTTGTATCTATTACACTTACACCCCCGCACTAGAATTTCCAGTGTTGCCGGAGGCATGAACACACAAAATTATCCAAGACCCGAGACAAGCATCTACACTCATCGCACAAATGTTTGCCCCTGCCGGGAATCGAACCCGGGGTCCCGGAGACACCGAAGTCATGTCACTGTTCACTGCGATCGTCAAGTTGTATCTAGTCAGATTTTAGTAACCTGATCATAGATTATATCGTACATTATTGCTTTGTAGTAATGAAGACTCGGCGGTGGGGGCTTCAGCGGTCAAACTGACGGACTCTGGTTCAATCCCCACTAACGGTTTGAGCTTCCGGTGAAGGTTGACCTTGAGCATACGTTAACCAATTCCCAGCATTCTGGTTGGACACTTTTGAGCTCCTGCCTGGCTCCTTACCACCCAGGCTGCAGTCCTTGAGAGCTAGAAAACATTCTAGGTTATTACATCTTGAACCGCATCGTCACTGACCATCAAGTTAGATAGCGGTCAAAAACTAGATCCATTAAAAAAAAGGTCAATGTATATTACACAAATATTTAATCTTTCTATCTTAGTAATAGTTTCACAACACAGTTAACGTGATGCCTTTGGCGCACACGGTGAGAGGTAACGCCGGTGGTTCCGATTTGGGGCTGTCACTGTCAGATTCTGAGTCAGATTGGCAGAGTGAGGAGAAATTCGTCACTTGGGCCGATAGCTCATCTGCAAGCTCCTTGGATACTATCACCTAGAAACAAAAGTAACAACGTATGTAAACTCTAAGGCTTTCACGGCCGGCGTTGCATGTTGTATGTATTGCTTCCGGGCTGTTTGGCCGTGGTCTATGTGAAACTTGTGTTCCAGACGTTTCGTCGATCACTGCGGTCGACATCTTCAGTGGTTCAGGTCCGAGCGGCGACAAGAGCGTAGAACTCTCCTCCGCGGCGTCTTCTCTGATACTGAGTCACTCAGTATCAGTTTCACATAGACCACGGCCAAACAGCCCGGAAGCAATACATACAACAAAAGTAACAACTGTTGAAATTCTAGTACAGTATTCGTTAAATTATCTGCAAGTTTCTTGGATACTATTCCTTGAACTATTCTGACCTGGCAACATCACTGCTTTATGATATCTATGCAAAAATGCAGATATTCTTTCTCTTTGAAATATATCCAACGAAGCGATAACGTTACTTTTCGTCTTGTCCATGTTCATTTTAAGGCCCACCCCTTGGGTAACTCTGTTGAGGCATTCGAACCTCATGCTGAGGCCTTTCATAGATTCTGTCATGACCACATAAAAATCTGAAGTTTGGGCGTATCATCATCATCATCGGCGATTGAAGTGTCACTTTAGGTTTTTACCTGAAGCCACCGTTGGCAAGCAGCGAGAGGCCTCTGTGCGGTGGCTCGGGCTCCGCTGACGGCGGGGTGGAGCATGGTGACCGCGGTGTCGCCCTCACGCCAAGTGAAGTGGGCGCCCAGCTTTATCCTGCCCCTGGACAAAGATAGTGTTTAAATTACTATTAATTACAAAGATATTATTTAATTTTAATTAACAAAGGGCCAATGTCTAATCATTTATTATTATTATACATTCTACTAATATTATAAATGCGAAAGTTTATGTGTATGTTTGTTACCTCTTCACAATCACTGTGTCTGGGTGTGTATATGTATATAAGTATATATCAGTCATCAGGTTACCATAGTACAGGCTCTGCCTAGTTTGGGACCTGAACACCTTGTGTGAATGTTATAATAAAAAAAAACAAAAAAAAAAAAAACAAACGGCTACACCGATTTCGATGAAATTTGGTATGGAGATAGTTTAAACCCTGGCATAGGCTACTTTTATCCCGGATAAAGGATAGTTCCCGTGGGATAACTGAGGTAGCGGGAAAACTGTAATCCACGCGGGTTGCAGATATTATGATTACCATGACAAATAACTACTAATTTTAATATATTTTGAATGTATATAGTTTTATTTTAACATTTGCATACCTCGTATGAGGCTGTTATGGCGGACTACAAATATTGTTACTAATTTTATATCATAATGTACCCACATTCATGCAAATAAAGTGATTGATTGAAATCGCGAAGCGCTACTAGTAGTGAATAATCACGGAATCGAAAATTTAATTACAATTCCTAATAAATAATATGGCCTATGTCCAGCAGTGGACGTCCTATGGCTGAGATGATGATGATGATGAATAAATAATAATTAAATGATCCGGCACTCCTTTAAATAATATGGCCTATGTCCAGCAGTGGACGTCCTATGGCTGAGATGATGATGATGAATAAATAATAATTAAATGATCCGGCACTCCTTTAAATAATATGGCCTATGTCCAGCAGTGGACGTCCTATGGCTGAGATGATGATGAATAAATAATAATTAAATGATCCGGTACTCCTTTAATACACATGTTACAGCAACACCCCCGGTACAAGTGTAGTGTATGCGTTATTTTTATTTATTTTGAGAGAATTAAAAAATAATGAAAATTAATGGCAAACTTTTTTTTATTTTTTATTCACAATAGGCAGGCGTTTGACCACTATCTCACCTGATGTTAAGTGATGATGCGGTCTACGATAATTCACGCCTGCCTAGAAGATACCTGTTCACTCGTGACTTGAAGATGCCCAGATTGTATTCTTGTGGAAACACAGACTTAGGCAATGAGTTCCACTCGTTAGCTGTACGCACTATGAATGTGGAAGCAAAACGCTTCGTGCGACAGGGTGGAACGTCTACCATGTATGGATGTGTTTTTTGTGTTCATGTTAAATTAATATTATAATAAGACCATATTGTATGAGTACTAGCAACACCTCTATGATCATGCAAGTATGTATTATCTTTATGAACTAAAATATATATTACTCTGTGAAAAGTCACCGGTTGTGTCAATAGTTTATCTAGGTAACATACATTGAAAGTTAAATAAAACCTATTAATAAATGAACTTACTCAATAGCGAGCGGCAACAAGCTGGCGCCTTCAGCGTTCATGAAGATATGGACGGCGTCCAGATACTGGACGCTCCCCTCCTCCCGCCACGAGCTCTGCAACAAGCTAATGATAATGACTGGCCGGTTGGCGCAGTTGGTAGCACTCTGCCTTCTGAGCCACTGGTCCCGGGTTCGATTCCCGGACAGGTCAAACATTTGTGTGTATGAACATGTCTGTTTGACCTGTGTCTGGGTGTGTGTATGTATATGAGTATTTATCAGTCATCAGGTTAGGCTCTGCCTAGTTTGGGAGCTGAAGACCTTGTGTGAACGTAAAAAAAAAAACAAAAAAAAAAAAACAAGATACACGTGCGGCGATAGCTAAGATAATACATTCCTTATTTACATCTTAAGGACAATTACGTACGTCGGCCCAGAGGGATGCTTTTAAGAAACTTTATTTTAATTTACATAATTGTAATGTAACAAACCGACTAGGACTCACGTGGTAAACACTGGGCGTTATGATCGTGCCAGGCGGCTCGCGCTCGCCGCCTGGCACGATCATAACTCCCAGGTGAAGAACTGCAAATAAGTTCGAAACTGGTCGGAGAGTAATTTTCCAGTGTTTGTGATTTTGTAGCTCAGCGGGGGGAGCGTCGGCTGTCAAACTGACGGACACTCGGGTTCGATTACAGTACATTACAGTATTGAAGCCTACTGATCAGCTAGTTTGAAAATGAACCCCCCTTACCACAGTGTCGGTTATTTGCGGCAGCGCCCGCTCCATACTTGACATTTCGAAGCTGTCTGTTGACATGTGCCCCACAGCTTGACCTGCCGACAAATACCTATTTATCATTCTAACGTAATATAGGTAAGGTAGGTAATTCTATAAATGTGAATGTCGGTTTGTTTGTTGCGCTTTCACGCAGAAACTGCTGGACAAATTTTGATGATATGTAGTATGGAGGTAGATGACCCCCTGGAATAACACATAGGCTGCTTTTCATCATCATCATCGCCACTCGGGTACAACATCTGGGTAAAGTTAGTAGGTAATGAAATAAAATTTCAACCATTCGACGAAAACGATATGCGGGCGGCCGTGACACGTTGTCGCTCTATGTGTCTCATTAATACAAATACTAGCTACACCCCGCGGTTATACCCACGTGGTGATGATAGTGAAGGAACGTAGCCTATGTGTTATTCTGAGAACTGAAGTACCTACATATTTAATTTGAAAGAAAGAAAGAACGGAAGAAAATACATTATGAATGTATAAAACACGGGAGTTACTCACGTAATAAGTCAGAGGGCTCCGACTATAGTTTCAACAACATTCGGTGGTCTTTTTCAAGTAGAATACGGGACGCTCGCGGACGCGGTCGCGATTCGCCTAGTAATAGACTAACTATTCTGACTTACTACGTTAGTAACTCCCGTGTTTTATACATTCATAATGTGTCAAAACCACGTCAGTTTTAATATCAAAAAAGAAAATACATTTATTCAAAACATGACGCAACATTACAATGCTCCTTGATATTAGACGAGCCGAATCTTTGGAGATTATAAAAAAATGGTAGGTACATAATCACTATTTGACGGTCGCCGTGGCGCAGTGATCAGTGTCAGTGACATGACTTCTGTGTCTCCGGGACCCTGGGTTCGAATCCCGGCAGGGGCAAACATTGTATAAAAAAAAATGGGTCACGTAGTATGGGTACGTTCCTTATTAGGACAAAATATGGGTGGGATTTTCTTAAATTTAATTTTTTTTTTTACACTCTCAGACCTCCGCACTAAGATTCCCTGTATCGCGGGAGGCATGGACACACACAATCACAGCGCACAAACACCCAAGACCCGGGACAAACATCTACACTCATCGCACAAATGTTTGCCCCTGCCGGGATTCGAACCCAAAATGCCGGAGACACAGTAGTCATGTAACTAGTTAGGCGGGATAAGCAACAGCTTCCTGTGCAAGGTGCTAAGAGGACAGATTCATTCGCCAGGTCTACATGATGTTCTGTGCCAGTTTTATGTCCCTGAGAACTACAATCGTAGTAGGAGACACCGACTCACACTTATAGCACTCAACACTCTCCTGGAAACCAACCCAACATGTATTTTGGATGAGTGTCTGAAATTCTGTGAGAGGGATGCATGAATGGGTTCCGATATAATTCTATTTTCTGTATTTTATTTGATTAATTTTAATGTTTGCACTCTTTTAAACTTATTATGTTATTTTGTGTAGTGATGAAATTAAATAATGTAATTGGTGTAAGCCGTTTTAATTAATTCAATAAATAAACTGACACTAACCACTGCGCCACGGCGACCGCCATGCGCTGAAAATGGAATGTTACCTTTGGTTGAGTCGGTGCTCATGGCGCTCAGTCCCCGCTGCAGCGTGTCCTTGATCTGCTGCTCGATACCAGCCGACAGCTGGGACGGTGACGCTGCCTCTGCGCTCTTCTGGAAATATCACATATCACTGTTCAATCATAACGTATCCGATAAAACACCGATAAACAAACGACATTACCCCTGTGCTGCAGGCTTTGTAATCTTGTCTCGACTAGTCGTTGTTGATAAGCCTGTAAGTTCACCTCTCGATCGACTAAAGAGTCTCAATTTGGTGCTTAGCCGAGCCGCCCCACAATGAGAGCAGTACTGCATACACGATTGAAGCTGTGCTTAATACAAGTTGAGCAGTTGTTCTGCGAGTATAGTATTGCTTGGAAATCCGCATCCTTCATAGACGAAGTAGATACCTGTGCGTATAACGGGATCCACCGCAGACCGCAGGACACGCCCACTAGGGGGGAGTGGGCGGCGGGCGCGCGGCGCGGCCCCGCCCCCGCGCCCCGCGCCGACACCCGCCGCCGCGACACCGTCACCAGGTACGGCCCTCCGCATCTACGGTACACAATTGTTACAATAACAGCCTTTATTTACAATCTTTCATACATTTTTAACTTAACGCTAAGTATTTAAATAAATTTTGAACGTAACACTACGTATTTACACACTTTTGACAACACAAAGTAACACCGGCGATTTTTTAATTATTGACACCGGTACGTTAAAGAATGTCGTGCTTTCCAGCATAGGCCTCCCGTGGTTTCCCACAGAGTACAGTCCTGTGCTTGCCTCATTCCATGTAAGAAGACTCTTAGATCAGATGACCATGTGTTGCAAAGTTCTTAGAGGAGCAGCGGACTCCCTAAACTCGTACAACCTACTTTGCAGGCTATATGTACCAGATAAGTACAAGCGTGCCAGGCGACATGTGTTGTTAAGCGGCCTTCTTGTCGCACAGCGGCTCGCGACAATTCTCCTTTGTGTCGGTCTCTTCGCCACCTCAATGCACTTCTGGATGCGAACCCTGATATTGACTTTTTTATTGACAACTGGAGGCTATTACTGACGTATCTTTGACATACTGTGAGAAACAGTAATTCACTCCGACATTATATGTATGATAAATTGTTAATTTTGACTTAGTGTATTTTTCTTTTTTTTGTTCTTTTGCTTTATATATCTTTATATTACCTTTATGTACTCAATGTTATATCGTAATTGATGTGGTAATTGTAGTTGCTATCTTGCGTTTTTATCACAATAAATAAATAAAAATAAAATGCCCGCTGTTTTTCTATTGTCGTCGCCATCTACGACGCTGCCTTTTTTTGTGTTGCCTTGGGCACCATTCTGTGGCGTCATTTGACCATTGGTGTGGTGTAAATTGCATTAATTGTTTTACATTGTTTGTCCCGGACAAACAGTAGTAGTCGTAGTCGATATCACGATCGACAATTGTTTCGGCTTCTTCCGGAAGCCTTCATCAGGAGCTTAAGCGCGAATCGTAACGTCCCATTTCGATGGGTACAACAATTGTGAATCGTGATATCGACTACGCGTAAGTACCACGTTATACCCGTACAAACAGTGTAAAGTAATTATGAACGTATCAATAATTTTAATGAAAATATGTCAGGCTGTGTTCACGTCTGGTACTAAAGATTGCAGATTAACACCTAAATTTGATCTTTATATCGTAATAATAAGTATTAACCATAGTTATCAAACCTCTGTCTAAAGTTTTATATAAGCGTTTAGTGCTTGCAAAACAAAATACTTTAAGAAATGTATAATCTAGGACTTATTTACACTGGAAATGTACAATTAGAATAATTTTATTGTAAACTCTAAGGCTTTCACGGCCGGCGTTGCATGTTGTATGTATTGCTTCCGGGCTGTTTGGCCGTGGTCTATGTGAAACTTGTGTTCCAGACGTTTCGTCGATCACTGCGGTCGACATCTTCAGTGGTTCAGGTCCGAGCGGCGATAAGAGCGTACAACTCTCCTCCGCGGCGTCTTCTCTATTACTGAGGGAACACACACACTGTCTGGAACACAAGTTTCACTTAGACCACAGCCAAACAACCCGGAAGCAATACATACAACAATAATTTTATTGTTAAATAAAGTATTATTTTGAATTGAATAAATGAATTGATCATGTCTGGTGTGGTACTTGCTTGGTATCTTCCCTCATCAGTTTGAGAACTTCGAAGCCGGAGCCTCGTTGGGCAGCTTTCAACTCTCTCCCGGTGCATCCGACCAGCTGGAAACACGGTAAGAGTTTTGAAGTTAAAACTTATAATAACGGCATTGTGCACTTCTGTATGGGGAAAAAATGTAAAATTCGCGTCAGGACACCTCGCGTCAGGCGCGTGACGTCATCGAATTAATAAGACGGAGGGAGCGTAGAGAAATTTAAACTTAAATTTGTTATGAATAAGGAACATGTCCGTTTGTTGGTAGGTATAATACAACCTTTTTGTAGCCGACCGTGCTCACCTCGCTCGCCCGTTTAACATGTTGATTTTGCCTTCATTCTATTGTATGTTTTATCGCCCTCACTATAGTGTTTAATGTGTAGTACGTAAAATCAATAAAGTTATATACCTATTCTCATGTTTGTGTACGGTAGCGCAATAAATGAATATTGTATTTTACCACATAAATGCAAGTTTTCACTTCTGCCTGCATGTTAACTGACCTGTAAAAATTCCACTTTCCCGTGAGGCGTATGCGTGGTGGAGAGCGCCGGGTCCCGCGCCACCAGCAGGTGTCTGACGCGGGTTCTGTCCGTGCCGCCATCTAGCGGCCGGTGCCACGATATGTGATCGCCGGCACAGAACTTGTTACCTACCGAACAAATTCTATATCACACAATTTATTTCATTTTTTGAAGTGAACACTTCTTTGGTGGCGTTGTGCACTAAAAAAATGATAAACTCGCGTCAGATCGTCAGATCGTCGGGACCGCCGTTGATATTTAAACTTAGAAATGTTACGAATAAGGAACATTATCGTTTGTTGTTAGTTTTATTTGATAAAGTCGTTTTGTTAGAAGTATTATTGAGTTCGGTTATCAAAACGCCGATATTATAAAGCGGAAAGATTTCATTGTTTAAAAAAAAAGTCATGTTAATTCTATGTGTCCCACTAATATTACAAATCTGAAAGTTTGGATGGATGGATGGATGTTTGTTACTCAATCACGACAGAATGGCAGAACGGATTTGGATGAAATTTGGTATGTAAATACTTCAGGTTCCGGAATAAAACATAGGCTACTTTTCATCATCATCATCAATCATGTTCAAGTTTTAACTTCTGACTCCCGGAGTGCCGGTTGTTTTTTTTTAAGAAGCAATAAACTAGATATTATGTTTAAAATTTTCTTAGGATATTTTCAGGTTTGTCTAAACAGCTTGACACCCATTTTAAGATCTCAAGTCCTTTCGGTAAAAAGGCATTTAGTTTAATGGCTTTTTCGCCTTTAAAGATTTATAAATAATAAAACTTCAACTAAAAATCCGTGACCGTTCTATTTTTTTTTTTTTTTTTTTACTATTATAGGTTTGCCTTTGACAACTGTCTATGCTGCACTTGCCAGTCTGTGGTCTCTGCTGCCGAACCTTTCAACTCCAACTGCCATCAGTTCTTACGAAAGCCCATTCGAGGTTTATTTATGCAGGACATTTAATTTTTACCACTCAAAGATGTGAAGCTAACGTATCCAAGCATGTGGTTTCCCACACCAGTCGTTGTGATGCTTTCCAACGCGTTAATGTAATTAAAGCTTTATTGCAGTATTGATATGATTGATGCGGGCCTCTTCCTATGGCTATCCTATGGCTGAGATGATGATGATGATGATAGTATTGATGGGAGAGGGGCAGCACTGACCGGTGATGAAGACATATCTAGCGAGCGCCTGGCAGAGCGCCGCGGGCCACAGCGGCGGCTGGCGAGACTGCCACTCCTCGCCGGAGAGACGGAACGTCAGCTCAAACCCGTACCCGGACTCCACCTCCGCGCCCCCGCCAGGAACCGGATGCACGCGCCCGTCCCCGTGGAGGTCGGATAGACCGAAACTGTAACAACCAGATATACATGAAGAGGTGGTTTTAATCCCGACACAAAAAGAGGGAGGTTATAGGTTTGACGTGTCTGTGTGTGGCATCATATAGCTCCTAAAATAAACCGGTTTTGATGTGCTTTTGAAGTGAAAACTTTTTTAGCGGCGTTGTGCACTTTTGTATGGGGGAATAAGGTATATAGTATATATCGGTCGACTCGACGTACGGCAATTCGCCATCGCTATATGGTAGATATACCACCTATACGCACGAAGCGTTATGCTTCCACTTTCTTAATGCGTACTGCCAAGGAATGGAACTTGTTGCCCGAGTCTGTGTTTCCCGATATGTACAATCCTGGAGTCTTCAAGTCGCGAGTGAATAGGTACCTTCTAGGTTTGCGTGCTAAATCCTAGACGTCATCACTTAACATCAGGTGACACAGTTGTCAAACGCAAACTTATAATATGTAAAAAAAAAAAAAAAAAAAAAGAATGAATGTTAAACTCGCGTCATGACACCTGACGTCAGGACGTGACGCCATCGAATTCGTAAGACGGAGGGAGAGTAAACCGCCGTTGAAATTTAAACTGAAATGTGTTACGGATAAGGAACATTTTCGTTTGTTGGTAGTTATATTTGATTTGTTTTGTTAGAAGTATTATTGAGTTCGATTATCAAACCGCCGATATTAGAGGAAAGATTACATGTTGTATGTATTGCTTCCAGGCTGTTTGGCCGTGGTCTAAGTGAAACTTGTGTTCCAGACGTTTCGTCGATCACTGCGGTCGACATCTTCAGTGGTTCAGGTCCGAGCGGCGACAAGAGCGTACAACTCTCCTTCGCGGCGCCTTCTTTGATACTGATACTTAGACCACGGCCAAACAGCCCGGAAGCAATACATACAACATGCAACGCCGGCCGTGAAAACCTTAGAGTTTACAAAGATTTCATTGTTTCAAAAAAAATGTAATCATGTTAATTCTATGTGTAGGTACATAAAAACAATAAACTTAAATAGCTATTGTCATGTTTGTGTCCGATAGCGCAATAAATGAATATTGTATTTTACCACATAAATGTTATTACTTTTATACTGATAAATAGAAAGAAAGAAGAAAGAAAATTATTTATTACTGACAAACAACATTACATATAAAACAAAAAGAAAAAACACATATTTAGGTCATACATACATTTAACTTATAAGTTTAAAACATTATGGGAAGACGAAACAACATTTAAGAATGATAGATACAGATTAAGATTCGCCAAAAAAAAAAAAAAAACCTATTTTGGCTAAATAGTTTTATTTGTTGTGTTGCGTAATGCCAGAAATGAGTCCCTACTCAGCGTTATGCGAGGGTTTGACAACCTTCGCGCTGAAATAAAGCAATTCGTGCGAAATTATTCCCTAACCATTCCAAAATATTCAAAAATGTTCAAGTTTTCACTTCTGCCAACACTCCCGGAGTACAACCGGTTGTTTTTTATTTTATACTGTTACAAAATGGTAAATTGCCAACTGTATTGTACAATTAAATATAGGAAAGTTCGATGGATTGATGTTTGTTACTCATTCACTCCAAAACGCATAAATGGACCTATGTGAACTTTTTGGAGCAGAATATTATGTGTTTACTTATTACAAGCTTGCTTCAAGCGACATCAACAAGTTACTTCACACTTTTGAGTGTTGAAGTCTGTTCCATTTAACTGTTATTTTTTTTAATTGGTTCTCTCCCTTGTCCTTGACCTTTCACCTTTGCTACTCACGGGATCAATTATTATTGTGTATGTTCACCGATTTCTCCGTCCTCAATTATAATCTCATCCAAGTAGACATAACACTTTTCAGTTATTGGAGTATAACTCAAAAACTGCTGGTCCAATTTTGATTAAATTTAAAAAAAAAACACCTTGGAGGTACACTCTATCAAACAAAAAAAGAAATGTTGAGAATTGGTCTAAAAATGGGGAAGAAATCGGTAAGAATACTTTTAAAAAAAAATTTTTTTTTTCTTTTTGATATTCCTTATCTACAATCAGTCACTGACTTTCAGCAGATTGGTTGAGAGGTCTATGTCATGTAAAGTGTGCCCTCCACTGAGGGCATCTCCTTGTATTATGTCTCTATCTGTTTTAGAGTCCTGATTCAGTCAGTAATGAAGACTCTCTTTCTCTTGAGCCTAGGCTCATATGTGTTGGTTGTTAGCTGATTAGCCAGGTTGTTGGGATGTTCAAGTAGGTGATCCCGGTACCTTTTAAAAAAAAACATACAGTCGAACTTATAAACTCCTCCTTTTTTGAAGTCGGTTAAAAATAGAATATGATCTAAAAGTGGAGGAGATTATCACCTGATGTAATGCCAGTGGGGAGGTATGTGCTCCTCCGGTCTTCCAGGGTTCCAGTACATGCTAATGTAGTCTAATGGATCTTCGCCTCCTAACCTGTAATTTAAAATGTTAATTAAACAACTTTAAACAGTTTTATTTTCACTTGTAGTTCATATCATTAATGTTGTGCGAGGCGTAACTTGCGCTAAGAAAACGTGCGGCAGTCTTTGGAGACTGCCAATAGAAGTGACAACTACATGGTTTCTAATTGGGCTTCCTCACTCGCCATCGATTCTGACCCCAATAAGCAGTCTTACACAGCAAGTATAGCGAGATAGTTTAACACATGGGCTACTTTTCATCCCAAAAATAGTTGCTGTTCCTAAGGGATAAGTGAATAATTAAAAAATCTCTGTCACTCCTTCACTCTTAAACTTTTGTACAGATTTAGATGAAATGTGGTATGGAGATAGATTAGACTCTGAGTTCCATTTTCAAAATTTTAAATTATATTTTTTATTATATAATTTACAAGTGGCCAGTTCTAAGAACTTTCAGTTTTACTAGTAGCCCTCGTATTACTAGTCTATACAGCTTAGTCAAAATACTTACCAATATTTCAGTCTTGTGGTAACTTGTAGAGGGTTTGGTTGGTCCGGATACAACTTGGAGCAAGCTTCGCAGAGGGATTTCAGGCCTATAGGTACAGTTCTATCTGCAATAAACACAATTCAACAATTTCTGAAAGTCAAAATGGGTATGCTCAGGTATGAATTCAGAATTATGGTTCTGACTTGACCAAACTGAGGGAAGGATAAGTTTAGGGAAAAATAACTTGTTATAAAATATAACACCAAATCATATATTCGGGATCCTGGTGCTGATTGATGAATTGTCTATGGGAGGTGTTAGTGAACCTAGTGATCTATGTTCCATTATTTTTAGCATTGTGTTGTCGCAGTTTCAACCTAACCTAGAGATCTGCATTTGAGCTATTATAATTCAAAAATATGTTTACCTTAAAATCCCGTAAGGTACACCTCAACATAAATTCGGCTTCTACTTCCACCCCTAGACTCGGTGGTGGTTCTATTTCATACTACCTCTTATTGGGTCAAATCAAATACCTCGTGACACCTACCTCCATTTATTTGAAATCGAATACTAGCAAAATCTAGTCAAATTCATACTAAGCATTTATGATTTAATGCTAATTATTCTGTTTGGATATCTAACATGCTACAACATATTGATAATAATGAAAGAACGTAATTTATACATGACAAAAAGAAAGAACACTTACAATTTTACATAAAAATTTGGGACTAAAATTAGAAAGATCATGTTCTACGATTTAAATGCAGTTAGTTCCTACCTACCAGAAAAGTTTGAAAAGAGACGAATGATATATAAGCGCAGCTATGCGCAAAACAAAATTTGGTATACAAGGTACCAACCTGATTGGGCTAATTGCTCCTCACTCGTCTCCTGCAGATTGCCTTGAGCATTTTCTGGTTCAGCTGTTTGTAAAGGCTGCGCAGAAGCAACAAAAGAAAGAGCGCTGTTGCAAATTACTCCCGTGGGAGGCGGAGCCCCAACCCCGCTGGGTCCCGACATTCTTTAATACTTTGACGATTTGTAGTAATACTCTTCCTTAGCGTAAAACTCTATTTAAATATGAATCAGGAGTTCAGCTGGCGATTTCAGACATATTTTTTGTTAGGTACTTGTTCTGATGTTGACAATTGTTGACACTTGTTTGACCTTATTGCCAGAGTTGCCAACTCGGACTTAAAAGACGTACGCGAGGTTCGAAAAATACGTACAATTGCACTATTTGCATGTGAAAAGTACGTAGATCTACGTAATTTTTTTCCTCAGATAAAATAACTGTATACTCAAAGTTTTTTTCATGAACGACTGTTTTTATTCCAAACAAATATTGTCCAGTAATTGTTAATTTTGTGCTAATAAAGATGATGTATTATTATTATTATTTATAGAAGGCCATCTTGCACCAACCAAATAACCGTGAGTTTCACGATCTCGGATTATATCATAATTTTTGCCTTCAAATTTGTGGTATCAACGGATATTTAGATAAAATCTCAATTCCATAGATTGGCGCAAGTCGGCTTTAAAATATATGTTTTTTCCACGAACATATTTACGAAGTAAGTTCATAATATTCATCAATGTTTTTAAACGAATCGACATACCACAATTATAAAAAAATATGTCACAGTAAATTTTTGAACGAAACTAGTTGTAAAATAGGGATGTAACATTAAGTATCGAAGAATAAGATAATGCTATAAATATCATACGATGTAAATTTAGATGTAAGTAACATGGTCTCTCCAAATCCAAAAAATAGTATAATTAAAAATTATTCAGATAGAAGCACTGTAAAGTGTATAGTTTATTTGGGGTACACCAAGTCAAGTTCAGACTATTTTCGTATGCGTACGTTGGTCAGAATCGAGTATGATAAAAAATTTAAGTCAAAATGTAATTATAACTAAACTAACATTTCTAGTGACTATATGTGTAACCTCAAATGTTTATGATAATTGTTACTACAGTGTCTAACTGAACATAAAACCATAAAAACTCTTGGTACTACAATGTATAATTATATTGATGGATACATAAGCACCACTATCCATGGATTAAGAGTTGGCCAGTCGAGTGATATTTAGTTTCTCTTCAGAATCACAAATTATAACAAGTCTTGATTTGCCTTTTTGTATAAAGTTAAATTACAAATGCAAAAACTCTGTATTGCAAATCATAAAATGTACATCAAAAGTGTATTTTATACTTATTGTAGCTTATGGTTATACAATCGGCGGTCTTATCGCTAAAGCAATCTCTTACAGGCAACCTTTGGATGGACATGATAGATTGAACATTGTGGATGTGATGTGTAACAAGATCTTAAATTTATATAATAAACGTATATGCTGAATATTATACAATTAAATAAATATGAAATTAATAATAACTAAAATACTATACAATATATAATACACCATATATTTATATAATACAACTCTCATAATAATATATACCATACAATTTTTACATATCATAAAAAGTAGCAATTTTACTCATTGTCCTTGAAATTTGAACACACTGAAGATTTGGCTCTCGCAGCGGTGATATCGGCTTTTGTTTTCCATTAAAAGCAACTTGAACGATTAAGACTTGAAAGTGTGGAGATTTTTAACGAAGCGTTTTTTCACGCTATCGATATCTGACCTGTATTGTTTTATTGCACATCACTACTCACTCGGATGAAATTGTTCATTTGCCCAGTGCATTTGCCGTTTGAGTAATCTGTGATTCGCCGATCATTTTTGTTTGTATTTTTCCCACTGTTTTCTCTATCTTTATCTATTTAAAAACATAAATTTGTCACTCGTAAGCTATAAATAAGTTGATCCAAGGGACGAACAAGCCTAGTTTAGGCCGCAGCAAGTGTGTTGCTAAGATGCTATACTTCTTTTTAATAACAATTTTCAGTGTTGTTTTTGCCTACGAACAAGATATGACAATTACAGTTCAAGCCGGAAAGGTAGACTGCATATACCAGGCGGTGATGCCCAACGATGTAGTGGACATTGAGTACCAGGTATGCGTTACTGGAAAGTTTTGAGGAAATGAAAATTAACCTCTAAATAATATATGTTTTATTCAATTTTATTTTCGACATAAAACAGCTACCTATACGTTACGATTAGATTCAACCTGATATTTTTTAGATGTATTCTAAAAATTTTAACAAAACATGCATCAAAACAGATTAAGTGTTAATCTGTGGTCTTCGCTGTTGGTACATCAACTACCTATACTTATATTTTTCGCATTAAATTGTAAATTTTTGTTGTGTACTGTCTGAAGATCCTTAAATAAATTTAAAAAAAAAAAGTGTGTTTAACGAATTAGATATGTTGGGTAATATATACATGAACATAAAAACAAAGTTTGCTCAAAGTTTTCTAAATTCTGTGTTTCACTTAATAAATTGGAGGTAATCCAATACTCAATTCTCAACAGTTTATTGTATTCATATGGCGTTACATGCAGGTCTTAAATACCTTTTTTTCCAGTGTACATATGACCCTGGTAGGGTCTAGCAATGTGGAGCAGCCGATTTATTTATTAGTTTTCAAATTTATCATAGAAAAACTCAACTCAAAAGTTCTCCTGAATTTACATTATTTCCCCAGAGTATTATCCCATAGCTAAACCAGGACAGTGCGTATGCGTTGTAGGTGAGTAAAAGGCAGTATTTGGATCTGTTGCCTGCCGTAATTCCCTGAGAACGCTACTTGGCACTTAAGTTCTACTTGGGGTGTATTGTGCCACTCAACTCATGTTGCATTTATATTATATTATAGGTGATAGATGCATCCCATGGTGAACTGGACATATCGTTCCAAATGACTGACCCAGTGGGGAGGGTGGTGGTTGCTGACTACAAGAAACCGGAGAACTCACACCGTCACACTTCTACCCTGCAGGGAGACTACAGATTTTGCTTCGATAACAGCTTCAGCACCTTCAGCACCAAAACTGTGAGTATTGGTTTGACCCTCACAAACTCCATTTATAGAATATAAATAGATAATAGGAAATAATTAAAAGATCTCTTCTTCTTTCTTCTTCACTTGAAATAGAAGTAAAATTCTAGATCTCAAACTTATTTATTCAATTAAGGCCTTTAATAGGTTGATTAACCAACAAACAAACATACATACACCCATACAAACTTTTGCATTTGTAATAGTGGTATGATAATCAAAGGCTGCTTTACTATTTATCAGTTGAGCTAAACAGACAATTCAGACTGACTGGCCGATTGGCACAGTTGGTAGCACTCTGCCTTCTGAGTCACTGGTCCTGGGTTAGATTCCCGGACAGGTCTAACATTTGTGTGTATGAACATGTCTGACTTGTGTCTGGGTGTACTTGTGTATATGTATATAAGTATATATCAGTCATCAGGTTGCCATAGTACCGGCTCTGCCTAGTTTGGGACCTGAAGACCTTGTGTAAGATATTTTTGGCAGCCTGCTGATGGTTACTATTTTAGTTACTTTTAGTAGACATGTGCAATAAAACATGTATACTACAAACTAATTTAATTATTATATTATGCTAATTTAATTTACAAGTGAATTGTTATTTGTTAAAATGATATCATATTGTCATAGAAAATAAATAATTCAAAGTGTATATCTATGTAATTTAAAATAATAAAAAAAAAAATATGGCCATGTGGGATTTCTACCAGACCACCTTTGGATGAACGGTATCATAATGAGTAGTAGTCAGTGGTGCAATATAATTGGACTTAATTATTTCTGTCACAGTGGTTATGAAGGTTTCACAAAAATTTGTATATCTTGCTTCTATTCTCAAAGTCCTGAAATCTCCGCCCAAAAGACACTAATGAGGATGTAATTTTAGATTTATACTAGTGATTGGACGGAGTGGTAAACATTGTGCAGGTATTATTATTCGGCTCCAAAACACTGTGAAAACTAGTTTGGAGCCAATGGGTTCCTGTATAAGACCTATTGTTATGTCAAAAACATATATTTGTATCTGTATTATTTTCCACATCGACCCTGACCATCAAATGATATAGTGGTCATATGGTAGAGCGATAAAGTATACAAAAGATGAACCAGCTATGCAACAAACTGTTTTCAATGTTTTGCAGCTTGAGTAGATGTTATGTAGAAGGTGGGCTCAACAATCTGTTATTGTGTCAACTGCAGGTGTTCTTCGACCTGCTGATCCAAAATGAAGATGTTGAGGACGTCAACTATGATGACGATAAAGAGATGGAGCTAGGTAAGTCAGGGATTAACATTAGGAATGAACGGAAGCCACTCTGTATGTGCAGAGTCATATTAATATTCATTTATTTAATTAGATGGTCATTCGTCAATCAATTTAATTTTTTACTGTATATATAATGAGAATTCTGAAGAGCTCTTCAGTCTTATCTCAGCATCACAGTTTTACCACGGCATTAGCCAACACTGCTTGAAATTTCTTCCACATATTATTGACTCATGATATTGAGAGAATTGAGTGCGTGCACACTATCGATTTCACCAATGAGATTTGGCATAATTACACTTGCAAAATTTGGTATGAGTTTCCTCCATCAGTGTTCCCGAGTAGCTACAATATAGGATTTAACATAAGTAGAGTTATGAGTGTAAATAGGTCATTGTCCGATAATAAATACTACTACTACTACTCTGCTGGCTCAGCGACCCAAAGTGGATCTTGGCCTCTGACAAGAGCAAGCGCCATCCTTCCCTATTATCCCTGCGTTCCTGCCAGTCGTCCACTGCCTTTGAAAATGGCAAAAAGTTAAAAAATATAATAGTAGAATGAAACCCATTGGAAAAGGAAGAGAATATGACAAAAATGAAATGCAAAATAAATTACGGGCGATCTGAGGTCGGGAAGGGGAAGAGGGGAGGGTGAAAGGGTAAAAATCGGCTGGCAGGCGAGACTGCGCTCGCCAACCCGCCTGCCAAGCGTAACGAGTATTAGCACCCCCCTCCCCCTATATGGGGAGGCATATGTCCAGCCGTGGATGTCCTATGGCTGCGATGAATGAATTATATAACGTTAAACCTTCCTTGTATATGAGTGTGTCGTGTGGGGCGGCAGGTAACGCCGCGGAGACGTACATGATGCGCGTGCGCGACATCTCGGGCAGCATATCGCGCGTGCAGGACAACATGGCGGCCGCGCGCCGCCTCCAGGAGATGCTCTCGGCGCACGAGGCGCGGGACAGGAACCTCGCCGAGGGGATATGCGCCAGGTAACGAACCGTCCCATTCATCCATTACCTACCCTTATCCCTCACTCCTTGCCACAGGTGGTCCCATTTGTGAGAGCCCATCCCCCTTATATGACACGTCACACACTATGCAATTAGGCGTAAAACGAACTGGCGGCTGGCCGTAGTTATATGGTAGATATACCACCTATACGCACGAAGCGTTATGCTTCCACTTTCTTAATGCGTACTGCCAAGGAATGGAACTCGTTGCCCGAGTCTGTGTTTCCCGATATGTACAATCCTGGAGTCTTCCAAGTCGCGAGTGAATAGGTACCTTCTAGGTTTGCGTCCTAAATCCTAGACAACGTCATCACTTAACATTAGGTGAGACAGTTGTAAAACGCAAACTTATATGTAAAAAAAAAAAGGTACATAACGCCTGCCGCGACGGTATACCGTATCCGGCTACAGCATCGTCTCGGTTCTATTGCGGTCCGCCGCAATCGTCCAACGACATCCTCCCGACATTTTAATTTATTTCTGTCTGAATATTCATAGCGTTTGCTATCCCATATAGCGGGGTGTTCCATGATTTATATAATGAACTTTTTCGACTTAATGTTCAAATATTTGAACGAAAAAATTCGGCTGCTAGTGGGACTTGAACCCACGACTACAGAACACCGTCCTGTCGCTTTGTTTAACTAAGCTATAGCAGCCCATACCACTAGGCCCGTATTACTTCATTTTTACATCTGAGGGGATGTTGTTATAGCGCCATCTACCTATAATTGTATGAACAATTAATTAATAGGACTGATAGACCAATTCAAATATTTGAAGGAAAAATTCGATTCGCCATAGAATTAAAATACAAATTTTAAAAAGAAGAAATTCTGCTACTCGGGAGATTTGCCTACAGAACCCACGACTTCAGAACACCGTCCTGTCCTGTCACTCTGCCATCTATATGTTATGTTCTGTTGCAGCGTCCTCAAGTGGTCAATATGGCAGATCTGCCTGATGCTGATTGTTGGAGTAACACAGGTAATAATATTCTTATACACATAATATTATAAGCGATCTGTCTGAAGAATGCCTCGGCACTATGGAACCATCCGTATATCACGTCAAAAGAATTTAATGACTTTTTGACCCCTCCCCCCCCCCCTCCCCCTCCTCGTCGCAGGTGGTCACATTTGTGAGACCCCCCCCCCTGGTGTGACGTAATTTATGGATGGTCCCTATGCGTGAGTATGTGATTGTCAATCTGACGGTGATGGCTCTATCCCCACCGCCAACTGGAGCTCTTGACTTACGGTAACTTACGAAAATAACTATTTATAACTAGTAGCGGCCCGCGGTTTCACCCGCGTTAATTATGGTTTTCCCACTACCTCAAATATCTCACGGGAACTATACAGTTTCCGGGATAAAGGAAGCCTATGTGTCATTCCAAGATCTAAACTGTGAATGTGCACTGGAATTACACAATCTGATTCCACCATCCCCTTTCTATCATCGGTCGACTCGACGTACGGCAATTCGCCATCGCTATATGGTAGATATACCACCTATACGTACGAAGCGCTTTGCTTCCACTTTCTTAATGCGTACTGCCAAGGAATGGAACTCGTTGCCCGAGTCTGTGTTTCCCGATATGTACAATCCTGGAGTCTTCAAGTCGCGAGTGAATAGGTACCTCCTAGTTTTGCGTGCTAAATCCTAGACAACGTCATAACTTAACATCAGGTGAGACAGTTGTCAAACGCGAACTTACAATATGTAAACAAAAAAAATATCTGTTTTTGGTTTGTGTATGTGTGTGTACAGTACCGAGTGTATTATTTTTCGAGGTATGCTACTGATATATTTTTTTCCAGGTGTTCTTCGTGAAGAGTCTATTCTCAGACATGAATAGCAGCAGTATAAATAGATTAATGTCGAAACTGTCTCGATGACCTCTAGTAGCCAAATTTAGAATCTAAAGTAAAAAACTAAACTACGAGTATGTACGAGTATGTATGTACGGTTTAAGTAAGAAAAGGCGAATGTCGCTTACGTGCTCAGGCGTGCGTTCAGCAGCTCCATCGGCCAAGCCATATCTTGCTCTGACAGCGGATGTGCGGCGTTCACGAACTCAACTAGAGCATTATTTGCTCCAATATTTGATCATGACCGTTCACGTCAACCTGTCAGAGCAAATTATGCTCGACGAAACCATAATCTTTCTACCTCTAGAATCGATCAAATCTTGGTCGGCTGTCAAAAGTGGCATATGCAGTAGTAACTATCATATGATCCATAAACAATGTAAATGACTTCTTCTCCTTCTTCTGTAACATGCTATGAAGTAGCCGTTCGTGAGACATAGATCAAATATTGGTCGATAAATATTTCGCCGACGAAGCTCCTGAACGCAGCCCAGAATATGAATGCATATTCGTATGTACGTCAAACACAAGAATTAAAAAAAAGAAATCCAGCTAGTGCTGTGGTTTAAAATTCAGAGTATTTGAATTATTCGAATGATCGATATGAAGCTACAAGTCGGTTCAAAATATGACAATGTCCGTACATGTTTGTGGTGTGACGTCATTTGTAGCATTTTTACAGCGTGAATACGGTGTTCAAGAGAACGAGGTACCAGCGTGTGTGTTAACGACAATTGACCAATCACAGTAGTATTCCATTCTCTAGTTGACCAATTGACATTCGCCATTTTATGGTGGTGTACAATTTGCGGTTTATTTTTGGTAGCGTGTATAACGTTATCTCTGTGAAAACAATTTTCAACCGGGCGTATGTACTCTGAGCACTGTACTGCACTGTTGAGCACACAAACCACACTATAGGTAATGCATGCTTGCGATGGCGTGTGAACTTTATTTCTTCTAAAGGTCAGGGGTCTTACTATCAGCTTTGTAAAGACCATTCAAGTTCCGAGCAGTTCTAAAACCTATCTTAAACCGCTTAATGTAAAGCCATACCATCACCACGGCATCACGCTCCTTTAGGTGAACGGTTCGAACATTGATATCCTCAAAGGTGAACGGTTATTGTTGTCTCTGGTATGTATAAGCCAGGTTTTAGAACTGCTCGGAACTTGCATTTTTTATACAAAGCTGATAGTAAGGCCCCAGGTTTCAATTAATTATCAAGAAAGGCAACTATGTGTTGAAATTCTTGATGAAGACTTACTTTTTTGTCAACCTTCTTTAAAACAACATAGGATTGTTCGAAAAGAGAATTAATAGTCATAAAAGGATTGGCAATGTATCGTAATGCCCCCAGTGTTACCGCTATTTATAGGCGACGGTGATCGCTTACCATCAGGCGGTCCGTATGCTTGCGAACAATTACAAAAAAATAATTGAATATAGATTTTTGAATAAAGATATTGAGTGAAAGATGTGAAATTGATGTAACAATTTCGTCATATTTTTCATTGAAAATGTTTCTTTAGGCGCTCGTGTGTAATATTTTTTTTTAAATATTGAAACAACTAACTGGTATTTTGTTTCTTTAGAGTTTATAAGACTTTTTTACACTAATGTTGATAGTAATTCTATGCCAAAATATGTTTTGGCCTTGACACTAGAGACAAAAGAAGATATTTTTTTTAATAATCTCTAATAAGGATTACTTTTTTAAGAATTAATATTCTCCAGTCACTAAATTAATTAATATTTAAGTGAAAAAACCAAAGTGAAACGTAATGTTTACAACTTAGAATTAATAATATAGAATGCACAAATAAGAAATACGTAATAAAATATTGTTTTTTGTTTGAATTCGTTTTATTGTTGATCACCATTTCAGCGCTAGGTTTTCCACTGTTGGACAATGACTCTTTCCTCATTGGTCTCCTTAGAGCCGGGTTGACACGTCACGAGTCTACTCGGACCGAGTGCACTCTGATTACTACTCGGACGCTATACTCGTATTTGTATCATGTAATTATGGTAATCGAAGCTGCGTTCAGGAGCGGCTTCGGTCAAATATTGATCGACCAATAGTTGATCGATGTCTCACGAACGGCTACACCATAGCATGTCACAGAAGAAGAAGTCACTCACATTGATCATAGATCACGTGATAGTTACCACTGAATATGTCACTTTTGACAGCCGATTAAGATTTGATCGATTCGGTAGTAAGATTATGGTCTAGTCGACCATAATTTGCTCTGACAGGTTGTCATGATCAAATATTGGGTGGAGCAAATAATGCTCTAATTGAGCTCGTGAACGGCGCATATCCGCTGTCAGAGCAAGATATGGCTTGGGCGAAGCCGCTCCTGAACGCAGCCCCGAGCCCACACAGACGCCGAACGCCACCACTCAATCCGAGTGGAATCGGATTGTGTTCCATATTTCAGATGACAGATCAAATGTAATAAAACAAAATAAAAATGGAACCGACTTCAACACTCAAAAGTGAGAAATTACTTGTTAAAGTCGGTACCATGATGGTGTCGCAATTCCCTCGGGAAGTGGATTGAAAGAAGATTAATACTAAGGAGAAAAGAAACGCAGGCGCAGAAGTTTATTTATATTTAGTTCAGGGTCGTAACTTTTCGGCTGTAAAAACGAATGGCTACGATGGTTCAAAAGTAACTATTATCAAACCTGTATGGTAACGAACAAAGAGTGTTTCCTTTTCTTGCAATACTATGGAAAATCTAGACTAACTAATGGCCTCAAGACAACTAGAGTCTGTAAAAATGATAACATTAGGTATTTAGAATATGTGATTTGACATAAATAATCGACTGTAGTAGGGCTACACCTTCGGCAGCAAATACTGAAGATATAGATGGGCACCTACTGTGCAACAGGACATTAACGTTGGGAGTATTTTATTGTAGCTACGAAGAGAGTTTGTCAACCGAGCTAAACCAATTTCTTTTTCTAACCGACCGATGCTGTTTGCCTCTACCGGCATTTACAGCTTCACCGGAGGGGGAACTAAGCTAAACCATTGTGATGTACTCTATTTAGTTTGTGCTTGTGAACGTTGTGATCTACACAAATCATAGAGATAGAATTTTACTTGAGAACAAGTGTGGCATGTGTTTTGAGCCAGTTTAAAAAAAATCTATCCGATAAGTACCTATTGCCTACGGATGTATAGAGGCTCTTCACTCTACTTGCATTGCATTTTTGGGGACGTTTTCATAGCACTAAGTATGATACGAAGACATTTTGACTGGACTTTTGTCAATTCATCAAGGGCAGTATTATTTCCTGGGCCTAATCTAATAAAAGGTGCCATAATCTGCATTATAATAGTTTCTGGCTGAAAGTGTGACAACTTGACTAAGTACTAAATAGGGCTCGAAGAATATGTATATTATTCTCGCACTCTGCGACAACTGATGTGATATGGACAATGTTGGTGTGCCGGTGTGTTAACTGAATTTAAAGAATATTAAACCTGACGCTGAGTCGCTAACAAAATTAGGCGCCAAAACATGATTGCCAGTGTCACGTCAAGAAGCAAAATAAATTAAACTGAAGTGATACTAAAGGAGAAGTCATCTGACCAAAATATACATTATTTGCGGTATAAACGGCCGTATCTTCTTTCTTAGGTCAATTTAAAAGTTTGAGTTTTTCATATCTTCAAGAGACTGTAGACAGTTTTAATTACAACCTGATACCGCACGAGTTCCCAAGATAATGAGTCTTGATAGACGGACGGACGGGCTACAAATTGATCTTATAAGGATTCCTTTTGAGGTACGGGATCCTAAAACCACTCACTACGGAACCCTATGGCATTAACGGATAAAACTCGGAACAATGAACATATCACACACGTCTAATGAAAGGTTGATAGTACATTTTTCACATACATTATTTTAAATGGAACAGCTTGGACTTGATATAAAATACCCATGTTGAACAGTATTTTTTAAAAACTATATATTCCATGATCTCCATTCGCAGACGCACAACACAGCATTTATTTCATTTGAAATAAATGTACTAGCCACAGAAGCCATAATTTAAAAAGAAGAATGCATGTACCCTTTGATCGAATCCGAATTTCCGAATCGAACATGGTAGACATGGGTAACTCACTAAAGAATCACGATCCGTATCGTAGCTCAAATAGATAAAATGATGATGATCAATAGATCAAAGCTCAAGTGTCTGAGACGGATCTTTGAGTCGGTTCACAGATCAGATCAATTTGTATATTTTTTCAAGGAGTTGATTGTGACTCTGTAACTCAAAATGAGTCCCTCGCTAGAGTCGCATAATATTTGACTAAATGTATAACTGAAATGAAAATATATTTGTCAGTAAAATGTCAACACCTTAAAAATGTTGTTTTTACGTGCACGAATATTAATATATAAAAAATATACTATAAAAAGGATAATGAAATAATTACTAAGATTTTGTTAATTTACTTTACACTCATTGATTGAATTCAAAAAATACATTGTCATTGGCCATAGATAATATGACTATGAATTCCAGAACTAAAAAAATACGGCCTTACATAGCTCGCATACGACTTAGCGGATCTACAGATAAACAGTTCAAAATGAACTGACTACAGCTCTGGAACGTCACAGCTCGCGTGAGTCGCGGCTGATCCGTGAATATACGGCCTTAGATCATAGCTCGCATATTACTTAGCGGATCTACAGATAAACAGTTCAAAATCAACTGACTACAGCTCTGGAACATCACAGCTCCTGTGAGTCATGCTGATCTGTGAGTCATGCATTTTACAATTGAGTTACGGATCACAAGCTCAATTCGATCCAATTCGGATCTTTGAACCGACTCAAAGCTGAGTTACACATCTCTAGAACATGGCAACATGGCTTACGTTTTACTTTACGTTTTGTTTATTTTTATTTTCAACATCGATTTATAACTGATTTTTGTATGAAACTATTGATTTCCACGTGAAAAATTATTACAAACAGATCACAAGATATAGAAACAATTGTTTTCAGTTGACCAAATGTAAATCTATATTGAAAATACACTAAAATGCTGGCTGTGTTATTGCTGCACAGAATGAGTGTAAAACGTCGTATCGCTACGAAAAAACGAGCGATTAGCCTCGAGAATGATGTTCAGAAGGATCCTGAGAGCATCTATTGCCGCACTTGCTTGAGGACTGATCATTTAGTATCAATATTTTATAGTGCAGATGTTGAAGAAAAAATGTCTCACAATTGGAAACTTGTGACTGGGTTAGAGGTAAGTTTAATGGTATATATCGTGCTAGAAATATTGCTGTATAGATCTAGATGCATCTTTTGGTCGTTAAATTGTATATGAATGAGGGGATGTTCTAGGGAAGTCAACTTTTCTAAATTATATGTATGTTTTTAATATCGATACCATTTTTAATTTCAGATTAAAATAAATGATGGCCTATCCCAAAAAATATGCACAAAATGTCTAAACATATTTAACAACACACTCGAGTTCAGAAGAAAAAGCAAGCGTGCTGAAAAAACACTCCTCGGAATGCTTAGTGGTAACCTCACTAAACCTATTAGAAAAAGAGCAGAAACTAGAAACTACTCAGTGGATGTTAAACCATCAAAGATAAAGAAAGCGAAGGTGGAACAGGAGGAATATGACTATATGCCTGAAGATGTGTCATATGGTGATGATTTTCAAAATGGTGATGACTTTCAGAATGATGATGATTTTGACTGCAAGGAAGATGTCAAGCCGATATACATGGTGAAAGAAGTATGTTATGGTACTTTGTTAGGTGCACACAAGTAAATTTCATTTTAAAAACAAAACAACCAGTTGCACTCCGGGGGTGCCGGCAGAAGTGAAAACTTGAACATGAGTGATGATGATCATGATAAGCCTATGTGTTATTCTGGGACCTAAAGTATCTACATACCAAATTTCTTCCAAATCTGTTCAGCCGTTCTGGTGTAACTGAGTTCTTTGTTATAACATTTATTTATTATAAACCCATATCATAGTCTTAGGGTATGGTCTGACGGGCTTGAATTACAATCAAGTTTGAACATTCGCTATAGGCGTGTGTAGCAGCTGTCTTTTAGGGCCATGAATTTGAGATCTTCTTTTCCTTTTCCATTCTTCTCTTCCTCTGTGTCTGCCAATGAAGCAGATACCCATCTGTGTTCATAGCCCCTAAAGCAAAAAGAAGGGAAAAGGTTTGACATAGGTGATATGCGTTTGTCTGTGATAACATAAATACCTAAATTTTGTATTGTTTGAAATGTGATTTATTCAAAAGTGCTATTGACTATGGCTCAATAAAATATCAGACATGAATTCATCATTTTCTTCTAAAAGAGAACTGATGATTTCATGTCACCCGCGTGGATTACGGTTTTTCCGCTATCCCAATTATCCCACGGGAACTATACTTTTACTGGGATAAAATTAGCCTATTGATTATTCCAGGGTCTAACCTATCTCCATACTAAATTTCATCGAAATCAGTACAGCCGTTTGAGCTTGGAGAAGTAACAGAGGTTTTTGAATTATTTGATTATCCCGCGGGAACAAAAATTATTTTCAGGATGAAAAGTAGCTAATGAGTTGATCCAGGATCTAAACTATCTCCATACCAAATGTCATCGTAATCGGTGTAGCCATTCGAGCGTCAAGAAGTAACATGTTGTTGTATGTTACACACAAACTTTCTCCTTTATAATATTGTGATCTTACGCCGTAAGACCATGTTGGATAGTTTTAACAGAATTAGATCTATTTTACCGACGATATGGACAAATAAAAATGAATTCAACTTACATTTCAGCAAATACCCTCAGTGCCTCGAGGTCGGAGAAAAACCATGAAGATACCGAACGCCGCATCATACAAATGTAACACATGCAACAAAGAGTTCCGGATGAAGGCAACCTACAAGGCCCATATGAGGTTTCACACAAATTATTGCGTTTGTGAGGTGAGAGGCACATTGTACTACAATAATTGTGATTGACCAACTCTGTTCAATCAATCAATCAATATTCTTTATTGCGAAAAAATGGTAACAATGTTGTCCTCATTGATAGTTACATCTACATACGTAAATTTACATTGCTTCCATTACATATGCATTATGTATTCGTACTTGTCTGCAGCCATTGTCCAGCCACCGAGCCATCAAAAGAAAGTCCTGTTTCCGAACTAAGTTAATAACTTGTATCTCGGATAACAGAGACCTCCCCAGATAGATAGCGGCTAGAAATAGTGCAGATAGTACGGTAGTAAATCTACGCACAAGTTACGCATGCACAATTTTACTTAATTTATACATATATATAGTAGGTATTATACTATAAGTATACTACATAAAGAATGAAGACAAACAATTAGTCACCTTTGTCAAATATTATTTAGTTATTGATACCCTGTTAGGGTTAGTCCTGTAGTAGGGTATCAAACTAATTATAATACAAGTATTTGTTATTGGTTTTGACACATTATGAATGTATAAAACACGGGAGTTACTCACGTAATAAGTCAGAGGGTTCCGACTATAATTTCAACCACATTCGGTGGTCTTTTTCGAGGAGAATACGGGGCGCTTTTATACATTCATAATAATTGACCAACTCTGCTAGGTGTTTTTCAAGTGACTCTATGGTAGAAAATATATAGTTACACTTTTGTGAAATGCTGATTTTTGAAAGCAAATCTCATAATCTTCTCGTTTGAGCGTGAAGAAGTAACAAAAATACACACATACACACAAACTTTCGCTTATCGCAAATTAATAATATTAGTGGGATAGGATTTCCAAAATGTACAAATCAAAAAATGTATTCATCGCATTCATTATTATATCAGTATAATGACTGATGTAATTAAGGTTTGGAATGAATTGAGTAGTTGTAATGGCTTTTAGATTTCACTCCTATCTTATCTGAATGTTCCAGGCGTGTGGGAAACGGTGCAGAAACAACAATCAGTTGCAAGAGCACAAGCGAGCGCGACACGGACTCGGCAGGATACACAAGTGTGCATACTGCGAATATAGCTCTGCTACTAAAGAGGCACTCACGGTGAGTATCCTGCTCGAAGGACCACAATTATTGACAAGAAAATCATGGTACATTATTTCGTAATAAATAAATCAAATTATTTCTGAAAAAGTAAATTTTGGAACACAAAACGGAACAGGATGTATCGTATAGTTGATGTTATTTTTTAAACCTTAATATACTTTCTAAGTGAGTATTTTGTAAATAAGTTTGTCAATAGTAATATAAGTACTATGAAGTATCTATGATAAGGAACAGATGGTAACATTTACGTTGAATATTTGTTTAGATCCACGAGCGACGTCACACCGGCGAGAGGCCGTACATCTGTGACCATTGTGGTGCCACCTTCCATCGCCGATCCAACCTCGTACAGCATATAGCCATACATCTGCCTGAGAAGAACTTTCAAGTGAGGACCTGTTTCATTATATCTACAAGCTCTATCTAAACCTCTTGTAACATTGAAAAGGAATGTCTGAATCAAATAATTTAAAGACAAATTTACCGCTACATAATTATTTATAATTATTCAATTCAATACTTTATTACAATCTCTAAAAGTGGTATTACAGAAAAAAAAAACAAATAATGGAACCAACTTCAACACTCAAAAGTGTGAAATAACTTGTTGAAGTCGGTACCATTTCAAAAAGTAACTAATATCAAAATGTTGTGCGCATTAAACCGACTTCGACAAGTTATTTCACACTTTTTAACCGACTTCAAAAAAGGAGGAGGTTCACAATTCGACCCGTATGTTTCTTTTTTCTATGTTTGTTACCTCAGAACTTTCGACTGGGTGAACAGATTTTGATCGTTCTTTTATTATTATAAAGCTGGTGCTTCCTGTGTAGTCCCATTTACATTTAATCAAAATCGGTCAACCGGTTTTTGAGTTACGGTCCAATAACTGAAAAGCTAGGCATACTTACGTCGATTACATCAAAGTTGCGGGTGGAGAATTCGGTGAGCAATATACAATGACAATTGATCACGTGAGTAGAAAAAATCACTGAAAATGGTGAAAATTTTCTTTAACACACAAAAGTGTGAAATAACTTGTTGAAGTTGGTACCATGATAGTTTAAAAGTAACAATTTGCAAAATATTGTTGAGCATGGAACCGACTTCAACAAGTTATTTCACACTTTTGCGTGTTGAAGTCAGTTTCATTTTATGGTAAACATTTTTTTGTGTCATAGGCAGTTCGTTACTTTTTTTGTTAAAAATTGTTTATTCACCCTTTTCAACTGTCGTTGTGTATGCTCACCGATTTCATACCCGGACTTATAATGTCGTTCACGTACACGTAACACTTCAGCTATTGGAGTGTAACTCAAAAACAGCTTGTCCGATGTTGATGAAATTTATATGGGACCACCTCGGAAGTATACTCTATCAAACAAAAAAGAATTTGAGAATAAAAATGGAGGAGTTGTCGGTGAACATACATTAAAAAACAACAGTGAAACATATAACCCCATCCTAAACGTTTTTTTATCGCCTTTAATCTACGAAATTATCTAGTGTGTGTGTGTTCTCACTGAGATTCGTTCGACAGTGCGACATGTGCCCCAAAAAGCTGAAAAGCAAAAAGTTCCTACAAATCCACAAGCACAACGCGCACACGGGCAAGCGGTACGGCTACCTGTGCCCCGTGTGCGCGCATCGCTTCGAGAAACCGAACAAGGTGCGCGCGCACACGCGCCGCGTGCACGGCGTGCCTGACGACCGCCAGGGGCCGATACAGAGGGTGCAGCTCTAGTAGGGTGTAGCGTGCGGGACCGTACAGAGGGGGCAGCTTTAGTAGGGTGTAGCGTGCGGGACCGTACAGAGGGGGCAGCTTTAGTAGGGTGTAGCGTGCGGGACCGTACAGAGGGTGCAGCTCTAGTAGGGTGTAGCGTGCGGGACCGTACAGAGGGTGCAGCTCTAGTAGGGTGTAGCGTGCGGGACCGTACAGAGGGGGCAGCTGTAGGATACGCTTGTACAGTTTTGATAGGATTCGATACAGAGGGGAGCAACTTTACTATGCATTTGTACAGTTCGGATATGGGTCGATATAGAGGGGAGGCAACTAGGGTACACTTGTACAGTTCGGATATGGGTCGATTCAGAGCGAAGTCAACTTTAGGATACGTTTGTACAGTTCGGATATGGGTCAATATAGAAGGAAGGCAGCTTTAGTATATATTTGTACAGTTTGGGTATGGGTCGATTTAGAGGGGGCAACCTTATTATTCATTAATAATATAAAAAAAACCTGGACAGGTTAAACATTTGTGTGTATGAACATGTCTGTTTGACCTGTGTCTAGGTGTGTATATGTATATAAGTGTATATCAGTCATCAGGTTACCATAGTACAGGCTCTGCCTAGTTTGGGACCTGAAGACTTTGTGTGAATGTTAATAAATAAATAAATAAATAAAATTATATTACCCGATAATCAGTAGCAAACATACATACCACTATTGTATGGTAGTGAAAGTTGTAAGTGGTAGAAAAAGTTCAGAAATGAGAGCTCTGAGAAAAGAATACTAGAATATAAACATGCTGAGCCAACGTCACTTAGTGTCCGATAAGAACAAGAAGAAGAAATGAGAGTTTTGAGAAGTATGATTGGAGTGAAACTGAGTGTCAGGGTTAAGAATAGGGTGATAAGGGAATGTTGTGGTGTAACGATGTAGTGAATGAGATTGAGAAAAGTTAAGATAGTTTGGTCATGTAGGGAGAGTGAACGAAAGGAGATTGTCTAAACAGGTATACATTCTGAAATCAAATTGGGGAAGTTCTAAGAAAGAGCCAGGTCAAGAGTACTCTAAACCGACGCTCTTGTATGAAAGGTCTGATGAGTGTGGATGAAGTGAAATAAGTGTGTCGGGATCGTAGCAATTAGAAGGCTGTGGTCTCGGCCTACCCCTACGGGAACGAGGAGTCCAAACAGCCCGCAGTAAGCGCGCGCTTTTGCCTCACCTTACTTATAGGCATAGACAATGTACAAACATATCTTAGACCAATATAGAATTGTAATCAGGGGCCGTACCATCAACTTTTACAAAACCATCATGTTTCAAGAACGTCATACTTCAAGCTTAAAGTAATAATGCTCAGATTCGTACCATGAACGTCTTAAAACATTATTGTTTTATTATCGCTCAGTGACGTGTAGAATGAACGAAGAAACATTCCTGCTGTAAGGGCAAGCGAGACAACATTATATTTTCATATAGCGTTGTCGCTTTCGTTGGCGCTGGCTCATGGTACGCTTTGAGTGAACGAAATAGAGGTTTACGTCACAAAACTGCTTAGTCTAAACAACATTAAAGTAACATTGCTTATGTGGCCTTGTGGTACGAAAATTCAAAGTAAGATTACAATAATACTGCTATAAGAGTTGGTGGTAGGCCCCCAGTACTTTACTAGCATCAGTACCCGCGCACACCCCTTCCACTATCGCTAAGGTCATTTTTCCGTGACAGCTAAACCTCATTGTAATAGGTAATATTATAATTTAACAAAGGTTGTATAATAAAGCAATATTCAAATAGTCAATGCTTTAATATTTGTAGATATAGGCATACGCGCGCATAGATAGATTATTTGATAAATAAATCCTTTTTGACAAAGCGTGGTGAGCCACGCTTGTAGGTTAGGTAGGCGCTTAGATTTTGGAAAATGCATTATCGGCTCCTGCGGTTTTTCTGCTTTAATATTTGTAGGTATAGGCACAGGCGGCCATACATAGATTATTTGATAAATAAATTCCTTTTGAATTATTTATCTTTGTAAATGTACAGGGGTTTTTATTTATCTATTCTAATTATTAATCCTGTGTTTAATCAGGATTCCGTTATATATACAAGATTGGGATATAAGAGCAGTGACTGTTTCATAATCTACTAGCCCTCGCCACGCTTTTAAGTTAGGTAGGTGCTTAGATTTTGGGGAAAATGCATTATCGGCTCCGGCGGTTTGTCTGAAGATAATAACTAAGGTAAGGTAAACGGCACTAGAATTCTTTGTCAAGTATTAATTTGATATATTGCTCGTATTTAATTATTTCCATATTTATTCTTTATATGTAAATTATTTATTTTCGTTAAATTTATTAAAAAGTTCGGTAAATTTTGCACATGGCGAATTGTTTTAAAAGAAAAATTGATAAATAATTGACGTTAATTACGTTTTTAATCATAAACAAGGTGAATTGAATTACTAAAAATAAATTAATGTGTAATAATGATCACATATAGTCTTCTCGTGACCACGACCAATGCAACTCGGTCGAAAGGTCGAGGTAAATAAATTATTAAATGTTTTTCTCGCGATCAAGCCCCGTTTGATTTAATTACAATGATTACATATAGTTATTTATATAACTTAGAAGCATTAATGAAACAATTCCTAAAAAGAAAAATAATACCTGCAGATAAAATCATAGTAATCTATTGCTCGGAAAAGTTCGCAGAATAGTGGCAATATTGCCACATTGAATAGCCATGTGGCTAAAGGACTTGTATCCAAGGCCGTAATATCATTTAAAAAAAATAAAAATAATAGCCATGCTTAATGTTTGGACAAGATGTAATCAATAATTTACTAAGATATATGAGCAATATTTCTTTAAATAATGTAGTAGTAACATTGTGCACTAGTGGTTGACATAACTGTTGAAAATTAATTCATACAATTATTAATCATTACTGTAACTAATTATCTTTATTATTATTCAGTAGTCAACAACTAGTCGCATGTCAAACACTAGTGCCCTTTACCTTAAATTATTAAATTATTTTTTTTTTTTTTTTTTAAAGATTATAAGCTTGCGTTTGACCACTGTCTCACCTGATGTTAAGCGACGACGCGATCTAAGGTGGAGCACGCAAACTTAGAAGGAACCTATTCACTCGCGACTTGAAGACTCCGGGGTTGTACATATCGGGAAACACAGACTCAGGCAGTGAGTTCCACTCTCTGGCAGTACGCATTATAAAAAAATTAACCCTAATTAAATAACCTTTATTAACACTTTATTAGCTTTAGCTATTACAGTGTTTTTTTATTAGCTTTAATAGCAAACAATACTTTAGTAGCTGGGCCCCACGGTTTCACTCGCATATGATGATGCCTATGACAGTCACAAATAATGTGGCTTCCTATTGGAAAAAAAATCTAAATTGGTTCAGAAGATCCAGAGATTATCGCCTACAACCTCACAACCTTAACCTCTTTATATATTTTTTTTATTGCTGCCAACACTAAATTATCTCATCAGTATGTTCTTTATCAACCGAGCAAGTGGTAGTGTCAATGGCAGGCATAGATTTGGAGTGTCAGTCTCATATATTTTTATGACTTTTTCAGCGGTAACGCTTGTAGAATGTTACTTTGACTAAAGTCCAAACTGTAGTACAACGAATATAAATTCTACATTAAACTGAATTGAGAGTTTTCGTATTTTGGAGAATTTTACCTGTTTTGAGGGATTTGAGAGAACTAATGTTAAGAGATTTATGGTTTATTGCATTAACAACATGCTAGGCGGAACTTATGTTCAAATATTTGAAGAAAAAAATTCGGCTGCTAGTGGGACTTGAACCCACGACTACAGAATACCGTCCTGTCGCTTTGTCCAACTAAGTTATAGCAGCCCATACCACTAGGGCCGAATTACTTCCTTCGTTTTAACATCTGAGGGGATGTTGTTATAGCGCCATCTACCTTCAATTGTATGAACAATTAATTAATAGGACTGATAGACCAACATTACAGTTGATATTGTATCGATAATTTATGGATGGCCCCTAACTATCAAATGCACAGATGAAATTCAATACATTTCTTTATTAATTAATTATTGTACATTCAATTTATCAGTGCTCATTCTGTCCGACGCGCGAGAAGTCCAGAAAACGGCTCCAGATCCACATATCGAAGAATCACCGACCGCGCCGTTACAGGTATTTATATCATATCTGTCTCTTACATTACATCCGGGGTTGCCATTGTCCTCATATGTGAGGTTTTACTGGCAGGATATATTGCCTATAAGTAACACACTGCTGCGATAGACATGTCAGCAGCAGTCGTATATAATTTAGTTATAAATATGTGGAAATGCCGCGGTGGCGCCGGCCTAGAATAGTACTCCCCCATCTCTTCCCGCGAGTGCCCTGAGAGTCGGGTAAAGGATCACGTACCAGAAGGTGGGCAGCAGCGCCTTCTGAGGATCGGGAATCAAACTGCTGAAAACGTCATTGACCATTCCAATATATTCTAAAATGCACAACGTTAATGTTCAAGTTTTCATTTCTGCCGGCACTCCCGGAGTGCAACCTGGTGTATTTTTTACGTTATCGACTAAATTCAGTTGTCATGACAACTTTTTTAACTGCAATAGATCTTAAAAGCACTAACTGCGGACCGAACTAATTCTTATAAAAAAATTACCCACCCAATATCGGACCATCTTCCTCTTTATTGCTGGACAAAATGCTCCACCAAAAAGCTACAAAGAACCTTTTTTTTAATTGGAGCGCAGAATTTAACACAGAAACCCACAGGATACAAATTCTAATCCAGTATACTTCTCTTTTGAAGAAGTAGGTTTATGATGTATGTATTGCTTCCGGGCTGTTTGGCCGTGGTCTATGTGAAACTTTTGTTCCAAAAACAAACAAAAGTTTCACATAGACCACGGCCAAACAGCCCGGAAGCAATACATACAACATGCAACGCCGGCCGTGAAAGCCTTAGAGTTTACAAGTAGGTTTATGTTTGAATGTAATTTCCGCATAGCACGACTTCAATGGTGTAAGTGAACCATAAATTATTTGATTATGTAATTGTTATTTTTTTCCAGTTACAAATGCCCTCGATGCCACAAGTTGTTCATACGCAACGAACACACACATCGGCATCTCGCCAGAGTCCACCACGTACCCAGGTCTGAACATCCGCCGATAGAGAGGGTGCTTGTGGAAAACATCGACACGGACTGTGGCTATAAGCCTCTGCCGTACCCGTGCGAACCGGGCCTCTATCACTCCACGGAACAGGGAATTGGGTTCACCACAACACCCGTCTGACAAGTTGGGTTCACTGCATCACTAGGGCCAAATGTCGGATTCACTGCATCACTAGGGCTAAATGTCGGATTCACTGTATTACTAAGGCTAAATGTCGGATTCACTGCATCACTAGGGCTAAATGTCGGATTTACTGCATCACCAGGGCTAAATGTCGGATTCTCTGCATCACTAGGGCTAAATGTCAGATTCACTGCATAACTAGGGCCAAATGTTGGGTTCGCGGCATCAATTAAAGTCAAAAGTCGGATTCATTGCAGCACTACAGCTAAACGTCGGATTCATTGCACCTCTAGAATCAACATCTGGTTCAGTGTATCCCTAGTAGATCAAGAGCCCACGATGGCTGGACCTTCGTTATTTTATAAGAGCTGAAAATTTCTCAGAGCATGTCCCCAACACAGGTAAGATCGCTCAGTGAGTAGCCGGACAGCTCTAATAGTTTTTACAGCTTGCCAGACACATGACCTCTGATCTGATCCACTGTATCACTAGAGTTAAAACGTCTGATTCATTATATCAGTGGAGCCAAATGTCGGAATCGCTGTATTACTATTGTGTAATCTTACAAATGACTTTTTAACCATAACATGCCTTATCGTGCCCTATGGATAAAAATCAACCCAAGTCGTAATATCAATCGCTGTTTTAATCGTAACGAGGTATATACCTTTATTGTCAATTGTCTTTAATTGTAAAATCAATTTTTAATTACAACAGCATACTATGATGTCACACTTGGAATGCTTCTCTGAGTCGCCTTATTGAGGTGTTTTCTAAAAAAATATACTAGCAATAATAAAAGTACCCAATAGATGGCGCTACTTAATTTTCGAAATATGTAGTTCTGCCACTGTCAAGATATCAATAGCAACTGTTTTCTCTTACTAGTCTGTGACGCTTGTGTTAATTGTTAATTTTAATTTTTACTTTATTATTTTACAAAATTTAATTATGATTTGTTTATCGATCCTGGAATATTCTTGTGCTTCTCTGAATTGTCTTATTCTTAAATTATTCCTTAATTTTTTTTCACACACACACACCCACACTAGTATACCCTATTTCGCGGGAGGAATAGACACACATAATCACAATACACAAACATCCAAGACCCGAGAACAAACATCTTTGCTCATCACAGAAATGTTTGCCCCGGCTGGGATTCGAACCCGGGGTCGCGGTTACAGAGTCAGTGTCGCTGATAACTGAGCCACGACGACCGTCCTGACTCAACAATTAACAATAACAAATATTATATATATATCATATATTTTTATGACTATTATGTCATCTATTAAGTATTCGCGAACTAGTTTTCTATTTTATCAGAACGCCTCATTATGGGTAACCTGTTATAGGGAATATGTGGGTACTGTAATGAAAATTGTAAAACGTATTGAAAAAGAATGGCCCCGCTAATAATATTAAAACTCACGTTCATGATTACTTTACACTGTTTTTTACGGGTATAACGTGGTACTTACGCGTAGTCGATATCACGATCGACAATTGTTTCGTATGAAGGCCTCCGGAAGAAGCCGAAACAATTGTCGATCGTGATATCGACTACGCGTAAGTACCACGTTATACCCGTAAAAAACAGTGTAATGGCCCCGCGTTTCTTGCCTGTTCTCAGTATGGCTCTATGTAATTATGAACACAGCTAATCTCAATATGATGGCTTTATTGCCCATAAGCGCGTCCTTGATCCCTAGATTAAATAAATGATAAAATGGGTGTACTGAAATGATACTAGGTATAATATGAATATGTTGAATTAGCTAGACCGCTAGAGATTATCTATAATCCTACCAATATTATTAGTGCGAAAGTTTGTGTGTATGTGTGTTACTTCTTCACTCTCAAACGGCTACACCGATTTGGTATGGAGATAGCTTAAACCCTGGATTAACACATAGGCTACTTTTATCCCGGACAAAGTATGATGTGGGATAATTGAGGTTACGGGAAAACTGTAATCCACGCGGGTGAAACTGAGGGGCGCGAGTAGTGGTATATAAATCTCATTAGATTAGTATTTTAATTAGTTGTAGGTAGGTACATATCATAGTACCCAGTTGTGATTTAGCACCGTTTTGCTAAGTTTGTTGTACTTATAATCGATTCCATATTAATTGAGTGCTGATAACTCTCAAGCAATAATTGCTCTGCATTCATGGTGAAAGCTACAACTTTCCGACTTCGCTTGCGTATTGAACCAATATTGAACTATGCCATGTTACATTTCAATGATCCATAGGTACCATAGTTTTCGTGTTACAGTTTGGGCCAGCCAGGGTAATCTTTCTAGCTCGCCCACTAACAATCCGCTCACCAATGATATTATATGTTTATATGAGGTAAATGTCGCACAAGCGCGCGGAAACTGAGGCGGCAAAATTAACTCAATTGTAGTAATTTTCATTGCGACGCGTATTTCAAGCGCAAGCCTAAACATATAGCTATCCTTTTCTATATTATTCGTACCGTATTATCTGTCGCAGTAAGCATGTTTATGTCGTAGAGGAACAAAGTCTGAGCACCGCGCAGTATGAATATACGTCATCTTCAGTAAAACATCATTGGCTCTAACGCTAAAACGATCATTCCACCAATTGGTGCAATGTGAGTTTTGACATTTCTAATTGAACTAATAGTGAATTATCATTTCACTTACGCAAGAAGATTATGCGAGGTGTGAGTTTACGGAGTACGGACAATTTAAGTGTTAAAAGAAAGATTGGGAATCACTGAGTTAGACAAGGCTCGATATATGGAATCGGTATAATGTACTGAATTGAACTTATGTAGGTATTGTACTCTGTAAATATTATAAATAAAAATTGTTTGAGTATATTAGTGAAGGATGTCGATCGATTGTAATAAAGCAATAAATGCCTATGTAAACCCTTGCCTTTTATTTTGGCTATCTTAGCCTTAGCTGATAGTTTCGACCAAAAACGTGTACAGTCACAGAACTGCTGGTAAACTTTTACTCAGTTTAAATGTCAATCCAATTCTAATCCGAATCTTTTTATTATCTATAAGCCCGGTTCGTTCTTATTTTGGTTCTCGATGAATCGATATAGGTTGACATCCCTATAATGTAGATTGTGTATATTTAACCTATGTTTGCGTACAGTACTTTACCTGTACTACGTACACTGTTTCACTGAGTGTGTATAATTGCCGGCCAGGGAATTGGCGCCCTGATAACTACCGACCCAATAAATACCACCCAGATAATTCATGACCATGTACGTCGGTTATCAGGTCGGTATTTCACTGGCTGCGCAGTACTTGGCTGCGTATTCCACCCCGGTAGCGATTTTGTCCGGCACGTATTTCCCGACCAAATAATGCGCGGCCGATAAAAGCCACCCAGATAATTCGCGACCACCTTCTATTGGATGAAATCCGTTACGCTTATTGGTCTAAAATGATTCTTAAATCGATTCTATTGGTGGAATTATTTATTAAATTGTAAGGCTTTGCTCATCATGCGATAGTCAAAATCCTAGTTTTGCTCAATGCTGACAATCTGGAAAAAAACTAAACATGGCGAATGTGTTTGTTTTTGTTTACTTCATTGTGAAATTTCATTGCGTTTATGATTAGTCCATATCTGAAATCTGAATGCTCGTGCAAGAGCGGCACGAACGGCAAGTGGAAATCAATCGGTCTTTTCAAATGTCGCCAGCTTTCCGGATGGATTGTTCTTATATCTACAACTAGAGGAAGGATGATAGAACCAGACCGAACAAATTACGTAGATTTTAAATGATTGTGTCTATTGTTCATGAGATATAAAAGGATAAAAGTTATTTTCTTCGTGGCCTGTGGCTGGCTGGTATCTATAACAAATAAACAACGTGGGAAAAAGTGACGCGTTAGCTGTCACTGTTGAATCAGAATGTTACGTGAGAAGAGATGGAGTATTGATTGTATCTGTACGAACACCTACGCTTGAGTTACCAAGTTTCGAGCTGGAAGTCTCACCCTCCCATGTTCAGAAGCAACCGTCTATTGAACATTGACAAACCTCTGAAAAAATGAAGGCTGTACTATTTGAATAGTTATTTTATACATACCTTATAAAGGTAGAAAAAAATAAATGCTTGTTATGTGTTTACTGCTGCGCATAGATTAGTAAGTGTGAGTAAATATGTATGGAAAGAACAAAGTAACCATACACATGCCCTCTAAGTCGTCTACTGCTTTACTAGATGTAAAATGATACCAAACAATTCTGTTACTGAGCATTTTTTTGTTTTTATGACATCCATGCCACCTGTCTTTGGTGAAATTGTCTGAGCCCCATAGAAGCCACCATAATAAAATGTTGAAATTACCAGCTTACGTACTCTCACAATAAACACTTAAACAGAGGAACTGTCTGGACTGTATGTATAGTATCGGCATGTATTCAACACCAAGGATTGCATAACTATTAGGTATCACATCAAATTTTTAATCCATTGTTCAAGTGATTTCCTTGTTTTTGCAAACATGCCACTGCATTGTCATATTCATCTTGTCATATTAAAACTGTAATTATAAACTAACCAACTTTTTTAATTTAATGTAACCATGGACTAGGGCTTTATTCCTGAGCAACCACATCATCTCATCAGCACTAAAAGTACATTTAACTAACTTAATTAATAATTAATTTCTAACAAAAATGTTTTGCTTTGACCATATAGCATAGTCATAGACATAGACAGAGGTGCAACCAATATAGTGATGTATAATCTAAAATTGTATATTAGTGAGAGACTGAACACAACTCTTCTAATGTCAATATTCGTGTTGTACATCCTCTATTCACCCTTATACTTAACTAATTGGCTAATGCCGATGACACTTTTCCTAATGAAAACTGCTTGGATGGTAACGGGCTTTCATATAGGTTTATTTATTAAACGATGTGAAGGGGGGTCTTTATTCAACAAACATGTTTTATTTAAAATGTAAATACTATGGTAATTACTCATGTGACTACGTGAGTAATTCTCATCTTTAATACATTCATAATGTGTCAAAACCACTTCAGTTTTACCAACAAAACATCTTTTATTAAAGTTCATCCTTTTGGCTCTATCATTATAATATCTATCTAACATAAATGTCATATATAGACATGACATGACATAGGTTATATAGAAAAACTAGTGTCGACAAACAACAACAAACTGGCCAAGGGCGAATCAGTCCCGTGTTAAAAACTCTTAAATGTTTTTTCTTTGTATTGAGCCTTTGGTACGTGATCCCGATTCGCACTTAGCAGGTTATAGTTAATTAGCACAAGCACCAGTGCTCCAGGGACTAAAATTTAATAAAAAGGGCTGTTGTAAACTGTTAAAGCACCAGTTGTTCAGACAACAACTGTTTAAAATGATATATGTATCACTTGTGGTCATATAGGTACCAAAAATTACCATGTAAGCCGCTAGTACTTTAATTAGTTACAGGAATTTGTCCCATAATGCTTAATGTTGTGTTCCAATGTCATAGTTCCAGACTGGCGCAGCCTGCGGTAGCGGTCAGTTATTGAATTTCTCGTCTTTAACTGACCGCCACCGCAGGCCGCGCCAGTCTGGGACACTAGTACGTCTTGACCGACAAAAGTAGCAGAGTTAGTCGGTCTAGACATACAACGGGAGTACCTAAGTTAGCCGGTACAAGGGGCAGTAGGTACGTTTATAATCTTATAAGGAGTAACATAACCTACAAATTATGTAGGCAGTTGATGAAGCGAAGGCTGTTTATCATAGAACACTTAATACAATATCTGTTTATTATTGTAAGTGAGCCTAGCCAAGTGATAAATCATTATATACATCGCTGTTCGCAAAAAACCTTCAGATTTAACAAGCTAAATTATGGAGTAGGGATGGGTAAAAAATATCGATATTTTTTCCCGCGATATATCAATTTTCGATATTTATTTTCAGATATCAAAATCGATATATTTTTAAAGCTCTGCTGTCTGCTCATGCGTCACATCATGATTTTGACCAATCCGATTTCTTAAATTTAGAAAATATGCAGTAGGCTGTATGGGTTTAGTTTCTTTGGTTGTTACAAATACTGGTATGAATGTGTTTTTTTATGTCAAGCAATTCGACATTTTTATTTTAAATAATAAAACTTATGTTGAAACAGCCAGATGTGAATTTGCTTTAAAATTTCGATAATTTAGGCAATTTTTATAAATAATTGCAAATTATTATCGATATTGCAATATCGATATATCGATATTTCTTGGGTGATATATATCGATATATTTGAAAAATATCGATATTTTTTTTCCATTTGCCCATCCCTATTTTGGAGTATTGCCAGGGTTGCCTACTCAGATCTTAAAAAAGTCGTAGGCCAGGTTTAAAAAATTCGTAGAACTGTACTATTTGCATGTGAAAAATACGTAGATCTACGTAATTTTTTTCTTGAATTGAAAAATAATGAAATTTTTATCACTTTCACACAAAGGGAATTAATTAAATATAAAAGATAATATTACGAAATATCAGCTTTCTGAAACAAATTTCTAGGTATAAAATGAAACGTTTATTTATATCTAAAAATATTTATTTCCTTAAATACAGGATATACATTATTACAACTAAAACCAAAGCGATGTTGCCTACATAAATTACTTATATAATAAATAATATTTACTATTTAACTATAGTATTTTCACATAATCTATGTGCCACTTCTGTGAATTCTGCTAGGCTACATAGAAAAATATCTACTTGTTTGGAAATTCGATTCAGTATTACTATCGCGCGTGACATGGGAGCATACTTAAGGAGATTCGTCTTTAGCGTTGGTACGCCGTACTAAAACATAAAAAGCGCAAAAACTGTTTTTGCAATTTCTCTACCATTTCGCTGTATTTACGCTCATAGGGATAAGAATTTTGGGTAATTATAGTTGTGCTAAGATGTTATGGTTTAGTAGAAATCCGTGAAAATTTTGCCTTAGCAGGCATATAAATTCTTAATATAATTAAAAAATACTATAATTATTAATTACACTTTTCTATTTATATGGCTAAGATAATATTATTATGCCAAAGTTCCAGTGGGTTAAGTTAAATAAATCAATTCGCTCATCATAATTTATGTCAAGTTAATAATTATCACAGGTTGGCCACTTAACTTTAACCACTTTTTGTTAAGGTAATTATTTACAGAATAATATCGTTTATCCAAAAAGAAGTCAAATATTCTTATTTTAAGTTGATTATAATGATCTCTTTAAACCTATCAGGTAATTTGTTATATATTCTTATTGCCATGCAGTTTGCGTTTTGATAACTAAGTTGAAGTCTGTAGGGGAACATTTTACATATTTGTTAAGATTCCTACAGCTTCTATGAATTGCATCTTTGTATTTTTTAAATATATGTATAAGAATCTTTATAGGTAAAACACACTAAGACACAAATATAACTATTTACTACTTTCCTCTTTTACCTGATTTTGGTACCAACTGACGATTCTAATTATTACTGATAATGTTCTTCAACTTGCTTACATGACTTAAAAAATAATAGCATTGATGTCATCTAATTTGAGCAGTTAGCTCAAAACTATAATGACTAATTTAACTATGAAACTTAAAAATCGCCACTCATTTAGTCGAAATATGTTCCATATATAATTGGATACTTTTCGTTTATTAATTGTTTTAGCTCAACATTTTGAGTTATTTCTCCTACAAATATAGTTGGACCAAGTTGCCATTGTTATTTAGTAAAATTTGATGAAAAATACGTAGATTCTGGGACTGAAGTCCGTAGATTCGCAGGAACGGGCTAAAATACATAGATCTACATAAAAAGACGTAGAGTTGGCAACGCTGAGTGTTGCCATAAGCAGTGCTGCCAACTGCCTAACCAACAAATCTGGATTTCAAGGTCTAAAAAATCTGTAAACATACATTTGGAATATATCGAGGAATATATGAAACAATAATTAGGGTACGTACTGTAACGAAAAAATGAACTATAAAGAGAAAATAATAGATAATATATGTTTTTTTATATAATTATGGATTTATTTACATAATTATATATTCATTTTACTAAAATTAGTTCCATTCTTACAGTACATTAAAGCATGGTACATTGCTTAGCAATTGTTTCGTAAGTAGCAGTTCCTCTGTTGTCCGCGATCTTTTAATAAAGAAAATATACTTTCTACTGCAGCGCTGGAATGGGGAGGCAAAATAAAGCGGTAACAAGAGATCAATATATTTGACCAATTTTAACGAATATGGCTATAACTCTCGCATAATTTGTCTATGGTATCGTGTAATGAAGTGAAAACTTCAATAGCGGCGTTGTGCACTTTTGGGAAAATATATTAAACTCGCGTCTGGACACCTGGCGTCAGACGCGTGACGTCATATGGAAATTTAAACTTAAATGAATTACGAATAAGGAACATTTTTGTTTGTTGGTAGGTATAAAAACAGAGACAGACCGGGCCCGTATGCGGCACGGCCGTGCAGAGATAACATTTCAAGCGTTTAACATGTTGATTTTGACTTCATATCCACAACGTTAATGTTCAAAATTTCACTTTTGCCGGCACTCCCGGAGTGCAACCCGTTTTTTTTTGTGAAACGAATCAATTTCACGACATTGAAAACAAGTTTCATCAAATTAAGCTATTATACAACTGTGTAGAAAAGCAGTTAGTAGCAATATGAACTGAATGGGATTAACTGCTATTAAATTGAGTTACTGTGTTCTTGTGAGTTTAACTATAAATTAAAAATTAGTATACGATATCCACAAACGTAATCTATCTTTTTAGCTGATATAGGTATTAAGTATATGATTTTGTATGGTGCTCCAGCATAAAAGTTTTTTTGTTTTTATGCAATTGCAATAACGCTCGTGGTACATTGTAGACAAAGGGTTTCTGAGAATGCAACTTTGAAGTAGATAATTTAATTCTTATTTTATTTCTGCCACTCCATTGCAGGACACAAGAAATTGCGTGCAAAATAATAATGTAACACGTATCACGGCAGCGAAAAACTTAGAGTGAGGAGCACCATCCAACGTTAGCGTTATAGTACCCGTCAAATCAATAGTTAGGCAAAAATTCAGTTGCACCATCAAAAAGTTAAAATGACGTCACGATATTACCATAACCATAAAAACCACTTTTGGCTGGTTGTTGTTAATATTAGTGTCATGAAATTGTGTTCACACAATGGCGATCAGCAAATGTATTCTGGGTACAGAGTACCCGCCTACCTACTTCTGTCTCTATTTCTGTCTCTGTTTTCTCGGTCACTTACTCAGCTCAAGCTCAAAAGCTCAGTACATGCACATACCATAAAAGTGAAGTTGTGGGTTGATTTTTATTTGCAAACAATTATACATTGAAATCCAAACAAATTAGGTGACATATTTCGTAAACCTATACAATAATGTCACTATTTACAAGATATCTTGTGGGAAAGTAGTAGTTCATTTGAAGACTCTATAAAAATGAAAACTATAAAACCCTGTTTGTGGATAATACTGGTCGCAGAAAAAAGAAATTATAATCATCAAGAAAAGATCTGTTGGATTAAAGTTAATCCCACAAAATACCTCGCACAAAAATTACAAAATTAAACATCAAAACTTCTCGCCTCCGTCCGAGATCACAATAATTGACGAAAGTGAAAGTGACATTTGGAGACAACAAATAGAAAGTGTTCCAACTCAAAATATATTTTCCCTGAATAACTTTAGGGACAAAACCTCATTTGACTGGCAGTACTAAAATCTTTAACTGTAGCAAATTTTTTGATAGTGCAACTCCCGTGCGTTAATGTAACTGAAATCAACGTTCGCTAGTGATAAAGTTATCTTTGACCATGACGTAAGCTAGAGTTTTGGTGTAACTCACACTTAATCGTCTGAATTAATAAAATTTGTTATAGTTTTGAAAATCACGAGACCAAATAACATTACTAAAAAGCCAAAATTTGCTTGACGTAGGGCGTGCGTAGCCAAAACTCCTAATAAGCGAAAAAAATGAATCGTGGACATCTCTGTCGATCGCATCCGGTAGACAAAATATTGCGATCTGAATTTCACGACAGGCTATGTTTTTATGATTTAGAGACAAAGAAGAAAAAAATTACATAGTAAATTAATATGACTAGTAAAGTACTATTCTACAAGCGTTAACACACGGATAACGCTTGACACTGAGAGAAAACATAAAAAATGTCAAAGACACTTTAAAGTGATACACATGAACAACGAGAACGTTTTGTTAAAATGATGGCCCAGTACTTTACAAATTATATTCATATTCATATTGTTATATAATCTAGTGGCCCGTTTTTGTTTGGAGATAAGTATTATATTTATCTTGGTAAGCAGATGAGTGCAATCATAGATTCATTATTAGCACAATTTACCTGGCGTGCGTTCGGCAGCTCCATAAGCCAAGCCATATCTTGCTCTGACAGTGGATGTGCGGCGTTCACGAACTCAATTAGAGCCAAATCTTGGTCGGCTGTCAAAATTGACTTATGCAGTAGTAACATATCACGTGATTCAATAGCATTGTAAGTGACTTCTTCTTCTTCTTCTTCTTCTTCTGTAACATGTGATGGAGTAGCCGTTTGTGATACATCGATCAAATATTGGTCGATCAAAATTTGGCTGACAAAGCTCCTGAACGCAGCCCTGTTTGTGCGCGGCTACCATAGAGAAAAGAAAAAGGTACGCTACCAATCAACCACAAATTATATAGTTATGTCTAAGGACAATCAACTGTATGCATAGAGGCAGTTTGTAGCGACTGGCCGGTTGGCGCAGTTGGTAGCACTCTGCCTTCTGAGCCGCTGGTCCCGGGTTCGATTCCCGGCCAGATCAAACATTTGTGTGCATGAACATGTCTGTTAGACCTGTGTCTGGGTGTGTATATGTATATAAGTATATATATCAGTCATCAGGTTACCAAAGCACAGGCTCTGCCTAGTTTGGGACCTGAAGACCTTGTGTTAATGTTAATAAAAAAAAAAAAAAAAAAAAAAAAAATTTAACATTTAATTTCGAATAAACTATAAGTGTTACGCTTCCACTTTCTTAATGCGTACTGCCAAGGAATGGAACTCGTTGCCCGAGTCTGTGTTTCCCGATATGTACAATCCTGGAGTCTTCAAGTCGCGAATGAATAGGTACCTTCTAGGTTTGCGTGCTAAATCCTAGATAAAGTCATCACTTAACATCAGGTGCGACAGTTGTCAAACGTAAACTTATAATATGTAAAAAAAAAATAAAAAAAAACGTTTGGCAACCAAGAAGTCAAATTTGAAAAAAAAGAATGTTCATCATAATTATCATAGCCATGAATATTTTTTTATGGTCACCCGTTTGGTACACGTCCACAAACATAGTTTATTTGTTAGAATTTATTTTTCACCTAGTCTATCATATTGGTGAAGGTCGTTCTTACTTGAGATCTTCTACTATAATGTTTAATTAGCAGTATATATTGCATATTTATTGATTTGGGAGATACATGAATTACAAAGGTCACAGCCAAAGTGTAAAAAAAAATCAATACATGATTGAATTTATTTTAATTGGAGAATAAAAATTACAAATTAAACTAAGTAACTTAAAGCATTTTAATATAAATAAGCTAGTGGCTCCTATTTTTTTTTTAGTGTATATATTTTATATTAAATAGACACACTACATCGAAGATATCCCGCACATTACAATGGCCATGATACAGCTGAAAGACAACAAGTCACCTGGTGACGACGGAATAACATCTGAGTTTCTAAAAGCGGACAGAGCACCGGTGCTCAAAGTCCTCCAGAAGTTTTTCAATTTCGCTCTTATTGGAGGTATAACGCCAGAAAAATGGAACAAAGGCATAATAGCGCTGTTCTTCAAAAAAGATTAAACATTTCGCCCAAGAACTGCAGACCCATCATCCTTCTGAGTCATGCTTATAAACTCTTTTCGCGGGTCATCACATCGAAACCGTCTCAATCGCAGGTTTCATAAATACCAGCCACCCTCTTATCAGAATTTCTTGATTTTTAGTTCCTGTTCCTGAAATCACCACCGCCACGATATGATTTTCGCACTGAATGTGGAAGGCACACGACGAAAGAAACTTTAAGGGTTTGACTAATATTTGTCTTACCTTCACAACAAACCACTTATAGATTAATTTCAGTTGATATAACTAAGGGGTCACTTTATTTCAATTCACCTAACAATTGACTGAGTCTAAGTTATTTAAAATATTCTGAACGCATCCAGAAATTCATGTCCTAACGTTGGTATGATGTGAACATCTAGGGAATTCATTGTGGACTAGACTTTATAAAAAGTGGCTTTCAATTATCAGGCCGGTAAATATAGGGTCGGTAAAGCTCGGGTCGGTAAATCACTGGCTGCGCACTATCGCCCGGTAGAATTTGTACCACCCTAGTAATTACCACCCTGATAATGCGCGGCCTGATAGCTCATGTACATGGCTTTGAATTATCTGGTCGCCAATTATCTGGCCGGTAATTCACAGGCCGGGAATTATTTGGTCGGCAAGTAACGTTTCCCGTTTCACTGACTGATCAGTAAGCGAAACTTTGTTTGTTTGTTGATATCGGCTGATTGTTATTGATTAGATTTATAAAAAATATGATTAATACACTTGCTTAATGGCTTCTATTTCAATTTATAAGTACGTGCATAAACATATTGATTAAAACAGAGTATGGATTGGCAATGCTGCAGAACCTGTTTATGTGTACAAAACTTGAACCCCATATTTCCACTCTTAGAACACAATGAAAAGTATTCTCAAGTTATATTTACAACTACAGGAATAAAGGTAATCGTATACTTGTAATTATTGGTGTCATGAACTTCTACCGGGACTGAAAATTAGTAATGAAACACGATTTCTTTTCTAATGTTTCCAGTTTCTTTCTTATATTTGTCATAACTTGTTTAGAGTATAAATGTTTTTAGACAATCACGTTATCGTATATATATTAGGGGAAAGCAGTAGGCGTAAACAAAGTAACATTCTACGGTAATGCAGAAAAAATTAAAAATGTACGAAATTGATACTTCCAAGTGATCAACGAAAGCGAATTAAAAATTGGTAGACAACGTACAATATGCAAAACGAAACGCTAGCTAGTTTTTATTCTTTTAAACATAAATCCATAGAAGTTTGTAGAGAAACGCCTTTTTGACAAGCGATAACAACAGCTTTGAAGCGGTTAGAGAAAGAGAATCGCTATAAAGCAATGCATCTTGTCTAAGCTCAAAGTTGGTTGTGTGCAGAGGGAGCATTTATACAGTAGTCATATCGATTTAAAAGAGATGAATCTAGGACTAAGTTCCACTGTTCCCAGGAAAAGAAGCTGCATTTTTAACAGCATTGCCTAATTGTGGTTGTGGCTCATCGCTTGCCACTAATTCCCTCCATTTGTGCCACTTTCGCCTCTTCCACCCTCATTCATTTATTAGTGCTATTTTAAATAAAGTCTTAACAATGGGAATTCAATAATAATAGGACCCATATAGAATAATATTGAGAAAAAACCGGGGATATATTTGAGAAGACAATACTAATACAAGTGATAACAGAATCCACAAAGTATTTGTGGATTCAATTCTGCCTAGTATGATCTTAATGCAGTGAAACGTTCTTCGTGATCTCTATGTGATGTAAGATGAGCATGGACGTTTACAGGAAATTGTAACTATGTGAGGAGGAATGAGATATATGAGTATATATTTTGTATGTGAACTTTTTGAATGTTAAAGTGAGTGAGGAAATACTGATTTGTAACTAGTAGATCTCACAGACATTTGGTCTTGGGGTCTAAATAAGCTAGTAGGCAGTCACCCTTGCGGTACACTGTAGTTGAGGTTACCATGTTGTGCAGAATGTTACTGAACACATAATATTTAGTGTTAATTTTGCGAGATCAATTGTTACACGCAAGGATGGAGTTTGCACCACCGCTCCCCCCCATCCCCCAATGCAGTATGCAGCACAATAATAATAAACATGCAATCAACCTTAACACATCTTTTGCCTCTGCATAGTGCACAAAGCTTCTGCGGGACATTTCAGACTTGGTGAATCTGAGGACAAGAGTCCCACCGCTTATCTCGCAGAATTAACACTAAATATTGCATACTCACTAACATATTGATATCGTTTCTGCAAAGTAACACCTGAATCAATGTTATAAAAAAACTTTGTGTGTTGTTAGGTGGAGCTCAATGACAATTTGCCACAACACATGTGCTCATCATGCGTACAGTTTATAAACGATTCATACAAGTTTAGGAAGAAATGTGAAGAATCTCAGAAATCATTAGTCGAAAGGCTAAATCAAGAACCATTGTATGAAATCAAAATTGAACCAAGTATATTGAAGGCTGATTATAATATAGCAGTAGATATTACAGATCTAGCAATAGACAATGAATTTAGAGACTTCGATGACAATATCACTTTGAGTGAATACAATATACAGATAGAAAAAAATGAAAATGGTCACGAAAATAAACAAGATCAAAGTGATGATGATAAAAGAAAGTTCCAAGAGCAATTACAGGAAAAGAAAAAGGTGACATCTGTAAAAAAGGATCTGGATAAACCTGCAAAGAAGAGAGGTAGGACTAAGAAGGAGAATCAAGAAGAGAAAAGAACTAAAGAAAAGAAGGAAAGGGTTAAGGAGGAGATACAGTGTGAGCTGTGTCATAAGATTTTAACTTCAAAACTGTCGTTACGGAATCATTACAAGATTCATACTGGTTTTGATGTGGTTTGTGAGGTAAGAATTTATGATCTTTTGACAAACAATTTGAAGTTGTGAAAGCTTTGGGACTGTGATTACCGGCCGTCAATCTGACCCACCCTGCTTTGATTTCCACTGCAGGTTTGAGCTGTCAGTGCAGTGATGGAGGTCAGATTGGTGTGGTGTGGATAGGTATAGGTAACTCCACTTGAAGGGCCTCAATCCAATAGTGCAGTACTTCCCTTGGAGCCAGGTGTTGGCACAGAGACATCTGTCTGCCAATTCATGTTCGAATGTATACAGGCTATCTTGCCATACAACTTCCGCGATTAAAGTTTGTGTTTTAGATCAGCGCCCTCTATTAGCTTGCTATTGTAGCAATATTGTGATAGTTAAGGGTGCAAGGTGGATTGATTCGATTTTTATGCACCAGAGGTCACATCATAATCAAATCTACAATTGTGTTAGGAAGGATACATTCCAGCATGTATCAAGGTCGGTAGTGTTGCTACCCTACCTAGCACTAGCACTCTCACTTATGTTTCTAAAGCCATCTCCGCACACATAGTGTGTTTGCGCAGTTGTCCTTGAAACAAGACATTTTATGTCTACCATGATTCCTTCTTCGACAACATTATCACTGATGGTCAAGTGAACTTAAATTCATTGTAACAATTGCTCAAGCTTCTATTGTAAATACATATGTGAAGAAACGAATGTCAAAACTGTCATGTAGTTCCGGTGTGACCATATCGAACAACAAAGTTATAATGAGCATGGGTTTTAACAATGTGCTTATAATATTTGAAGAGTTCTTTCGACCTCTACATGACCTCATCATACAGATCCTGATCTGGTACCTGAGGGGACCACCTGGGAAGTATACTCATTGGAACAAAAAGTATAACTCCAAGTGGTTCCAGACGTTTTCGATCAATACACAAAAAAAGGATTCCAATAAATTGAGCATCCGCTCCTTTTTTGAAGTTGTTTGAAATGGATTTAAGCATAGTTTGAATAAGAAGAAGCATTCTACATGATTTTAGAATGTCTGAAGTTTTCTAGTTTCGTCCAATGGATATTGGTTTCAGCACTGCGGCAAAAAGTTCATAACTCGGCGGTTGCTCCTGATGCACTGTAAAGCGAAGCACGGCTATGAGAAGACAGACAAGTGCTCCTACTGTGATTACAAGGCTTCCAATGCGGAACAGGTCAAGGTGAGAATTTTAAATTTTTTAATCTTTAATTTGCTGATTAGCTGGGTTTTTTAACCGACTTCAAAAAAAGGGGCTACTCAATTTGACCATATATATGTTTTTTTTATGTGTGTTCGCGGATAACTTTGTCGTTTATGAACCGATATTGATGATTCTTTTTTGTTTGATGGATGATGATGATGATGATGATGATGGACTTCCGTGGTGGTCCTGTTTAAATTTCATCAAAATCGGACTAGCTGTTTTTGATTTACACTCCAATAACTGATAAATCCTACTCATTCCCCGACGATATTATAGTTGCAGGTGAAGAGGTAGGAGAAGATTTGATCCCGTGAGTAACAAAAATCACTGAAAAGGATGAAAACAAATTTTTTGCCAAAAAATGGAACCGACTTCAACACTCATAAGTGTGAAACAACTTGTCAAAGGCGGTACCATGAGCACAATATTGTGACGATAGTTACTTTTGTGAACTGTCATGGTTACTGAGGTAACATTCCAGGTAACAGAGAAGACGCCGCGAAGGAGAGTTGTACGCTCTTGTCGCCGCCCGGACCTGAACCACTGAAGATGTCGACCGCAGTGATCGACGAAACGTCTGGAACACAAGTTTCACTTACACCACGGCCAAACAGCCCGGAAGCTATACATACAACATGCAACGCCGGCCGTGAAAGCCTTAGAGTTTACGTATAAGAACTGATTTAGTTTTCCAATATTTTTTTTTTTTTTTTTTTTTTTTTTGGGAATAGGCAGGCCTTTGACCACTATCTCACCTGATGTTAAGTGATGATGCGGTCTACGATGGAGCACGCCTGCCTAGAAGATACCTATTCACTCGTGACTTGAAGATGTTGTACAATAAACTACACTTGTTTAGTGTAGTTTAGTTGAATAAGCGAATGAGTAGCAATGTTTGTGTGTTGTGTAGATCCACGAGCGACTGCACACGGGCGAGAGGCCGTACGTGTGCGCGCAGTGCGGCGCCGGCTTCCACAGGAAGAGCAGCTACCTCCAGCACGTCGCTATACACCTGCCCGACAAAACTGTACAGGTATTCATATTCATATCGATTATAGATTTTTTTTTTAAGTTTGCGTTTGACAACTGTCTCACCTGATGTTAAGTGATGACGTTGTCTAGGACGCAAACCTAGAAGGTACCTATTCACTCGCGACTTGAAGACTCCAGGACTATTCATTCCATACACGTCAAAATAGGATAAACATTATATAAAAATCACCTACATGATACATTTTGTCAACATTCTAATTCTAATATATATGGGGGCGATATGACCTGCCCTGACGTCCCGCTCGGGGTGTATTGTGCATTACCCCCGCCAGCAACTACCTGAGCCATCCGAGCTCCTTTATATAGTTCATAGTTTTTTATTACTATAAGATTATACACGTCATTGGTAAAATTAAAATTAAAATCAAGATTATAATAAAAATGAAAAATAAAAATATTGCCATACAAATATTTCGCCTTGCACAGTACTAATAACGGATGTTATTATGTAACATACATAAATAACGTAACTAAATCAAATATTTCATAAATAAGAATATTCATTAATAAAGACATAAAATATATCGGAATATGGCTTTCGGTTGATGGCTCAGCTGCTCCAGTGTTCAATAAGATGTTCTTGAATGCATGGACACCCGTTCTGTTGAATGTGAATTCAACAGAACAATTATTTCTTCTGTGGCACTACAATGCAAAAGTACATGCTCCACATGCAAAAGTACATGCTCCACATTTGTCAACATTGTGTCCGGGTCCGTCAATTGTCCCGAACTCTTAAGTAAAATTCAGTTAAATACACCGACCAAACATACTAGATTTAATCCACTTATAAACGTTCCGTCACATACGACAAACTACAGACAAAATTCATATATTTTAAGAGCAACTTCAATCAACTCAGTGGGAGTGTTGACATAGATCTGTTCTGTACGAGCATCGGGTCGGCTAGACGGTTGTTAGCTAACTTGTTTTTTAATATTAACGGTATGTAACATAGGTATATACTTATATTTATACTTTTTAAATTGTTTATGTAATAATAGGTTTATTAGGTGTGTCTATGCCTCCCGCTACACAGGGTATCCTAATAGATAGATAGAAAACTCTTTATTTGCACACTATTTAAAAACCACACACATAAAGAAAACAAACAAATATAGATACAGTGATACAAAGGGCGGCCTTATCGCTTAAAGCGATTTCTTCCAGGCAACCAAACATACAGGAATTGTCATAAATTTTAAGGGGCGGCAAATCACCGCAATTTCTACTTAAATAGATACATACATAATATAGGTACATATATAAACTTTAGCAAAAAAAATTGGTTGTAAAGTCGGTTTACGGACGATAGATTTACGTGATAACGTCATAATCATTTATGACTTTGACTTTGATTATTTTATGTAATACAAAACTCAGGTGGAACGTTACGCGGAACGTTACTATTTTTCATGAGTGTTGCTGGTATTCATCAATTTATAAAACGTTATCACGTCAATAATATACTTACCTAATGTGTGTGTGGAAAAAAATAATATTAGTCTGATGAAGAATGTAATGTGTTGATTGTGTATGTGTGTTCCCCAGTGCGACCAATGCTCGTCGCGGTTCAAGTCTGTGACGCTGATGCGTATCCACCGCACGCGGCACCGCGCCCCCCCCTACACGTACCGCTGCCGCGTGTGCCACAACACGTTCGCGCGCCGGCGGAACGTCGCGCGACATCTGCTGCGCATCCACGCGCTGCAGCCGCTCAGCGAGCACATCGACCGGACCAGGAAATGATGCACGAAACAGATACGTACACAAGTCCATCACACTTCACCTTTTGACCGACATCAAAAAAGGAGGAGTTTCACAATTCGACCCGAATGTTTGTTTTTATGTTTGTTACCTCATAACTTCAGACTAGGTGAACCGATTTTGATCGTTCTTTTTTTATTTGAAAGCTGGCGCTTCCCGTGCGATCCCATTTAAATTTCATCAAAATCGGACAAGCACTTTTTGAGTTACACTCCAAAAACTGAAAAATGCGTGCTTATACCTACACGATATTATAGTAGCGGGTGAAGACATCGGTGAACATACCTACTCCACAATGACAATTGATCCCGTGAGTAACAAAGGTCACTGAAAGGGGTGAAAAAAGAAAATTGTTAACCAAAAAATGCAGCCGACTTCACCACTCATTAGTATGAAGCCAGCTTCAATATTTTTAATTTGTTACTTGCCGAGGTGTATGCGCCGCGCCCATGTACGCACGTAGCTATAGTTACACAGACGACGAGCGCCGACTGTCACGCGGCGTCAGTAATGAACGAGCCGTGCTTGTGAACGGGTGTGTTGTTATTGCGCTTCCCCGCTACTCCGGACCGCGAACAGTTCAGTGGCATATGCAGTAGTAACTATCATGTGATCCTTTGACAATCTAAGTCACTTGTTCTTCTTCTTCTGTAACATGATATGAAGTAGCCGTTCATGAGATACGATTCATGAATATTTGCGTTGGATAGCAGCATTCAACCCTTCGCTACTCGATAGGTTTCGTTTATCCCTACGGGATAAGAGCTGCCGTGCCCGCCTCACGGACACGCAGCTGTCCCTCTCTGGCAAGACTGCCATAGTGTTAGACTCCCCCGCGAGCCCCGACGCTCCATCTCACTCGCTTCGCTCTCGACTGTCACCAAACACTTAGTGTGTTCAGGCATAATTTGATTCCACCATCCCCATTCCATCTTAGGACGACCAGACGGACGGCAATGCGACATCCATACATGGTGGACGTTACGACTGGTCGCACGAAGCGTTTTGCTTCCACATTCTTAGTGCGTACAGCTAACGAATGGAACTCATTGCCTAACTCTGTATTTCCGAAAAAATACGACCTGGGTATCTTATTAAGATATCTCTTTATCAAGTCACTAGTGAATAGGTATCTTCTAAGCAGGCGTGCTCCACCGTAGACCGCATCATCACTTAACATCAGGTGAGATAGTGGTCAAACGCCTGCCTATTCCAAAAAAAAAAATAAAAAAAAAAGGCACAGCAGTCCTTGAGAGCCAGTGAGCATTCTAGGTCTAGCGTGATAACATCTTCGACCACATCGTCACTGACCATCAAGTGAGGTAGTGGTCAAACGCTAGATCTGTACAGTATAAAAAAAAACATGTCATTAATATTTTATTTACAGCTATCGCTTCATATATTATAAGATATGGTTTAGTGAGTATATACCCTCATCTGGTTATTTCATTACAACGGCAGTATTATTACTAATTTGTATTATGTAGTATTAATAGTATGAAATACATGTATTTTTACATAAGTCTGATAGTAAAATTAATTTATATAAGAAATCTCATAATTTATTAATCGACAAGCAATCTGTATAAACGTACAACTAACGTTAACCTTAATATAGTTATCTTATAAAATAATAATTATATTATGTTTTTTATTTATTTTCCTCAAAAACACAGTCTGTTTATGAAGCGATGATAGCCTCGCGGTGTGATCGTCCTCTGTCAATTTGACGGTTGATGGTTCGATCCTCGACCCCGGTGTGAGCATTCAGTGCTGGGTAATATCGTTATGAAAATCGTTTTAATATACCTTTCAATATGTGCAGTCACCTGGGGGCCTACCACCAACTCTTATAGCAGTATTATTGTAATCTTACTTTGAATTTTCGTACCACAAGGCCACATAAGCAATGTTACTTTAATGTTGTTTAGACTAAGCAGTTTTGTGACGTAAACCTCTATTTCGTTCACTCAAAGCGTACCATGAGCCAGCGCCAACGAAAGCGACAACGCTATATGAAAATATAATGTTGTCTCGCTTGCCCTTACAGCAGGAATGTTTCTTCGTTCATTCTACACGTCACTGAGCGATAATAAAACAATAATGTTTTAAGACGTTCATGGTACGAATCTGAGCATTATTACTTTAAGCTTGAAGTATGACGTTCTTGAAACATGATGGTTTTGTAAAAGTTGATGGTACGGCCCCTGAATCTCCTATAATATCGTCTATCACCATAAAGTATAAAATCATTTGACATCAAAAAAACACTAACCTCCTTACTTATAAACGTTGAATAACCTCTGAATAGTTATTCAGTGTTTGTCTTTGTCGCTTATATGACAGTTTGACGTTGAAAGAACGGAACAAAACACTGAATTACTATTCGCAGCTTATTTAACGTTTATAAGTAAGGGGGTAGGTTGATATTCCCGTGCATCAGTTTCATTGTTAGATATGTTCAACCTTATCGCTATTGTGATTACATAGAAACTTCTGTCAAAACTGGTAGATCATTTTATTTGTCAACTGTACTGATCAATATTGTTAGTATAAATATAAAGATAAAAAAAAAAAACAGAAAATGGAATCGACTTCAACACTTAAAAGTGTGAAATAGCTTGTTGAAGTCGGTATCATGATAGTTCAAATGTAACCGACTTCGACAAGAAGTTGTTTAACAATTTTGATCAATTGTCATTGTGTATGTTCACCGATTTCTTCACCCTCAATTAGGAAATCTTCCAAGTAATCTTAGGCTTTTCGGTGTGTAACTCAAAAACCGCTTGACCGATAATGATGGAATTTAAATGAGATCACACGGTAAGCACCAGCTTTCAAATAAAAAAAAATTGGTTGTCTGTAAAGTCTGTTTACGGACGATAGATTTACGTGATAACGTCATAATCATTTATGACTTTGACTTTGATTATTTTATGTAATACAAAACTCGGGTGGGACGTTACGCGGAACGTTACTATTTTTCATGAGTGTTGCTGGTATTCATCAATTTATAAAACGTTATCACGTCAAAAAGAATCAACATGAGTTCACCCAGTCGAAAGTTCTGAGGTAACAAAAACAAAAAGTACGGGTCGAATTGAAAACCTCCTTTTTCAAGTCGGTTAAAAACTGTATACAATAAAACAACAGTGAACATTTTGGTGTAACTTTATTAAATGTTGAATCAATGAAACTTATTCGCTACATAATAACAATTTTTAAATAAATAGTATGACATATTGCTCTTTATCCATAAACAAGGTTATAATATAAAATGCAAGCGGTGGATATAAATACAAAAACAAAACACTACTGTGACCCGTACATGGATTATATTCCCTAATTAATTCAACTACAATAAACTATCTACTGAGGCTACTGTTCACCATAATGTAAGCGTCCGATTATCAATTGATAATTGGCTTGAATGGCCGGTTGGCGCAGTTGGTAGCACTCTGCCTTCTGAGCCGCTGGTCCCGGGTTCGATTCCCGGACAGGTCAAACATTTGTGTGCATGAACATGTCTGTTTGACCTGTGTCTGGGTGTGTATATGTATATAAATATATATATCAGTCATCAGGTTACCATAGCACAGGCTCTGCCTAGTTTGGCACCTGAAGACCGCGTGTGAATGTTAAAAAAAAAGAAAAAAAAAAAATTAACCTATGTTCAAATATTTGAAGGAAAAAAATCGGCTGCTAGTGGGACTTGAACCCACGACTACAGAATACCGTCCTGTCGCTTTGTCCAACTAAGCTATAGCAGCCCATACCACTAGGGCCGAATTACTTCCTTCCTTATTAACATCTGAGGGGATGTTGTTTTTAGCGCCATCTACCTTTAATTGTATGAACAATTAATTAATAGGTCTGATAGACCAACATTTCAATTACATGATATTAATAAATGTATCATATAGGAAGGAGGTCCCCAAAATACAGGTTGACCTAGTTTGGGGGCCAAAAAAATACTTAAGTTTGTAGCAATGTAACATACCAATAAACGTTATTATTATAATTATTATTACAGTTGATATCGTATCAAGCGAAGGCACCCTACCCTTGTTTTAAGAGTTTTTATTGTGTATCGCATTAACCATATGCTAGGAAGAATTTATGTTCAAATATTTGAAGGAAAAAAGCCCACTAGCAGCCTAATTTTTTCCTTCAAATATTTGAACATAAGTTCTACCTAGCATATGGTTAATGCGATACACAATAAAAAAAACTCTTATCAATTAATCGTCAGTTAACTGTATGGTAAAAACTGTTTGACAGACGGTCAAATTGATAACCGGACGTTTTAAATGTTAGTGAACAGTAGCCTTAGTAACTGACAACTTAATGAGTTTGATTGCCATTTTAATAAACCAGTAAAAATCACATATTGGGTTTAATTCAAACTTAATAATGTATTCAATTCAATTTTATTTATTTGGAACAAAAACATGGTTTGTTTACAAACATATGAGAAAACGATGACAACTGCAGAAGTTTATAACTGTGTCGCAGATGTCAACGCCCTCCTCCGAAAGTTACATATTAAGGTTATTTGATGGATGGGGTAGGCATATGTCCAGCAGTGGACGTCCTATGGCTGAGATGATGATGAATGTATTTGATTCATTTTCATTCCTTTCTAAGCCATAGCCCAATGCTGAGTATGTTAGCTTTGCATTAAGACAAGAAGCAATGATTCCCTTTGATTATAAAGGGTTTATCAAAAGGCTCTTCGTCTGTTTCCGTTGAAATCCAAATTAGTATAACTCTTTACCTAGCTGTCTCTAACATTAGAAGTGTTTTATTATTTGCTGGCCGATTTTATTCTTTTTATTTTATTTTTTTATTCACACGCGGTCTTCAGGTCCCAAACTAGGCAGAGCCTGTGCTATGGTAACCTGATGACTGATATATATATACTTATATACATATACACACCCAGACACAGGTCAAACAGACATGTTCATACACACAAATGTTTGACCTGTCCGGGAATCGAACCCGGGACCAGCGGCTCAGAAGGCAGAGTGCTACCAACTGCGCCAACCGGCAAGTCAATTGCGGGTAGTTTTAGTCGGCACAAATAAGTAAAGATTTATTTTATCTAAAACTGCCCGCAATTTTAATGTTGTTATTAATACCAATTTTGACGAGAGAAGGAGCGGCAAGAAACAAGAGTGTCATTTTTTTTTTATATGTTTACTGTACACAGTGCCGGATTAAGGCAGCGCAGGGCCAGTAGCAAATTCTATCATAAGGCCGGCATGTGTATGCTCTTCTGGATTTATTTTCAGCAAATTTATTAAAAATACCTTTCATACAGACTTATTTAAAAAAATTCAGAGCATTGTAGGTGGCGTGATAGCATTTGCGACTTCGTCACTGACCATCAAGTGAGATAGTGGGCGAACGATCTATACAGACTAGATCTATACAGTATTTTAAAAAAAATCAATATTCCGTGAGGTGCTTAAGGCTTTCTTGGCTCACCATGTTCCTCAATGCATTTTTAACCCGTTTTAAGGTTGAGAATAGTAGTTTCTGAAACAGTTTCATCATAAGGGTTTTTAAAACACGAGTGTAAGTGAAAAAAACGAACCATAGGCGAGTTTTTTTATAGCATTATATTACAAGTGTTTCAAAACGATATTATGTGCAGTTTCATACACTAGTGTATCTAATCTCATAAAATATATAATGAAATTTACGTAAAAACACAGCATATGTTTGCATTTATTTGTAAACGTTTAGCGCCAAAATCCATTTGCTGGTTGCGCATGCGTGTTGCGCCGCGTCCACAGACTATATGTAGAAAAACTGCATTACAACCTCGTTGGTCCAGCTGAAGTATCTTAGTGGTAAAAAGTAAACATTTCGATACAGCTGTCATAGAAGAGCTGTATCGAAATGTTAAATTTTAAATTGATTTCGATACATTGTCTATAAAGACTGTTATTAAAGTTCTGTTTTTGATTATTTAATCTTTATATTTATGTATGAGATTAAATAAAGGTATTTAACCACTGCAGTTGGTGATCATAAGTGAGAAATAAGTGCGCAAGGCAATTTTAAGATTTAGGAAACACCACTGAAAATATATATTTAACAAAAGCGTGTAAAATTGAAGTTTCAGAATTTGAATTACGGTCAGGAAGCATTGCTGCGCGGGGCCCCTAACGTCGCGGGGCCCGTAGCGTTAGCTACTCTTGCAATATAGCTAATCCGGGATCGATATGTCTTCACGTGAAGACATATCGATCCCTTGCAAACCAACAGCATTGGAAGTCCGAAACATGCTGAATCTTTATATGGAGAAAGAACACCAGGAATTGTGGGATAAGAGAACGGACTTCAGACAGTCAAAACTCATGTTCCCACTACTAAATAGGAAAATTACAAACAACTTGCTAAGGTTGACGAGACCAGACTTACATCTCATGATTGGTCTCATCACCGGTCACTGTAACCTCAACTATCACCTGCACAATACTGGGTCCACAGACAGCCCATTGTGGAGGGGTTGTATGCGGGAAGAGGAAACTGTGGAGCATGTACTTTTGCATGTGGAGCATGTACTTTTGCATTGTAGTGCCACAGAAGAAATAAGACGTAAAAACAAACCACACAATGATTTAGACGTCAGTTCAGCTTTTTTTTTTTTTTACTATTATAAGTTTGCGTTTTACAACTGTCTCACCTGATGTTAAGTGATGACGTTGCCTAGGATGTAGCACGCAAACCTAGAAGGTACCTATTCACTCGCGACTTGAAGACTCCAGGATTGTACATATCGGAAAACACAGACTCGGCCAACGAGTTCCACTCAACAGAACGGGTGTCCATGCATTCAAGAACATCTTATTGAACACTGGAGCAGCTGTGCCATCAACCGAGAGCCACACTACGATACATAAAGGAGCTCGGATGGCTGGGGGAGATGGCGGGGGAAATGCACAATACACCCCAAGCGGGACGTCAGGGCAGGCCACATCGCCCATAGACCCATATAAATTAGAATTATAAATTAGAATGGCTAATCCGCCACTGACTGTACATAGAACATATGAGTGAGTTTAACAGAAACATATGTGAAAGTGCGTGCGTGGCTATATCGGGAACATATGCATATATATAAGTGGATGTTGTGTCGTGATGCACTTTGGTTTAAACTATGCTACACTTCCTTTCTTCGATCGTGGTATCAGTATCTGGAAATAAAGAAAATACTCGTTATATAGTTATTGATACATTAAACATAAATGAATTACTAGTTGGAGACCACGGACTGACAAGCGCAGCATAGGACGGCCACCGACCAGTTAGACTGACGTCCAGACTAAGATTTCTTTATAGTTAGCTGTGTTATACATTCAGTTCTTAAATATGTTCTATAGGGCTATGTCCATTCGAACAAACAATATTTATTGGCTTATATCTAGTATTTAACCTATTACTGGTAAACATTAAACATGAATAATTTAAAACATAAAGACACAAACCAGACTGACATCCAGACTAAGATCGCAGGCAAGGGCTGGATGCGGGCCGCTTCCAACCGGTCCGTGTGGAAATCAATGGGGGAGGCCTATGTCCATCAGTAGACGTCCTATGGCTGAGATAAAGATGAGTACACTAACTTCACACTGTGTAAGTTAGTGAGAGTTAGTACGCTTTCAGTCAAAGACTATGAATGGTTTTCTATAATCAAAATCTATCTATACTAATATTATAAAGAGGTAAAGTTTGTGAGGTTGAAGGGGATAATCTCTGGATCTACTGAACCGATTTTGAAAATTCTTTTAACAATAAAAAGCCACGTTATTTGTGAGTGTCATAGGGTTTTCATCATCACCACGCGGGGCGCAGCTAGTATAATATATATATATATATATATATATATATATATATATATATATATATATATATATATATATATATATATATATATATATATATATATATATATATATATATATATATATATAGTCAAAAACTGATGATTGTGATTCATCATAATTCTAATATCAAAAAACCAAACCAAAAACTAGAACCGACTTCAACACTCAAAATTATGAAATAACTTGTTGAAGTCGGTAGCATGATAGTGCAAAAGTAACTATTATCAAAATATTGTGTTCAAGGTACCTACCTACCTACCTGCTACCTGGTATATTATTTCATACTTTTGAGTGTTGGAGGCGGTTCCATTTTTTGGTGAACGAAAACATTTAAAAACGCCACCTGTGCCAAAAGGAACGCGGAATAAGAGCGTTTTGGGCGTTTCTAACTGTTCCCTAGCCCATCTCGAACGCTCGGGATGTGTTAATACAGGTTATAAGGTACCTACAAGCCGAATTTCATTGACATTCTATCATATCGTTGAGACGTGAAGAGGCAACAAACACACAGACACAAACTTTTGCATTTATAATATTATAGTGCGATATCATGGAATGACCTACCCGAAATGTTAAGTTTCCAGGAAAAATTTCATGCAAATGTGTTCAGTAGTTATGACGCTCCCTGGTGACAAATAATTTTTATGTTAAAGTTAGATGGTTCAAGTAATGTTAATACAGGTTGATATCATCATCTCAGCCATAGGACGTCCACTGCTGGACACGGCCTCACCCATTGATTTCCGCAAGGACCGGTTGGAAACGGCCCACATCCAGCCCTCACCTGCGATCTTGGGTTGTCTGTCCACCTAGTCGGTGGCAGTCCTATGCTGCGCTTGCCAGGCCGTGGTCTTCATTTGAGAACCTTTCGGCCCCAACGGCCATCGGTTCTTCGAGCTATATGCCCTGCCTACTGCCACTTCAACTTGCTAATCCGCTGGGCTATATCGGTGATTTGCGTTCTTCTACGGATCTCCTCATTTCTGATTCGATCACGTAGAGAAACCCCGAGCACAGCCCTCTCCATAGCTCGTTGCGCGACGCTGAGCCTGCTCAGAAGGCCCAATACAGGTTACAGTAGGTATAAAGAAGGGGGTCGGGTCTGGGTTTATCCATGAAATAGTTGCTGTGCCTATGCTTGCAGCGTTCGCGCTGGTTGTTTTGGTTAAGCCCTTCTTTACTCATCCCGTAATTTATTTTTTTTTTTTTTTTTTACATATAAGTTTGCGTTTGACAACTGTCTCACCTGATGTTAAGTGATGACGTTGTTTAGGATTTAGCACGCAAACCTAGAAGGTACCTATTCACTGGGTAGGGAGGTTACGGTCTTGGGCGAAGCGCAGGTCGTGATGATCCTCAAGGCAAGTCTGGCGATTACCTTCTCGCGGTGCTGCCTGTTCTTGGTCTAATTCCCTCTGAAATAGACGTAACTAGACATCGTCAGGCGTCGCGTATCAGCCAGATGCCAGATCGCGGCGACCACTGCAGACCATTGCGCAATCTGGCGGCGTAAACTCACCTGAGGATGGGTATCGGACATGCTCGAAACTTCGACTATAAACGTGAGTAAAGCCGGATACTACATCTATATAATAATGCGTCAAACTCACGAGAATTTCCAATCAAAAAATGGTTGTTATTCTAAGATATTGGGATATATGCGGAGAAATAAGCCGAAAACCATTTTCCGGGGTACACTAATATAATTTTTTTTATGGCTGGAGTCTATCCCCTCTGACCCCCTCCAACAGTGCCTATCCAGATAAATCCAACCTTTGACGGTCGCTGTGGCGAAGTGGTTAGTGTCAGTAACACTGTGTCGCCGAGACCCTGGGTTCAATTCACGGCAGGGACTAACATTTACGCGATGAGTGTAGATGTTTGTCCCGGGTCTTTGGTGTTTGTGTGCTGTGATTGTGTGTGTCCATGCCTTCCGCGACACACGGAATCGTAGCGCGGGGGTATGAGTGATTTAAAAAAAAAACCTCGGTATCCAGTTACCTTGTCCACCTACTAGAGCCACCTACCGTTGGAAGGTGTTGAGCTTGTCGCAGCTGGGTGTCCGCAGCTTCTGCGCCTCTGCGTATTGTTTAGAGTCGCCGAAGTTCCGCGCCTTCCACGCCATGCTGTCGCGGTAGTTGCGCTCGCGCTGGCACGCGTGTCTCAGTCCCACTGTTGGGAGAAACAACATCGATCAAACATCAATTCCTGTCAAACCTATTCCAAAATATCGTAACACTTATTGAAATTGTATGCTTGTTCCTACAGGTATAACGTGACAGTTTTTCTTTTCTCAGCTATGTGCGTCCACTGTTGGACGTATGCCTCCCCCATATAGGGGGGATTTGCCAATACTCGCCACGCTTGGCAGGCGGGTTGGCGAGCGCAGTATGATTTCCGATCCTCAGAAGGCGCTGCTGCCCACCTCCTGGTACGTGATCCCTTAGCCGACTCTTACGGCACCCGCGGGAAGAGATGGGGGAGTACTATTCTAGGCCGGTACCACCGCGGCACACCAGTGACAGTTACCCATAGTTGATATCACGATAAACAATTTGATAGAAAGATTTAAATGGGTCATTTTTTGATTATGATTTATGTTTTGCATTCGAACATTATCTCAAGTAATTATCAGTTACAATATTAGGATAATACAAGTGGACAAACACTACATATAGTATTCGTTAATCATATGTAATAATGTTTTGTAATAATGTTTTGTAATATTGTAATAATGTTTGCCGTGGTGGTACCGGCCTAGAATAGTACTCCCCCATCTCTTCCCGCGGGTGCCGTAAGAGTCGGCTAAGGGATCACGTACCAGGAGGTGGACAGCAGCGCCTTCTGAGGATTGTAAATCATACTGCGCTCGCCAACCCGCATGCCAAGCGTGGCGAGTATTGGCAAATCCCCCCTATATGGGGGAGGCATATGTCCAGCAGTGGACGCATAAGGCTGAGAGAAGAATCATATGTAAGATTTTAAATATATATGTCGAAGCGTGTTAGATATTGGAATATAGATGGCGTTAGATGTAATGTATGTGGAGTAAGTTTACTAGGTTTTGCTATGGCGGACAAACAGGATAGATGGCGCTGTCGAAACGTGTTAGATATTCAAAGTAGATGGCGTTAAATGTAGTGTGGATTTAACAGTATGGTCTGCTAGTACTGGATTGGTCAACTAAGTGGAGGTAGGAAACACATGATATTCTATTTGGTCAATAAGAGGTTAGTTTGTAAATAGAGTTGAGTTGGTGAGAACCTCGGTTCCAGCGAACCGTCTAGTCGGGGAAGCCGTTGACCGAAACCATTGTTAATAGTGAAGTAAAGAGAGGTTAGTGTTGCTATCCAGCGTAAGTTCTCCTGCACGTAGTATGGAACCTGTCACAACATGGTGACAGGTGTATAAAATCACTCTCAAGAGGTGGCTGGTCGAAAAAGCCTACTATTCTGTGGCAGATTTCTTGTTGGGTAAAGACTGACCAAATAGCAAGTTATATTGCGTATTGCTACCTTATTACATTATTTATACATTTTTAATTGTTACTCGTTACAATATAGTAATGCAATATTGTAACTAGATTGATAATAAATTGAATTTTCCATTAGTATATTTTTAATAAATTTTATTTTAAGTTTCTACTGACATTTCATTAATGTGCTGTTTGATGTTTGACTTGTAATTGAATAATTATGAATAAAAATGTTTATCTGTTTATCTGACAGCAGCGTGTCGGTGACACCTGATACGACACTCACCTATATACTCTTCTTCTATCGCCATCTCGAGTCTTCGCAAGGAGCCCTGGTAGTCTGTGTGGAAGTTCTCCTTCACGTAGTATGGAACCTGTCACAACATTGTCAAACTTATATTATATGTTTATATGAGGTAGATGTCGCACAAGCGCGCGGAAACTGAGGCGGCAAAATTAAGTAAATTGTAGTAATTTTCATTGCGACGCGTATTTCAAGCGCAAGTCCAAATATATAGCTATCCTTTTCTATATTATTTGTACCGTATTATCTGTCGCAGTAAACATGTTTATGTCGTAAAGGAACAAAATCTGAGCACCGCGCAGTATGAATATACGTCATCTTTAGTAAAACATCATTGATATGAATATGAAGGAGCACAACTCTTTAATAAATTATTCGCCATTATTGAGAACTAGCTGCGGCCCGTGGTTTTACCCGCGTGGTGATGAAATCCCATCCCGCCTTTGACCAGAGTCGGTACCAATAATCTTTTTGGTTCACCGTTCTAAAGCGTCTAAACCTTCAAGTTGGTATTTGGCTGAAAATCTGATCACGAAGATGCGAATAGTACTTCATGCAGGAACGGACTTGTGCCTGATATAGGCTGAGCAACTGCCCCGGCGTGAAGTACTGTCGCACCTTGGCCAATATGTCCAACTTCTTTCTAGCCAGTTGCGCTTTTGCGATTCAAAAAAATAAGATGAACTTTGGAGGCTTAATCGAGATTTAGTCTCCAAAGTTCATCTTATTAGACTGACGCTGAAGCTTCAGTTGGTCGGTTATTGGAACGGGCACATCTCGGAAACTAGGAGTAAGTTGAATTTCATTCCGTTTTGCAGTGACACGCCTGAGTGGTGTTGAACTTGACTAGATTGGCATGGCCCCAAGTTCTTATAAACAGCCATGGCCTCTCTGAGTGACTGTAGTTGGTCAGCAGTACATGAAGAGTGGGCGAGTGGGGTGTACCTTCATGTTGACAGTCTCCCTGGGCACGGGGTACTTGGGCGAGGGCGCGAGGCTGAACACGGGCTCGTTGATGAAGAAGCCGGACATCATGGAGAGCAGCACCAGCACCGCCACAGGCAGCAGCTGCACCAGCCCCCCGCCGCCTCCCCCACCCTCCCGCGGCTCTGGGGCGCGCGCGCGCCGCCGCCCGTACACGGTGCCGCCTGCGCCGCCCGGGAACGCTGCAATCGCCCCGGGAATACTGCTTATTGCACCAGGAATGGGATCACCATTGTGATCAAATGGTGAACTTTTAGATTTTTATATGGCAGCCCATATAGCCAGTAATACACATAAACACATAACAAACACAGTTTAAAAATTGTTAAGGAGTGTTGTTTTGTTCTCTTTAATTCAATTATGGACATATCAATAAATCTTCATGTTTCGTTAATTTTGCACACATACCCGTTCAGAAACTATGAAATAGACAAGCAAGAGACTTTATCCTCGCCATGCTCAAGCAAAGCATTGAGCAAACGTTACGCTAGCTGCAACCGTGCCTGCGATGCTCTTACCATGACATGGCCCAAACAGCCTGTCCAAGTGTAATTATCCAGGATATCTTTTCGAGTACTGCTTAGCGAGGGTTGCTTTTTTGATTTCTCCGTAAATACGAATTTTGTCGCATTGGTTTTGCCAAAGCGACAAACTTCGTACAACTGTTTTAGTGAATGTTGTCAATACTAGCCCAATCAGCAACATTATATAGAATAGATAGAAAATATTTATTGCCATAAAATTACATAAATTGTAACACAAGAAGCCGTATGAAGCAGTAAGATTATTTTCACAATAGGGATATGCTCAGTACTGCGCTATGTAGACAAAGAGTCTATGTTAGGCTGATTTTCAGCATACACCTTATCTCGACCTAAGGTGGTTATCGAGTGTATAAAAGTGATGACTGTCTCGAACATATTATATAGGCATAAGAAATTAATGTCATAATATACATGGTGTCAGGTGTACCTGCCGCTCCGAAGAACATGTTGAAGAGTTCCTCAGCGGTGAGATCAGACTCGAACCCGCGCGCGTAGTAGGTGTGATGGTGCGCGGCGGGCGAGGGCTCCTCGCCGCGGATATCGTACTGCTTGCGCTTCTCCGCGTCCGTCAGGATCGCCGCTGCGTTGCCGATAGCCTGGGGATATTATAAAAGGTTGTTCAAGAGCTTTCTTTTTCAATATGGTCACACCAGAACTACATGACAGTTTTGACATTTCGATTTTTGACATATCTCTAGATATGTCGAAACTAGAAGCTTGAGCGTTACAATGAATTCAATTTTAATCGTAAATCATTCAAATTCAGTAGGAAAATGGTTGATCTGTAAAAGTTGGAGGATGATGCGCGAGCGCGCTAGAAAGTGGTTGTGTTACGATTTGCTCCGTTTTTGATAATTGCCCAGTGCTAAAATAGTGCTTGTTAAGACTTATAATTTATACGAGTGTGTAGCTCCAAATACACACTTCATGGTGATATAATCAGATATTGTCAACAGTGAAGACTTATTACTTAATACACGAAAACTCTTTCCAAAAATTCGTTTAAATTGAATTCGCGAGTGCGTGTACAGTGCCAGCGCCACGATCGGGTCGTTGACCGAGTCCCCTATTGGCCTTAAAAACATCTGAGGACATCGTAGGCATAACGAGCCTGCGTAAATTGTACGTTTATTTCGACGCCCTATCTAAGAAGCACGGTGGCGAAGCGCAAAGCGGTATAGACTGCAGTGCGAGTGACTCGAGTTCAATTCCTTCATCGACTAATACTTTTTTTCTTTTTTTTTTTCTTTTTATGTATGCGTGATTTTTGTCGTTTACTACATCGACTCAAAAAAGTGATAAAAGTTACATTTATTCACTAGTTTAAAGAAGTAAGCGATGATATGAACAAGCGATTTATATCATACTGCGTGGACAATTATAACCGAAGTTTAGTTGATAATTATAAATAACTCACAAAGGAGTATACTTAAAAAAGCATAAGTAATATAGTGTAAAGTACAGTTAAAGTTACAAAGAACTTAGTGAAGTATGGATGTGTACGAACATGTTACGCATCGTGCTCGTAAACTTCAGAAATCATGTTCACTCAGTGATTTATCCCGATCTGAATCTTCACTGTTCGATGCGACGATGACAAGTTTACCAAATACGTCATTAAGCGAAAGTCTATTAACTATAAATAACCTTAATGAAAAAATACAAAATCTTATTAGCGAGTTAGCGAGCGCGCACCAAGAAATAGAAAATCTCAACAGCGAAAACTATCGTCTTCAGACAGATCTGCATAAAAGCGTTAAGGCTGCTGAAACATATAAAAAATTAAATCTATCATCCACATCCCGAAGCAGAACTCCTTTGTCAGGGCGGAAGAAAAAACTTGAAAGCTACACAACCCCTACGTTTGTAAGGAGGTCCGGGCAAACATTTTATGATCGTGAATCTGTTCATAATGTTATGACCAATAACAGTTCGAATGCATCAACTCCGAATAACATGAATAGAAGTCAGCCCCATGCAATAGAAAATGTATCTATAAACTGCCATGAAGAGCCTTTAAGCCCCACAGAAATAGAAGCAAAAAATTCTACAAACAATCTCAACCTAAACTTGAAAAGTATAAAAACATCAACAGATTCAAAAACTGAAACAGAAAAAAGTGTAATAGTAAAAAAATGTATTGAGACAGATACCGCGATATCTGTACAAAATGCATGTTGTATCTCTAATGACGCAGTAGAGGTGAATCTAAAAAAGAAAGTCGTTATTGTTGCCGATGACCAAGGTTACCACATACAACATACTCTTCAGTATTTGCTTGGGGAGCGCTTCCAAGTAACCAGCGTCTGGAAGTCAGGTGCTACGCTACAAGATATACTTATAACTGGACCAGAAATTAATAAACTAACAAAAAATGATTATCTTATTGTATTAGGAGGGATGAATGAAAGATCCCCGTGTATTTTCAAAATATGTATCAGTAACTTTTTGTGTACAACCAGAAATACCAATGTATTTTTTTGTGAAATCCCTTACAATAAATGTTTGCGAGAGGCCAAGTTAAATTATGAACTAAAATTTTTGACCTCTAAGTTCACCAATGTGAAATATGTTGATATGGGTTTCTCGACGAAGCTCCCTCACAGGCAATTCTTTGCTCGGCATGTTTCTCAATCAATACACAGGGAAATACTGGACATTGAGTATAAATCAAATATTAATGATTTCCGTATAAAATCTATTTTAAAATCAGTTTTCCCGCCTGTTAATAAAGCAACACAAACAGACATTGTATATGAAGAATTGCATAAGGACATGGCCCCTGTCACTTTGGAACCTAGTACATCCACAACGTTTTTTCGTGTATAAAGTTATAAATATTTTACATCAAAACATCAATGGAGCTATTTGTAAATCAGATCTCTTAGCTGTTAGTTTGGAATTGTTAATGGAAAAAAAATGTCTTGCAGATGTAGTATGCTTAACAGAACATAATATGTTAAAAGGTGATACAGAATTGTTACATTTAACAAATTATTCTCTTGCAACATTTTTTTGTCGCAATAGCCGCAGGGGGGGTTCCTGTATACTGATTCACAATAAACATGAATTTAAAATTATTCCTGTTGCGGAGAAGTATGGTGTATCAGGCGTTATTGAGTGCTGTGCTGTAGAACTCACGAGACATAAAATAATAGTTGTCTGTATTTACAGGCCCCCACGTAAAAAGTCAAATTTCGATGAGTTTTTTAGATTGTTGACATTAATATTTCATGAAGTCTGTTATACTAAACATAAAGTGGTTATTTGCGGAGACTTAAATATAAATACCCTTAAAAAAAGTACAGACTCTATAAATCTCATGCAGGAAATTAAAAGTTATAATCTTCAATTAGCTAGTAATGAACCTACTAGACTTATAAGTGGAACCTGTTTGGATATATTTTGTCATAACTTAAGAGGATGCAAGCACAAAGTCCATGAGTTCGCTTTGTCAGACCACACTGCACAAATTTTAACTTGCCCAGTAAAAAAAACTTGGTCACTTACTCACTGGTTTATAGAAAAGAGAGATTACTGTAAAGACAATATTACAAAATTTAAAGAATGTTTAGAATCTCTATCTTTTAGCGATGTTTATAAAACTGATGACCCTAACGTAGCATTTGACATTTTTCATGATAATTTTACTCTATTTTATAATTTATGCTTCCCTTTGACAATGATTAAAAAACATATACGCCAAAAACCTAGGTGGGTCACAACTGGAATACGAAAATGTACGAAACGAAAGCGTGAGCTACTGTGGCATTATAGGCGGTGTCGGACTGAACAAACCAAAACTGCCTTTAAGACATATTCTTTTCGACTAAATAAAATAATAAAATCAACGCAAAAAGCGCGTAACGATTATCTAGTTAAGACGGCTTCAAACAAATCCAGAGCAATTTGGTCAATCATTAACAGTAATAAAAACAATCCACCCAATAATTACATTCAGCACATCAATGTTAATAGTACATTGATTAACAATCCCCTTCATATAGCTGAAGCGTTTAATAATTTTTCCATTAGCGGACATGAACAAATATTGACCTCAGACAAATGCAGATCAATGACATGTGATACAAATTATTCGCATTCCCTATTTATGAATCCTGTTACGCCTTTTGCCATTAATACTATAATAAAATCCTTAAAAAATACAAACAGCACGGGTTACGACGATGTGTCTACTAAAATCTTAAAAAATGTGTCAATTTTGATATCACCTGTTCTTTGTCATGTCATAAATTTATGTATTCTTTCTGGAATATTTCCAAACAAATTAAAGAAAACAATTGTGAAACCACTTTTTAAAAAGAATGACAAAGAAAACATGACCTCATATAGACCTATTGCATTGATTCCTGTATTTTCTAAAATATTTGAAAAGGTAATTTACGAAAGTCTGTATACTTTTTTTGAGATGAACAATGTTTTTACAGAAGAACAAATAGGTTTTAGGAAAAACAAAACCATTAACTTGGCTGTTTATAAGTTCTTACATACTATTATGACTGGTCTTGATAATCAACAATTAGTCTCGGCATTATATATGGATTTGACCAAAGCCTTCGAATATGTGAACCATAATATTTTGTTGAACAAATTGGAGGCGTACGGTGTGCGAGGAAACGTTTTAAGCCTTTTAAAATCGTATCTTACCAACCGAAGTCAATGCACACAAATTACAAGTATATGCCCAAAAACGAAGAAAGAAACGGTATATCGGTCAAAATTCTGTAGTGTAATTCAAGGTGTTCCTCAAGGGAGTGTTCTTGGTCCGTTATTATTTATTATTTATATAAACGACTTACCTAAATTTGTCGATAGAAATATGGTCTTATTTGCTGATGACAGCTCCGTTATGTTTACAAACAAATGTAAAACACACTTAGAATCAGATATGAAAAACACTCTTGACATTATAATCAAATGGCTGAAATCAAATAATTTATTAATTAATCTAGAAAAGACAAATTTAATGACTTTTAGAAATAGAAATAACTTTTTGAATGACTTTGAGGTTCTTTATGAAGGTAAAAATATTAACAAAGTAGAAACTGCAAAATTCTTAGGCTTAAATCTTGACTGCCATTTAAACTGGAGACATCACGTTAAGCATATATGTGACAGGTTGAGCCGATTTTCATATGCTCTTTACATGCTTTCTAAAGTTGCAAATCAGTCAGCTGCAGTTACCGCCTACTATGGTTACGTAGAATCGATTTTGAGATACGGCATTATCTTTTGGGGGAACTCGGTAGACAAAGATATGGTGTTTAAGGCACAGAAAAGGTGCGTGAGAGCCGTTTGTAAACTAAAGCCATCTGACACATGTAAACCATTTTTCATACATCTGAAACTTCTAACATTTCCTTCAATTTACATTTATGAGATCTGCGTGTTTGTTTATTGTAATATGAATATATTTAGCCACCTAAATAGCAAACGTCGTAAAATGAACATCTGTTTTCCACCTCATAAGACTGCACAATTTAATAAAGGTGTTTTCTGTATGGCTCCCCTTATTTATAATCACTTACCAAATCATATAATCAACATAGATAGTATTGATATGTTTAAATTTAAATTGAAGCAGTTTTTGTTGGCAAAGGCTTATTACAACGTAAAAGAATATCTAGAAGACAAATTTTTTATGTGATTTTCTTTAAGTTTTGGTGACATGTGTATATTGTAGGTAGGCACTAGTTTTAATTATGTAATTGATTGACAATAATATACTTAGTGACATGTTTAGATAGTTATAGTAAGGACATTAAATGTTAAAGTTTAGTTATTCTTCTGCGAATGCTTTTTATGTTGCATGCCTATAGGGTAGAATATAGCGGACCAATATATCTTTAATGTAAACATCTCTGTAATACCTATATTCGCAATAAACTATTTGATTTGATTTGATTTGATTTTACATTCCGTAAAATTGAAAATATTTTCGGTCAACATAATCGCCTTTCTGTGACCGCTTTTAGGTCAATAAATTTGAGTCGACAGACTTGGTACATAAGGTGCCAACACAAACGCCGACTTCGGTCGACTTGTTCGTTTCAGCAAAACATCTTTTGGACTTTCCCTTTATGGCTACCTAAACGCACTGGAAAGTATCTTACCACTATAAAAATGGATGTGCTACAAAAGGCAGTGAATTGATTACCTTAAACGCTTCTGATGCCCCAGGAGCATGGTTCTTGTCAGGATGGAGTTGTAATGCAAGCTTCTTGTATGCTTTCTTGATATCGGAGTCTGTGGCTTCCTTTGAAACTCCTGGAAATATTAAAAATAGGTTGTCTATAAATAAAGCAGTTATCGGCGCTGTAGATGACCAGAAAGTAGATTTCTTCATATGTACGATTCAAACTCACATACAAAGAGACAGATAAAGCTCTTGCTCATATATGGTTCTGTCCAATAGTCGCTAATTTTTTGTTTGTCTAAGGACACTGTGCTAACTTTATTTTATTATGGTTGAGGATTGGCCGTCCAGCAGTTTGAATCCTGATGTTTCCTTTTCACACAGTGTTCCAAGTTATAGCTCACTAATTATTCAAAGTGGCAATGCAATATCATTTGTGTGTAGCCAGTTATTAAGTTTGATTTATAATAAATTCATAGTGGCTGCTCCAAGGTGGCTTTCTGGTAGTACTTAGCAATCACTCTATTTGATTGAATGTGTCTTAATAGTTTAGAACACAACTTAATAGCAGCCACTGGTCTTGTGCAAATTTTATATTTAGATAGTGATACATTATGAAGTTTGGGTAGGTTTGTAATGTGGGACTTGTGTAAATCTGTGTTTTGGGAAGCAGAAGAATTAGATAAAAGGAAAGTGCACATTAAGAGCTGCAAGCTGAGATGCGAATGTTAAATTAAGTGTGGGGGATGACTAGATCGGACTAATTGTAATCTATGACATGGACATGGATTAGGTAAAGGATAAGTATATCAGGGGAAGCTTGAAAGTAGCACCAGTGAATGATAAGTTGAAAGGGAATAGACTGGCTTGGTATGGGCATGTCGTGAGGGATATTACAAAAAGAGTACTGACCACGAACATGGCTGGAAATAGGCATAGAGGAAGGCGAAAGAAGGCATGGATAGACAGATAAGTGTGAGCACTGTGGCTGGGATAAGGACAGGATGAAGAGAGTCGATTATAAACTTAGATTACACCCCAGGTACAACAATCAAAATAATGGACATCTTTAGGAGACATATGTTTGAGGCAAAATCAGTTCAGTGCATCGGTACAATCACACAGAGGAATGCTTTGAGTGATAATACAGCCCATTGTTACACATAGTGATTTAGATTTTTCTAGTACCTAATAATTTATGTCGGTGTTGCAATAAAGTGTTTATTTATCTATCTAAAACTATGGCAGCTGGTGTCTGTGTCAGTGGATTTTCGTGAAATATATGTTATTGGTAAACATTTACTTACAAATCTAAGCATATTTTATGTGAATAGATAATTCTATTGCTATATAATACTAACTGCTATTAGAATATGAAGACAATGCAAAACAGATCCAGTTAGTAATTACAAAATTTCATTATCACCATTTACAAATTTCATGTGTTAATTACAGTGTAGTCCCATTAGTATGACTTCCAACCGTTATTAGCAACATCAGTATAATGTCAGCATATGTTTGGTTTTGGAGCCACTCAGTACACTTAATTTCATTTAAGTATGTGCTGATTAAACGATAAATATTTTTATGTAAATGAGTATGTTTATTAGGTATATGTTTTTATTAAAAAAACCTTATCCATTAGTTTAGTACAACTTCTGGTTAGTATGACGCAATATCACCTGTCCCTTCGCTGTCGTTATAACCAGATTCTACTGTATTTATATTGTTCTTTAGCTCAAGTTCTGAATTCCAAGGCTACTTGATGTAGGGTTGCCAGATCAGAAAATTGAAATATCTAGATAAATTATCAAAATGTCAGGATTTTGTGGTTTTTATCGAGATAAATAAAAAGCTAATTAAAGTATTATTTTTTTACTTCAGGACTGAAACTATGAAGATTAACTTATTATTTATTTTGCCACATATCTGTACTTAGAGTTTGATATCACAGACTACTAATTTCGTCCTTGGTGGTGTGCCTAAAAATGACTTAAATTTAAACGGGTTACTAGCTCCGCTTGAATTTTAGATCGAATGCCATGTAGTGGTTATTTTTTAGAATTCAAGCTATTAGGAAGGCCAAATACTCTCTCACAGTAAGCATTGTTTACAGGAAACAAAAGAAAAATTTAAAATATGTGAAGTAACAATTTTGCTAGGTTTCTTGTCTGTCGTTGTTTTTCCAAACCTCTAATTCCTTCATAGTTAGTAGAAACATTGATCTGGCATAATTTGAAAATTGACGTTTAGATGCTTTTACGCACTATTTTAACCTACAAGTTAGCATAGAGCGAACTAAAAGTTTATAAAAAGTCGGAATATTTTGTATTTTGTCGGGAGTCGGGATATCATATGAATAGTGGGGATTATCCCGACGAATCCCGACCTTCTGGCAAGCCTAACTTGATGTCTTGAAGACAAAGAAAATTCACCTTGAAATTTGAATCAAGACTATGAACACTTGCACTACACAATTAAAAAGTATATAGTCACGACCTTGGCCAGGTATACGTCCACACAATAGATCGATTTTAATTAATTATTCACCATACCTAGAATTTCGTAATAATCCTTGCATTTTGTCTTGATACGACGGACAGCTTCGAGCTGTTCTTGAGTGTATTCTCTTTGTGGAGTTGTGTGGGTCGGAGTTTTACGCTTCCGAACCTCCTCTGTGGAAGAATCAGGAGTAGCTTTAGTTGTCCCCGTGGAAGGCCCAGCAGCCCGTACTCGCGTTAAAAGCTCCTTGGCCCTCTGAGAGGGGTATAAACGTTCAGCTTTTAGCAAAAATTTCTCCGCTTTCTCATTATTCCCAGCTGAAAAGGCTGATTGAGCGATACTGATACACTTGTCCGCCTCATCTTTGTTCCCTTCGATGGACATTTTTAAGCTTGTGGTCGAGAGAGACGGTTCAAATTGATGGTGAATGACGCAGAACTTTTTACGATAGTATTCCGCGTAATTTAATTAATGTAAATAGATCATTAAATTAAATTTATTTCACTCACTCAGCCATTGTTATAAAAAAAAAAAATTTTACATGTAAAGTTGCCATATAAAGCAAAGAGATTACAATACTACGTATTGACGTAGGGATTTAGAGATTGATAAAAACAATGATGTTTTACTAAAGATAACATATATTCATACTGCGCGGTGCTCAGATTTTGTTCCTTTACGACATACACATGTTTACTGCGACAGATAATACGGTACAAATAATATAGAAAAGGATAGCTATATGTTTAGACTTGCGGTTGAAATACGCGTCGCAATGAAAATTACTACAATTGACTTAATTTTGCCACCTCAGTTTCCGCGCGCTTGTGCGACATCTACCTCATATAAACATATAATATCATTGGATAAAAAGACAAATCCGTAGAGAGTTTTTTTTTCACTTGTTTTTAAATGATGACGTTGTCATAAGACTTACAGTCCTGAAAGACTGCCCTTTTGCTTTTTAAAAAAAATTAGCACTTGTACCAACCAAATAATCATGCGTACATAAGCATCATATTATAGTTTGTGAAATGATCCGAGAATCTCAGCTAGTTTTGTTGGTGCAAGTGGGCCTGTAGAGCCCATAGAGTAATTGTATTATTTTAAGTTACTAGCTGCGCCCCGCGGTTTCACCCGCGTGGTGGTGATTGATGATGATTATGATAATGATGAAAAGTTTATGTGTTATAATCCTGAACTGTATCTACATACCAAATTTCATCCAAATCCATTTTACCCGCAAGGTGATGAATAACAGTGATGATGGTGATGATGAAAATAAGCCTATGTGTTAATCCAGGGTATCTATAGCTATCTGCATTTCATATTTCATCCAAATCCGTCGTGGTGATGATTGATGATGACGAGAAGTAGCCTATGTGTTATTTTCGGACCTGGGGCCTTACTATCAGCTTTGTAAAATCCATTCAAGTTCCGAGCAGTTCTAAAACCTGGCTTAAAAATGCCACAGACAACAATAACCGTTCACCTTTGAGAATATCAATGATCGAACCGTTCACATAAAAAAGCGTAATGCCGTGGTAAAGGTATCACTTGAGGTAAGCGGTTTAAGCCAGGTTTAGAAACTGCTCGGATCTTGAATGGATGTTACAAAGCTGAAAGTAAGGCCCCTGAAGTATTTACATACCAAATTTCATACAAATCTGTTTTACTGAAAAACGGTGATGATGATGATTATGAAAACAGGCCTATGTGTTAATCCACGGTATAAACTATCTGTGTTCCACATTTCCTCAAAATCTGTTTAGTAGTTTGTGCGTGAAAGAGGCACAAACATCCAAATATCCATACACTCATACTCATAAACTTTCGCATTTATAATATTAGTAGGATTCGCCAACTAAAACAAACTCAGTTTCCGTTATGAATATAATATCTGTTTTCTTTTGAGAAAAGTCCGTTAGTTAGTAACTGAAGTGTCTTTTTATCATCCGTGTTTATTCTGCTGTGATGAAGTTTTTTTTTGCCTTGGCTTGGGATGCAGGTTAATATTTTTGATACCATTTCTCTTTCTACGCAAATACGTTTTATATCGTACGGTTGGCAGCACGGTAGATTGTACACGTTTATGTTCCAGGTAAAGGAGTTTTTAAAATTGAGCATAATTTGCTATGTATTTCTCTTTCAGTCTTCAACATTTACGCAATTGTTATCTTTTTCAACTGTTGTTACAAACATTCCTTACGTCACACGGTCATGACGTCGGTCGCATTCTTTTGAATCATCTTAGATTGATAATTTTGTATCTCAGGCGTAACCGGAGCTATATTTTACACCCATTCCTTCTGTTTTAAGCTGTGCTACAAAATCCTGATCAATATAATATTCCAATTTTCTGTGTAACTACCGATAAAACGATGGCTGCTCCAATTTACAATCCCGTAAGTAACTTTAAAATTTTAGCTAATAATGCTGTCTTTTCGGCGTTTCAAGGGCATCTAGAACAATATAAATCAATTAGCTATGTTACTCGCTGTGTAAATACTGCGTTTTGTTGGATTTGCGCGTTATCAATTCTCTTATTTGGTTCGGTCAAAATAACAATATCAATACCTACTTACTACCTACGCATGTACTACAAACTTGATACGAAGGTTTGTTTGCGGACCATCTAAACTGATCATGATATTTTACATTGATGTGTTAGATTTTTTTGACCAACTTGTTTCCACTGCTGAAACATGGCTGGTGCCATCCGCGTAGAGAGGTGTGTTGGCCGTGATCCACCTCTCTGGCCAATCCGGGTTGATGGGTAGGCCAGCACACTGTCGGAGTTTTTAAGCTGCTCAAGGGCCCACCACATAGATTAGTAACTGTTATCTGAATACATTCTGATTAAGATTGCTGGAACAAGCTAGATTACAGTCCTCTTCCAATTAGAAACTAAAGTACTGGTCCTTGTGGAGATTAATGAGGAATGTCCAGGTGTGGATGTCCAATGGCTGAAATGATGATGATCCTAAAACAATAACCAGGAGCCAAAGCTTAACATGCTGTCTGAAGAGCAATACACATGTACAATGTACCAACATAAAACACTTACCCATTTATAAGATGATCGAGTAGTAAGTGTTACATTACACTGTTGATCAGTTAAAGTAACATGGGTAAATTACACTATGAGTGCTTGTGTACTTCTAAATACTTTGTGTGTAATTCATCTAATTATGTGTAAAAACGAGATTAAACTTAGGCCACTCAACAACATGAGCTGGTCAGCTAGTATTAAAACAAAGCTTACAATATGAATTCTCGTATAGCAGAGCAGTTTAAGTTAAAATCAAATTACTTATTGGCCTGAAGGCTAGATTGTAATTTTAATGTGACAACCACAAATAGAAGCACATTTCTATTTGTGGTTGTCAACTAATCATTATAAAAAAAAAATAAGAATTAAATATATCAGCATATGCATAATCATATCATATGCATGAGAGATATGGTTGAAAATTTTATTTAGTATTTGCCATTTAATTTGATAGATTCATTTAAAAACTAAGTGACAAGTGGAATACAGTATGGATCGTTTGCTTGACTGGTATGTGTATGAGGGTGAGTGGATTGTGTTGCTACGTGAATCCGAGACATGACTATTGTTATTGTGGTTTTTATGTTTAAAAGTGAGTACATTGTAATTGTTGAATCAATAAATACTTACATATGAAAGGTAACGCCAATCTTTTTTTAAAAGTTGATGTGGCATCTCTCCTTTTTGCACACCTATGGCTTACTCTAATCAGTTGCTCTTTGAACAAGATGATTCTCTGATGATTCATATACTTTCAATTCAATTCCAATTCAAATCTTTATTGCAATCTCTAATAGTACAAGTGTCGGTGGTATTACAATAAAATACAGTTTATTAGAGACCCTGTCGGGCTCAGTCTTTAGAAGAGAAGAGGGCTCATCAGCTTTACTGAATATAACATACCTACACTATTATTATTTTTACTCTTTTTTCACGTTATATGTCATCGAGGTATTCCTGGATAGAATAATAGCTTTTGTCAATCAGCAAACTTTTAAATTAGTATGAAAATACGTTATCACTATTTGCGTTTGCAATGTGTTCTGGCAATTTATTAAATATTTGAATGGACATAACAAAAGGGCTTTTAGAATGCAGAGCGAGACGCGATATAAGTAATAATAACCGGTTCGGGTGTCGTACTGTTGCATCCCTAGCTTTACCTTGCCGCTTCGTGTATAGCTGTGGATACTTCCGTACAAATTTGAACTTTCCAAAACACTGGAGTTTTGCCATCTTAATATATCTTCTGTGAACAGGCAATAGATACTATCTAAAAGAATAGCTTAGTAAACAAAATAAAGAGGCCATTGTTTTTAAGTGAGTCATATGGAGCATTTTTAGTGATAAATTTGAGTAAATAAAGCTAATTCATTGAACATATTTTTTATTCACTAAATAACTGTATTCTATGAGTGATTATTCAGTCCTGTCCTGGTAGTTCACAGACAATACAAAGAAGTTGGAATGGCGAGGGTAACTGGTGGCAGAAATGCACAATACATGCTGCTGCATCATTTCCTCTAAACAAGATACAAGAAACGGCAGTTATATTATTTTTTGACGTGAAAACTTCTTTAGCAGCGTTTTGCACTTTTGTATGGGGAAAAATGTTAAACTTGCGTCATGACATTTCGCGTCAGAACACGTGACACTGATCGCAAAATTTTTGAGGCGCGTGACGTCGAAAATTCGGAGAATAGTTGAAATTTAAACTTTAATGTGTTACGAATGAGGAATATTTTCGTTTGTTGGTAGGTATAATACGACCTGTTTGAAACAGACCGCGTTCACCTCGCTCTTATTCTTATTCGAGTTGGGGGTGCTGCGTCCTGCACCAACGTCCCGCTTGGGGTGTCCGACGTCCCGTTTGGGGTGTTCACCTCGCTCGCCCGTTTAATATGTTGATTTTGAATTCATTCTATTGTATGCTCTATCGCCCTCACTATAGTGTTTAATGTGTTGGTACATAAACTTAAATACTTATTGTCATGTTTGTGCGCATAAAATGAATATTGTATTTTATCGCATAAATGCAAGTTTTCACTTCTGCTGGCACTTTCGGAGTGCAACCCGTTTTCGCCCTCATGACTGCAATACTGGTGATTTCAGCCTGTGTCAGTATAATGCAAACTGAGTGTGCCCAATATTCTTCTCTAAGAGGAAAGCTTCAGTTCCAGCTGTGGGGATGCATGGGGGCGAATTTGGCCCCACTGGTTTTCATTGTAACAAACTATAATATTATTTTCCACTGTGAATTCATGCTGATGAGGTCATCATATCTACTTGGTTGAAATGTGTCATCGAGTCAGACACGTGACACGGCTATTAAGAAATACCGGTCGCGAAAAGGGGTTCCCAAATTCGTCACATTGTTGACACATAATCGGACTATCGCCGTATTCTGCGTATAAAAAGTCACAAGCACATTTCATCAGAAACCAACACTGTCAAAAATTTCCTCACAAACAGTGTGTAGGGAAAAATTATATGCTAATGATATTCAGATGAATTCAGAGTCAAAAAGAGATATATAACTAATAAAGTATTGAATCAGCATTGCAATTCAATGTGGCAATGCTGCTAGCATTCTGGGTACACTGCCAGCCAGTAGCGGGCTAGAGCATTTCTATAGGCTACCAATAGCCAGTAGATGGCTCAAATGTTATTGTAGTAGCTGCAGTATTGTAATTAGTTATTAGTGTTTTATTTTAATAAAGGCATATGCATAGCAATGTCAAACGTCAAATTTATACAGTATTAAAAATACTGTCCTGTCGTTTTGTCCATCTAAGCTATAGTAGTACTCCACAAGCCGTCCGAGTTATTCCTTCCTTTAACATCTGAGGGGATGTTGTTCTCAGCGCCATCTACCTTTAATTGTATGAACTATTAACAGAACGGTATTCTGTAGTTGTGCGTTCAAGTCCCACTAGCAGCCGAAATTGTTACTTCAAATTATTTGACGCGGGTAAAACCGCGGGGCGTTACTAGTAAACCATAAAACACTATAGAAAGTCTTTTGTATAGGATTTTTTTTTTTTTGAAACATTTTTACCTCCGAAGAGTCGGGAGACCTTGCTACAGTTGAGGATTACAATATCTAAGTTTACTTATTTCTACTTTCTATTTTCTACATTAACACAATTTTAGTCGCTTCGACCTTTACATAAGCTTCTTATTGTACTAGTGTTTCTGGGGGCACTTACTCAAATACATTTACGTATTTAGAAGTGCATCATTTTGTTACTTATTTTTATTAACAACTTTATTTATTACCTTGCTGCAATATTTGAAGAATATGGCTCTTGTTTTATCGTTTTCTATAATTTCGGGCAAATTTTGACGTGATAACGTTTTATAAATTGATGAATGCCAAAATGAAAAATAGTAACGTTCCGCGTAACGTTCCACCTGAGTTTTATCTAGATCTAGATAATATAATCAAAGTCAAAGTCAAAGTCAAGGTCAAAGTCAAGGTCAAGGCCAAGGCCAAGGTCAAAGTCAGTCAAAGTCAAAGTCATAAATGATTATGACGTTATCACGTAAATCTATCGTCCGTAAACCGACTTTACAGACAACCAATTTATTTTAATTTTTATATCTATGTCCATTTCGTTTTCACAATCGAACCGGATTTGTATAGTATTATGTGTAGTATAGTATTTATGAGCCAATGTTTTAGCGTTATTTTGAATGAGTTTATGCTTACTGCTGCTGTCACTATTGTTGGCAAACGGTTGTAGACAGTCGGCCCCATGACACGAGTCAACCTTCCCGATTTTGTTAGGGTTCTTGATATGGACCCGAATAAGCACGTTGGCTATCCACAGTACACCCCAAACGGAACGTTAGCCGTTTTGCCTCCACGTAGAATTAGAAGCACATAGACTTTATGGGTGTTCCAGTGGTCATGGGCGCCGCCAGGATCACTTTCAGGGAGGTGCATTTACACACGTACGTAGCACACATAAAAAAACAACTTTGAGTCGGACTTGCGCACCAAGGGTTCCGTTCAAAAGAAATGGATAGTAAGTTTAAAATTCTTAAAAATATTTGTTTTACATGATGTAACAAAAAATGTATGCTTTTCACAATTTTTCCTTTATCTGTGCTATAAGACGATGCTTGCCGTGCCGTGGTGGTACCGGTCTAGAATAGTACTCCCCCATCTCTTCCCGTGGGTGCCGTAAGAGTCGGCTAAGGGATCACGTACCAGAAGGTGGGCAGCAGCACCTTCTGAGGATAGGAAATCATACTGCGCTCGCCAATCCGCCTGCCAAGCGTGGCGAGAATTGGCAATTCCCCCCTATATATGGGGGAGGCATGTGTCCAGTAGTGGATGTCCGATTGCTGAGAAGGAAGACGATGCTTCGTACCAAATTTCAAGATTCTGAGTTCACGGGAAGTACCCTGTAGGTTTTGATTCCCTCGCGAGTGTCGAAAATTTGCAGCGTAAACGGCTGTATCTTTTGATTGCGTTGGCTTAGAAGTTTGATTAGTCACAGCTCTTAGGGACATTGGACCTGAGTATTTGATATGAATTTCAGCTTGATAACTCACTAACATAGGCTACTTTTATCCCGGAAAAAGTATAGTTCCCGTGGGATAGTTGAGGTAGAGGGAAAACCGTATTCCACGCGGGTGAAACCGAGGGCGCTACTAGTTATCAATAATTATATCTGTTGTATGTATTGCTTCCGGGCTGTTTGGCCGTGGTCTATGTGAAACTTGTGTTCCAGACGTTTCGTCGATCACCGCGGTCGACATCTTCAGTGGTTCAGGTCCGAGCGGCGACAAGAGCGTAAGACTCTCCTCCGCGGTCGACATCTTCAGTGGCGTCTTCTCTGATACTGATGATCAGTATCAGAGAAGACGCCACTGAAGATGTCGACCGCAGTGATCGACGAATCGTCTGGAACACAAGTTTCACATAGACCACGGCCAAACAGCCCGGAAGCAATATATACAACACGCAACGCCGGCCGTGAAAGCCTTAGAGTTTACAATAATTATATTATAGATCCTTGTTATCCTTATCTCAAACTACGTGGGGTCGGCACAACATGTTTTTCTCTTCAATTATCTTCTATCATTAGCTCTAAAGTGCTCACACCTTTCATAAACATATCACAAAGATACAGCAGAACATAGCAACTATGGCATATACATTTTTTTATTTTATTAATTACACTTAGACTCCCCGCACTAGGATTCCCTGTGTCGCGGGAGGCATGGACACACAATCACAGCCCACAAATACCCAAGACCCGGGACAAACACCTACACTCATCGCACAAATGTTTGCCCAGACCGTCACACACAGTCACATTAATTGATATATATCTTGTTTGTTCCAGGTGATCCCATGCATCCATCCGATTCCAGATGGCATGTACCCGGGGCGCATGATCCGGTTCCAGGGCTCCACACCCCCCGGTGCTCAGAGGTAAGCGATCCTTATCTGAATGAAAGAATTATTTTATAATTTACCAGCTGCGTCCTGCACTCTCTGCATATAATATAATCCCACTATTATAAAGGTGAAAGTTTGGATGGATGGATGGATGTTTGTTACTCAATCACGCCGGAATGGCTGAACGGATTTGGATGACATTTGGTATGTAGATACTTGAGGTCCCGGAATAACACATAGGCTACATCTCATCATCATCATCACCACGCGGGTAAAACCGCGGGGCGCAATACCTAAAACTTCTTCTTCTTGTCCTTATCCCACACTAGGTGGGGTCAGCACAACATGTTATACTCTTCTATTCTTCTATCATTAGTTGTCTCAGTGCTCACACTTTTCATAAACATATCATTCTTCACTCAGTTCTTCACGCGCAATACCTAAAACCTAGTTAAAAATATTTTAGCACTTAGAGCTAATTACGCTATGTTAGTGCGGTACAATGACTAACTTTTTGAGTTGGAGGAGTGAAAAGAAATGTAACCAACGTTTTTTTTAAGTTTTCGTTTGTCAACTGTCTTACCTGATGTTAAGTGTCGACGCGGTCTAAGATGGAGGACGCAAGCCTAAAAGGTAACCGCCACTCGCGACTTGAAGACTCCAGGATTGTACATATCGGGAAACACGGACTCGGGCAACGAGTTCCATTGGTTGGAGGTATGCAGTGAGAAAGTGGAAGCAAAACGCTTCGTACGTATAGGTGGTATATCTACCATATGGCGATGGCGAATTGCCGTACGTCGAGTCGACCGATGATAGGAAGGGGATGGTGGAATCAGATTGTGTAATTCCAGTGCACATTCTCCGAAATGCACCCGATAGAACATAGGTTGCTACTCTACGCCGGTGTTCAAAACTCTGAAGCCTAAGAGTCCACCAAAGAGTTACTGCCTAATACTTTTGGCTCGCCTCTCGATTGACTATTTATTGACGTGTACCCGTTGGTCTGTGTATAGGTTCGCCATTAACCTCCAATGCGGCCCCAACACGGACCCCCGCGACGACATCGCGCTCCACCTCAACTTCCGGTTCGTGGAGATGTGCGTGGTGCGCAACCACCTCACGGCCATGGCGTGGGGGAACGAGGAGATCAGCGGGGGCATGCGCCTCACTAGGGGGGAGGCCTTCGAGGCGCTCATACTCTGCGAACCCAACTCGCTCAAGGTAACCGTGGTTTCAATCAAACGGGGCTTAATCGCGAGAAAAACATTTAGTAATTTATGTACCTCGACGTTCTTGACCTCGTTCTCGACCAGTCTTCTCGTGACCACGAGGCCGTCGAGGTAAATAAATTACCAAATATTTTTCCCGCGATTAAGCCCCGTTTGATTTAATAACAATGTGTTCGAATCGCGAAAGTCTAAAAGTTACAAGTAACCGTGGTTGATGCCCTTTTGCAGTGTTTTTTTTAAACAAAATTATACTGTATAGGTCTAGCTTTTGACCATTATCTCACTTGTTGGTCAGTAACGATGGGTCACTTTATTTGTGACATTACACAAAAGTCAATCACATTAATTATGATAAATAGCAGCAAAGAGAAATAAAAGAAAAACAATAATATCACAATAGAAAAAAAGAATGCACTCATCATCATCATCATCATCTCAGCCATAGGACGTCCACTGCTGGACATAGGCCTCCCAAATTGATTTCCACAAGGACCTGTTGGAAGCGGCCCGCATCCAGCCGTATGATGTATACTGCCAAATGCAGTATGTCTCAAAATGGCTCCAACTTAGCATAATGTCGGGTGCAGGTAAACCAGCGCTGGTCTTCCGTTGGAGCCATTCGGTGATGGCACGTGGTGTAGGCGTATACACAGCACGTATTTAGGCTGACCAGTGTGGGGAGTTCGGTGTCCAGACGTGGAGGTCCTATTGTGGACACGACGACGTCATCGGGTGCGGTTGTACGGTTCCAGATAGCGCTGAACGGGATGCATTTCTGCGAGTTCCCGCACCGGCTGCCGTACCAGCGCATCTCGCACCTGACGGTGGACGGAGACGTGATGATGCAGTTCATCGGCTTCGAGGGTGCGCAGGCGCCGCCGCCGCAGAACCAGATGTATATGGTGAGGGAACTATGTGCCTACATCTTTTACTTATTTGACAAATTACAATTTGACCGTTTTTCTTTATCTATGATTGAACTTGGTAGAATAAATAACGAGTTGACGAACACAGCCCATTCAAGTAGTCTGTGATTCTGTGAAATATGATCGATGTAATTTGAACCTTATGCGCGCGGCCGGCTGTGCAGTGCGGACGCCATTTTGGCCCCCAAACAGGATTCGGTAGTTTCCGATCTCACCCACCAGAAGGGTTGCTTTTGACAACATGCTCACCTGATGTTAAGTGACGACGTTATGGTGCCCTGCGCGACTACTTACTGGTACAGATGTATAGATATATAGATGTAATATATTTTGTATTCACATTAGTGAACATTCCAGACTTTTTTAACCAACTATAAAAAGGGAGATTTCTCATTTCGACCGTATATGTATATTTTTTTATGTGCGTTCGCGGATAACTTCGTCGTTTATTAACCGAATTTGATGATTCCTTTTGTTTCATAGAGTATATTCTTCCGTGGTGGTCCCATTTAAATTTCATCAAAATCGGACAAGCGGTTTTTGAGTTATACTCCAATAACTGAAAAGTGCGTCCTCATAAGTAGACGATATTATAGTAGCGGGTGAAGACATCGGTGAACATACCTACACCACAATGATAATTTATCCCATGAGTAACAAAGGTCACTGAAAAGAATTAAAAAAACAATTTGTACCAAAAAATGGAACCGACTTCAACACTCAAAAGTATGAAATAACTTGTCGAAGTCGGTACCATGAGCACAATATTTTGATAATAGTTACCTTTGAAGTATCATGGTACCGACCTCAACAAGTTATTAATATTCGTATGGCGTAAAGGCAATAGTTTATGAAATAAGAAAGCACATGATTAGTTTCCTATAATGTTATATTTATTAACTAGCTAACTAGCTGGCAAACGTAGCTCTGCCATTTACTTTATTGAAATGTCAAACACGACACTTCAATGATCACTAAAATCGTGATTAAACTATGGGGGGTGGGGGTAGGAGGGTGAAAAATACTCTACTAGCTATTCTCAGACCTACCGAATATACTGACACAAAAAAATCATAATAATCGGTCAAGCCGTTTGGGAGGAGTTTGGTTACAAACACTGACACGAGAATTGTTGAGGATGTTCGTGTATACAATGAACACACATCTACTTTCTTTGATATTATTATTATTATTATAAAGATATTATCTATAAAATTGGAGTGTTTTTCTGCTCGGCGTCTCGGGCCGGAGCGAGCCTGCGTGGAGGGGCGCGGCGCGGCTACGTTCACACCTATTTATCCATTTGACAGGTAGATGCGCTTGCGCTATGCGCTATGAATTGTTTGTGTGAACAAGAATATTATATACTCGTAGCTCCCCGCGGTTTTACCCGCATGGATTACAGTTTTCTCGCTACAGCATACGTCTTATTCCACGGGAAATCATACTTTTTACCAGGATAAAAAGTAGCCTGTGTGCTATTCCAGACTATAATCTATCTCTGTGTCAAATTTCGTCCAAATCCTTTCAGCCGTTCTGGCGTGATTTATTAACAAACCATGCATCCAAACTTTCACATTTATAATATTAGTGGGATTACATATCAGTACTTGCAATAAAAAATATAAATTACTTAAATGATTTAAACACACTTGGAACTTTTCAAACCTATGTTGGGGTTCATAAGTTTTTTAAATTATTTTTAAAAGCTTATTAAGTAGCTTACGTTTGACCGCTATCTCACTCTGGCTAGCTACCACCCTCAAGATTGAGAAACTGTCACCAAACACATAGTGTGTTCAGGCAGCAGTCCTTGAGAGCCAGTGAGCATTCTAGGTCTAGCGTGATTACATCTTCGACCACATCCTTACTGACCTTCAAGTGAGATAGTGGTCAAACGCTAGATATATGCTGTATAAAAAAAGTTTCACCGTCAAAGTGCTGCCATCTATGCAGCAATTTAAAACCTATGTGAAATACAACATTTCACTTTACTTATCGCTGCTGAATAATGTTAGTGAGGTATATAAGTTTCATTCTAATGCCTCCATTGCCTTAAATCGATCTCTGATCTGTATTGTTTTGTATTTTTCAGCAACAGCAACCTGCATATGGCACGTATGGGGCTCCGCCCCCGTCCTACGGAGCACCCGGGTATGGATCGCCTCAAGGTAAGTGCTTCAGTTATACGGTAGAGGGCAAAGTTTACTTAACCACGGCTGTGACGTTTAAGCAGAACAAAATTTGACATTATGAAAATGTTACCACGACAAAAATACACAAAATTAAATACATAATCAACCCACTATAATCCCACTGCCTTTACACAAACTCATCTCTCAGAGAGGGTAGATAGATAGATACATAGATAACACTTTATTGCACAAAGGGGACATTACATAGATAAATTTAACATTTTTATAATAAATTAAATTGCACAATCGGCGACCTTATCGCTAAACAGCGATCTCTTCCAGGTAACCGTAAGCTAGATGGATACACTTGAATTTTGTTAAATAGGTAGTGTGCAGTGTTAACATAAAACTAAATAATATACTAATATATAAATAACATATTTTTAATAAACTAAACTATATTATAATAAATAATGATAAACTAAATATATCAATATATATATATATATATATATATTAATACAATAATATATATTCTACTACACTGTAATAGTACTAAGTAGATGTGTTTATTTTGTGATTTTTTTTTTTTTTTTTTTTCAACCCCTGTGGGCGTTCCACAGGGGTCGGCTTTAGGCCCACTCCTCTGGAACGTCGGCTATGACTGGGTCTTACGGGGCGCTAACCTTCGTGACGTCTCACCGTGAACACTGCATTATGCTGAGCATATTCCAATTGCCCAAAGTACACATCTAACATGGAATAAGTAGGGACAATTATGTACTTCAATAATATATAAGATTGCAGATGTAACATTATTTTTAATGTAACGCCTTATGCTTTACTTGAAATCCTTTACTTTGAGCCAATAAATGAATAATTAAATCAAACGGGGCTTAATCGCGAGAAAAATTTCTCGCGATTAAGCCCCGTTTGATTTAATAACAACGTGTTCGAATCGCGAAAGTCTAAAAATTACAATAAATGAATATTTAATTTAATTTTTTTATTTTATTATGTTGAAGTGTAAACGACGTGGTAACTAAGATTGAGAAAAGTATGTTAGGATGGTTTGGTCATGTAGAGAGAATGAACGAAAGGAGATTGACTGAGCAGCTATACACGTGTGAAGTTAATGGTAGTGTTAGAAGACGAAGGCCTAGGGGACGTTCCGAAATCAGATTGAGGAAGTTGTAAGAAAGGGCCAGGGCAAGAGTACTATATACCGAGTATGAGAGGTCTGATGAGTGTGGATGAAGCGAAATAAGTGTGTCAGGATCGTAGCAATTTTTTTTATGTCACACTCAGACCCCTGCACTAGGATTCCCTGTGTCGCGGGAGGCATGAACACACAATCACAACACACAAACACCCAAGACCCCGGACAAACACCTATACTCATCGCACAAATGTTTGCCCCTGCCGAGTTTCGAACCCAGGGTCCCGGAGACACAGAAGTCAAGTCACTGACACTGACCACTGCGCCACGGCGACCGTCTATTATAGAAATTTATATTTAATTATGGAATTGGAAGGCTGTTATCTCTGCCTATTCCTACTAACATAAATAAAGATTACATTCGAATTAAACAGTTACATTGTAAATCATGTTGCCAGTGTTCAATTCGTTACATTCTTAATCAGTGTTGCTTCAAACATAAACATATTTCAAACGGTCAAAAGTTGCCATTTTAGAAACCCTGAGTAGGTTTATTCATAATTGTTAATTATAAGGGTTGTCTAATTGCCTACTTGCAATATACTTCACAGTCGACGTTAAGGAAGCTTTGCAATTCAGTAAACTAAGTAGTCTGGAGGTTGGGAGGGGAGGAAAATCAATTACCTATCTTTACCGCACACAGATTATCCGTAAGGGTCATTGAAACGTGTATGAACCTGTAAAAGCTAGACTCTGTAACAAGTCTGTGAACACTTTCAACATACCGGTGAAGGGGTTCTTACCATTACCCTTCAGGGTAGCCCCTTGAAGGGGGATGAAACCATCATGGTACCAGCTTCCAACAAGTTATTTCACAATTTTGAGTGTTGAAGCCAGTTCCATTATTTGATAAAACTTTTTTTGTAATGGCCCGATGCCTTTATTAAAACAAAATACTAATAAGTAATTACAATACTACAGCTACTACAAAAACATTTGAGCAACCCACTAGCTGTTGTCAGCCTATAGATAACTCAAATCTAACCCGCTACCAGTTGGCAGCGTGCCCAGAACGCTAGTTGGTAGCAAGCCAAACATGTGCCAGCATTTTGGTTGCATGTTGCATCAATCAAACCGGGAGCTCATCGGATTTTTTTTATTTGTTTAATGTCAGGATTCGCAAGCAGGTTGACCGATACACTTCAACTAAACGTTACCAGGAAACAGATGCCTGAGAGTTAAAAGTACAATCTGTGTAAGATTTCTTTGATTATATCGTAATTGGTTTTACTCCTCATGATGTAGCATAGATTTGAAAAGTAGTTATAATATTTTTTGGTGGATTTCAGTATTTACAGTGATAATTCTAATTTCTAATTGACTAACAAGTTTAATTTTATTTTGTATACAAAAAAAAGACATTTATATGTACAGTCTACAAAATTTTTTTTTTTTTTTTTACATACTATAAGTTTGCTTTTGACAACTGTCTCACCTGATGTTAAGTGATGACGTTGTCTAGGATTTAGCACGCAAACCTAGAAGGTACCTATTCACTCGCGACTTGAAGACTCCAGGATTGTACATATCGGGAAACACAGACTCGGGCAACGAGTTCCATTCCTTGGCAGTACACGTTAAGAAAGTAGATAATCTAACAGTATTGTCATGCTTCTGTATAATTGCAATAGCGATGAAGTTGAATCTGTCTGTTGGAATATTACTGCATGGGAAAGTCATCCTTGTTGGTTTGTGGAATGTCAAATGATCTTCAACCATACGAAGACCAACAATACGTTCCAACGTGGATCGATTGATAATTTGGCTGATTTCTATGTACAGATTGTTATAATAAAGAAAGTGTGGGACGTGAATTCAATATTGTATCAAATTCGTAGTTGTGTTATTTTCTTAGACTGTTTTATAAGTTACTTTTCAGATATCTGTATTGTACAAAATTTGTATGATTTTTTTTTTTGAAATTTGCATGCTTGGCTGTAATTGTGCTTATTTTTATATTATTCGTATGACAATGATTTGACCATATTTAATCAAATAAAAAATATTTTTACTTACATATTTATTGCCATTTGATAAAATATTTCTGAAAATAAATAAATTATATTATGTATTTTCCTATTAAGTTTTAATTTACTTTAAAGTACAAATGTAACAAATGTAAAATTTAAATAATCTAACATATCATATTCTCGTGTCACAAGTTTGTAACCGAACTCCTACCAAACGGCGACCGATTTTTATGAAATTTATTGTGTATATTTGGTAGGTCTGAGAATAACTCAGCCCACACACCCCCACCTCCCATTTTATTTATCGCGATTTCAATAAATATCCAAATATATGTGAACGGTGTCGTGTCGCTTTGACATTTCTATAATTTACATGGCGCAATGTCTGGGCAGCTACTTATAATACACTCAAAATCTCCCGATGTAGAATAAAAATAAAAATAATTATACGAGCTGTTTTTGAAGTAATTCATAATAATTAGTCGAACTGCATAACTTTTGCTATTTTTTAACATTTTATTTTATTTTCAAAGTTGCGGAAATGTGAAACCTTATTTCTAAAATATAAAAATAGTAAAAATAAATTTAATAAAAATATTGTCTATTTTTTAACAATAGACAATATTTTTATCCTACGAATATTTTTATCTCAGCAGGACCAGCATTTTTTAAGATATGCTTTTTTTTTGTAAACACATTGAGAATATCTCCAGACAAGAAAGAAAATGGCAGCCACATAGAAGGGCGGAGGGTTGGACCCGAGTGTGCAGTGTTTTCTGTTATAAAAAGTGTTCAAATATCGGTACCTAAAATATCGCTAGTCCATGACCGGACACAGTGTATAGCTTTTGTCGGGGAAAACCCGCTCCGACTAATCAATCAAAGGGGGTTTTCCCCGACATCGTTCTGGTAGCAGAGCGCGGTTCTGTTGGGATTGCTCTCTCTCTATTTCGCTAGCGTTTATAAAAATGACAAAAGAAGAAATTTAAAAGATTATTTACATTTGTAAAAAATAACGCGAGTGTGTATAAAAGTGTGTATGTATACATTACATAACAAAGGTAAGTCTGCTTTATATATTTATGTCACACACACATACACAAATAAATACCTATGATATATTATTTTAATATAATTATTTATTACAAAATAAAGCTTATCTTTCTCTTTTGGTTTGTGGATAAGAAAAAACATATTTCTAGTTAATACAAAGTATTTTTACGGGTGTTGTATTGCGCTTTGCTTTTACTAACAAAATTAATATTACTAATGATTGGACGCTTCAGAATTGTAATATTAAGCATGGTGGTAGGGCGATTCTTAAATGGTACTCGTCTCAATGTTAAAACACTGTTACTGAACACCCCTATCTCATCTGATGTTAAGTGATGATGCGGTCTACGATGGATCGCATCTCTGTGCCGTAATACAGACTTTTTTTTTTTTTTTTTTTATTAACAATAGGCAGGCGTTTGACCACTATCTCACCTGATGTTAAGTGATGATGCGGTCTACGATGGATCGCATCTCTGTGCCGTAATACAGACTTTTTTTTTTTTTTTTTATTAACAATAGGCAGGCGTTTGACCACTATCTCACCTGATGTTAAGTGATGATGCGGTCTACGATGGATCGCATCTCTGTGCCGTAATACAGACGTTTTTTTTTTTTTTTTTTTTATTAACAATAGGCAGGCGTTTGACCACTATCTCACCTGATGTTAAGTGATGATGCGGTCTACGATGATTCACGCCTGCATAGAAGATACCTGTTCACTCGTGACTTGAAGATGCCCAGATTGTATCCATGTGGAAACACAGACTTAGGCAATGAGTTCCACTCGTTAGCTGTACGCACTGTAAATGTGGAAGCAAAACGCGTCGTGTGTCGAGTTGGAAGTCGTTAATTACTGACACGACATATTCTAGGTCCACTAAGATACCACTTCCGGGCCCTAAGTCTACTATTCAATATGGCAATATGATCGGCTCACAATTGGTGAATTTGACAGCTTTGGTAGTCTGCTATTTTTAATTCATCCATATTGAATCAATCTTGATTCAATTCTAGATTCAATGACACAGCGCGTTATTTCCGTAGTCTGTTAGCACATTAAATGTCAAATGCCCTACTAAACCGACACAGACCGAACATAGATTGAACATAGACTCAGGTTGCTATGACTTAGCAGACTACGGGTTTATGACGTTGCCTTATTGGCATCGGCTCGGCCTCGCAGCAGACTGAATATGAACTTCGAATTAGTAGACTTGACACCCCGATCTCATCGTCACTTACCATCAAGTGAGCTATTGGTGAAATATGATGGACAATATCTATAAAAACATCAGAAGTCTTTCGGTTATGATTTATCCTATTTCTGGCCAAAAATATTTATTTCGATGTGATTCGAGAAAGAATAATGTAGACAAAATAAATAATAATATTAAATTAATTAAATAAATAAATTAGATTTGAAATATTTTTATCAACTGTCACTTAAGTCCTTCCTATGTGCACTCAAATACGATTAAAACTGCTTTCACTAGATGGCGTTGTAGTACTCGTACAACGCTATCTAGTGAAATCAGTTTTTAATCATATGTGTATCACTTACTATCTAAATGTCAATAGTAAGATTAATTTTGTCTTCAACGCTGATGAAGCTTCTGGTTTATCGGCTTTTTAGGAGGAAATTTTTGTGGGGAGTTTCTCTTGAAGCCAAAGTAGGCAAAACGTTAGTTCGCGTCTCTGAATTTGTCTGCATATAGTTGCGCAGGAGCAAGTCATAAAAGTAATAACGGTAAAACATCAACTTAGCTAGTACATATCCCTTCACCCTTGCTTGTCCCTATTGTTTCAACTTACTATTGACAGAAGTCCTAGCTGTTGCTTGTTCGTTATTGAAACTGACGTGGTTTTGACACATTATGAATGTATAAAACACGGGAATTACTCGCGTATGATACTCACTGAGTTATTACGTGAGTAATTAGCTATTTTCCTTCAACTCATATCAATCGTGTTGTCTGGTTCACTAGATAAACCAAATATTTTAATGTTAGGGTGGTCAGATAATAATTTCTTTACTTTATTTTATTTATTTGTTTAATTAAAGATATTCATTGTAATATTGCATGATTAAGAAGCGGTACATAAACAGATACAGGCTACGATGGGAAACAGCGACTTAATAATATCAACGGGTGCCCGAGATACAGGCTTAGCCTAGTTTGGGGCCCTCAGCGAAACTACGTTCCTGGCACTACGTAGGGTTGATTAATGTTTTTGTAATAAATGTACTTGGTTTGTATTTGATCTGTAATAAATTTGATTTGATTTAAAAAAAAAAAAATAAATTATTCCCCTCTTTTATACATTCATAACGACGGTTGAGCAGTGAGGTTTTCGTATGATATAAAAAAACAAACAAGAAAAGAACATTTCCATTGTTGCACGACGCCCGGGGAACATCCGGTGTTGCTGTTTTACTGTTTTCACACGTTCTAAAATTATTTTCGCAAAAATCCGCGAAAACCTGCAATTAGCTCCCTAAAGTAATCCATAGCGTATTATTTTTCTTCTTCTTCTCTCAGCCATCTGCGTCCACTGCTGGACATATTCCTCCCCCAAATAAATAAATTCAAAATTCAAATAGGGGGGAACTTGCCAATACTCGCCACGCTTGGTAGGCGGGTTGGCGAGCGCGGTATGATTTCCAATCCTCAGAAGCCGCTGCTGCCCACCTCCTAGTCCGTGATCCCTTAGCCGACTCTTACGGCACCCGCGGGAAGAGATGGGGGAGTACTATTCTAAGCCGGCGTTACATTTCTCCACATTTTTCTTCGAATACATTTCTCCACATTTTTCTTCGAATACATTTCTCCACATTTTTCTTCGAATACATTTCTCCACATATTTCTTCGAATACATTTCTCCACATTTTTCTTCGAATACATTTCTCCACATTTTTCTTCGAATACATTTCTCCACATTTTTCTTCGAATACATTTCTCCACATTTTTCTTCGAATACATTTCTCCACATTTTTCTTCGAATACATTTCTCCACATATTTCTTCGAATACATTTCTCCACATATTTCTTCGAATACATTTCTCCACATTTTTCTTCGAATACATTTCTCCACATTTTTCTTCGAATACATTTCTCCACATTTTTCTTCGAATACATTTCTCCACATTTTTCTTCGAATACATTTCTCCACATTTTTCTTCGAATACATTTCTCCACATATTTCTTCGAATACATTTCTCCACATATTTCTTCGAATACATTTCTCCACATTTTTCTTCGAATACATTTCTCCACATTTTTCTTCGAATACATTTCTCCACATTTTTCTTCGAATACATTTCTCCACATTTTTCTTCGAATACATTTCTCCACATTTTTCTTCGAATACATTTCTCCACATTTTTCTTCGAATACATTTCTCCACATATTTCTTCGAATACATTTCTCCACATATTTCTTCGAATACATTTCTCCACATTTTTCTTCGAATACATTTCTCCACATTTTTCTTCGAATACATTTCTCCACATTTTTCTTCGAATACATTTCTCCACATTTTTCTTCGAATACATTTCTCCACATATTTCTTCGAATACATTTCTCCACATATTTCTTCGAATACATTTCTCCACATTTTTCTTCGAATACATTTCTCCACATTTTTCTTCGAATACATTTCTCCACATTTTTCTTCGAATACATTTCTCCACATTTTTCTTCGAATACATTTCTCCACATTTTTCTTCGAATACATTTCTCCACATATTTCTTCGAATACATTTCTCCACATATTTCTTCGAATACATTTCTCCACATTTTTCTTCGAATACATTTCTCCACATTTTTCTTCGAATACATTTCTCCACATATTTCTTCGAATACATTTCTCCACATTTTTCTTCGAATACATTTCTCCACATTTTTCTTCGAATACATTTCTCCACATTTTTCTTCGAATACATTTCTCCACATTTTTCTTCGAATACATTTCTCCACATATTTCTTCGAATACATTTCTCCACATTTTTCTTCGAATACATTTCTCCACATTTTTCTTCGAATACATTTCTCCACATATTTCTTCGAATACATTTCTCCACATTTTTCTTCGAATACATTTCTCCACATTTTTCTTCGAATACATTTCTCCACATATTTCTTCGAATACATTTCTCCACATTTTTCTTCGAATACATTTCTCCACATATTTCTTCGAATACATTTCTCCACATATTTCTTCGAATACATTTCTCCACATTTTTCCTGGTCTACCTCTTTTTCTTTGTCATCACGCACGGGGTGTCCATTCCGTGAACTTCGCTGTCTATCTGGTCTCATCCATTCTCTTATTAAACTATAAAATGGCAACTAGAATTATAGAATGGTTAGACCAATAGATAGCTTTCGTTTCAAATTCATAATGAAAATCTAAGTGTACGTAAATACATATATCACGTCGATGAAAATATTAATATTACAAACAGTTGAACTTTTAAATTAATTTTAAATTCGTGTTTTTGGCCAGAAATTGTTGTAAAAATTGTGTTTATTTCTGTTTGTTTGCATAGTTAACGTATTGGCAACACTTGTGTCATTTTTTTTCTTTTCTTTTGCGCAGGCTTCTACTGACGAGCTTCGTAGTTTACGGCAGTTGATATAAAAGGTATATATAATTAATTCTATTTGATAATATTTTTACAAAATATTTTAAGGGTACTGAATCGGAGATGCGTAATATTGGTATAGTATGTATAATCAGCCTCTAATCTTTGCTCAAAACTCAACTAAAAGAACCGACATATGTAGCCTTAGGTTTGGCTCGGTATCGACATCACTAACGACCCCAAAATGGTCTAACGCTACCGGCCTAGTGTCTGTTCCTGCTCTGGGCGGGAAAATTACATTCAGAAAGGACATTCAGAAATAATGGAAGAAAACCGTTCTGTGAATCGAGCGTATACCTATGTTCGGATATTTGAAGGAAAAAAATCGGCTGCTAGTGGGACTTGAACCCACGACTACAGAATACCGTCCTGTAGGAAGGAAGTAATTCGGCCCTAGTGGTATGGGCTGCTATAGCTTAGTTGGACAAAGCGACAGGACGGTATTCTGTAATCGTAGGTTCAAGTCCCACTAGCAGCCGAATTTTTTCCTTCAAATATTTGAACATAAGTTCTACCTAGCATGTTGTTAATGCGATACACAATAACAACTCTTAAAAGAGCGTATAACTGATGTGTAGCTGAAACTTCAGATATATTCATAAAAACTTTATGATTATTTATTTATTTCTTTATTTTTTAAAAATTATTTCGACATCTTAAGTATTCCCGGGTACGAGCGCGCAGGCCGTACGGGTCAATGCGCGCCGCGAATGTCGCGTACACCCAGATTAAGCAATAGTCACTATGTATAAGGGACCCATACGCGGGGCCATTGACCCGCACGATTGAGTCTCAGCTATTGCTAGACAAAAAAATGTAGCTTTTAACCAACTTGCAATAAAACGGATTACTCATTTTATTTGTTAAATAAAAGTTCAATATCCAGGTAAATAACTAGATACCCAAATATGCTCATTTTTTTGTTACACATTGTTTATGTGTAACAATTATTATTGTTTATGGCTGTATGCGGGCCGCTTCCAACCGTTCCTTGTGGAAATCAATGGGGGAGGCCTATGTCCAGCAGTGGACGTCCTATGGCTGAAATGATGATGATGATGATGATTGTTTATGTGTGTGTAACATGCATAGTCGGAACCATTTCCCTGTAATCATGTTTAATTAAATAATGTGTATTTTTTCAGGTGCCTTGTAAAAAGAGAGTGGAGAATTGTAACAGCACAAACTGCATCATTACGGTGTACTCACTTCATATGCTAAACTCTTCATTGTTATTAGATTTTAATATGTTATTCTTTTAACAATTCTATAATTAAGCGTAGCTTTTCAATATTAATTATGATATCGGGTAGCTGACTGTTTGATAATAAGTAACAATTATTAATTATATAGTGTTATAGTCTGGAATTTACATTCAAATTAGTGGAAAAATTGACTTCTTTTTGAACCCACGATCTTTTTGAACTACAGAATACCGTCCCTGTCGCTTTGCCATCTAATCTATGGTAGCACTCCACTAGCAGTTGAATTTCATCATCCATACAGTTGCATCTGAGGGGATTTTCTAATTAGCGCCATCTATCTTCAACTGAGGGCATAATTTTCTTAGCGCCACCTAACTTCGATTGTGTGAACTATTTGAAGGTTAACAATTGAAAGGGCATAATTTTCTTAGCGCCACCTAACTTCGATTGTGTGAACTATTTGAAGGTTAACAATTGAAAGGGCATAATTTTCTTAGCGCCACCTAACTTCGATTGTGTGAACTATTTGAAGGTTAACAATTGAAAGGGCATAATTTTCTTAGCGTCACCTAACTTCGATTGTGTAAACTATTTGAAGGTTAACAATTGAAGATAGATGGCGCTAATTAGAAAATCCCCTCAGATGCAACTGTATGGATTTCATCATTCATTCATCGCAGCCATAGGACGTCCACTGCTGGACATTAGCCTCCCCATGTAGGGGGGATTTGCCAATACTCGCCACGCTTGGCAGGCGGGTTGGCAAGCGCAGTATGGTTTCATATCCTCAGAAGGCGCTGCTGCCCACCTTCTGGTACGTGATCCCTTAGCCGACTCTTACGGCACCCACGGGAAGAGATGGGGGAGTACTATTCTAGGCCGGTACCACCACGGCAAATGTTGGATGGATGGATGAACTGTATGGATGATGAAATTCAACTGTAATGAAGAAACAAATTCGGAGTTGTAGTGGAATGCTACTATAGATTACCTTGTGAGTGTAGCTGGTTCCTTCTTACAATGTGTTATACTCAGAAGAGTTCAAACTTTAATTGCATTAGAGTATGTTGATAAATGTCACCTAACGCAAAATCATGATTTTAATCAGTAGACAGTAGACCGCTAGCATTACTGACTGAACCCTAAATACCAATGTCCTACGATACAGTAACAGAAAGTCTCGAGTGAAAACTCAGTCAAGATAGTTCATCTTAAGTTGAACTTCTTTCTTGAACCCTTTCTGTTTATATATTGTTGTTTGAAATGAAATGCATAGCTAGGTCAATGCGTAGACAATATATGCTAGGCAGCAAGGACGTTTAAATATTTGGAGGGGAACAAAATCGGCTTGTGTAAACGAAATAAGTTCGGTCTGTTTGCGGAGTCCTTATATAGCTTAGTTGACAAAGCGTCAGGACGGTTTTCTGTAGTCGTGGGTTTTTCACACAAGTTGATTCCTTTTTTACTTCCAATTTGAATGTGTCCTTTTCAATATCATTTATTATGTTAATCTACGCCAGCTTTATGTATAAATGTAATGCATTTTATAAACATGCAACTTATTTAATTATTAATAAGCAATTATATATGATAAAATATGATGTTAAGTTGTGCTCGTAACTTTTTGTTATATCTTAGGTTGTACATTTTCGTTCAATCACTTGATTAAATAGTCATCTACCCTCAAATATTTTCTAAAATATTGTTAACAATGCCAAAAAAAAATTAGAAACACGTTTGATATTGAAAAAAAAAGTATTTTTTTATTGTATTTCTTGTCCACGATGTTATTTGAACACATTCTAGTGACGAACAACTTTTAGAATAATTATTTTTCAGATTGTGCACGTAAAGAATGAACAAGCAATAAATAATCACTGGAAAAATCTACTTTTAAAATTTATTTATTTTATTTTATTTATTTATTTATTAACTTTCACAGGTCTTCAGGTCCCAAACTAGGCAGAGCCTGTGCTATGGTAACTTGATGACTGATATATATACTTATATACATATACACACCCAGACACAGGTCAAACAGACCGGAAGCAATACATACAACATATATCATATTGGTCACAATCATTTCTTATTGGCAGTGCAAATGCAAAGCTTACTTAAACCTATATTGATTTCTGAAGATCTGAAATTCACTTATAATGATTTATGTAATAATTTATTCGTGTATTAAGATTTCTAATTTTTAAATTAGTGTTGTGAAAAGTTGTGATTGTTGGTTAGTCACTGGTCTCGTTTTAAAAAAAAAAGATTTTATTACGTCCGGTTTAAAGTAGTGATTCTGTTGTTCAATAAAACTAACTAAACGAGCGAAACTGTATGTAAAATAACAGGTTTCATCCGGTTACGATGAAGTCCAAATTAGTATGTAGACTTTTGAATGACAACACTAAAATTAGTTTTATTTTATTAAAAGAAGGGTAGTTTTAGGTCACATAAATTGATACGCTGTTTGGCGTCGACTAAAACTACATGTAATAGAATAAAACTCCTCTAATTTTAGAGATTGCGTTGTAAGGATTTATACGAATTTGAGTTTTAGCGCAAATAGAATAAGTACTAATACTTTTTCAATTTGAAGAAATTATATAATTTTAGTTAGTTTTAGTTTTGAACAGAATTACGACTATTGTTCTTCTAATATCGTGGTCCATAATAACACCAATTGATTGGATGTTCTTAAAATATTATGTAATGGTGTAACAATTTGTGATAGAAATTACGTAAAATTGTAAAGGCTCTTAAAAATTATTATCATCCTCCATTATAAAGAAGTAATATAAAAAATATATTTTCATTTTGTATAATGGATATTATCAAACAGTAATAACTTATATGTAAAGTTCCTAATTTATGGTACCCTAGTCAAACCTTGCTTATTTTGCATAGACAAGTGTTTGACCACTATCTCCCCTGATGTTAAGCGATGATGCTGTCTACGATGGATATGGTAAGAAAGTTACATTATGAAACAGCTGTTCGTAGAAGATCTGTATCATAATGTAATTTTTTAAGTTTATTTCGTTGCCTTGTCTGTAAAGACTCAAAGTTTTGTTCTTAGTTTATTCTTCTTCTTCTTGTGTCATCGTCTAACGGAGGTCGGCGATCATTAGGGCAGTTTTAACCTTGGAGACTGCCGCCCGGAATAGGGATCTGGTACCCAATCCAAACCAGTCTCTCAGATTTTTCAGCCGATCAAGGGTGTCGAGGTGCGTCTGCGGCCAGGTGGTCTATGGCCTCTTATTTTATACATTTTTTATATATTTGTATTTCAATACGAAATTGCATAAAAAAAAATATCCAACTCGCTGCGAAAGTGGTCCATAATGTAAATTATAAAGAGGATGATAATTTAAAGAGTGATGATATTTTAAGAAGCATTTTTGGTTGCATTTAAAATATTTTAGTTTTCACTGTCAGTGATGCACCGATGAATGTCTCTCATGTACTATTGAAATATTATTTAATATGTTTAATAAATATATATATATATATATACTGATGTACTTGGTTGTTTTATTTGACTATCTTTGGGACTAAATTAATAATTAAATTAATAGACGAAAGTTATAGCAATTTTTTTCATTCGACTTCAATAAAGGCGGAGGTTATTATTTAATATTTTGACGTGATAACGTTTTATAAATTGATGAATGCCAAAATGAAAAATAGTAACGTTCCGCGTAACGGTGAATGGTCAATGGTCAATGATCAATGGTCAATGTCATACATGATTATGTCGTTATCACGTAAATCTATCGTCCGTAAATCGACTTTACAGACAACCAATTTTTTATTTATTTATTTATTTGTCACACTCAAACCCCCGCTCTAGGATTCCCTGTGTCGCGGGACGCATGGACAAATTCATTATCTCAGCCATAGGACGTCCACTGTTGGACATAGGCCTCCCCCATTGATTTCCACAAGGACCAGTTGGAAGCGGGCCGCATCCAGCCCTTGCTTGCGATCTTAGTCACATCGTCTGTCCACTTCGTCGGTGGCCGTCCTATGCTGCGCTTGCCTGTCCGTGGTCTCCATTAGAGAACCTTTAGGCCCCAATGACCATCGGTCCTTCGTGCTATGTGCCCTGCCCACTGCCACTTCAACTTGCTAAGACGCTGGGCTATGTCGGTGACTTGCGTTCTTCTACGGATCTCCTCATTTGTGATTCGATCGCGTATAGAAACCCCGAGCATAGCCCTCTCCATAGCTCGTTCTGCGACTGATCCTCCTTAGAAGGCCATTTCTTAGTATATGACACTATCTAAGCTGTCATGGTGCCCTGGTGGTACCGGCCTAGAATAGTACTCCCCCATCAATACCCGCGGGTGCCTTAAGAGTCGGCTTAGAGATCATGTACCAGGAGGTGGGCGGCAGCGGCTTCTGAGGATAGGAAATTATACTGCGCTCGCCAACCCGCCTGCCAAGCGTGGCGAGTATTGGCAAATCTCCCCTATATGGGGAGGCATATGTCCAGCAGTGGATGTCCAATAGCTGAGAAGTAGAAGACATTGTACATATTACAAATAGCAGTCGGCCATGCACAGTCACCTGTGTACGGGATGCAGGTCGGAGAGCGAGACTGGAACACTTGCTGCCACTTGATGGCCACAGATAATATACGACACACGACAGGACTGCGCGAGCGACTATTTTTCTTTTTACATATTATAAGTTTGCGTTTGACAACTGTCTCACCTGATGTTAAGTGATGACGTTGTCTAGGATTTAGCACGCAAACCTAGAAGGTACCTATTCACTCGCGACTTGAAGACTCCAGGGTTGTACATATCGGGAAACACAGACTCGGGCAACGAGTTCCATTCCTTGGCAGTACGCATTAATAAAGTGGAAGCATAACGCTTCGTGTGTATAGGTGGTATATCTACCATATAGCGATGGCGAATTGCCGTTATTGCCATCATTCCCGAATTGACTCTTCGGGAACAAACACAAGCGGTACAGCAGCAGCTGTTCCAGCGGCCCAGAGCCGTGATCCGTGCTGGGATGGCTCGGGTGGAGGCTGACCGGACACAGAACACCATTGCAGTCCGTCAGGGACCTCAGTGCAGCATTCAGTACCCCCAAATACTAGACGGGAGCTATGATTTCTGGTCTTCGGGACGTTGGGTTCGAATCCCGGCAGACGTAACATTTATGTGATGAGCACGAAAGTTTGTCGCAGGTGTTGGATGTTACTGTGTTTATTCCTCCCGCGACACAGGGAATCCCAGTGCGGTGTCAGTGTGATATAAAAATGGAATAATCACTCCAAGCGGGGCGGTAGTACAAGAATGAACATTCCTTAATCAAATAGTTTATATCCCATCCCTATGAATGTGAACGTTTGGATGGATGGATGGATGGATGTTTGTTAATCAATCACTCCAGAACGGCTGAACAGATGGGATGAAATTTGGAACGCAGATAGCTTATACCCTGGATGATGAAAATAACCCTACTTGTTAAAAGTAGGGTTATTTTCATCATCACCATCATCACTGTTTTTGATCATCACGGATTTAAAAAAAAAATGGTTGTCTGTAAAGTCGGTTTAGGGACGATAGATTTACGTGATAACGACATAATCATGTATGACTTTGACTTTGACATTGACATTGAAATTGACCATTGACCATTAACCATTAACCATTGACCATTCACCGTTACGCGGAACGTTACTATTTTTCATTTTGGCATTCATCAATTTATAAAACGTTATCACGTCAATAAATCCAAAGGTTCCCAGATATATTAACAAATAGGCTTAATTGCATCATCACCATAAATTATCGGAATGTCAAAGTGATACGACGCAAATCGCAATAAAATAATAGGGGGTGGGGGTAGGAGGGGGAAAAATACTTTACGATCTATTATCAGACGTACCGAAGATACACAATGTCATAAAAATCAGATAAGCCGTTTCGGTGGAGTTCGATAACCAGACACTGGGACACGAAATTTTGATTAAAAAAATAGGTAGGTAGTTTAAAAATAACAAACGTAGAAACTTACAAGATATTTTAATATAGCTATTATGATTGCCTCGACTACGAATGAAAAAAACAACCGGTTGCACTCCGGGAGTGCCGGCAGAAGTGAAAACTTGAACAATGACGTTGTGCATTTGTGAATATTTTGGAATTGTTATGTAATAGTTTCGCACGAATTGCTTTATTTATCAGTCTAAAAGTACTATCATTTTAAATGTGGTAAAATACAATATTCATTTATTGCGCTATCGTACACGAACATGACAATTTATATTACAATATGTCTACTCAGACAGACAGACGACCTGACTAAGATCGCAGGCAAGGGCTGGATGCGGGCCGCTTCCAACAGGTCCTTGTGGAATACAATGGGGGAGGCCTATGTCCAGCAGTGGACGTCCTATGGCTGAGATGATGATGATAATGTCTACTCTCCCTCCGTCTTCGATGACGTCACGCGTCTTACGAATTTTCGATCAGTGTCACGTGACCTGACGCGAGTTTAACATTTGTCCCCATACAAGAGTGCACGACGCCGCTAAAGAAGTTGTCACTTCAAAAATCGACATCTCATTATCGTATAGAGAGTTGTTTATTCACCTTTTATATTGTTCATTTATATATAAGTACCTAATTGTTATTGTCTTATATTCAAATTCAACGAAATGTTTGTTTTGTTGCAGGATTTGGAGGTCAACCGGTAAGATTCATTTATTTGTGTGTTTGGTGTAAAGATTTTAAAATATATTCAAATATATATATATTGTTAGGATCAGAAGTGGAAATATTAAAAAAAATATACAACACGCGTTCTCGCCAACCTCAAAACATCTTTAGTTTATTAATTGACCATTAAATCACAATTGAAATAGAAAGGCACATGAAGTTGATCACAAAATAACAAATAACGAGTCTGACACAAATGAACCATATAAAACAATTAGAAATACGTATGTCACTCACTAATCGCACCGAACAACAAACCAGCAGAGCTTCCGCACGCAGCCGAGGCCGAAGGAAATATGTGTCGCTAGGTTTTTTTTTTTTTTTTTTTTTTTTTTTTTTTTTCTAACGGACTAATGCTGTTTGCCTCTACCGGCATTTACAGCTTCACCGGAGGGGGGGGCGAGCACAGATGGTGCTCAGCCCGGTATTTGTGCGGGCGCAGAAGGCGCACCGCTTAGTGAGGCTAGCGCTGACGGCGCTGTGCCACTAGGAGAGGGCGAGGCGACTAGCTCAAGGGCACCACTGAGGTTCGGACCTCGGCTTGAGCTGTCGCCAGGACAGGGAGTTATCGGATCGACTTGCCCCGGTACCAGAGTGGTCCGTAAGTGGGCCCTAAGGATGTTTGCTCTTTGACTATTTGGAGAGAATCTAACCAGGATGTTTTTGCCTCGAGCTAGCCGTGGAGCTCGGTGTCGGACTGTTGTGTCGCTGGTCCGGCCCGCACTGGCTTTTATAGGGACTGTGCCCCTCCACTACTTCTAGTTTATGTTGGCAGCTAACAATATATATATTAATATGTATCTAAGCTTGCGTGTGACCGCTGTTACGCCACTCTCAGGCGACCCGTTCATTATTTATTACATAAGTACCTACGGCGGTTACCATGTACACTTATCGATACATTATAACCTAATTTTTTTGGACATATTATGAGTTTGCATTTGACAACTGTTATTTGTTTTGTTTGGATTTTTTTTTCTATATACCAAACAAATATATATTTTTTATCATAACATTGCGCTGTAGATGTTTGTCCCGGGTCTTGGGTTTCGTGTTCTGAGATTGTGTGTGTTCATGCCTCCCGCGATACAGGGAATCCTAGTGCGGGGGTATAAGTGTGATTAAAATTTTTTTTAAAATAACCAAAGTCAAAAAATTACGTCACATTTTTTCGCAAAAAGTCAATAATAGATTTATTTTATTTTATTTATTAACATTCACACAAGGTCTTCAGGTCCCAAACTAGGCAGAGCCTGTACTATGGTAACCTGATGACTGATATATATACTTATATATATATATACACCCAGACACAGGTCAAACAGACATGTTCATACACACAAATGTCTGACCTGTCCGGGAATCGAACCCGGGACCAGCGGCTCAGAAGGCAGAGTGCTACCAACTGCGCCAACCGGCCAGTCACATTGTACTGTTTGTTCAGGTACAGGGGTATGAACAACCCACAGCATACGGGCAGCAACCGCAGCAGAGGCGAGGGATGGGCGCGGGGGCCGCGGCGGGGATCGGCGTGGGGGCGCTGGCCGCGGGGGGGCTCGCGGGGTACGCACTCGCCGGGGGGTTCAGCTCCAACAGTCCAGACAGAGACGAGGTAACCAGCAAGTGTTTTCTTTATAAATATATCTCTTTAATCAAGCGGCTGGTCTGACAAAGAGACAGGCCTCGTGATGGTAAGTGATCACCGTCGCTGATGGATGTCTGTAATACTCCCCAGTATTACAGACATCCATCAGCGACGGTGATCACCCTATCCATTTTAGACTCTGAACATTCTCCTTTTGAAGAATACCATTATAGTTGACCTCTAATAATTCATTATGTATGTATGATCATGGATTAATATAGGTACTACAACAAGACTGCCAATCACCTAAAGAAAATCGTACGCTGGAAAAAACCTCATAAATTCAGGCTAAATCTAGATGGCGCACAGGTTTGGAAATTTTGTAGTCACAGAACGAGTACGGACTAGTTTTACGAAGTTATCGTTTTATATTCTTTAATCGAAAGTTGATTTGATGCTGATTTGTATACATATTTGTTTCAAATGGGATATATTCCATTTTTTTTTCAGACTTGATAGATAGCGCTGCGATTATAAGCCAGGTGTTGTTCAAAATAACGCATCGATGGTTCACTAGATGGCGCATACAAAAATAAATAGACAGGATATACATTTAATATTTAAGTTATAGATTAAATCAAATTTATTTATCGTTCTGTGACTACAAAATTTCCAAACCTGTAGCGCCATCTAGATTTAGCCTGAAATTATGAGGTTTTTTCCAGCGTACTATTTTCTTTAGGCGATTGGCAGTCTTCTTGTGTATATTAGTCCATGGTATGATCGAGTCTTCAAGCGGTGGTACGGTGTTAAAACCGTGATGCCGAAAGTTTGGTATCGTCAAAATCAATCAAATTTCCAAATTACCCAAGTGGTACCAACCATTTCGGTAATTTGGAAAATGTATGTTTATTCAATAAGCACCAATTGTCATCAATTAAATCTTCGATTAGGAATACAACTAGATATCGGGTCACATACAAAATCAAAGCTATATTCTGTCCGCGAAAGCTTATACTTATACAGCTACATTCGTTTACTAACGAATGAGACAGAAGTTTTAAATTTCAACCTAATCACAACCACAGCACCGGGTAATAAAGTCACAAATTCTTCAAATATCACGATTATTCGTCATAGAAAACGAGCAAAGCAATAAATTACACCTGTCACAAATGTTGGCCAAACATTCGCATTGGCGCGTGTTGGGTATTGGTTAAACATTCTTAGCGGTGGTTTTAATTCAGTATTTTTTTTAACATTTAATATTATTGGCCGATATAAAGCATACAATATGACTTATTGTACATGTACTTCCTAAAGTAAGACACTCCGGCCGACAAATCCTTTTTAGGGCATTAATACTACAATTTTTAAATACGCAATAAGGCATTGTGAATTCGTGTTAACGTTGGCTCGGCTCGGACCGAACTAAACACAATAAGAGCTCACACCGAGAGTGCGCTGTTATTCATCGAGACGCATTGTTTGCGCCGACCCGAAATCTAGGTATTCCTGATCGAAGAATTAAGTGAATCCATACATGCTAGAATAGAAAGTACACGTTACAGACTGAGCCGATTACTAATTGCCTAGATTAACAGTTGGAGCTTAGTTGGTTCTATAGTCTAAATTTACGTAACATGCGCAGAGGGCGCCTGGCGGCCATGCTTACCCAAGCCAACCGTCCCCCGGTCAAGAAATCTCAAACCAACCAGCCGCAGTAACTCCCCCATTAACGTCAAGTTATCCGGGACAAACATCCCCTAACCAAGAAACTCCTGCTTCGACATACCCTGGCCAAGAAGTTCCTGCTCCTAATTACCCTGGCCACACATATCCAGGCCAAGAAGGTCCTGCTGCTAATTACCCCGGCCAAGAAATTCCTGCTGCTAATTACCCTGGCCAGCCATATCCTGGCCAAGAAGTTCCTGCTGCTAATTACCCTGGCCAAGAAATTCCTGCTAATTACCCTGGCCAGCCATATCCAGGCCAAGAAGTTCCTGCTGCTAATTACCCTGGCCAAACATATCCTGGTCAAGAAGTTCCTGCCGCCAATTACCCTGGTCAAGAATTTCCTGCCTCAAGTTACCCTGGTCAGCCAATTGCTGCCTCGAATTATCCTGGCCAACCAATTGCTGACTCGAATTACTCTGGCCAAGAAATCCCAAGTGAACAATACCAGCACTCAGACTTCGAAGGTGATGCGGACGACGACTTCGATTTCGACGATTAAACTTAATTTGAAGATCAAGAGGAGGACATTATTGAATATTAACATTGTTAGTTTTTTGAATAATTTAAAGTAGATTTTTTAGTTGAGTTATTCGCAGCTGCTATAGGTTTAAATTAAACCTCGATCATATCATCACATTACATTATATTCGTTTGTTTATATACAGAACCGACAGGCGTTTGACCATTATCTCGTCTGATATTTAGTGATGATACGGTCTGCGATGGATCGCTTGCCTAGAAGATACTTACTGTCGTACCCGAAAATTATTTTTTATTTTTTTCGGATTTCATTTTCAATGCGGCTCAGATTAAAATTGTTTTGCATCTGTCTGCCTGTCTTATCTGTGACATCGTAGTTCCTGAATGAATGAACAAATTTTGATGTGTTTTTTGTTTGATTGATCGCGATCGAGATGTTTCTTGTGCTACAACTTGTGACACAAAACAGCCGCAGATCTGCGGCCATTTTGTGTCGAGGGTCCCTTATTGGTCCCAACCCTTTTTTAGATCGGTTCGATTTACACTCGTGTCACAAGTAGGTAATAGTTTTGCTAGAATAACTTTGTTTGCGGCGCCGTGATGGTTGGCTCGTAGATTAAGGAACCTGTTGTGTGTGTTTCAGGTGCAGGTGTCGTCGTTCTCTGAGTCGGTCGACTTCGGCGGCGACGACTGGGCCGAGTGAAGTATGTCGCCCGCCATGTGCTGCATATTGGACGTTTGTATCGACGACTGATCATCATCATCATCATCATCCCAGTCATGTGTGGTAGCTAAATCATATTTTCGTCAACTACAGAAGAATATACAGTATGACTAGCTGATCAGCCCGCGGTCTCGCTCGCGTGGTCTTGTACGAAGCACTTACTATCGATTTTAAATAACTATTCCAATTTGTGTTAAGTTACATAACCCCCCAGACATCCTGTCCACATAAATTAGTGAAATTAAAAAAATATATGATGTTGATATAAAAAACACATATTAGCAAAATTTTGTGAGACATTTTAATTACACACAAGCGAAGCCGCGTTGGGTCGCTAGTTATTCATATTCAAAACCGTAACTGGCTATATAATGAAAAAATCTCGTATGTGTGTCTGTTGCAGTTTGTCATTTAAAATATGACCAGTCGTTTATACAAATATCCACAAAACAATAATTAAGTATTACTATTTATGGAATATTTATCACGTTCTAATAATAATTATTAGCACGTAAGTAACACCTTCGTGTTGATTATGCCTTAAAACGTATTTAATAATATAGAGTAAGCTTTTAATGCACATAGTTATTGAAAATTATATATTTTTTACTTGTTAGCAGTTTGTCCAAAATCCGCTTAAATTGTATTTCCATTCTTATTTTGAAATGTATTCATTTCGTGCTTAATTTCAGAATGACATTCTGTAAACAGATGTATTGTTTGAATGATTTATCGCAGTTCGTCCAGATTGTATTTCATCATGACTCACTTTGATAAGCATTCCGAACGGACCACATTTTTTCAATTTGCGTTCCATTTAGTATAAACGTTTACGAGACACAAATTGCACGATTACTTGGATGAATTGCGAATTTGACGTGTTGAGTAATAGACGCATTGTATTTGGCGTATGAATTTTCGCCGAATTGAGTATTAGGCGTGTGCATTTGGGACGAATTGAGTATTAGGCGTGTGCATTTGGGACGAATTGCGTATTAGGCGTGTGCATATGGGACGAATTGAGTATCAGGCGTAGGTATGCATATGGGATGAATTGCGTATTAGGCGTATGCATATGGGACGAATTGCGTATGAGGCGTGTGCATATGGGATGAATTGCGTATTAGGCGTGTGCATATGGGACGAATTGCGTATTAGGCATATGCATACGGGACAAATTGCGTATTAGGCATACACTTACGTATTGTACTCATATCGGACTTATTGTGTGACATATGGTTTACGAAATAGCAGTGTGGTGCTCCCACCGAGTCTATCGACGAGGCGGTTAGATGAACAAATAAAGGTCCAAGCGACGAAGTGTGATTGCGCAGGCCATGGTCATTAGACGTCCCTTCGGCCTCTCCCCATCATAACAAGCAGTGGTCGTCATAAGCTTAAAATTATTTATTGTAAAATAATTATATACAATTATGATATTATTTTTGCAACTAATACTTATATAAAAAAGATATGAAAAATGATTATGTTGGTAGCGATTCCGTTGGTCAATAAAACTACAAATCTGTAATGTAACATAGTTTTCATTCGAAATTAGTGTAAATAACAACACAATTTAGGTATGACAATACTAAAATTAGATCTTTTATTGAAATGCGGCTAAAAAAATAGACGTCGCATTAATTATCACTGTCTAAAACTACCCTCACTTGCATAAAAACAAATATTAAGAAATTTGGGATAGCGCTGTCAAAAGATATACAAAAATAGCTCTTATATTTCAAATAATATCAGACAATTTTAAAGAGTTTGAGTGATTAACAGAATCAACAGCGTTTATGTATTTATAGATTAAATAGTTATTAATAAAAATGATATTTATTGTATATATTCTATTATATTATCATTATTTATAGTTAGTTAGTACAAAGATCTGTACGGAGAATTACTCGGGTCCCAGAGTGCTGTTGTTTAGTCTCATGTGCCTTAGAATACGTCTGTTTCACGCGTCTCTATTGAACCGCGTAATTGTTTGCATTTTTAAAGAGCGGCTTCACCAACAGCTAATTATTGTGTAAAGACATTAAAAAATAATTTGGAAAGCAGGCACTCACACGACCAATTATATTTAATGCACGAACGCGTAATAACTAATATCAGTACAGTATAGTGCTACGAAAAAACTATAGGCGAACAACACAACTCTCGGATCGCCCGCGCGGTAAGAGGTTTGCGGGAGGAGAGCAGTGCCGGATTAAGTCAGCGCGAGGCCTATCAAAGGGGCCCATGCTTTAGGTTCACCTGGATTTATATTTGTCAAATTTGTTAACAAGACTTTCTTGAGTAAATCTTATTCAATATTAATTAAAGTGAGGCGATTAAGACTTTCATGGCTCATCGTGTTCCTCAACTAATTGTCAACATGTTTTAATGTAGAGAAAGATTGTTAACCACTGCAGTTGGTGATCGTAAGTTTAGGAAACAATATTGTAAATACATATTTAATAAAGGATGTGAAAAGAGAGTTTCAGAGCCTCGTGCTTCTTGCTGATAATAATACTAGCCACATTAGAATTGTACTGTACATGATTTGAATTACGGTCAGAAAGCATTGGTGCGCGGGGCCCCCAAAGCGAGGCCCGTAGCATTAGCTACTCTTGCTAAATGGCTAATCCGCCACTGGAGGAGAGTGACGTACAGGTGTAGCGGGGCAGTGCATAGCGGGGTGAGGGGCTGAGCTCGCGGATCTCGCTGTGAACAGTTGATTTACTTGTTACGGACGGTTTGAACACGCACACGAGATGAATGTGCCACGACCAATCGCAAGATGAATCGCTCTAACATTTTTAGCAAGAAAAATGGTATAAATACATTTCAAAAATAAATATTTATACATATTGTAAATAAAAATTTAATATTTATTTATTGTAAATAACTATTTAATATTTATTTATCAATTAACTACCTATGTATTAATAAATATTACACTACTGGAAATTATGTTCTCTCAAATATATTAAAATAACTACTTACCCTGCAATTCTGATTTGTGTAGCATTTGATAAATAATCCTATTATTAGAACAGTTTTATTCAATCGTGGGTAGTTTTAGTACTTAATTATCAAATTATATAAATATATGTGTACTCATAATCTACACTAATATTATAAAGAGGAAAGAAGATTTATATTTGTATGTTTGTATAGGATCAAATCAAAAAATATTCTAAACCCATTTCAAACATTCTTTCACCATTAGAATTCTACATTATCCTTGAGTAACATAGGCTTACTGTATCTTCTTCTTTGGGTGCCATCTTCTAACGAAGGTTGGCGATCATCAAGGCGATTTGTACCCTAGACACAGCAACTCTGAACAATGAACGGGTGCTTTTGTTGAACCACTGGCGTAAGTTCTTTAGCTTACTGTATATTATATGGAAAATACTAAAACTTCAATCATGTAACCGTGCGAAGCCGGGACGAACCGCTAGTATATAATAAATAAAGTCTAGTTTGAAACGCGTTCATAAATGCTATACAAATTTGAATTTTATTGTTAACTTAATAAGAACATTATTATTTTACATAATATTTATTAGGTTACTTGAACTGTGTTAATTTGATCTGTGAATTGCATTCTCTCTGCGGCCGAACATGTTTTAGTATATTGTGTGTTTGCAGTAAGGCACACACGTGGCTTGTAACACAATATTGTTTAGAAATGTTTAATGTACAAGAAATAAATTATGTTTATCGTTACATTGCTTTTAATTTGAAAACTCTCCTATTCGCTCATCGGAGATCACACATCCATGTTTCCAGTTTGAACAGAGTCTGCAATCGGGGGATCTGTTGACAATACTGGGATTTTGACGATTCTTTTACAATGTTTATATGGATGTGTATCAAATTTTTGCCTACTATTCAATGCATCAAACATATTATTCACAAAGTTAATAAAATGTGGTGGCTTCTGCTGTTACAATTCCTAACTGCACCTTCTGCTGCTTTTATAGCAGCATTATTAGAGTTACTGATCATTTGGGTTGCAAGGCTGACTGCCATTTTTATTAAATGAGTTGGGGTAGATGTGGTGATCTGTTATCTTTTTAATGTACGACTTTATTCAATGTGGAACATCAAAAAGAGCAAATAATTTTCTGCAATTGTAAAAAAAGGAGAGTCACTTGTCACCTTCCCTATACACAGTCTGTTTTGTAGTTGCTTGGTCGTAAAACACTGCTTTGGGCGAGAGCCCACAGTCAAAAAGTTTATTTATGACTGCTTTCATAATAATTTCAATGTTTCAGCTTTTACTTTTGAGCTGGCCAAAAAGTAGGCTACTGGCAATGTCCATATAATGCTCTAACAAGGAACACTAATGCATATTCTGCTACTTAATTACACTAGCACCACGATCTTTGCACCCTTCGATATAATCATATTTCTTAGAATAATCTAAATTTGTCATTAGTGACATTTCGTCAAATGACAACATGGCCTTTCTTTCATTGATGAATTTACAAATTCCTTTTTTTTAAATATGACCGCCAAACAATTTAACTTCGACTTCTGCTTCTGACTTCTCGACATCTGCGCAGTACACTATTTAGTTTGTGTTGACAGCCAAGACCTTGTTGATAGAGCTTCCAGCACTATTCCTTGTCTTCTCAAATACTTATATGTAGTTGGTGATTTATGAAATAATGATAAGGTTTGGTGAGTATTGGCCCCTCGGATAATGTACACTGAGCTGATGACGTAGATATAACATTTGCTTCACTAGCACTCTTACACACTTTTTTGGTATAAACTTTTGTTGGTATCTTGACTTCCAAAACTTCTGGTGACAACGGCAGATCTAAAACATGTACATACACAAATTTTAATTGACCCAGAACTTGCTAAAATTAGCTAGATAGATAATTTCAATTATCAAATCGAAACTTACCATTTTCACCTACTGCATCAGGAGGTTCTTGGGTCTGACTCGAAGATCCATCTACTTGTTTGTTGCATTGAAAGTGCACAGGGATAGCTGGTCCAACTAACCTGCTTCGAATACAACTTTTGTGAATATCCGATGGTCGAAAATGTGCAGCACAGATGTAGCGACGTCTCAGTTTCTCATCTGTTAAAGATTCCAGGTGGGCATTTCCTGGAATAAGAGAAAAGGTTCATGAACAGACTGCTTTTTAGAAATAAAAACAATTGTTGGTTATCAAAATCCACTATATTATCTAAGACTTGTAGTAGTAGTTGATCTTAAAAAGTTACTTTTTTAGATTTCACATCTACATTGACATCTGAGATTGGCAGATATTGATACGTACCTACAAGATTTACAGGTGAAAACTAGTATTTAGACGGCGAAGGTACACGAGTGTTTTTTAGCCCACATACCTGAATTGCGAAGCCAAAGTACAAGACGCCGCAGGTCTTGCACAGGAAACCTAAACATTGAAATGTCTCGGCTTGTGTTGTCACAGTTGTGATAACTGCACTTCGTGTACGACATCTTCACGACGCGACGTAATCCAAAACAGGCCTACTCAGGAGGCAAGCACGGGTTACAAAATTGTGCCAAATCCCAAAAGGCCGTCAAAACGCAACAAGTAACAACCCTAGAGAAAAAATACAACGTACCTAGCGTGGCGTGTACATTTATACAATTTTATAAAAAAATTCTGAAACAATGATAACAACACAACACAACTTACAGTGTTGCCAGTAGCAAACTCAAAAAGTAACATTTTCACGAGAAAATGAACATCACCTTATTTTATGCATAAAAAAACGGCACTAATACTAGAATTCATGAGCATTTGGTTGAAGGCTACTTCACTGAGCTTCCTTTAAGATCACTATAAAACAACATGAGGTGTCTTCAATTGTTATCTTAAACTTCGCTCGAGGGTCGAGTTTTATCTTATCCCCGTAGGTATTGTAAGATGAAACTCCACCTACGAAATGACCTCTACTTGAGAAAATGGAATAAAAATCAAGGTGACGGATTTTCACGACAATTTATGGAAACTATCTCGGATGCGCTCCGTTTGACGATTTTTTTTTTGTTAGTTTTAGTGGCTTCAACTGTGGCCTTTTAAGTAATGTAAAAGTAATAATAAAAGCCGTTTAACATGGAGGTAACAGGAGGGTGAATAGTACTTGCACAACAACCAAAGAGATTACAAAACTACTTATGGGCAACAAAACAACATACAACAATCAACAGGAGTAATTGTAGTTTTTCTTCTTATCATTAAATAATACGGCATTGGATACAAGTCCTTCAGCCAAACCTTATTAACCCTTTACTGCATATGACTCCATATATGGTATGGTGATTTTATTGTTGTTTTATTTCCAAACTAATAATAACTAAGTCATTCCACATTTTTAAATCCATATTTTGGTTAATTAGCTATAACATAACGCAATATTTAGTTTGATGACATTTAAGAATAATGTCACTTTTGTGCGGGTAGTCGGTGAAACAAAAGACGAGTGCATAAGAGAGATTTTTGAGTAGGTATCGAAAACAACAGCAAGTATTTGTAAAAGAATAAATAGATTTATAAAGTGTATACCGCCTTCTTTACCTATAAACAATAATTATCTCACTTCTAACCTATTTCCTATTCTTTTCATTGTATCAATTTCATGAGTATCAATGTACATACATCCATTCCAGGTTTCTCGTTATTCGATAGCACTGCAGCATTAGTCCAATAGTACCAAACAGCGTGGGATTTTTATAACACAGTACATACTATTCTGTGGAATTTCTAATGACATCTAGTGTGAGATAGTTGAACTACGTAGCTTCAATGACATAGTACGTAGTGAGTGGTTTAGCTATAGACCAGTAAATCTTTGAGTATGCAGCCTCATGGAAAAAAAAGAAGTGGGCTAACCATGTTTTCAAGCCGTTGCCGCGTTGTTGGGAATTGAAACAGCATCCGTCAGTCAGTTTGACAGCTGGGGCTCCCACTGCTGGGCTGTCATCACTTCAATACTGTGTATATAGTATTGTCGTTTTCTTGCCATTCTTTATTAAAAAAACCATCCAAAACAGAACCCACAAAATAAGCAAATGTATACTTTTAAAATTTTGTTTTCTTTTATGGATAACCCTTCTTGCAATTAAGATGAATGGAACACTTCATTACTCAGGTCTCTAACGTTCTATCGAAACAAAAATGGCTGTTTTAGCGTCCAGCATTCCTAAAACAGGAGGGTTACCAAGTTGTATATCTTTTTATAACTTATGCAACTACATTGTTGGGCATTTGAAACAGCGACCGTCAGTTTTAACATACAAAAAATAAATAATAAAATATTTGTATTCTCCCGTCATGATAAATAAAAACACTTGTAGTGAACACATAATTTATTCAACAGTAATGCGTGCTTAAAATTAAATATAACAAACACAAACTAATAAAGATGTGTCAACAAACTCTTGCTCGAAGCCGCTAGGTATGATAATTCACCACGGAGGCTTAGTGCCGTCCCTTACGCGAGATCCGAGCGAGATATCGGCATTGAATGTGAATACAGCGTATCTTGGACCGCACTATCAAGTAAAAAAAAGGAAAATGTACTCTAATACATATGAAATAAAGCTAAACAGCAAATCAATTTTTTTTGTGTAGCAAAAAAATGATACTTTCTATAGCTTTGCTATAGATTGGTTTTAAGGTATTTGGTCCCGAAATGTTTTGAGTAAGCAGTTATGAACTATCTTTAAAACTACTTGTAACTACTATGATCTACTTCGACTAGTTTCAATAAGAAACCATGCAGATATTAATCAGTGGTATTTAGCGAAAACATTTAATTAAATTTTATATGTTGGCGATGATTACTTCTTGTTTCGTTAATGACCGTGCGGAAACAAGGGAAATATTTAATCAAAACCTGTTTAGTATTCTTCGTGGAACGGGTATTCCGGATGGTGGGTGCTGGAACAAAAAAGAAAATTAATTAAGTATATGTCAAACATCGTCAGCTATAGTACAGAAAATAAGTAAGAGTGAGATTACACATTTTATACATATGTGCGCAAATTATGTACATGCACATAATTTTATTTATTCAGTTATTCAGCGCGGCTGGTTCTCACTAAATATTTTTATAATTAGACATAAATAATGCTTTTATGTTCATCACAAAAAGTGCAAATATGTCTTTTCAAGTGGCGCTCGCATGTATAGTTGTAAGTACCTATATCTAATCCAGTTTTGAGCTACGTGATCTCATAACGTCTATCTTCTTTTTCTTAAAAAAAATGGTGGTCCACCAGCATTACCGGCAGAAGTAGAAACTTGTATTTATGTGGTAAAACACAACATTTATTTATTGCGCTATCGTACACAAATAAGACAATTTAAGTTTATTGATTTTATGTACCTAGACATTAAGCACTATAAGAGGGCTATAGAGCATACAATAGTATGAGTTATATAAGTCAAAATCAACATGTTAAACGGGCGAGCGAGGTGAGCGCGGTCTGCTTCAAAAAGGTCGTATTATACAACGAAAATGTTCCTCATCCGTAACACTTCTCCGTCTTACGAATTCGATGAAATTACGCGCCGACGCGAGATATCCTGACGCGAGTTTAACATTTATTCCCCATACAAAAGTGCACAACGCCGCTACAGAAGTTGATCACTTCACTATCGCTGTTTTATGCATAGGTACTATTATTATATCTGTACTATTTAATACAAAAAGGTAAATATGTGAGTTGAATTGAGGTGAGATATCAAAAAGGTGAGTTTATGACATTGTAGCGGGTAATCTCTGGATCTACTGAACCGATTTTGAAAATTCTTTTTGTAATAGAAAGCGACATTATTCGTGAGTGCCAGGCTCATTATCATCACCACCGTTATTCATCGCCGCACGGGTGTACCCGCGGGGCGTAGCTAGTATTGTATAAAGTAAGACCAAGATAAAAGGAAGTCTTCTATAAATAGCCCGATATAGCCCGAGTGTGAAAATACAATGTATAACAAAAATGTGTACAGTACAGTGATACTGACATGTGTCAAACCGAGTCAAGAGTAAAATTTGGCAAATTTGCCAGAATACTTAATGTCACTATCAAGTAAGTTTACTCTTGCTCAAACTTTACAATTATTTATTAAAGATATTATCGACGTCCTCAGTATTCGCCGCGCATTGACCCATAGGTACGGCAGTAACGTATGGGTCAATGCGCGACCCTAATGTCGCGTACACTCACAACTGATAATAAATAGCTACTATATGTAAAAAAATACCAAATAATGGAACCGACTTCAACACTCAAAAGTGTGAAATAACTTGTTGAAGTCGGTACCATGATAGTTCAAATGTAACTATTATCAAATTATTGTGCGCAATGACCTTTGCTACTCACGGGATCAATTGTCATTGTGTATGTAGGTACATCGATTTCTTCACCCGCAACTATGAAGTCGTCCAAGTAGACGTAACACCATTCAGTTATTGGAATGTAACTCATAACCCGCTTAAATGATTTTGATGAAATTTAAATGGAACCACATGGGATGCACCAGCTTTCAAATAAAAAAGAATCATCAGAATCGGTTCACCCAGTCGAAAATACTTAGATGAATATTGTTTGGAAATATACAGTAGAATTGAAAGAGATTGAATTCCTCCTTTTTTTGAAATCGGTTAAAAGGGACCGATACGTACGGTCATGACCCGCCCGCGCAGACTACTGCGCAGCTAGATTTTGCTTCCACGAGCTTTACTGCCAACATTAAAAAAAAAAGACTTGCAAAATAGGAGGAGCGTATTAAAAATATTGTTATCTAATGTTCCATATTCTGGCAAATGGCTCCTGACTAAATACGAATACGCTCATTTCATTCAATAACCCTATATCATATCATACTAATATTTTAAATGCGAAAGTTTGTGTGTATATTTGTTATTTCTTCACGCTCAAACAGCTACACCGATTTCGATGAAATTTGGCATGCAGATAGCTTATACCCTGTATTAACACACAGGCTTATTTTAATCATCATCATCATCGATCATCACCGCCCGGGTAAAACCGCGGGGCGCAGCTAGTATGATGAAATATATATGAACTCTAAAGTGACTCACTCCCCCATGGAGCAGACCCGTCCGTTACACTCGAGAGTGCCGATCTGGTTGACATCATCAAGCGTCAGCTGGAAGTCGAACACGTCGAAGTTCTGTGCGATGCGCACCTTGTTCACGGACTTGGGGATCACGATCATGCCGCGGTCTATCGCGTATCTGAAACAAGAAACGTACAGTTCGATCTGAATTAGTATAAAATAACGCTACTATGGCTAAAAAAAGCTTTACCCTGGCAACCAGTCCTGTCTGAGTTCTGCGAAGGCCAAATGACTCGTATCCAACGCCGTAATATCATAAAAAAGGTACAACGAACGATTTTAAAAATTCGCGGTATTTAGCATCAGTACAAGAACTCGGCCAGCCGGCAGCAGTGTTTAGTTACAGATTGACTAAAGGAATAGCTGTAAAATCTTACCAGCCTAGTTTACCATAAGTACAGTGACTAGCAGTACTAATTATTGAAAATACTTCTGAATCTAATAACTTTATATGAGGTTTAAAAATTTTATTGCAATTCAACGTGGTAATGCTGCTAGCATTTTGGGCACGCTGCCAACTGGCAGCGAGTTATAGCATTTGAGCTATCTATAGGCTGACAATAGCTAATGGATTGCTCAAATGTTTTTGTAGTAGCTGTAGTATTGTAATTACTCATTAGTATTTTATTTTATTCTAGGAATCGGCTTACTAAAAGAATTTAGACGATAAATTCTTGTATATATCTAAATAATTCTACTGAACGTGTGTATGTCACTGAACTTCTCTTATACGGCTGGACCGATTGGAATGGGTTTTTTTTTGTATGCGTTTGGGTGGCGCCAGTTGCGAGGCGCCGATGGTGTAGATTCACAAATCAGCCCGGCAGATGGCGCGGCAGTCGTTATAAATATTTTACCCGTGCGAAGCCGGGGTGGACCGCTAGTATGTATAAGCCCTAAATCTGTTAATCACACCTACCCACATACCTATGATGACGAGATTCAGATCTCGGAAACGGCGATTAATTGGGGATGTTCGGGGGCGATAAACCTATATAGCTAGTTTTCATTTTCAGTAAACGTCATTTTATCCGTGTTGTCAGGCAATTAAAAAAAAAGACGTGTGGCACTCGGGGACGCTATTGCTTAGCAGTTTTTGTCAACTTTTGCAAATAATATATTAATAACTTATGCAGTAACGCCGATACAACCAATGCCACCTAGAGGCGAGTTGCTGAACTAAACAGACAAGCGTGATATTTCAAAAAAGACATTAAAAGTTCTACTATTCATCGATAGATGGCAAAACTAAAAAGTATCACCGCTGTGCCGGTCGGAGTGGGGGTTGTTAGGTTATTTTCGTTACGGAATTTCTGGATTCGGTCTCCACGCTCAAGGCCCGCGATAGAAGCTATGCAATAGCTCAACTGCTATGTCCAATATGATTAGAATATGACTTTTTCTATTTATTTGCGAGTACCATAGACAAATATATTCGTCTATGCGAGTACTATTAATTTTATAAACTCTTTTGCCGACACACCAACACTAAACCTACTTGACAATAGATGCCGTTGTTAAGCAATTCGGAGTGTTTGGTTTGAGGTTAGAGCAAGAAAATCAATTGTTTACATCGTCTATTGAACAGGCGAGCAAAGCTCGCTCATCTAGGTACTATAGTTAATAAGATATTAAAGGTTTCTTGTCTTACATTATTATAAAGTATTGGTAATAGTCCTTAGGTGATTTCGGAGGCCCTTTGGAGGTCGTTATAGCGACACGTCGCAGTCGTCGTGACTTCTGTGTCTCCAGGGCTCTGGGTTCGTATCCTATGGCAGGTACAAAGATTTGTGCGATGAGTGAGTGAGGTGTTTGTACCGGATCTTGGGTGTTTGTATGCTGTGTATTATTGTGTGTGTCCTATGCCTCCCGCGACACAGGTAATCCTAGGGCGGGGGTTGAGTATGATAACAAATAAATTAAAAAACCTATTATGCCCTAGTTTTTAATTCTACCTGATCAAGACTTGGGGCACGCTCTTGTTGTATTTCTCTGCGATCTCCTTGAGCTTGGGATCATCCATGAGCTGAGGGTCTCCAGGTTTAGCCCAGGGTCTGTCAGGAGAACCCAGCGGTGAGTACGCGGTTACGGCGATGTCTTGGAGCTTGCAGTAGTCGAAGAGTTTCTGCTGGTTCAGATACGGGTGGCATTCAATCTGTAATATAGAAATGTCTTATAAATATGTATTTAAAAATAAACCAAATCTTAAACGGACTTTCCACGAAGTTTACCAAAATCTTGTCACTCTCTTTTACATACCTATCCTCAAGTTGTAGTTTCAGCGTTTTAGTTTTAGTTCGGCTGTTTTAGCAAAATTATGTTACCTACTAAAACTACCCGCAATTGGCCAGCAATGGAATAAAACTCGTCTAATATTAGTGAGAGCGCTGTATGGAGTTATGCGAATTTGAATTTTAGCGCAAATAGTATTTGAGCTATTTCAATTTGAAGAATTTTAGTGAATTTTAGCTAGTCGTGCGATTAACAGAATTAGGGCCTTTGTACGCCGAAAAGCTATGCACAGCGGATTTATGTTTTTAATATTTTAGTTCTTTAAATTAATTGACGCCCCGTAACTTGTGTGGTGAAGTGAAAGCAAAAACCTACAGTTGGGTCGGGGGTCATTCTAGACGCAGTAGATGGTCATTCCCTGGCTGGTTTACTTTATAAGTGCTCACTTGAAGTGTACATTGAATGTATGATTTGGAATGATTCCTTAGTAATACCTGGAGAGACTGAGGCTTGATCTTGGCGGCAGCCAGCACACGTTCAATCTGGCTCTTGTTGAAGTTGGAGAGGCCGATGCTCTTCACGAGGCCCTTCTCCACGAGCAGCTCCAGCGCCTTCCACGTGTCCACGATGTCCACGGGCGAGGGGATCGCTTTCTCCTCCGCGTCCTTTGGGAACAGGTCGTCACCTTCCTGAAATGAGGAAAAGCAACAATAGTAAAAAAATATGTTCATAACTACAACGTAAATATCAACACAATATACAATAAATTTGTTGTCTTCTAAATTTCCTACCAATATTTCTTTAAAAAATCATTCGTTTCATTCTATTAACCCTTCCATCAAATATACACAGTTAGATACACAGTCGCTATGAAAATCAAACCTCAAAAGTGTCGCCTCGCAAGTGTTTACTTATACCTCTCCAGCTAATATAAAATTAGTCCACAAGGGTATATTGTTTCATTTTAATAATCAACCTTAGCACCCTAGTAATAGCGTTGTAAAATATTTGTAAGAGTTTTTCATCTATTACGTTTTGTATTCTCACTTCGGCATCGCAACACACGATTGGCGCGGTCACACGCGACTGAAAGCACAACAAGGCATATGCCTTGTTTTGACGGGGCGGTTTCCGAGCGGGCGATTGGGTATCTACCCTATTTTATATCGCTGTATTAACCGCAAAGGTTAGAAGCTAAGTAAAAACAGAAAAATATTTATCTTCATTTTGACGAAGACGACAGCATACAAATAAAGATACGATAAAAAAATAACGAGAAGGCGCGTACCCTAAGATATCAACACAAGTACAGGCATCAGCAATTATTGAAACAATTGTCAGTTTATTTCAATTAGTGTTTATTTGAATTAGTTTGTGTTATAAAATGTATTCCAGAACTTTTAATAAATGCGGGCCGCTTCCAACAGGACCTTGCGGAAATCAATGGGGGAGGGCTATGTGCAGCAGTGGACGTCCTATGGCTGAGATGATGATGATGATAAAATGTATGTTATACCTTGTTGCAGTTCGTAATCCAAACACCTGGATTGAATGTATAGTGTTAAATGACTCGAAACTTAGATGACTAAAGAAAACTCAAAGTTAATTAAAAAAGACAAAAGATTAAAGATTATTACAATTACGGTGATCTAGTTCGGCGTTTGAGAAAAAAAGTACTTGGGTTTTAAGTGTCGAAGCGAACAATAAAATTTCGCAATCTATCGACTGTAATTAAAATTTTACTTTTACTTTACGTTGTAAAAGTAAAATACAGAACTTGCATTGAAATAATTAATTAAATGATTGAAAACCTAGTTAAAAGACTTAATATTGTGTAGATAGTCGATTCCTGCTATAGACTGCAGCAGAAGTCAGTGAGCTCTCAGTGTGCAGCATAGTCTTTTTTTATTATTATTATTATAAGTTTACAACTGTCTCACCTAATGTTAAGTGATGACGTTGTCTAGGATTTAGCACGCAAACCTAGAAGGTACCTATTCACTCGCGACTTGAAGACTCCAGCATTGTACATATCGGGAAACACAGACTCGGGCAACGAGTTCCATTCCTTGGCAGTACGCGTTAAGAAAGTGGAAGCAAAACGCTTCGTGCGTATAGGTGGTATATCTACCATATTAGTATATCTATCATTGTAACGTACTCATTACAACGATATAAAAAACATACAAAAGTACCTACAAAAACAGTTACCAAAATAAAAATGTATATGTTTAATTCAATTAGTGTTTATTTGAATTAGTTTGTGTTATAGAATGTATTCCAGAACTTTTAATAAATGTGTACCGCTGACACACAACACCGTGACATGAGATTTTTATATAATACATACTAGCGGACCCGACAGACGTCCTGGGTGTCAAGTAAATAAAATAAAAATAATGACGTGTACGCTGACCTTGTAAGCTTGCGGCCAGTGTACCAGGTAGAGGTCCAAGTAGTCGAGGCCCAGGTTGTCGAGGGTCGTCTTGAGGGCGCCCTCCACCAGGTCCGGGTGGTGGAAGGTGCACCACAGCTTAGACGTCAGGAACATCTCCTCCCTGCAGACAAAGTGAACTATATCGCAATCGTCATTCGTGTGAGAGAGACTTGCGACACGTGAACATGGGTACCTCCAAATCCTTTTGATAAGAAACAGGTGCCACTACAGAGGCTCGCGGGTGATTACAGGCGGAGAGGGCGGGACACATCCTGATGCGTGTAGATTTAAAATATTACAAACTAGCGGTCCGCCCCGCTTCGCACAGCTAAATAATTTCAAAATTAATATTATAAGGATCCTTAAATTTTTTGAAAATATAATATAGCCTATGTGTATTCTATTACTTAGTACCTGAATGGTTAAAAAAATCTAAATAATGCAATGTTTAAGAAATGTCTCAAGGATCTATTATTACAAAAGGCATTTTATTGAGTTGACAATTTTTTAAAAGATAAAAGCTTCTATGAACTAACTAAACTTACTTTAAGTAAATAATTTAATAATATTTTTACTATCTCCTAACTTATTATATAGTTTGATTACTTTTAATAATGTTGTATGTATTGCTTCCGGGCTGTTTGGCCGTGGTGTAAGTGAAACTTGTGTTCCAGACGTTTCGTCGATCACTGCGGTCGACATCTTCAGTGGTTCAGGACCGAGCGGCGACAAGAGCGTAGTGCAACATGCAACGCCGGCAGTGAAAGCCTTAGCCTTTAAAATTGTAAACTGACATTCATAAGTGTACTTTTGTACCTACATTGAATAAATAAAGTGAACTGAACTATGTCACCCGGGGAACCTGTGGAGGAAATATAAAAACACCCTTACGGGTAAGACTGAACATCAAAGATCTAATAAAATCTTCACTTTTACATGAAAAGATAAAGATCTAAAACGTTGTCTATTAGTGAGGTACAAAAAGTAGGAAAAGTGTTAACTTTAACATATAATATTTTGTATAACAGACACAATTCACAAAACACACACGCACCGGCGGCGGGGTAAAATCGCTACTTTATCGGTGTTTTATCGGTTACATTTCGGTGAGTGCGCTCTGGAGTTACAAAATTTGATTCCTCCACCCCCATTCCATCTAAGAATCTAGACAGATGGCATTGCGACATCCATATATTATATACGTTCCATTTTGTCGCACGAAGCGTTTTCCATCCACACTCATATATGGGTACATCTAACGACTGTGCAGGCGTGCTCTATCGTAGACTGCATCATCACTTAACTTCAGGTGAGATAGTGGTCAAACGCCTGCCTATTCCCAATACAGTAAGGTAACTATTAATATAAGGTGTATACAATTGAACCCTTCTTCCATAAATAACCCTAAATTTATAACAACGAAACGAAGATCAGACAAGGTTTGTGCTATTGAACAACGTCGGACGGCTCTTGCTGGCCGCCAATACTGCTATCTAAGTTCTATGCTCTATAACCGAATTAACAGACAGTTAAACATATATCCCTTGGCATTACATAAATGTAAATTGAAATGTGTCGAATGGTTGCAATCACTGTTCTACAAGGACACGGAAGACCTACTTGCAGTTGACAAATAAAAATAAAACACAAACAAACACACACACACACTAAACACGCACAAAAACAAACACACACACTAACCCTAGCGTAGTAGCGCTAATTATAATTAGTTTTTATTTGCTACTTATATAATTCTAGTTTTTATTTGTATATTTTATTTAATAACTGGAACTGCATGTACCCATTTCGGAGGGGGGCGTTGACATCTGCGACACAGTTTTACACTACTGCAGGTGTCATCGATTCTTCATTATTTATTGTATTATTTTTAGTTCGGATTAAATAAATATTTGATTTGATTTGATTTTTGATTTGATAAAGTATAAAGCTCAGGTTGATATATATTTTGTTTGAAATCATATTCGACACTAAGGCGACCGAGCTAGACCTTGAAGCTACAAGCCATGTGTGAATAGGTGTCTCCCGAATGTGTGTAGTCCATTTACATATTGACTGGCCGGTTGGCGCAGTTGGTAGCACTCTGCCTTCTGAGCCGCTGGTCCCGGGTGCCATTCCCGGACAGGTCAAACATTTGTGTGTATGAACATGTCTGTTTGACCTGTGTCTGGGTGTGTATATGTATATTCTTACATGCCCCTAGTGGTAGTAGTGGGGCGAGCGGCAGACTAGCTATATAAGCCAGACAGAACCGAAGCGCGCACACTTTTACTCGGGCGCTCGCCGGCATCGGACGTCGACGAAATGACGTAGCAAGTGGAAGGGGCGACCGACGTTACGTCACCGGCGCGACTGGCTTGGACGAGTCATTCTACTACGGGACATCGTACTGAGCGGACGTGCCTTATTTAGTCCACTGCTGGACACTTCTACCTGGGTACTCGGAGACATCAGACGTGGCTTAGGAGTCTACGTGAATTGTTGTCGTGTTTGGTGATATCGAGTTTTGTTATTTAATTTCAATGAAAAATGTTCATAGTTCGCTTTGTATTTTCTGTTTCAAAATTGAATACACTTCTGATCGTCAAGATCAGAAGTGGGATTCGCTTAAGAACACGCGACCTTGATCGTTCGCCATCTCTCTAGCTGCGAATAACTTTTGTTCGCATTACAAACCAAAACGTGTTAATTACTTTCTTTGTTCTGTTGTTTGTGTGTTTTACAGTGGAAATATCACGGTTTGTGTGAATTTAAATTTTGAAAATTACTACGAGCCGATTATTCATTTTTGTTTGCTAAATTGTTTTGCATGCCGAACTATCACGTCGAGTACGCTATTGTCGCACTCCATTGATTCCTGTGATTACAGGTGAAGCCAGTGCGTAGTCTGTCTAAATGCGATTGTTATGTGAAATAACAGCGTAATTAATTTGGGCAATTTCTGATCGTTTATAAATTTTGAAAGTACCCACAGTTTTATACCGCCGTTGAATGAAGTTGGTTTAAGCTCCCGTGAAAATTACACATAGCGCCTAGTATGTGAGATTGATACCAAGGAAGTAGAACGCTCTTGTAGTGTTACAACTGTGATTGTTTTTCAAAATATTTAGTAGGTGTATATGTTTGTGCCATTTTAATAAGTGCGTTTGTCCTGTTGGCTACTGACATTTGAAGCTGGAAAGCATAGATCTGCTGATGCGGCATTAGAGCAGACAATTGTATGACATTCTATTGAGCGAGTACTATTATTGACTTAGTCATTTTTTAACGTTTTTTTTGTGTTTACCCACAAAACTAAATTTCATTCCAAGCGATCAAAGTTGCTAATTCGGAAGGCTTATAAGTAAAGGTCAGGTAGGCCGAGTCCTAGGAAGGCGGACGTTTTACCAATACTGATGTAAAAACCAATTTGTGTTTATTTGTTTGAAATAATTCGCAGAATTTCGGCCTGGCAGACGAATTCCCGATACGTGTGGGCTCTGGCTTAGCTGGCGCATCCTCGATACGTGTGGGTTCTGGCCTGGCAGACGAATGCCTGTTGTGCGAGCTCCGGCCTGGGAGATGCATTCCTATTGGGTGTAGGCACCGACATTGTCACTATTTTGTACCTGGACATTGTGGTACCCGCAGCACCGACTTTGTGACTATTTCGTACCTCGACATTGTGGTACCCGCAGCACCGACTTTGTGACTATTTCGTACCTCGACATTGTGGTACCCGCAGCACCGACTTTGTGACTATTTCGTACCTCGACATTGTGGTACCCGCAGCACTGACTTTGTGACTATTTCGTACCTCGACATTGTGGTACCCGCAGCACTGACTTTGTGACTCTTTCGTACCTCGACATTGTGACTCTTTCGTACCTCGACATTGTGACTCTTTCGTACCTCGACATTGTGGTACTCGCAGCCCCGGCATTGTGGCTATTTCGTGCCCCGACATTGTGGTACTCGCAGCCCCGACATTGTGGCTATATCGTGCCCCGACATTGTGGTACTCGCAGCCCCGACATTGTGGCTATATCGTGCCCCGACATTGTGGTACTCGCAGCCCCGACATTGTGGCTATGTAGGGTTTGACGGCACTTCGTAATGTATATTAGAATCGGTCTGAAAAGTGTCTGATGCAGTAAGCTGTGTGTGATGAATGTATTGAAGAAATTTAGCTGACATAGATATAGCTTGGAGTGTATCGGTGACAGAGGGCCTTGATTGTGTGATGAATGAAAGAATAGAAAACGACACATGCTGTTATGGCGCGACGAATGTGCGCTGGGTGTTTGCTCTCTGCTTGTTTGCTGAAGGCGGGGTCTCGTAGCACACGAGCTCTGGCAGCTGCTGCTGCTGCTGCTGCTACTGCGATGAATGGACTTTTCCGGGTGCTTCGTTCGGCCTTCTTCGCGAGTTGTGAGCCACGCCACATGAACATCTGCATTTTTTGATACATGCCTAGTGATCTGCTGGGCCAGCGTGTGGATAAGTATGTCAGTAAGCCAAGTTTGTGTCAGACGGAACGATTCTCAGCAAAACATGTGTTGTGGTGTATTGTGTTAACGAAAAAAGTCTGAAGAACCTGACGGGGACGTCAGGGTGTCAGGAGAGGCCGTCTTACATGCCCCTAGTGGTAGTAGTGGGGCGAGCGGCAGACTAGCTATATAAGCCAGACAGAACCGAAGCGCGCACACTTTTACTCGGGCGCTCGCCGGCATCGGACGTCGACGAAATGACGTAGCAAGTGGAAGGGGCGACCGACGTTACGTCACCGGCGCGACTGGCTTGGACGAGTCATTCTACTACGGGACATCGTACTGAGCGGACGTGCCTTATTTAGTCCACTGCTGGACACTTCTACCTGGGTACTCGGAGACATCAGACGTGGCTTAGGAGTCTACGTGAATTGTTGTCGTGTTTGGTGATATCGAGTTTTGTTATTTAATTTCAATGAAAAATGTTCATAGTTCGCTTTGTATTTTCTGTTTCAAAATTGAATACACTTCTGATCGTCAAGAATATATATATCAGTCATCAGGTTACCATAGTACAGGCTCTGCCTAGTTTGGGACGTGAAGACCTTGTGTGAAAAAAAAAAAAAAAAAAAAAAACTCCCGTCATCGTAACAAACGATGTAGGTACCTGTGATAACTTATCATCTTATGTGATCTGCTCGCGCACTAGTATCTACTTATAAAATATCACCAATCTCGTTTCAAGTCTACCTTGACATGATCTTACAATATATCCTCAACATGATAACAAGGAGATTAGATCTAAGTCTGAGCCGAACTATCAACAAGTACTTGTTTTGTCTACAGTATTGGGGGGCGTCCATAATTGAGGTCATTTTGGCGATTTTTTTGCCCTTCTCTCCTGTAGGTTTTTTTTTTCTTACACTCAGACCCCCGGACTGTACAGACCCCTTCCCTGTATCGCGGGAGGCATGGACACACACAATCACAGCACAAACATCCAAGACCCGGGACAAACATCTACACTCGTCGCACAAATGTATGCCTCTGCCGGGATTCGAACCCAGGGTCCCGAGGACACAGAAATCATGTCAATGACACTAACCACTGCGCCACGGCGACCGTCATTTGGTTCACGCTCGTGCCATATAGGGCAATCAAACGGACGGTCTCTAGACACTTGCCGCTAGTCTTAAAGATCATGAACTCACTGTCCTTTACAATGTGAATCAGACCAAACGAGGCGGCACCAACGAAGCTCTCACAAGCCTTCAGCATCTCTAATATGGACCTCGCAGTCGGATCCAGCAGCATCATGTCGTCAGCATTGCTAATGTTTACACAGACTGTGCTCACCACAGAACTGCTTGCTCCAGCCGATAGAGTTGGACAGTGTGCGGGTTCCGCTCACCTCTTGACTACTCCTTGCTGTAGTTTGTGGGTGAGCGCGTCCCCCACCTCCTTCTCGTTGAGGTAGATGTGTGCGCAGTCGATGTGGCGGTACCCGATGTCGATGGCGTCTTTCACTGCTTGCGTCACCTCACCGGGCTGGGACTACGGACAAACAATATAGTCGTTTTTGTTAAACGAATTCAAAAAAGAAGATTCCATTCGATCGTATATATATACATAGAACATCTTCTTCTTCTTCTCTCAGCTATGTGCGTCCACTGCTGGACATATGCCTCCCCCATATAGGGGGGATTTGCCTTGCATAGAACATACATAATGACAGTCGATCCCGTGAGTAGCATAAGCAAAAGTGACTGAAAACGATGAAAAAAATTTTTACCTAGAAAAAGGAGCCGACTTCAACACTCAAAAGTGTGAAATAACTTGTCTTATAAATAATATAAATGTCAAAATAATATACTCAGTGCAAGCTGTGATCAGCCATATTGGCATACAAATAATGATGGTTATCAAATAAAGTATAATAGAATAGAATTAAATGTAAACTCTAAGGCTTTCACGGCCGGCGTTGCATGTTGTATGTATTGCTTCCGGGCTGTTTGGCCGTGGTCTAAGTGAGTTTAAACTCACATAGACTACGGCCAAACAGCCCGGAAGCAATACATACAACAAGAATAGAATTAGATTATTATTGTTAAACTATTTGTTGTAAATACTAACATTCCATCCGCGTCACTTTTACGTTATTATACCTGACTCATTTTGTTTTATTTTATTTCTGTTGCACAAATAGCATTTTATTTCATCTCTTTGACTGGTGTGTGCTAATATAGGGCTACACTCAGTTTAATTTATATTATAATGTAGCCAATGATGTTTTACTAAAGATGACGTATATTCATACTGCGCGGTGCTCAGATTTTGTTCCTTTACGACATAAACATGCTTACTGCGACAGATAATACGGTACAAATAATATAGAAAAGGATAGCTATATGTTTAGACTTGCGCTTGAAATACGCGTCGTAATCAAAATAACTACAATTGACTTAATTTTACCGCCTCAGTTTCCGCGCGCTTGTGCGACATCTACCTCATATAAACTAATACAATATCATTAAATGTAGGTATATTTTTTTTATAGGGCAAATGCCTTTATTAAAATAAAACACTAATAACTAATTACAATACTGCAGCTAATACAATAACATTTGAGCAATCCACTTGCTATTGCTAGCAGCATTGCCACGCTGAATTGCAATGCTGATTCGTTGAGCCAAATATGTGCCAGCATTTTGGTCACGCGTCGCATCGATCAAACGCTCAGATAAATTTTGGAAAATCCGATGAGCTCCAGGTCCATGTAGGTATAGTCGGTATTGTCACTAGGTAACGCGGCGTGACCATGAATCTTTTTAAAAGGTTATGTAAATCATCGTACGCCATTGATAGCTCGTTATCACTGCGATGAAAACAATCGTTTCATTACCACCTTCAACTCGCTACAGCACATAACGGGCGCTTCATAACCTGCGAGTAGAACCTGGGGGTCTTCCGCTTAAAAATATTGCTTTGAGTGTGTGAATGTGTTTTCGAATTACTTTCCGTCTTTTTAGCCGACTTCAAAAACAGGAGGTGGTTTTCAATTCGACCTATATGTTTTATTAATTTTTGTTACCGCATAACTTTCGACTGGGTGAACCGATTTAGATCGTTCTTTTTTTGAAAGCTGGTTAAAGAAGCACCAGCTGTGTGGTCCCATTTAAATCTCATCAAAATCGGTCAAGCGGTTTTTGAGTTACACTCCAATAACTGAAAAGTGCTACATCTACTTGGATGACATTATAATTGTTGTGGGTGAAGACATCGGTAAACATACACAATGAGAATTGATCTCGTGAGTAACAAAGGTCACTGAAAAGAGTAAAATAATTTTTTTTCCAAAAAAAAGAGAACCGACTTCAACACTCAAAAGTATGAAATATCTTGTCGAAGTCGGTACCGTGCTCAATTTATTTTGATAATAGTTACTTTTGAACTGTCATGGTACAGAATTCGACTAGTTATTTCATACTTTTGAGTATTGAAGTTGGTTCCATTTTTTGGTAAACATTTTTTCCGAACGAAAGCTTCAATAATACATTAATCACACTAATATCGTAAATGTATGGATGGATGGATGGATACTTGTTACTCTCTCTATCGGGAAGCTTCACTATCCCCGGGTGATAGAGGCTATATTATATTTTTATCAAAATTAGGGATTTTTATAGTTTTTAATTTTAAAATGATTTAGCCGTACGAAGCCGGGGCGGACCGCTAGTAGTATATATAAATGTGAAAGTAGCTATGTCTGTCTGTTACGTTTTCACACTGAACCGCTGAACTCATTTCGACGAATGTTGGTATAGAGATAGATGGGACCCTAGAGAAGGGCATAGGATACATTTTATCCATATTATAAAGTGTGTTAAACACACTTTATTTTCTTATTCACTTTATTACTACGATTTTCCTGGTACCTCTGTTATGGCGCGGGAATTTCCCGCAGGCATATATTTTCTTTGCTCACGCTGACAACTGACAAGTGAAGTGACACTGACACCAAACTAATATTCGAGTTGACTGGAACGTTCCGTTTTTATTTTTTGTACTAAATATTATGAAGTTTAGTTGTTTTATTGTGTGTGTTTTGTGTTTAAGATGCTAAAATTAAAGAATTTCAAGTTTACGAATACTTATTATATTCTTATGATTTCCAAATTGTAAAAAACATACGAATAACACCACTTATTTGTGAGGTCCTCTTGCACTACTTGTATAACCGGAACGTAAAAGAGGACTACCTTATCTACTACTAACTGGAGTTTAGAGATAGCTATCGTCGTTATTGGGACAGCTTCAAATAACAGTGAAAAAGTTAGTGACGATTATGGATCACTGTCTATCGGTAACTGGACGTTAATTATTGGGAACGGGCGTTATTCATTTAAGCAAAGGTTTGACAGTCGCCGTGGCGCAGTGGTTGGTGTCATTGACATGACTACTGTGTCTCCGGGACCCTGGGTTCCAATCCCGGCAGGGGCAAACATTTGTGCGATGAGTGTAGATGTTTGTCCCGGGTCTTGGATGTTTGTGCTGTGATTGTGTGTGTCCATGCCTCCCGCGATACAGGGAATCCTAGTGCGGGGGACTGAGTGTGAAAAAAATATAAAAATGTTGTGTATACATATAATTGAAATGAGGCGTCAAGTGTAATGTGCCTATTATTGTATGTATTATCAATTAAACAAAAAATACTAAACAAAAGCAAATAATAAACAAAAATATAAAGTAGGTAATTGAAACACTAAATTATAAAAACGGAGATAGCTCACTTTCGGTATCTGTCGCTCCTGTTTTTTTTTAAAGAATACAAACTGTAGTTGATACACTATCTGGTTTATTGTTGTCTATGTAGAGCAGCTTAGGTAAAAATGGTTGTAGAATAGCAATTATTATATACTAGTAGCGCCCCGCGGATTCACTCGCGTGGAGTACAGGTTCCAAGCTACATCAATTATTTCACGGGAATCATACATTTAATCGAGATAAAAAGTACTATACTACCCTATGTGCTATTTCAGGCTATAACCTGTCTTTGTGTAAAATTTCATCCAAATCCGTTTAGCCGTTCTGGGGTGATTGAGTAAAAAGCATCCCTCCATCGATCCATTCATCCAAACTTTGACATTTATAATATTAGTGGGATAGTGGGACTAGCTGCGCCCCGCGGTTTTACCCTCGTAGTGATGATTGATGATTGATGATAAAAGTAGCCTATGTGTTATTCCGGGACCTGAAGTATCTACATACCAAATTTCATCCAAATCCGTTTTATCCGAGTGGTGATGATTGATGAAAAGTAGCCTATGTGTTATTCCGGAACCTGAAGTATCTACATACCAAATTTCATCCAAATCCGTTTTATCCAAGTGGTGATGATTGATAAAAAGTAGCCTATGTGTTATTCCGGGACCTGAAGTATCTACATACCAAATTTCATCCAAATCCGTTTTATCCGAGTGGTGATGATTGATGATGATGATGATAAGTAGCCTATGTGTTATTCCGGGAAGCATCTACATAGCAAACTTCATCGAAATCGGCGAAGCTATATGAGCATGAAGAATTAACACACATGCACACAAACTTTCGCCTTTTTAATATAAGTAGGATTTTGTGATCGTACTTCAGACAACCATAGTTAAAAACAATGATAATTGATCATTGGTTAAAAAGGAATTACTCAAATCCAAATTACGTGTAAACATATAAGTGGTGTTTATATTCGTAATTTATGTTTAAAATCTTTCATTTCATAACTCACTCTAAATTTTTTATTGAAAAAAATGAATACTTTTCTCGAGTAGATATATATATATATATATATATATATATATATATATATATATAATAGAATACAAGCTATTTCAATTTGAATTTTAGTGAATTTTAGCTAGAATTTTAACAATTTTAGGGCCATTATTTTACTAATTACTAAATGATGATGATGATGATGGCGACAAGGCTACTGATATGAGAAGATGGCATTTGGTTCGGATATAGTTTAGACCCTAGATTCAAATATAGGCTACTTCAGGTCCCAAACTAGGCAGAGCCTGTGCTATGGTAACCTGATGACTGATATATATACTTATATACATATACACACCCAGACACAGGTCAAACAGACATGTTCATACACACAAATGTCCGGGAATCAAACCCTTGACCAGCGGCTTAGAAGGCAGAGTGCTACCAACTGCGCCAACCGGCCATATAAAGACATAAGTCAAAATGTAGGCACTTACCTTCCAAGTGCCGAGTCCAATGACGGGGCAAGTGTGCCCATTGTTAAAGATTACCGGCGCCGGCACTGCCATTTTATTGATTTATATTTAATAAACAATAATTATTTTCATGCGACGAAACGATGCTTCTGACTCGCACAACGCTCCGTGATCAACTGAGCTTCGAAGCTACTGAACTATCTATATCTATAGGTGGTAAGCAGATTCGGTTTAAGGAACAGTCTCGTTGAAGCGAACTAGTTACGTACACCGCGCGATAATAGTAGTTTATACACAAACTAGCTGAGCCACACGGTTTCACCCGTGTTGACATTTTTTTTTACAGTTTATAAGCTTACGTTTGACCACTGTCTCACCTGATGTTAAGTAACGACGCGGTCTAAGGTGGAGCACGCAAACTTAGAAGGAACCTATTCACTCGCGACTTGAAGACTCCGGGGTTGTACATATTTCGAAACACAGACTCAGGCAGTGAGTTCCACTCTCTGGCAGTACGCATTATAAAAGTGGAATCAAAACGCTTCGTGCGTAACGGTGGGATATCTACCATGTAGCGGTTGCGCATAGTCGTACGTCTGGTTGAATGGTTTAAAAAAAATAATAATTATGTATAAAAAAACAATGGTTTTTTTTAAAGATTATAAGGTTGCGTATGACCACGGCCGTGGTGGTACCGGCCTAGAATAGTACTCCCCCATCTCTCCCCGTGGGTGTCGTAAGAGTCGGCTATGGGATCACGTACCAGAAGGTGGGCAGCAGCGCCTTCTGAGGATCGGAAATCATACTGCGCTCGCCAACCCGCCTGCCAAGCGTGGCGAGTATTGGCAAATCCCCTCTATATGGGGGAGGCATACGTCCAGCAGTGGACGCATATGGCTGAGAAAAGAAGAAAGAAAAAAAAGTTTGACCACTGTCTCACCTGATGTTAAGCGATGATTATTAATATTATTATTATTATTACTGTTCATCCTCCTTATGGTGGTTCGATTTCAATAGAAACGTATGTATGGAATTATTTTTCCATATATGTATGTGAAGAGATAGTATCCCATATTTTCAAATAAATGGAAAAATACGTTTGTATGCAAATCGAACCACCTTAAATTTAACACAGCTGGTTCTTGATCTAACTCTGAATATGTCTAATATAGGAACTCTGAAACGTGAACCATATATATATATTTATTTTAACATTCACACAAGGTTTAATTAAAGTTATTAGCTAACGTTTTCAATGAAACTGCCGTAGTTGTGTTTGTTTTACACGCACCCGTAAAATCAATTGCTATCAAACCCCATACCTGACCTGGATCACTGTACAATAAAAATAAAAAACAAAACACGGTTGTCCAGTTGTATTATCTTCCTGAGACACGTCGTGTTAGGGCTGGCGCCGCGGCTTAGCCGGCGGAGCAATTGTATATGTATAAAAGTATATATATATAAGTTATATAATATAAGTGGCGGGTGTGTATATGTATAAAAGTATATACATATATATAAGTATGTATTTAAATATATATATCAGTCATCAGGTTACCATAGTACAGACTCTGCCTAGTTTGGGACCTGAAGAGCTCGTGTGAATGTTGTATAAAAAAAAATCCATTCTTCTTCTACTTCCATTTTTGGAAACGGCGAAAATATGCTAACCTACAATGATATTATATGTTTATATGAGGTAGATGTCGCACAAGCGCGCGGAAACTGAGGCGGTAAAATTAAGTCAATTGTAGTTATTTTGATTACGACGCGTATTTCAAGCGCAAGTCTAAACATATAGCTATCCTTTTCTATATTATTTGTACCGTATTATCTGTCGCAGTAAGCATGTTTATGTCGTAAAGGAACAAAATCTGAGCACCGCGCAGTATGAATATACGTCATCTTTAGTAAAACATCATTGCTAACCTAGGTATAGTGGTTACATATTTGAACCGTTTGGGGTCGAGACATTGGGCCTGTGGGGACCTGGACTGGACCTGGAAAAAATAAAGATGAAGTTACGCGATCAGGCGTCTATCCTATCATAGAACACAGACTGACAGTAAAAATATGTATTACAAATAATTAATAATACAATGCTTAGGTAATAATAAGAGAGGTATGTATGAGCTATGTATGATACATAGACAGACATAAAAGAAACTCGACCGAGTCACAGCAGACATTCAGGTTAATAAAGTCATGAATACTTTTCAGTTAGTAACGCTACTTAGTATTTGCCTTAACAATAACTGCATTCTGCATATATCGCAATGTGATCTTTGTTTGCTTACATTCAAATACATATATTTGAATGTTGCAAGTTTATTCAGCTGTAATTTTAAATATTAAGTAGAGTACATGTTTTTAACACGAATTAATTGTATATTTTATGTATTATTATGTATATTTTTAATGTTATGGTGTTGCATAGAATTTTACATATTGTATATTCTATATATATTAATATATTATATTATTTTGCATGGTAGTAGGGTACTTTCGAATACCCGCCTGGCTAGCTACCACCCTCAAGTTTGAAACACTGTCACCAAACACAGAGTGTGTTCAGGCAGAAGTGAGTGGCAGTGAGCATTCTAAGTTTAGCGTGATAACATCTTCGACCACATCGTCACTGACCATCAAGCAACATAGTGGTCAAACGCTAGATCTATGCAGCATAAAAAAATATTATATTAACACATGTTAGGACTGGCGCCGCGGCTTATTCGGCGGAGTAATTGAAACGGCGAAAATATGCTAACCTAGGTAGTCGCATAGACGAATATACTACTTGAAGAATGCTCAGTGTGGACTACAGAGCGGTTAAGTCTGCATTATGCAATTGGACAGGATCTTGCATTACCAGCAGTAGTAGCTGCCATGTTAAGAGACGAAGTGGGATGGAAAGCAGTGTCCTCTTTCTGTGAGGCTGTGCTAATCCAAAAGGAAGCCGCAGAGCGAGATCGGGAAAGGGCCGATCCCACTAGGAGAAGGCAGCGACGGCAAGGCACAAGATCCGAGCGCCTTGCTATTCCAGTGCCATAAAAATGTGCAAGAAAGTAACTGGAAAGAAAAAAAATTGGGCTTGTAAGCGGCTGGAGTGAGGGCTCCGCCTCTTTATAAAGGGTCCTTGAGAAGGCAACTACACACAGTGGCAGACATCGAGTAAATTTGGGGGCAGCCCGACTGCCCCTGGGATATTGCTACAAGCGATATTCGAAAAGGGCACCGGTGCGTTCCTCTGGAGTTCCCGGAGCCCTTTGTCAAGCATAGAAGCTGGCCACCGGGGGGGTTTTAGTGAGCCACCTAAAAAAGAACCTCACATAACTTCGCTGCACCCTCAATGTAGCGAAGTATCTTGCTGAAGATTTCCCCCCCGACAAAAAAAAAGGTAGTCGCATAGACGAATATACTACAAGTAATATCTCGTAGCATAATCGTCTATGGTAGTGGTTATATATTTGAACCGTTTGGGGTCGGTTAATCTAGTTATTGTAACTGGGCGTTTTTATTGGAAGCATCAACGAACTCAATACACAGTTAACATAACAAATTGAAGTGTTGAATGTTTAGTACCATATTTACATACATACCATATTTGTAGTACCATAGACCAATTATTGGTTTATGGTAGTACTTACTTATTGTTATTAAGTACTAGCTGCGCCCCGCGGTTTTATTCGCGTGGTGATGGTTGCTGACGATGAACGTGGTGATGGTTGCTGACGAAAAGTAGCCTATTAATGTATTCCCGGACCTGAAGTAACTACATAACAAATTTCATCCAAATCTGTTTTACCCGTGTGGTGATGAAAAAGGGTCATTGGTGATGATTAAAATAAGTCTCTGTATTAATGCAGGGTATAATCTATCTCCATACCGAATTCCATATAAATCCATCCACCCGTTCAGGCGTGAAAAAGTAACAAACATACATCCGCTTTTGCATTTTGAATATTAGTACGGTAATACTCAGTCAGTGGTAGCAATGGCTGTAGACTTATTTATTTATTTATTAACATTCACACAAGGTCTTCAGGTCCCAAACTAGGCAGAGCCTGTGCTATGGTAACCTGATGACTGATATACATACTTATATACATATACACACCCAGACACAGGTCAAACAGACATGTTCATACATCATCTCTGCGTTGGGTGAAGAGATTAAATGTAATCCTTCATAGTATTTGTAAACAGCAACTATCACATCAGACTCATCATATCTTACAGATGTCCCATATTTTATGCGAATGAACACTTCAGTTGGAAACACATAAAACAACTCATTCTTATGTAAACTCTAAGGCTTTCACGGCCGGCGTTGCATGTTGTATGTATTGCTTCCGGGCTGTTTGGCCGTGGTCTAAGTGAAACTTGTGTTCCAGACGTTTCGTCGATCACTGCGGTCGACATCTTCAGTGGTTCAGGTCCGAGCGGCGACAAGAGCGTAGAACTCTTAGAAAAAAAAAAAAAACTCTTAGAACTCTCTCCTTCGCGGCGTCTTCTCTGACTTAGTGTTTAATATGACTGCACAATGACTATTCCATTTATGTTTTTGACCACCTTGTCAGTGAACATCCTGAGCTTTCGAGTCCAGCGTCCAGCGACCCCAGCGACCATCAGTTTTCAGAGCTTTTTGCCCTGCCCACTGCCTCTTCAACCTCCATCTTCTCATAGTCTGGTTCGATCGCGTAGAGAAACCCCGAGCGTAGCCCTCGCCATAGCTCGTTGTGCGACTATGAACTTGCTTACAAGGCTTGCTTACTGACTAACGACTGTTCGAAGACCTTCGTGTTCAGGCGATGTGGAATTTAGGACGAAAAGATGTCGCGGAGGTACTCGAATGCGGCACGAACCCACGTGTACTGCATCGCTTTAATGAATCGTTGCCTTAAGTCTGCATGGCATTAGAATACTAACAGAGTATATCATATCATAGTTAGTATGCCACAAATAGTGAACGGAACACAATATAAACAGTATGAACTATCCGGTGAGCTCTATCATACATGTACCTATATATTATGCATTGTATATTTTTATTTCTTCAGGAAGGAAGTTTCAATTATTTTTAGTTTTAATTTATGTATTTTATTGTGTTAATTCTTGTGTTAGTGACCACGTCAGTTTAAAAACTTACGAGTCCTTATATCTTTTTGTTCCTTTTCAATAAAAAAGAAAAGAAATGAGAAGCGTAGAACTCTCCTTAGCGGCGTTTTCTCTGTTACTAATATAAAGTCTTGAGAAGACTCCACATCAGTAACAGAGAAGACGCCGCGAAGGAGAGTTCTACGCTCTTGTCGCCGCTCGGACCTGAACCACTGAAGATGTCGACCGCAGTGATCGACGAAACGTCTAGAACACAAGTTTCATTTATACCACGGCCGGAAGCAATACATAAAACAAACATTCACAAACTCATGGGTGACTTTTTGCTGTGGAGTATCTAATTTAAAATATATTAATGAAGTCGAGTAGTTATTATATTAATAGTTATCTACAAACCAACTAGGAATTACGATGACCTCTAGTCGTTTTGTAGAATACAATTGTGGAAGAAAGTCGCCGATAGTTTTCAGACTCAATTCATCAATTTTAGAAACCAGTTAAAATAATTATTATATGTTATATATTATATAACATATATTAGTATATTATATAATTACTATACTATATATATATATATATATATATATATATGTAAATAGCGTAACTTGTGCGCAGATTTACTACCGTACTACCTGCACTATTTCTAGCCGCTATCTATCTGGGGAGATCTCTTTTATCCGAGATACAAGTTATTAACTTAGTTCGGAAACAGGACTTTCTTTTGTAAGCTCGGTGGCTGGACAATGGCTGCAGACAAATACGAATACATAATGCATATGTAACGGAAGCAATGTAAATTTACGTATGTAGATGTAACTATCGCGTCATCACTTAACATCAGGTGAGATAGTGGTCAAAACGCAAACGCCTGCCTATTGCGAATAAAAAAAAAAAAAAAAAAAAAAACTATCAATGAGAACATTGTCACCATTTTTTCGAAATAAAGAATATTGATTGAATTACAAGAACGTTTATATATTTATTTATTTGAACACCGACACTCTCCACTAGGTAATACATTTATAACGGTTGCGTTTAACACATTAAACGACCAATGCCATATCAGTTACATGCGTAGGTAACATGCAATGTTAATTTATATAGGATTGTAAACAAGTGTCATTATGAATCTTAAATAGAATATGATTTTCTGTCGTGCAACATTAAAAACTAAATAAAAAATAATAAATTTAGTAATAAATGCACTTGATGTAGAAGGAAATTTAACAGATTAAATATGCATATTTAGTATTTATAGGTACACAAATGTATCTGTATTTTATTTTAGAGTTTGCCCTTACTGTTATTGCGTTAGCACTTTGGTTGTTAATACTTTAGGCCGAGTCAGAGGACGCGGAAAGTAACAAAGACCTTGAACGATTTATTATCTATTTGGTGCGATACAATACAATGATGTAATGGAAGGATTCCCGTGGTGTCGCGGCCGTGCGAGGGTGCAAATTTTGATGAAGATCAACATATATTTTACTTTAATATTATAATACTAGTTGTGCCCCCCGGTTTTGCCGGCGTGGTAATGAAAACTGGTGATGATGGTGATAATTAAAATAAGCTTATGTGTTTATCCAGGCTATAAGCTATATCCTTCACACCAAATTTCATCGAAATCGGTGTAGCTGTTTGATCGTGAAGAGGTACCTTATACTAACTTACTTAACTTATATTTGCAAATATAGGTGTTACATAACAGTTTAACGTTACTTATGTCCTCTATATTTCACCATTACTGGTATGCAAACTATTACTCATAAATGTACTCATATATACAATTTACATACCAGTTTACAATTCTACAATAACATACATAACATTACAAGAGGAATTAAATTTTATAAACATTGAAATAATTTTGTCATGTCAAAATAATATTTAAAAACAAGAATAAAATTTAGTCCAATATTAATCTAAATGTCAAACCACAAAATTTACCTAAATTATTTTGATTTTATTTTGATTTTTTCAATCAAAGAATTTAAAAAACCTAAAACCCGAGGCTAAAATCGTCGATAGAAGATTAAAAAGTGAAAAAAAATCAAGAAGTATTTATTCAGGATACTTCTATCAAGTAAGAAGATATGTCAGTGTCCAGTGAACCTACATGTCACCTGCAATCTGTATAATTCAGGTATTCTTTATAATGCCTAGGTGATGTTCAGAATAACCTGAAGGGCTTGGGAAATTTACGATTATGTAAATGGCACATTACACTCATGGACTTATTTAGAGGAACGGAACGCAAAAAAAGACAATCGGAACTAAAACTTTTTTTGTATGTAAGTATATAAATTATAACATGTTATTAATTTTGCCATTTTGAATGAATACCAAACTAACTTCAGTAAAAACACAAGACTAATCAACAGAAATGTTAAAAATGATGTTTTAAAGAATTGACCCTTTAATATGTCATATGTCATCCGTTATGACAGAACGGATATTTAAAAAAAAAACGGGGGTTTTTGCTGAGTGTTTGGAGATATTCAGTATTTTGTGTTACCCCCTCTTGCTGTTGAAACTGCCTGCAATCTTCGCGGCATGCTTTTGATCATGTTATCAATGAAATCTTGTGGTATTCGAATCCACTCTTCTTCCAGTGCCCTATTAAGATCTCTTATGTTAGTTGGTGCTGGAACTCGCTGTTTAATTTGTTTTCCGAGCTTATCCTAAACGTGTTCGATGGGGTTTAAATATGGTGAGCGTGCCGGCCACGGCAAACGAACAAAAAAAACATTCACAATAACTTTGTTTTAATTCAGAACAACACATCCTTTATTAAAATGCGGGTTAGGATAGCTTGTTTACTGCCTGCCCGCACGTCTCCCCCCGCTTCCCCCCGCTCTCGACTTCAACACAGATTGACAGCGCGCTGCGAGTTGTGTATTTTGTACAAATCTAGATAAAATATGAAATTGTTAATATTTAATTTAGGTATTCTACACATTGCCTAGGCATTGTATAGAATACCGGATTATACAGACTGCCGGTTACATAATATATACTCGGTACTATTAGCTTATCTATGCATTTACCATTAGATAAAATGTCAAAAATTACTTAAAATTAATTTACTAAATATTATAAAATTAAAATGTGTGTTATAAATCACGGCAGTGATTTGGGAAACTACGATTGCTTAAAGTTTATTAATAGTTAAAAATGGGTAACGTAAGTAATCTAACATATGTAATTACATAATATATAAATGTTTAACCATTGCATAGGTTATATTAATGGTTATTTTGAAATATTATTTTCAACGCACTTGCTGGTAAAGTGATTACATCGCTTTTATAGCCATAAACCGTTAGCTTAACACACACGTGCGTAATAACACTAAACATAGAATTATCTCTGTAAAGTAAAATTATAGTGCGTAGTGTAAGTTATATGCGAGTGCACAGAGAATTCTCAATTTAATAATTAAATGGACCAGCAATACATGTTTGGTTTTTTCTCGCAAATGTTTTAAAAAACATCGTATGAAACTCGCCAGATCAGCTTATTATACACACGGCTGAATGACCCCCTCGCCTGCGGCTCCCAGCTGCAGCCGACAGCCTCGTGTGTAATGAGCGACTTGGCTCATGTGTGTCATTATTAACTATTTTTTATCAACATTGCAATTCAACGTGCATTCTGGGCACGCTGCCCACTGGTAGCGGGTTAGAGCATTGAGTTATCTATAGGGTGACAACAGCTAGTGGATTTCGATTTAGCGAGATTCTGCCCTTAGTCAAACTTTCCCTGCTTACGGGAACGGAAGGCTTCTCTTCTCCAGATTTTTACAAAATGCCGCGCTGTGCTTTGATCTGTGATGGCCCCTAATATTAAAATGGAGTCCGATGAGCGAACACAGTAACCATTTCTATACCATATAGCAGAATCCTCGGGAGTCCTTCAAGGCCAAGAGATTGATTGACACCAAATCACATGTATACATATTATAATATTTATGTATATTTACTATCTGAGTCCCGTGGTTTTACCCGCGTGGTTATGATTGATAATGATGATGATGAAAAGTAGCCTATCTGTTATTCCAGGACCTGAAGTATCTACATACCCAATTTCATCCAAATCCATTTATGGCCTAATTCCTAATCCTATGGCCTATGGCCTAATCCTGTTTAGGCGTGAAAGAGTAACAAACATACATCCATACTCACACACTTTCGTATTAATAATATTACTAGGATTTTTAACCGACTTCAAAACGGAGGAGGTTCTCAATTCGACCCGTATGTTTTTTTATTGTTTGTGTTTGCTGCCGCATAACTTCCGACTGGGTGAACCGATTTTGATCATTCTTTTTTTTGGAAGCTGGGCTTCCTGTGTGTTCCCATTTAAATTTCATCAAAATCGGACGAGCACTTTTTGAGTTACAAGTCAAAAACTGAAAAATGCGTGCTTATACACGATATTATAGTAACGGGTGAAGACATCGGTGAACATACCTACACCACAATGACAATTGATCCCATCAGTAACAAAGGTCACTAAAAAGAGTTAAAAAAAATTTTTTTACAAAAAAGTGGAACCGACTTCAACACTCAAAAGTATTGAAATAACTTGTCGAAGTCGGTACCATGAGCACAATATTTTGATATCAGTTACTTTTGAACTATTATGGTACCGACTTCAACAAGTTATTTCATACTTTTGAGTGTTGAAGTCGGTTCCATTTTTTGGTACAATTTTTTTTTAATAACAACGATGTACTATAATAAAAAAAATTGGTTGCCTGTAAAGTCGGTATACGGGCGAAAGTTTTACGTGACAACGACTTTGAGTGCCTTTCACTTTTTATGTCTGTCTCTCTCGCTCTTAGGCGGGCTAACCCGCCGAGTGGAAGGGACGCGTGCCTCTCACTCGCTCTCATTGTGAGCGCATAACGTGAGCGGAGCGTAACGCAGTTTCTTGAAGTGTCACCCGGCAAACCAATTTATAAGACGTTGTCACGTCAATAATAATAATAATTGTTGTATAAATGACTGCAACTGAATACACTGTGTACAGTACAGTCTGTCTCAAACTATCGTTTTTATTGTGTCAACACACTACTTTTAACGCAACTTACCTACTTTGTAATTATACTTTTAACCTATTTCGAAAAAAAGGAGGAGGTTCTCAATTCAATCCGTAAGTTATTTTTAAATATTTTTTTTACGTTTGTTACCTAAGAACGTTCGACTGGGTGAACCGATTTTGATCGTTCTCCTATATTTGAAAACGGGTGCTTCCCGTGTGGTCCCATATAAATTTCATGAAGATTGGTCAAGTGGTTTTTGAGTTACACTCCAATAACTGAAAAGTGTTACGTCTACTTGGGCGACTTCCTAATTGCGGCTGAAGACATCGGTGAACATACACAGGCCACTCAAAACGGTGAAAAAATTAACCACATTAAATTTTTTTCACATATAGTTTAGAAGTTGACGGTCGCCGTGGCGCAGTGGTTGGTGTCAGTGACATGACTACTGTGTCTCCGGGACCCTGGGTTCGAATCCCGGCCGGGGCAAACATTTGTGCGATGAGTGTAGATGTTTGTCCCGGGTCTTGGATGTTTGTGCTGTGATTGTGTGTGTCCATGCCTCCCGCGATACAGGGAATCCTAGTGCGGGGGTCTGAGTGTAAAAAAAAAAAAAAAAAAAAAAAAAAAATATTTTTCAAAAACTGGGATTTGTTCTGCGAAACGGCCTTGAGGTGTGTTGGTGCCACAGATAACCCCGATGCATGTGTTTTACAGAGGCACCTTGCCTCTGTAAAACAACAAATCCCAGTTTTTGAAAAATAAAAAAAAAAAAAAAAAAAGAAAAATTAAAAAAATTAAAAATTTAGATTTATTAATATTGCATGTGTTTTACAGAGTCAAGGTGCCTCTGTAAAACACATGCAATATTAATAAATCTAAATTTTAAATAACTATAGAAATATAATGACATAATATTATGAAGAACAATACTACCATAGAATAACAAATGAAGCATGTAACGACGTATTATTCAATACCAAATACCACAAGTGTTTTGTCTATAATTATTCTCATTATAGTTCAGCCGCTTCAGCGTGGCAAAGTAACGAACCTACAACAGACAAACAGAAAAACAAACTTTCGCCTTTATAATATTAGTTTGATTGTGATTGAATGTATTTTAATACGTTTAAGGTACGTTATTATATATATATGTAAAATGAAATGAAATGAAATACATTTATTTGACATCAAACAAATAATAAAAAAACACTTAAATCTACGTACATTTAATTCTTCTTATAATTATAATACATGCCAAATAAATAAATAATAAGGGTACAAATTTATGGTAGGTAAGAAAATTTTGAGGTATTTATGGAATGTTTCAAAAAGGTCTTGTCTCAGCATAATTCCACTCCACATCGTTAAACATGGAGCAGAGCTGGTTTTCAGACAGAACCGAAGAAATGTATATTTATTATTTTATTTATCAACATTCACACAAGGTCTTCAGGTCCCAAACTAGGCAGAGCCTGTACCATGGTAACCTGATGACTGATATATATATACTTATATACATATACACACCCAGACACAGGTCAAACAGACATGTTCATACACACAAATGTTTAACCTGTCCGGGAATCGAATCCGGGACCAGCGGCTCAGAAGGCAGAGTGCTACCAACTGCGCCCACCGACCAGTCACGGAAATGTACATGTATATTCGTATTTATATGTTTACATTCAATGATGTTTTACTAAAGATGACGTATATCCATACTGCGCGGTGCTCAGGTTTCGTTCCTTTACGACATAAACATGCTTACTGCGACAGATAATACGGTACAAATAATATAGAAAAGGATAGCTATATGTTTAGGCTTGCGCTTGAAATACGCGTCGTAATCAAATTACTACAATTGACTTAATTTTGCCGTCTCAGTTTCCGCGCGCTTGTGCGACATCTACCTCATATAAACATATAATATCATTGTTTACATTCAATTTAGAACATATTGTCATTATTCCCACTAGTTTCTGGCAAGCGCAGCATAGGACGGCCACCGACAAGGTCACAAAGTAGACAGACTAGGATCCCAGGTAAGCGCTGGATGCTGGACGCTTCCATTTTGTCCTTGTGGAAATCAATGGGGAGGGCATGTGTCCAGCAGTGGACGTCCTATGGCTGACATGATGATGATGATCACTAGTTTCATATTGTTTTCTGCGGCACCGTTAACATTACTTTCACTTCCTGAATGACTGGTAGAAAATGCAACTCTGCATTAAATCTTTTCCTTACAAATTTTTGATCCTCACTTCTACAATAATATAAAGAAGAAAGCTTTGTATGTTTGTGTTTTCAACGAATAAGTTCAATGACTATTGAACTGATTTTGAAAATTCTTTCACCATTTAAATGCTACATTATCCTTGACCAGTATAGAGTATATTTATTACTAAAATAGATAGATAGAAAACTCTTTATTGCCATTTTCGAAAAAACACACATAATGAAAACAAATAGGTATAAATAAAGTGATACAAAAGGCGTCCTTATCGCTTAAAGCTATTTCTTCCAGGCAACCAGACAAACAGGAATGTTACTAAAACATCAATAATATAAATCGATCTGAAAAATAGATCAAATCGAAAGTTTTCGCAGCGTACGCGATGTGTGTACGCTGCGAAAACTTTCGATGATAGAACGAAAAAAATTTTCAATAATATCATAGACAAATATATTTGTCTATGATGATATTAAATACAAAATTAGGTCACTTTAAAAAAAATACAGTCGAATAAAGAACTCCTTCTTTTTTTGAAGTCGGTTCGCCGCACGTCGCCATGCATGGCGCGCGATGCCGTATACATAGAGTGTCTTGTTTCGTTTAAACTCGATCAAGTTCCAGCATGTAAGGTCTGCTATGTGTAAATATATATGCAATGTGACATCCGTATATGGTAAATGTTCCAACTTATCGAATGAACAGGTATCTTCTAGGCAGGCGTGTTCCATCGACGACCGCATCATCACTTAAAATCAGGTGAGATAGAGGTCAAACGCCTCTCTATTGTGAATTTTAAATTTTTTTACCAAATAATGGAACTGACCTCAACACTCAAAAGTTTAAAATAACTTTTTGAAGTCGGTACCATGATAGTTCAAAAGCAACTGATATCAAAATATTGTGCTCATGGTACCGACTTCGACAAGTTATTTTATACTTTTGAGTGTTGAAGTCGGTTCCATTTTTTGGTAAAATAATTTTTTTTCACTCCTTTTAGTGACCTTTGTTACTCATGGGATCAATTGTCATTGTGGTGTAGGTATGTTCACCGATGTCTTCACCCGCTACTATCATATCGTGTAGGTATAAGCACGCATCTTTCAGTTTTTGACTGGTAACTCAAACATACGGGTCGAATTGAGAACCTCCTTCTTTTTTGAAGTCGGTTAAAAAAAGTGTGAGAAGTTCATAATTTCCTAAATATTTATTAAATACCTACCTATATCTATCCGTGCGAAGCCGGGGCGGGCCACTAGTTAATAACTAAAACGAATAGGTATGTTTAGATTCACAATGTCGACACATGGGCAGACACGTGGGCCTCTGTTCTTTGCCTCTTTAGATATTCTACCGTGGACAATCGATTTCTCGACTATACACCACAGCTATGGTTCAAGGTTTCCGAACAAAGCATAGCAACCAACTACCTAATAGATTTTTTTTTACCAAAAAATGGAACCGACTTCAACACTCAAAAGTGAGAAATAACTTGTAGAAGACGATACCATGACAGTTTACAACAGTAACGATCATCACAATATTGTGCTCAAATATTAAACTAGCTGCGCCCTGCGGTCATACCCTCGTGGTGATTATTGATGATGATGAACATGATGATGATGAAAGAAACCTATATGTTATTCCGGGACCTATATCCGGGACGTATCTATAGGTATACCAAATTTCATCTAAATCCGTCCAGCCGCATGAGCGTGATTGAGCAACAAACATCCATCCATCCATCCAAATTTTCACATTAACAATATTAGTGGGATTGTAACTCACTTATTTTGCTTAGTGAGTAGTCTTGGCCGTCGACAAAAGAGATGGCCATCTTTAACGGTCTTGCACTCCTTCCTGACAGCTGACAGCTTGCAGCTCTCACGGGTTCTACTCTACGGCCTTATTCTGACGATATCTAGGCTGGGCCTGCCGGGATGGTTTGGCGCTGTCTTGGACCTCCAAGGTTTTCCCCATTCTCTATATGAGGCCTATCCAGTATTTGAAACAATCCTTGTTAACTTTATTCTAGATGCTGCCGCCGCAGCAAGGGCAGGGCTTCGGTATGCAGCGAGGTCCGCTTGCGCAGGGCCAGCAACAACTTTTTGCACAGCAGCCCCCCCAGTACCCGGGCCCAGGAGCGCCCCAGCAAGGCTACCCCCCGGGGACAAACCCTGGATATCCACCGGCCTATCAAGTGCGTATCGTAATGTTTTCATTATATGATGCATATCTGAGAGCTCCTTCATGAACATTTGATCCTAGACTGCGACACAGAGATCCGTTACAAAAATATACTGATTATATAATTAATGGATAATTATAATAATAAATCGGTATTTTACACTGTTTTTTACGTGTATAACGTGGTATTTACGCGTAGTCGATATCACGATCGACAATTGTTTCGGCTTCTTCCGGAAGCCTTCATCAGGATCTTGAGTGCGGTGCGTTCGTCGTAACGTCCCGTCTCGCACCAGTTGCAGCCAGTCCCCAGTGCGAGACGGGACGATTCCCGCGACCGACGAGCTGCTGGTGAAGATAGCATCGGCATCAAATTTACAGTATAATAGTAGGATAATTTGCAATGCCTGGATAGATACCACTCTCAAGTTTTAAGCTGTCACTTTAACAGACGGTGAGCTCACTCCTTGAAATCAACGGCTGCTAGGCCTAGCGTGAATCCACTCTCGACCGCTCTTCACTGACCATCAAGTAAGATGAATAGTGTTCAAACGATAAATATCTAAAATATAGAGAGTGTTGGGGAAAAAATGAGATATCAAGTGGACATGCAATCAAACCAAACATTCTACATGAATTATTTATATTTCTTTTGCTTACACACCACAATAAACATTCACAAACAAAAAGTACAACCATATTTACACAAAGAGTCCTAAACAGAGAGTTTCCTTATTATCTTCTGTGACTTATTTTCAGCAAGGCTATCCACATCCTCAACAAAATCAACAACAGGGATATGTACAACAAGGCTACGGACAACAGGGATACGGACAACAGGGATACGGACAACAGGGATACGGACAACAGGGCTATGGACAACAGGGCTATGGACAACAGGGATTTGGACAACAGGGTTTCGGACAACAGGGGCAACAAGGACAACTGGGTTTTGGACAACAGGGACAACAAGGAGCCCGTAAATATTGTGAAATTTGTTTGAACACTCGAGCACTTAGTGCGAGCTTACCGTCAACGCGCACCCGTTAATGTTTAAAGTGTTTACGCGTGGCGCAAAGAATCGCTACTCGTAGTTCACATAAAAATACGAAACTGTTTTTTTTATATAGACTATCTTGATCTGTACGCTATACAAACCCGCTTGTAGCGTTTACAGACGTCAAAACTTTCATTGATAACCTTTATTTACCTTGAAAAGGTCTAAAAAGTGTTGACCCCGATGCAAAAAAAATCATCAATAATTTGAACCGACTTCAACACTCAAAAGTGTGAACTAACCTTGTTGAAGTCGGTACCATTGATACCAAAAAAATACCAAAAAATGGAACCGTCAATTTTTTGGTATTTTTTTTGTATAGCTTTAAAGTGTTACCTATAGGGGAGGCCTATATCCAGCAATTGACGTCTTATGGCTGATTTAATTTTGATGATGATGGTGATGTTATCTATGTACTTATAGTATGTCGCTTCGAAAAAGGTTCTAGCTAGGAGTCCTGTGGGCCTAGACAAGATGCATCGCTTCATAGTGATTCTCTTTCTCTAGCCGTTGAATTTTCGTTCTCGTTGTTCATTTTTTTTTTTTTTTTTTTTTATCACTTAAACCCCCGCACTAGGATTCCCTGTATCGCGGGAGGCTTGGACACACACATTCACAGCACACAAACATCCAAGACCCAGGACAAACACCTACACTCATCGCATAAAATGTTTGCCCCTGCCGGGATTCGAACCCAGGGTCCCGTAGGCACAGTAGTCATGTCACTAACACTAACCACTGCACCACGGCGACCGTCGATGTGATATATCCAATTACTATGAAACCAGATGACTAACGATACCTATACCTTCCCCTCGGACGGAAATAAGTGGCGCAAATCGAGCGCGTTGCGACACTTATTAGCAAAGATATCTTTCGTCTCATCCTGTTCTGGTATGCGTAGTTTTATATCACTCTATCTCGTTTTTTCACCCTATTTTATCGCTCGCTTCGCAACGAGGATGAATATTCAACGGTTTTCGCTCACGTTACCGTTTGTAGAATGTTACTTAGTCTACGGGCCCTGTTTCGATATTGCGTGTCGCCTTCCAGCCGGCATGGGCGGGTCCATGGGCCAGATGGCGTGCTGCGGCGCGTGCATGGCGTGCCTCACGTGCCTGATGTGCTCGTGCTGCCAGGCGCTGATGGGCGGTGTCTCCGGCATGGGCAACGACGATGGTGACTTCACGGGTGGTGGTCCTGGTGGTCCCGATACCGGGACCACTCAGGTCTCGCCGCCCGCGCTATCGTCGGATACAAACGATTGAATCGGTTAGTTTTATTTATAGACTTCTTCGTTATTTGTTATTAATTTATATAGAATCGAATCGTAAATAGTTAATTGCCTTGGATTTTTAGTTATTTCAGTAATATTATAAATGTCTAAGTTGGGATGGATGTTTGTTACTCAATCACGCAAGAACGGCTGAACGGCTAGGGATAGATATATAGTCTGGAATAACAAATAGGCTACTTTTTATGGCGGTTAAATGTGTAGCTAACGCCGAATTTTTGTTGCTGTATGGGCTGCTATAGCTTATTTGGACAAAGCGACAGGACGGTAATCTGTAGTCGTGGGTTCAAGTCCCACTAGCAACCTAGCCGATTTTTTTCCTTCACATAATTTGAACTCTATGATATTGGTCAAACACCAGACCTATATTGTATATCTATTGCATAAAAAAGACGATGACACTGAAATTTATTTGTATCATTATTGGTTAATTCCGTTTCAGCTGTATTGGCGGCTAGCAGCACTGACAGCGTATGCTGATATTTGGGCAACAGGACAACGGGGTCCTGGGCAACAACGATTCGGGCAACAGGAATGGGCAACTCGAAGCGGCGAAGCAACTCCAATTAGAAATAACTGTTTATGTTTATCTATATATAGATAAAGAAATAAATATGAAAATAAAGGTTTAATTAATTCCAGGCAAAACTATAATATTAAAGTACCTATATTATATACCTGTATATACACCTACATAAGTGTTTAAGTTTTGTATAGACCTCTATAGAACGTTATAATATTATCATTGGAATTCAGGATTTAACTTGTGCTAATTAAGGTTTATATCCCTGAACACTCCACACTCTGCGCCCTCTATCTCAAAAACGGCTTGACCTAAAAAAAAAATTTACAAAAAAATGGAACCGACTTCAACACTCAAATGTATGAAATAACTTGTTGAAGTCGGTACCATGATAGTTCAAAAGTAACTGAAATCAAAATATTGTGCTCACGGTACCGACTTCGACAAGTTATTTCATACTTTTGAGTGTTGAAGTCGGTTCCATTTTTTTTGTACATATTTTTTTACTCTTTTTAGTGACTTTTGTCACTCATGGGATCAATTGTCATTGTGGTGTAGGTATGTTCAACAATGTCTTCACCCGCTATTATAATATCGTGTAGTATAAGGACGCATTTTTCAGTTTTTGACTTGTAACTCAAAAAGTGCTCTTCCGATTTTGATGATTTAAATGGGATCACACGAGAAGCAACAGCTTTCAAATAAAAAAAAAAAGATCAAAATCGGTTCACTCAGTCGGAAGTTATGCGGTAACAAACACAAATAAAAAAATTTTAAAAAAAACATACGGGTCGAATTGAAAACCTCCTCCTTTTTTGAAGTCGGTTAAAAAATAAGGTCCAAAATGTAATTTGTAGAGAATTTTATTCTCTACAACTTTTATAATAGTGTCGGAGCTTGTAAGATATTGGAATAGGATAGATGGCGGTACATGTATGATGTATGGACTTGCCTAAGTTTTGCTAGTGTCGGACAAATAGGATAGATGGCGCTGTCGAAGCGTGTTAGATGTTAAAAGTAGATGGCGCTAAATCTAAAGATGTAGGTAGTACTCGATTGCATAACTAAGTGGAGGTAGGAAACACGTGATATTCTATTTGGCCAATAAGAGGTTAGTTTGTGAATAGAGTTGAGTTGGTGAGAACTTCGGTCCCAGCGAACCGTCTAGTTGGGGAAGCCGTACCGAACGGACGTTTAAGTAGTACCAGGGGTACCTTTGTTAATAGTGAAGTAAAGGGAGTTCAGTTCAGTTTATTTATTCAATGTAGGTACAAAAGTACACATATGAATGTCAGTTTACAATGTTAAAAGTGTAAACTCTAAGGCTTTCACGGCCGGCGTTGCATGTTGCACTACGCTCTTGTCGCCGCCCGGACCTGAACCACTGAAGATGTCGACCGCAGTGATCGATGAAACGTCTGGAACACAAGTTTCACTTACACCACGGCCAAACAGCCCGGAAGTAATACATACAAAAATAAAAACATTAAAAGTAATCAAACTATGTAATAATTTAGGAGATAGTAAAAATATTATTAAATTATTTACTTAAAGTAAGTTTAGTTAGTTCATAGAAGCTTTTATCTTTTAAAAAATCGTCAACTGAGTAATATGCCTTTTGTAATAATAGTTCCTTGAGAAATTTCTTAAACATTGCATTATTTTGATTTTTTAACTATTCAGGAACTAAGTTATAGAATTTAATACAATTTATATGAAATGTTTTTCCGGTTTTGACCAGTCTTGATGACGGGACTATAAAGTGATCTTTTCTTCTAGTTTTTCTTTTATTGCTGTTATCAGTCATTTTAAAATATAGTAAATTTTTGCGTGCATACATAATGTTTAAAAATATGTATAAGCTGGGTAAGGTAAGAATTTTGATTTTAGTAAAAGCTTCCCTAAGCGTTTCACGACGACCTAGTCTGTATATCGCTCGCACAGCCCTTTTTTGCAAGATAAATATGCTATTTACGAGTACATTTGCAGCATTACCCCAAAGTAGCAAGCAGTATGATTCGCATTTTTAGGATAATATGTACTGTAACTGTGGGAAGGCGAAGAGTGGTGTAGCTCAGTCAGGGTGTAACGATTAAAATAATCAACCCGTAAACCAAGACCCGGAAGTTAAGACGGTCGCCGTAGCGCAGTGGTCAGTGTCAGTGACATGACTTCTGTATCTCCGGGACCCTGGGTTCGAACCCGGCCGGGGCAAACATTTGTGCGACGAGTGCAGATGTTTGTCCCGGGTCTTGGGTGTTTGTTGTGCTGTGATTGTGTGTGTCCATGCCTCCCGCGACACAGGAAATCCTAGTGCGGGGCTCTAAGTGTGATAAAAATATTAATAATGAGACGTTTTTCTAAATAAGCACTAAGCGTTTTGCTTCCACATTCATAGTGCGTACAGCTAACGAGTGGAACTCATTGCCTAACTCTGTGTTTCCACATGGATACAATCTGGGCATCTTCAAGTCACGAGCGAACAGGTATCTTCTAGGCAGGCGTGAATCATCGTGGACCGCATCATCACTTAACATCAGGTGAGATAGTGGTCAAACGCCTGCCTATTGTGACTAAAAATAAAAAAATAAAAAATCTCATTGTAATAAAAGTAACCAATAGATGGCGCAATTTAGTTTGAAATCGTTCTGTCACTGTCAAGATATTAATAAAAAAATGTGTCCTCTTACAGTCTGTGACTTAGGTGTTTATTTTTCAATCTGATTCCGTTTTCTATCCTATAATATTCTCGTGTTACTTTTTCTAATTTTTCGACGACAGGTTTTATTTTGAATGTTTAGTCTTGAGGTTTTATTTACGCTACTTAAACGTGGTCTACATCTTATTCACAACAAACACTGAGTTGTAGTGTATGATAGTGTAATGAGTTGTAACAGACCTCTCTTGTCTCAATCGACAATGACAGGTACATTTTTATGAGTACTACGCCATCTAGTTTGTATTGTCTAACTATTTTTGTAAAGAGAACTCCTCAAGACAATTGCTCAATATCAGTGTACGCAGTATAAATGTAATAACGAAACGCTTCGTGCGAAAATATAGGTGTCGCATTACCCTCTGTCTGGTCGATCGAAAATGGAACTAGGATGGAAGAATCAAATGCTAGCTCAAATACAAATTCACTAAAGAGGAACTGATAGAAAACCGATCTTGCAAACTTACTTTGGAGTTCTAAGCTTTATAGTATATTTTTTTTAATTTTTTTTGTACACACTCACACCCACGCACTAGGATACTCTGTGTCGCGGGAGGCATAGACACACAATCACAATACACAAACATCCAAGACCCGAGAACAAACATCTTTGCTCATCACAGAAATGTTTGTCCCGGCCGGGATTCGAACCCGGGGTCGCGTTTCCAAGGTCAGTGTCGCTGACCACTGAGCCACGACGACCGTCAACATTGCCCCATTTGATACCAGTTTTTTAAATATATTATACAATAATAGTGAGTATTATAGTTGGGTAAATTTGGGTATTTGTTTCCAAAATTTTGACCCGTTTATGAATCGGGAGCAATGGCAGATGTGGCGTAAGGTACTATTAATAATTCTGTGCTGGCGCATCGAAACGAAAGCCTTAGCAGACCGAGTGTAGGTACCACCCTACCCGCATGATCTCGTTTCATGGTCGCGTTTTGTTGCCTGCTACTATTCTTTCGATTACCGCCAACGCCCAACTGTGGATAGGCGACTAATGCCTACAAGCTATTTTTGGCATTTGTTAAGCCTTCCAGACATGACCAACGAAGGCCAGCGTAACGCATTCGGTGGCGTTTGTGGAGCCCTAGCCGGTGCGCGTACGCAGCAGTATGGTAGGACTACTATAGAAGTATTGTATAGTATAGTGAATATAAAAAAATACTACACACCTCAATGATGTTTTACTAAAGATGACGTGCTCAGATTTTGTTCGCATATCCGATGTTGTACAACGAAACAGGCGGGATATTAATAGACTGTGTTTTCCACCAGCTAAAACCGCACTGATGAGTAAAAGCTTACTGTGCATTGCACCAACAATATATAACAAGATTCCGTAATCCATTAAGGAGAAAAGGGATAGTTTATTTAGAAAGGAATTAAAATGTATTCTGACTAATAAATGTTATTATAATGTTAAAGATTTTTTAAATGATACTATTCAGTTGCAATTAATTATTAATTAATTATGATTATAGTAAATAACTATTGCTAGACAGTTATCAGTAAGTAGTTGGAAATGTTTTCGAGATTCAATTATATATATTGATATGTATAAATTGCTCGTTTAAATATATATGAGATGTACAGATATAATTAATGCCTATATTTATGAGTAATAGTTTGCATACCAGTAATGGTGAAATATAGAGTACATAAGTAACGTTATTAACACTACCAACTGTTATCTAACACCTATATTTGCAAATAAACTTATTTGATTTGATTTAATGAAAATTACTACAATTGACTTAATTTTGCCGCATCAGTTTCCGCGCGCCAGTGCGAGATCTACCTCATATAAACATAGAATATCATTGACACACCTGCATTATATTTCCTGCAAGTCTTAGCGATGGTATGGATATTTTAAATGGAGAATCGAACAATAGATCTCTGTATCGTTTTTGATTGATACACTAATATTGTTGTCGAACTAAACGCCGGCGATTAGCAGGAATAATTATCTCATTATCTGTGTGTGGGTCCCAGAAAAACGCAAGAACTTTTTTAGCTGAACGGGGAACCTCTTTTGTGACAGAACTGAAAACAGAACATGAAAAAGAATAATCGATAAATTTTGAATTTGGATAACTGACATAGCATTTGTTCCGTTCCGACAACACAGGATCACCTACCATGGCAGAAATTTTCAAGTAAAAAAAATCGAAAAAATAATTTTTCCAAGTTCCATCTTTCCCGGCAGTAAACATTTTATTAAAATTGT